>CM071935.1:76620799-77826597 GCA_016081115.2 Rehmannia glutinosa
ATGGTAAAGCTAGCCGGTATGCCACGTCTCCAATTCGTTCTAATATCTCAAAATGTCCAACATATCTCGGCCTTAACTTCCCTCTTTTACCAAAACGAATCACCCCCTTCATTCGCGCTATTTTGAGGAATACTTTATCTCCAACCTCGAACCTCAAATCTTTTCTTCTCTTATCCGCATATGACTTCTGTCTATCCTGGGCTGCTTTGATTCTTTCACGTATCTTGGTTACCATGCCAACTGTTCTTTCCAAATTTTTCGGCACTAAAACTCTTCTTTCACCCACTTCTTCCCAGTGAATAGGCGATCTGCATTTTCGTCCATAAAGTGCCTCGTAAGGTGCCATCTTGATTGATGCTTGATAACTGTTGTTGTAGGCAAATTCCACAAGTGATAAGTGTTTCTCCCAACTTCCTCCAAGATCTAGCACAACTACTCGGAGCATATCTTCTAGCGTTTGAATTGTTCTTTCAGACTGTCCATCACTTTGAGGATGGTATGCTGTGCTGAAACTGAGTTTTGTTCCTAATGTTGTCTGTAGGCTTCCCCAAAACTTTGAAGTGAAATGAGTATCACGGTCTGAGACGATAGAAACTGGCACTCCATGCAACCTGACAATTTCATCAACATATAACTGAGCTAATTGTTCCATACTTAGGGTCATTCTTATCGAAATAAAATGCGCAGACTTTGTGAGCCTATCCACGATTACCCAAATGGCCTCATTCCGTTTTGTCGTTTTTGGTAACCCGGTTACGAAATCCATCGTAATGTGCTCCCATTTCCACTCTAGAATCTCTAACGGGTTCAATAACCCTGATGGTCGTTGATGTTCTGCTTTGACTTGTTGACAGATCAGGCATCTCTCTACAAATTGTCCAATTTAACGCTTCATATTTCGCCACCAAAAAGTTTCTCTGAGATCTCTATACATTTTAGTTCCTCCGGGATGAACAGTATAGGGTGTATTGTGTGCTTCTTCCATAATTTCCCTTTTTAGGCCCTCGTCCTTAAGCACACATAATCGCCCTTCATATGTTAATGTCCCATCTGGTGAAATGATGAATCCTTTGATTTTTCCAACTTGAGATTTTTCTTTCATTTTCTCGAGAAATTTATCACTCTTTTGAGCTTCCTTAATACGGTCTCGCAAAACTGGCTGCACGATCAGGGCTGCTATAATGGCATTGGTGCTACTCGGGGGTTGCACCACTTCCAGATTTAATTTAATGAATTCTTTGATCAATGTTTCTTGTTAAGTAATCATGGCTGCCATAAACCCTCCACTCTTTCTGCTGAGGGCATCTGCTACCACATTAGCCTTACCGGGATGGTAATGAATAATACAGTCGTAGTCTTTCACCAACTCTAACCACCTTCGCTGTCTCATATTCAGTTCTTTCTGAGTGAAAAAGTACTTTAAGCTTTTGTGGTCTGTGTATATCTCACACTTTCCCCCGTAAAGATAATGCCTCCAAATTTTTAGCGCGTGTACCACAACAACCAATTCTAGGTCATGCGTAGGATAGTTTAACTCATGCAGTTTTAATTGCCTTGACACATAAGCAATCATTTTACCATGCTGCATAAGTACACATCCTAGTCCAGACTTGGACGCATCTGTATAGATAACGAAACCTTCAGTTCCATCAGGAATTGCCAGGATAGGTGCCGATACTAGCCTTTGCTTCAATTCCTGAAAATTCTCTTCACACTTTGTTGTACACTTGAATTTCTCACTCCTCTTTGTTAGTTGTGTCAACGGTCTTGCAATCTTAGAGAAATCTCTAATGAACCTTCTGTAATATCCCACTAATCCTAAAAAGCTTCGTATTTCTCCAACATTCTTTGGTTTTTTCCAGTCCAACACTGCTTCCACTTTAGCAGGGTCGACTTCTATTCCTTTAACTGACACAATATGTCCCAAAAATACCACCTTGTCCAACCAAAACTCACATTTAATTTGGCATACAATCATTCTCGTCGTAGAGTCTCAAACACAATTCTTAAGTGTTTCTCATGCTCTTGTTCATTTAACGAGTAAACCAAGACATCATCAATGAAAACTATCACAAATTAATCTAGATACTGATAAAATACTCGATTCATCAAATCCATGAAAACTGCTGGTGCGTTAGTCAATCCAAATGGCATTACCGTGAACTCGTAATGTCCATAACACGTTCTGAATGCAGTCTTAGAAATATCAACTTCTTTAATCTTTAGTTGATGGTATCCAGACCTCAAGTCAATTTTCGAAAATACACTAGCGCCCTTCAATTGATCTAACAAGTCTTCGATCCTGGGCAAAGGATACTTGTTCTTGATCATCAAACGGTTCAATTCCCGGTAATCAATGCACATTCGGAAAGATCCGTCTTTCTTTTTCACAAATAATACTGGCGCTCCCCAAGGTGAAACACTGGGTCGGATAAATCCCTTATCCAACAATTCTTGAATTTGAACCTTCAATTCTTGTAGTTCTTTTGGCGCCATCCGGTATGGTGCTTTAGACACTGGCGTCGCACCCGGCATTAAATCAATAGTAAATTCAATGTGGCGGTCTGGTGGTAATCCAGGCAATTCATTCGGAAAAACGTCCAGAAAATCTCTAACTATTGGTTCTTCCATCAATGTCTTTTTAGGAGACTTCTCCTCCATAATGTTTACAAGAAACCCTTGGCAATCCTTTTTTCGTAACATTTTAATAGCTTTCAACGCAGATATAGTCCTTTGTCTTCTGCGCGTTTTAGCTCCATGAAAAGTGAATCTGATCCCATCGGATCTCTCAAAATCTATTTCTCGATCATAACACTTGATAGCAACTTTGTTCTTACTTAACCAATCTATTCCCAATATAACATCAAAATCTCCCATCTCTAAAACATATAAATCGGCCTCCATCAGTTGACCACTAATAGTAAACTTTATTCCTTTCACAAACTCTTAGTCTTAATCATATTTCCTGAGGGAATGCTTACTTCTAGTCTTCACTACTATCTCCACATTTCAAATCGAGTTTTCTCCTAAAATTCTCTGATATAAAAGAATTTGATGCACCAGTATCAAATAACACAAGTGCTGGCATGCTAAGTATAGTTAACATACCTGTCATGGTCTCATTTTCCTCTGTTTCTTCTCTATCCTCTTCCCCTGCCATCACAAATACTCGCGTCTTACCCTTTCTATCCTGGTGTTGCTGTTCATCCATCCTTGCTCCCTGTGGGTTATTCTTGCTAGGATTCGGGCATTTATCAGCCATGTGACCCGACTGGTGACATTTGAAACATAGCCTTTTCCCCATAAGACATTCTCCATAGTGATTTTTATTGCAAGTGGGGCACAGAGGATTGTTCGGAAGAGTTTGAGCTCCAGCTGGTTTGAACTTCTTCCATGGTGGAACAAACTTGCCTTTCTGTTGTGGGTTCCACCTTTTTTTGTCTGTCGATTCCTGTGGCTTATGAGCCTGCTCTAAATTCAGCCTGCTAGACACAATCTGAGCTCTCTCAACAATCTCCCGATAGGTAGTGAGTCTGAGCCCTGAAACAATCCCTCCAATTTTGGTCGCAAACCTCGCTCGAACCTTCTTGCCTTTTTCATGTCAATGTCAACAAGATGCGGAGCAAATCTGGATAGCTGATTAAACTCTCTCTCGTAGTCCATCACCATCATGTCCCCTTGCTTAAGGTTCAAAAACTCTGTCTCTTTTTGATCCCTAAGTGCCTCTGGAAAATAACGATCCAGAATCATTCCCTTGAATTCCATCTAAGTTAAATTTTCCTTTTGCTCTTCAGTCAATGTCTTTTCGTGAGAAATCCACCAGTGAGCAACACTTTCTGCCAACTGAAATTTTCCACATGATACTTTCTGCAGTTCGGTGCATTCCATATGGTCAAAGATCCTTTCTAACTCTAGACACCATTCTTCTGCTACTGCAGGACCATCATTTCCATAGAATCTTGGTGGGTTAAAATGACGGAACTGTTCCACCACCTCATTCATACGTGGAAATGGTCGTGGATTGTTTGGGGCATTCTACGGTGTGGCCTGTTGTACAATTCCTTGAAGTGTTGTCAGAAATTCCCTAGCAAAATCAGTTGTTGGTCCCCATTTGTAGTAATCTTGGTTGCTTTCTGTGCTCTTTGGTAGTTCATTCATTCGAATCGACCCAACTGATGGTTCCCGATCTTGCCTTAACATTCTGTGTGGTCTTCCACGTGCCATGACTTATCAATTGTACAGACGTGTATACATCTGCAAGATAAATGGCAATATTGTACACATGTCACATACATCCACATGAATCATGGAAACAAATATCATAACACATCCAACAAAGATGAAGAATACAATACAACAACCGTATATACATACATATCATATATACCACTGATAAGGAGAAAGAAAATAAACCCATTTTCCTTTTCATACAATGTCAACAAGCTTTATGCTCTACAGGGAAAATATGAGCACGAACGAAAATAAAGACATGTCTACCATACTATGCCAAACACACTTCATGCTTTACAACTGAAAATGAGCATGAGTGATAACAAAATAAAGGCCTATCATACTAAATCAAATATGCTTCATGCTCTACACAGGATGAGCACGAGCGACAAAATAAAAGGTCTATCATGGAAACATGTTGTCCATAACAGAAAGAAACTATAATATGCATCCATAAATATGTACAATCTACTGTAGGAATACTCCTAAGTAGCTGGGGCGCTGCCCTGGCTCTCTGAGCTATCGTCATAACCGGCTGATGGAACGTATCCAACACGTCCCGGCTGGTGGGGCCTTGACTCTTCTGAACGAGTGATGCCATCACAAAACTCTATGGGGTCAATCTGATCCTCGATTGGCTCCAATCATACCTCCTCGTACCTCATCAATACTGCCTCATGAGCTCTATATGCCCTGTCACGATGTTTACGAGCACGTCCCTCCAAAATCTCTGCCTCCCTACGCAGTCTAGCCTCATCGGCCAAAAGACGATCGCCCTCCTCACCCTGCTGGCGCTGAAGTCTCCATGTCGCCACTAATCGTCATCCAAACTGATCGTAGTCAATGTCAGCTCCCCTCAGTGAGTCGATCTCGACTAGCTCATCAAACTCGTCCTGCGCCAACTCACGGTCTGAATATCGAAGTGTGTGGATCAAGTGTAGGGCTGCTGAATAGTCTGGGTCATTGATCCCCAAACTCAGAATGCGATCCCTCAATCGGGCCAACCGACGTACATACGAGTCTAATGGCTCTCTGAACATCATCAGTGCCGACAAGTAAATGGCATGGGTCTGTCGTGGGGTTTGTTGTGGGGCCTCGTGTCGAACCGACTTCCTAGCAGTCACTCTAGTATGTGCCATCCTAGTAATGTCAGTCTTATTTCGAGGACTAGGTGTAAAGTTATGAGTTCGTAAGTATAAGTTCAAAGTTTGTAATAAAATGTGAAGTTCGAAAGCATTTCTAGCAATTCTAAGTTCTCTTAAAATATTCTCATTTCATGTACATTTTCAAACACATTTCCATATCATGAAATAACTTCGATGAAATATGCGATACTTTAAAATTAACGAGGAATAAAACGTACCTCAGGGTGAGCATAGGTTCGTTTACGTTGTCATGTTTCCTTATTTTGACCGATTTATATATATATATATATATATATATATACATATTTTTATCAAAATTATTGAGAAAATATTTATTGAAGTCTACAGAAATGTAGACCCGCTCTGATACCACTTTGTAACACCCTAAACCCATTTAGAGTTCAGATTGTCACTATGGAACCATAAATGCACTTAAATTATTTGCGGAAGTGTAACAATAATATTAATCTAAGAAATTTTGAAATAAATTTCTTTTTTTTTAAACACGCCATAGATATATATACAACATGTCAAAATGTGTGAAAATGAAAAAGATTAACATGGTACGTCCAAATACGATTCATCAGAGTACGATTGACTTCTTAATACAAGTTCAGAATATATATTTTATGTTTGGAGTTTATGACAAAATAAGTAAGGAACACGCGACTTCCACGTGCACAGCCCCTACTGATCGCTCCCATTATCTGAAAATAATATTAGTTTGAAGGCATGGGTTTTTACACTCAGTGGGAAAACGTAAGCAGTTACACTAACAGGAGACATACATCTATACTACATAATAAAATTTGACCCAAAGGTACTTTCCATTTTCGGCCCGAAGGCACTTTTCATTCATATGGCCCGTCGGCCGACACCTTAGTGTCACTTTCAATTTCATGCATTGATAGGGAATTTAACCAAATTAGTGTAACAATACAACATGCTTACAATTTAGAAGTTTACCCACCTTTGTTTGACGTAAAAGTGTTGAATATTTTCGATTGAGAAGAGTTCGATCGTGCCGCACCTAACACAAGTGAATCGTAAAGGTTCAAGGCTAAAATTCAACAAGTTATCGATCAAGCTACTACTTATGTGAGGTCTATAATGTTCATAGAGTATGTTATTCGAGGAAAGGCAAATTTAATCCTTAATCTAACTATCCTTAATTAATGAAGTAATAATAAATCACTTAAGTAAAAATAAGTCTGTTAGTAGTCCACTTGACTTATATTTATATTAGAATCAAATAAATAAAACAATATAATTTTTTTATTAAATTAATTGATTTAAATAAACAAATTAAATTACAAAAAATAATAATTAAATAATAAATAATTCGAATTAATTAATTAATTAATTTCGAAAATAATTAAATCAATAATTAATAAATAAATAAATAAATAAATAATTTATAAACTAATAAGTAGTCAAATAATTATTAAATAAATAATTAGTTAATCAAACTTAGCTAACTAAGTTGTCATAACCTAAGTCAATAGTCAAAGTTTAGTCAACTCATCCCTCTATGGTATTAATCATAATTATTATCTCTCTTATAATAAATCAATATACATATATATATATATATATATATATATATATATGATTTGGTTCAAATGAGACCACCCTCTCTAGGTGAGACAGTGTGGACTCATCTTACCCATTGATCTTAAAAAATGAAGGGATTTGATTAATTCAGTTTTTTTAATTATTTCCTAATTTTCGCTAATTTTAAGGGTAAGATTGTAATTTTGTAATTCAAATTAATGGTCCCAGCGGATTTTATGGGCTGAAATAGAAACTGCCGGATTTTGTGGAGGAATTTAAGGAACCTTTCTTTTTCCAAATATTTTTATTTTACTGAAGATAGTTAGAGTTCTTTTTTTGCATAATTAGACATCAAATAATGCATATTTAGTTATTTTGTTGGCACTGTTTTACGAAAACAAGACCATAATTGAATATAACGTCGCATATTTAGTTATACTACACTGCATAAATAGGTTCAATATAATGTATATTTAGTTATGAAAATGAGATGTTGCTTTTGGAAATTATAAAAATGGAATGTTACATAATGTACTGCATATTTAGTTATTCCACAATGCATAGATAGTTTCTAGATAATACATAGTTAGTTGATTTTGTCGCATAGTTCATGACGTCTTGCATAGTTGGATATATTGTACGACATATTAGTTTTTTTACGCTGCACAGATAGTTTTCAGATAATGCATATTTAGTTGAATTTTGTTGCATATTTAGTTTTCGAACTCACTGTTCGTTATTTCTCTGTAATATTGCACCGATTTTTCTTGTTTTTTCTCTTTAATTTTCGTGAACTGTAATTTTCGAGTTCTTCACATTTTTCTTTATTTGCGTTAATGGAGGGGAGAGAGAGAGAGAGAGAGAGAGAGAGAGAGAGAGAGAGAGAAAACGTGAGATTGAGAAATTGGGAGATGTATGAGAGAGAAAGAGATTTGATTCCATTTTTGTAACTAACTTGTTATGTTATTTTACCCTACTTCCCTTATATTGATTAAATTAATATTTTAATATCTTTTTTATCCATTAAATCATACCCATTGATTAATAGTGGGAGATGGTTAAGATTAGTCCATTGTGTCTCACCTAGAGACATGGTCTCACTTGATCCTCCCCCTATATATATATATATATATTTATTCAATTAATTATGAACTATGTTTAAAATTCTAAACTTTAATCAACTAAGTATTTCTCTATAATCACCAACCATCATCTAATCACCAACAATCATTTTCCTAAAATATCTCCCAACAACACTTCCTCATTTTAAGGCTTCCCCATACCTCTTTGACAAAGAGTACAACTTACTCCACCCAAAAGCATGGCTTCTATTTTGTCACTATTCATTATCTCTCATACTAACACACAAAACACACACTCAAACTTCCAACTTGACCGTCCATCTCTCCGCTCCCTACCCCTCCATTTTGTTATTTTTCTACAAGTTAAAAACCATGAATCTTCTCCAAATTTGTCATGTAGTCCATTTCCACTATCAACTAAAGTACCACACCAACACAAAAGGTTAAAGTACTAAAAATGTCCATAAATACTTCTACTAACTTAAATATTTCATGTATCAAAATCAACACCAAAATAATCATCAAAATTCATATATCATCATATCTAAACATGCTTGACAACATTTTAACAAGATTAAATAAAACAAAAATCATCTCCTAAATTAAAATAACTATGACCAAAAATTACATGCTAAAATGTCCAAACTTTTGTTTCATTTATTAACACAAAACATGCATAAACTCATATACTAACCTATTGCATGCTTTTACTACAAAAATCTTATATTTTTATTGAAGGAAAATTTAAAACAAAACTTGAAAGTTGAAGAGAAAAATGAGAGTTACCTTGGAGTTCTAATCTTAACCTACAAGACAAAGTGTTAGTAAAAGTGAAGAGTGATGGTGTAGTTGGGGATATTTTAAGGGCAAGAGTTCTTGAGGGTAAATGGGTAACTTTCTAATTACCAACAAAAATCAATTTCTTAATTTCTATAATATAAATCCAAAAGAACACTAGTATACTAAGAAAATAAAAATAAAACAACTAAAATTTACTAATATCTTAAACTACCATTTTTTTTATATATATAATTAATAGGGAAACTCTAAGCTTCAATGCAATAGTGTAAATCCGTCTAATAATTTGCATTTCTCCAAAAATCGTACTGAAATCCCGAAATACTTAAGTCCGGAATTAAGCCCTCGAATATTAAGTTTTAAAATTATCAAGTCAATAAAGTATTACCTCTAAGTTATGGGCACGGTCAAATCTCAATTCTCAGAAATTTTAAAATAAAGCTCGATAAAATAAATGCTTTAATTTAAATAAATTTCTTTATGCAATTAAAATTGAAATTCATGATTATTTTAAAATAAGTGTGTGTGATTTTGGTAAAAGGGTCGGGTCGTCACACCCAATGTGAACAACAAATATAAATGAAATCACTTGTACACAATATTGGAGCATGTTTCGAGCAATCAGACCATGTTTCATGCACCCGGACCATCTCCAACAAGGGGTTGCAAACTTGCAATCATCAAATTAGAGAAAATTGATGCTTCAACAGGGCACCATTTCCCCAGGCAATTTGGAGATATGAAGAGTGTTGGGCTATTTTTGGCTGTTCATTGTGCTATTATGTTTTTTTTTTCTTTGTTTTAGTTAATAATTTAAGTTTTAGATTTTTAATTTATTAAAATTAAAATATGAATAAAATCGTATTTGTTATTCTAATTGGATATTTTGGTTGTATTTTAAGTAATAATGAATAAAAAAATTTAAATTATGCAATTTGTAATTTCAATAGTAATATGCAACTTTATCAAAACTACAAACAAAACCTAAAATACAATATTTTTTTGAGTTTGATTAATTTTGAAAGTAATTTTTTTAATATTATATTTAATTAAATTATATAAGTAATTTTATTTGTAAAGTAAAATAAATTAGAATTAAATTGATAAAATAAAAAATATTATGAAATATTTTTTTAGTGCAAATTTAGTGTAAACTACTGGAGATGAATGAGATACAAATTTTGCACTATTTTAGTGCAAATTCTGTACTAAAATGATGCAAACTATTGGAGATGGTCTGAGAGGAAGTGCTAAGTTCATTTGCTTATTTGCTTCCATGAGAAATCCATTAGTGTCAGAACCATTTCCATCCTCGTTATTATTCTGTTCTCTGTGAAAATCACGTCTTATGAATTCTTTTTTTTTATTTTATAATTGAGCTTCTAGACTTACGCTTGACTATGTAGGACAACAATTTTGATCTCTCGTTGTATTAAAGGGTTGATTATTATCTCATTTTTGCATATTCACTTCGAGGATATCTTTTGCAGAAAATCAATTCACAAAATAGTTTTGGATGAAGTTATAAAAAGATCCCTAAAACTCAATCCGAATTTCTATTTCACCTTTTCTCTTTCCACCGAACCGATTCCGACAAAAGCTCCAAATCAAACTTCAACTTAATCAAATCATCTTCTCTACGTATTAAATAGAGGAAAAAGAAAAAGAGTTTGAGTGATGGATTGAGAAAGCTGAGTGGCGGGTGATGGAGGAAGATGAAAAAAGGAGAAGTGAGTAAAATAAGTAAAAAAGAGAATAATATTTGATAAATAACGTAAGGTTGTGTGTAGGGTTGAACAAAACTAGAATTACAGGTTTGAGATATTTTATTTGAATCTGGTAATTTTTTCCTAAAATAAATATGATTTCATTTTTTATATATAGAAACAAAAAAAAAAGTGGTCATGAAAGTGCTTGAGTGGTAGTTCCCCAATGTGAACAACAAATATAAATGAAATCACTTGTAAACAATATTGGAGCATGTTTCATGCAATCGGACCATCTCCAGCAAGGGGTTGCAAACTTGCAATCTTCAAATTGAAGCAAATTGACGCTCCAATAGTGCGCCATTTCCCCCGGCAACTTAGAGATATGAAGAGTGTTGGGCCATTTTTGGTGCAAACACTGTTCATTGTGCTATTATATTTTTTTTTTCTTTGTTTTTGTTAATAAATTAAGTTTTAGAGTTTTAGTTTATTAAAATTAAAATATGAAATAAAATGGTATTTGTTATTCTAATTGGATATTTTTGTTGTATTTTAAGTAATTATGAATAAAAAAAATTTAAATTATGCATTTTGTAATTTCAATAGTAATATGCAACTTTATCGAAAATACAAACAAAACCTAAAATACAATATTTTTTTGAGTTTGATTAATTTTGAAAGTAAAATTTTTAATTAATATTACATTTAATGAAATTATATAAGTAATTTTATTTGTAAAGTAAAATAAATTAGAATTAAATTTATAAAATAAAGAATATTATAGAATATTATAGAATTGTCAAAATCACATCTTATGAATTCTCTCTTCTTTTTTTATTTATTTTATAATTCATCTTCTAGACTTACGCTTGACTATGCAGGACAACAATTCTGATCCCTCATTGTATTAAAGGGGTTGGTTCTTCTCTCATTTTTGCATAAGATATCTTTTGCAGAAAATCAATTCACAAAATAGTATTGGATGAAGTTTTAAAAAGATCCCTAAAACTCAATTCGGTTTTCTATTTCATCTTTTCTCTTTCTACCAGACCGAATCAAATCATCTTCTCTAGGGTATTAAATAGAGGGAAAAGAAGAAGAATTTGGGTGGTGGATTGAGAAAGCTGAGTGGCGGGTGATGGTGTTGCAAATTAATTTCATTAAGTTACACTAATGGCCCATATGAATTAATGGTTATAAGTTGTAACATTAAATAACTCCTTTTTGATGGTCAATAGGAGTAAATAGAAGTTACATCTTGGGAGATAATAAATAAGCTCCCTCTTCCTCTACCATTAAATATAGAACAAATAACTCCATCTTTTCTTTAGAGATAGAAAAATACGTGAAAAGAAAAGAGAGCATAAGGCTTCTTCTAGCCATCAAGAAGAGTGCTAGAGGAAAAGGCAAAAAGGAAGATAATTTTTATATAGTAAAAAATTTATACTATGGATCAAGGTAAGTATCTATACCATGTATAAACCTTTTGCAATTGTGAAAATTATGAGTTCTAAGATGTTTGGGCATTATAGAATTTATCAGATTTCATTGTATAGTAATCTTGAAATCTGCTTATATGTGGTATCAGAGCTCGATTTTGGGACTCATAATTTTCTGATTAAAGTTGTCTGATGAATTCGAAAGGGTATATTACGGTCAATTTTCCGCTGCAATTCATGCTCATATGACTACTGTATGTTTCACGGACGTGACTTGCGTTTCAATTTATTACTTGCTAAAATTCTTTGATTGAAATTTGGATCAATAGCAGTTTCGTGTCTCCAGAATTCCAAGTGATATTATGTGTTTTTTGACGTCATTATCATGGATCATTTTAAAAGTTGAATGGGCACTAATCAAAACAAAATATTGATGACTCAGTCAATTAATTTAATTTATGTGTAATGCCACTGGTTATTTGTATATATATATGAATATTGTATTGTATAGATGCAATCATATCAATATTACTAATGTTTGCATATGACAGAAGTATATATATATATATATATATATATATATATATATATATACGTATTAGCCAACTGATCATGTGTCTAGTTTTGATAATTCATACGTAAAGAAATTCGGATGGCACTTGTGTACAAACATTCAATAATTTTATGTGTTTGTTGTTTTACCGTATAAGCATGAGAATTTTGATGCTATTCTGATAATGCCGAAAGTCAAATCATGAGATTTTGAGTTTTACTTTCGTGCTATTTTATGCATCTATTTTTGTGTAAGTAAAAACATGTATATGATTGTACGGTACAAATGTTTATAAGATTTTGTATATGTGATGGCATAACTTGATTAAAGGCATTTCAAGTATTAAAGTGTGAATTTTGCATTCAAGTTATGGGTAGTTTGTTAGTCACCAAAGTGGCCTAGCTGAACTGAAAAAAAAAAAAAATTAGACACTTAATTAATTGATTGTTGTTCAATTGGTTCATGATTATAGATGTGCTATTAAAGAATGACATGATTGGTAGATTGAACAATTGTTATTATAGATTATTTTGCTAGGAGGTCACCCGAAGGTGGACCATTGCACATAGTCTATAAAATTAAAGGGATCAATCTTCGTACTTTAGTTAAATTGCATGTATATCCAAAGATAACATGCTTATTTGATTAATGTATGCTATGATTATCTGCTAAAGTATTTTCTTTTATTTGGCATCAATGTTTTTATGTATTTAAGTATTACCCAAAGGTGAACTTAAATGCATTAAAGTTTTATATAAAAGTTTTCTGAATCAACTAAAGTTAACTCAAAGCACTAATGGTGAGAATGTATAAATGTTTGCAGTTTCTTTGAACCTCTTAGCATCAGGAAATACGGTCGTCAAATTTAACAGGCTGAACTATGCTGACTGGTCTGAACAGATATATCCATTTTACTCTGGGTATTATGGATTTGGACCTTGCTATAATGACAGATGAAAAGCCCGTAACCGTCACTGAGACTAGATCAGAAGCTGACAAGTCTCTATATGAGGCTTGGGAGCGGTCTAACAGGCTGAGCTTGAATCTAATGAGAATGACCATGGCTGAAAATATCAAGCCTTCGATTCCCAAAACTGAAAGTGCGAGGGAATTCATGATGAAAGTCAAAGAATATTCCCAGTCAGACTTGGCTGATAAATCTATTGTAGGCAGCCTTATGAGTGAGCTGACTACGAAGAAATTTGATTGGTCCAAACCAATTCACGATCATTTAACAGAAATGTCCAACCTAGCAGCAAAGCTTAAGACCATGTAGATGGATGTGAGTGAATCATTCATTGTACAGTTTATCATGAACTCCATCCTTGCTGAATTTGGTCAGTTCCAGGTGAACTACAACACCATTAAGGATAAATGGGACTTCAAAAAAATTAAGGCCATGTTAGTGCAAGAGGAATTGAGATTAAAGAAGGTAAAAGATCACTCCATTCATTTCACAGTCTATGATGGTACAAGTAGCAGCAAGGCAAAATCGGGTAAAAATGACAAGAAAAAGGATAAGGCCCCAATGAAGGTTGGCGAGCGTCAAATCCAGAAAAAGATTAAGTGTTACTTCTGTAATAAGACATGACACTTAAAGAAAGATTGTCCTAAAAGGAAGGCATGGTTTGAGAAGAAAAGTATACATATGTTTCTGTATGTTTTGAATCAAACCTTATAGAAGTGTCTAATAATACCTGGTGGTTAGATTCTGGTGTCAATACTCATGTGTCTCATATTATCCAGGGATTTCGTAGATCCAGCTCATAAATGGAACTAAACAATATTTGTTTATGGGGAACAAAATGAAGGCACGGATAGAAGGAATTGGGACTTACAGGCTGATCATGGACACTGGATGTCATATAGATCTTGAAAGATATCTCTATATTCCTGATTGTGTTAGAAATCTTGTTTCAGTAGGAAGACTGGATATGATAGGTTTTTATTTTAAAATTGGTAATGGTACATTTTCGCTGTTTAAGAACAAGTATTTTTATGGATCTGGTACTTTGTTTGATTTTCTTTACCATTTTAATCTTGATAATAAATTTGTTGAATCCCTGTATCATGTTGAAAATAATGTAAGCATTAAACGTAGTACACCAAATGAAAGTTCAGATTTCTTATGACATCAAAGATTGGGTCACATTTCCAAAGAAAGGTTATTGAGGTTGGTGAAAAATGAAATCCTCCCTCAATTGGATTTTAGTGACTGGGATGTGTGCGTGAATTGCATTAAATGAAAGCAGACCAAAAATACACTTAAGAAATCTGCCACGAGAAGCACTCAACTTCTTGAGCTGATACACATTGATATATGTGGTCCATTTGACGTTCCTAACTGGGGCGGTGAAAAGTACTTTATCACTTTCATAGATGATTACTCACATTACGGTTATATTTATCTATTACATGAAAAGTCTCAATCGGTGAACATCCTCGAGGTGTTCATCAATGAGGTAGAAATGCAGTTAGATAAGAAAGTAAAAGCAGTGAGATCAGAACGATGTGGTGAGTATTATGGAAAATTCAATGAAAGCAGACAATGTCTAGGTTCATTTGCAAAGTTCCTCGAAAGTCGTGGTATTTGTGCACCATATACAATGCCTAGTACACCTCAGCAATATGGTGTAGTTGAGAGACGAAATCGTACATTGATGGATATGGTTAGGAGTATGCTAAGTAATTGCTCCTTACCCCTATCATTGTGGATGCATGCGTTAAAGACTGTAACATACCTTCTCAATCGGATTCCTAGTAAAGCAGTTCATAAGACTCCTTATGAATTATGGACAGGTAGGAAACCTAGTTTGAGACATCTTCATGTTTGGGGTTGCCCAACAGAAGTAAGAGTGTATAATCCACATGAAAAGAAGCTTGATGCTTGTCAGTGGTTATTTCATTGGCTATCCTGAAAGGTCTAAGGGGTGTAGGTTTTATTGTCCTAACCATAGTACGAGAATAGTCGAGTCAGGTAATGCTCGGTTCATTGAGAATGGTTTAATCAATGGGAGTAGGGAACCATGAAAAGTAGAACTTCAGGAAATTCGGGTTGAAACCCCTTCACCTAATCTTTCTTCTAAAGTTGTTGTTCATGTTGTTGTATCATCATCACACAACATACCATAACAACAAGCCAATATTCAAAACCCACCTAATGAAAATGTGATAGATGAACCGATCATAGTTGAGAAAGAGGTTAATGAACCATAAGAGGAAATAGATTTAAGACGGTCTGTAAGGCAGAAAAGACATGCTGTTTCTGATGACTATGTGGTGTATACTCTTGAGCATGAATGTGACTTAAGCATTGATGAGGACCCGATCTCATTCAGACAAGCAATGAATAGTAATAATTCTGAAAAGTGGTATAATGTAATGAAAGAAGAGCTTAAATCAATGTATGACAATAGAGTCTGGGACTTAGTTAAGTTGCCTGAAAGTTCCAAACGAGTTGGTTGTAGATGAGTTTTTAAAACCAAACATGACTCAAATGGAAACATTGAAAGGTATAAGGCCAGACTTATTGCTAAAGGTTATACTCAAAAAGATGGCATTGACTATAAAGAGACCTTCTCTCCGGTGTCAAAGAAAGACTCTTTAAGAATTGTTATGGATTTGGTGGCTCATTATGATTTAGAGCTTCACCAAATGAATGTTAAAACTGCTTTTATGAATGGTGATTTGGAGGAGGAAGTGTATATGGATCAACCAGAAGGATTTATAACCAAAGGAAAGAAAAATTTAGTGTGTAAATTAAAGAAATCGATATATGGACTGAAACAAGCCTCCCGGCAATTGTATATTAAGTTTAATGATACCATTACTTCTTATGGTTTTACGGAGAACACCATTAATCGGTGTATCTACATGAAGGTCAGTGGGAGAGAGTTTATAATATTAGTCCTATATGTTGATGATATTTTACTTGCTGCTAATGATGTTGGATTGTTGAGTGATGTAAAGAAGTTTCTCTCTAAAAACTTTGAAATGAAAGATTTAGATGAGGCATCATATGTGATAGGAATAGAAATATTCCGTGACAGATCACAAGGATTGTTGGGATTGTCTCAAAATGCTTATATCAATAATATTTTAGAGAGATTCAGAATGGAAAAATATTCCGCTGGGATAGTTCCAATACAGAAAGGGGACAAATTCAGCCAAATGCAATGTCCCAAGAATGATTTGGAACGAAATTAAAAGAAATGAATTTCAATTCCTTATGCTTCAGTGGTTGGGAGTTTGATGTATGCTAAAACTTGTACTCGGCTAGATATCAGTTTTGTTGTTGGAATGTTAGGTTAATATCAAAGTAATCCCGGTATGGACCACTGGAAGGCTGCAAATAAAGTTCTTAGGTACTTACAAAACACCAAAGAACGCATGCTCACGTATAGGAGGTCTAGTCAACTTGAAGTAATAGGTTATTCTGATTCAGATTATGTCAGCTGTGTTGACACGAGGAAGTCTACATTCGATTATTTGTTCCTTTTAGCCGGAGGGGCGATATCATGGAAGAGTGGAAAACAGTCTGTCATTGCTGCATCACTATGGAAGCTGAATTTGTGGCATGCTTTGAGGCCACTATTCACGGATTGTGGTTGCGGAACTTTATCTCGGGACTTGGGGTTGTTGACAGTATAGCCAGGCCGCTGAAAATTTATTGTGATAATTCTGCAACTGTCTTCTTCTCAAAGACCGACAAGTGCTCTAAAGGTGCTAAACACATAGAATTAAAGTAATTGGTTGTTAAAGAAGAAGTGCAGAAACATAGAGTGCCTATTGAGCATATTAGCACTGATTTAATGGTAGCAGATACGTTAACTAAGGAATTACCACCTAAGATATTTTATGGTCATGTCGAAAGGATGGGTATTATAGCCAAATCCTTGTTAGCCTAATGGTAGTGTATGTGTATATATACATAACAGTTATTTGCTCCTTATGTTATGACACTCTGAGCTCATTTATAGTTGTGTTTCTGTTTGTGTACATGTATTGTTTTAATATGATAACATAAATTAGTCTTTCTTGAAGACTGTATGGTTGGGGCTTACGATTCACCTTATTAAAGATAACAATAAGTTGGACTGATCTTGTAATACATGGAAGGAATCATGTCGGATACATGATGTGTGACCGCCATGATCCAATCAGTTTAACTTCAATTAAAGATAAGTCTAATTGACATTAAAGTAGATTTAAGATATTAGGCGCACTTAAAGTTATTATTAAATCCTCAAGTCATCATATGGGCCAAGTGGGAGAAATGTTGGAAATTAATTTCATTAAGTTACATTAATAGCCCATATAAATTAATTGTTATAAGTTGTGACATTAAATAACTCATTTTGATGGTCAAGAGGAGTAAATAGAAGTTACATCTTGGGAGATAATAAATAAGCTCCCTCTTCCTCTACCATTAAATATAGAACAAATAACTCCATATTGTTTGTAGAGATAAAAAAAGTACATGAAAAGAAAAGAGAGTGTAAGGCTTCTTCTAGTCATCAAGAAGAGTGCTAAAGGAAAAGGCAAAGAGGAAGAGAATTTTTATATAGTAAAAAATTCATACTATGGATCAAGGTAAATATCTATACCATGTCTATGAACCTTTTCTAATTGTTTTTTTTTAAATAAATAAAAATATATAAAAAAAGGGAAAAATGTCCTGATCACAAGCCGATCAGGTAGCAAAGGAAAAACAATGCAAAATTTCAGGAAAAACCAATAAAATAACTTAATGGCGCAATTTAAATGAAGAGCGTTTATGTCTCAAGGATTTTCGAGTGATTGTCATTTGTATTTTTTGTACGTGCTCGAGTATCATCTTGATGGTCTGATGTAGCTTGTGGAATGTCGGCCCAGGATCCTCGAGCCGTAATTTCCAGAGCCTTCATAGCTTCTGAGGGAGCACCTGAATGAATAACAAGTGGAGTAGTTGAGGAGTTGCCTAGCTTGGTATTTAAAGCTTCCGATTCATCTTGTTCTTCTTCATCCAGCATATCAGACAAACGCTTCCGTGTTGATGCAGTCATTGCTTCCTCTAACTGATCGTTATGATGAGAATCCATGGACAAAAGACCCAGTAACAGTACCAATTAGTCCGGTGATGAGGGCGAGGACAAGGAAGTTCAAGGATGTACTAAACGGACTGATTCAAGTCATTTAGAACGAGGCCGAGAGTGCATTACCAAAGGAGGAAGATGATCGGGTGGTCCAGTTGATTAGCGTCGTCAACGGTCCAGAGTCCACCTCAGACTGAGCAACTAAAGGATGCCAAGAATACAAGTCACCTAGCTTCTTGAAGACCTCATAATCAAGTGCTCGATGGTGTTGTATTCATTTATCATAGTTAGTTGTAGTTTAGTTTTTTATTTTGAGTCATGTTAGTGTTTTGGAGGCCAAATAAACCTTTAAGGCCACGTTTTCAGTTGTTATTTCGAGTCTAGGACGGACAGGGGATAAAAGAATGAAGAAATCGAATGAGGCAAAAGTCGTGGAAAGCACGGCCAAGTTACACGGTCGTGTTCGGATCTTTCGTCGCGAACACAGCCTGGCCGTGCTTACTGGGCACAGCCGTGTGGGAAAAAGAGCTGCGTGGGTTCGTGGAAAGCACGGCCTAGCCATGCTTAGGAGCACGGCCGTGTTCGGAAAATCCTTCGCGAACACGGCCTGGCCGTGCTTCCTGGCACGGCCGTGTGGGGGCTGAGATCCGGGCGACGTGCGAAACACGGCCTATCTGGCACGGGCGTGCTTTTTACCAGATTTTTGAAATTTTTATGTTTTTGTTTCCTTTTCAGTTTTAAGTTGTTTTCTTGGTAGGTTAGGGTTTCGACCTTTTATAAGGGTGAACACTTGTTATTATTCAATCAGTTATCAATACAATTAAACTTTTACTCTCAAATTGAGTGTTTCTCCAAGTGCTTCAAGATTTACGTTTCTTGTTGCAATTATCGACTTATCAGGCAATAATCCATAATTGCTTGTGGTGTCTTCGCATATCGTGGTTCTTGATTCGCTAAGCAACGGGTCGAGGTTTTCCACCAAACTAACCAAACTAGTGAAGATTCTGGGTTAACAACATATTGTTGTTGGGTCGTATGCACAATTGTTGTTGCGGTTCACATCAATTGGTAATCAGAGCCATCTAACAAGGTTAAGTCTATCCTTGTTCTTTGAATTTTGTTATTTTCCAGAATTTCTCATAAACCATAGTTTTTGAAGGGTACAAAAAAAATGAATAGCACAAAAAAATCAGCGGGTAAAGAATCGTAAACCGCGTGAAAAAAAAAACGAAAATTCTGGGAAATTCGAAAATTTAAACCCTAGTCTTCAATTTTATCTTTTACGATCCGTTGATTGGCTTGGTGATTTTCTTGGTGTGTTGAGGTGTACTTGCGACTGTCTGATTGGTTTATAATCATGACAAGTGCGGGTACTTGGGGAATTGCGAGTTGAGTGATATACGAGTGTATACACGTGAGGGAGTGCTTTAAACATGACTGAGAAAAAACGACAACCGGCAGATTTAGGTAACAAGTTAGATATGGAGATGATTTGCAGACATGTTAAAGAAGTTAATGTTGGAGACATACGGGAATCCCAAGGAGGCGCCGCGAATCGAGGAGCCTGCTACTAGGGTACGGAGGCCTAGGAGATTCGAATTAGAAGAGTGGGCAGACGAGATTGATGATTTTGATTCTGAAAAAGAGCAAAATTATAATCTGGGTAGAGGTCGGCACAGAGATAGGGGTGATCGGGGACGTGAGGATAGCAATGTGAGTAACATCAAAATGCAAATCCCCTCGTTCCAAGGAAAGAGTGATCCGGACGCCTATTTATATTGGGAGAGGAAGATCGAGAATGTGTTCGACTGCCAAAATTATTCCGAATTGAAAAAGGTAAAATTGGCATCAACTGAGTTCTCGGATTACGCGAGTGTGTGGTGGGATCAACTAATGGTCTCAACGAGGAGAAACGGCGAGCGGCCAATTTCTACATGGGAGGAGATGAGGAGTTTGATAAGACATCATTTTGTTCCAAATCACTATTATATGGGCGTCTATCAAAGGTTGCAGAGGTTGACTCAGGGTTCGAAGAGTGTGGAGGACTAGCACAAAGAGATGGAGATGCTTATGGCGAGGGCAAATATCGATGAGGACCCGGAGGTGACTATGGCCAGGTTCATCGCGGGTTTGAACACGCCCATTGCGGATGCCATCTACCTACATCACTGTGTCGATTTCGAGGAAATGGTGCATATGGCGGTGAAGGTGGAGCAACAACTCAAGAGGAGGGGCTTCAACCGGCAAGCACCAAAGATGAGGTTAGGAATCCCAACGATGAAACACCCACAACCGTATAAGTTGTAGTGGTCGAGCGACTGTGGGGAGATGCGGATAAGTAGGCAGGCGAAGGTACATTTCAAATAGGGGGATAAAAGGATGAGGTGTTGTGCGATGTGGTGCCGATGCAGGCGGGGCACATCTTGTTGGGAAGGCCGTGGCAGTTTGATAGGAGGGTTCAACATGACAGCTACACTAACCAGTATACTCTTGTTTATAATCAGAGGCATATTGTACTTCTTCCTCTAACTCCAAAAGAAATCTATGAGGATCAAGTGAAATCGAGAGAGAGAGAGAGGTAAAAGAATAAGAGAGTTCGGCTAGTGAGCATAAAAATCAAAATAAAGCCGAGAAAAAGGAGAGCTTGAGAGAAACAAGAGTGAGGGTCCGGCTAAGGGTAGAAGTGAGGCTCGAGAGATAGCTGGGAAAAAGGAGAGCAATAATTTGGAGAGGGCCAGAAAACAAAAAGGGGGGTGGGACGGACAGGAGGTAAGAAACGAGGGAAAAATAAATTTGATGGCAAAAATGAGTGACCTTAGGAAAGCCACCACGAGTGGTTGTTCGATGATACTCTTGGTTTACAAGGGCACTTATTTATCTACTGACAGTCTTAACCCCGATTTGCCTAGTTCTGTCTTGTCTTTGTTGCGGGAGTTCGAGGATGTATTTCCAGACGAGATGCCGGACGGATTACCACCTATTCGAGGGATTGAGCATCAGATTGATTTCATTCCGGGTGTATCACTGCCTAACCGGCTGGCGTACAGAACTAATCTGAAGGAGACAAAGGAGTTGCAGCGGCGAGTTGATTAGTTGCTAAGTAACAAACTCATCCGGGAAAGCATGAGTCCTTGTGCGGTTCCGGTGTTACTAGTTCCGAAGAATGATGGGTCTTGGAGGATGTGTGTGGATTGTCGGGCTATTAATAACATCACTATCAAGTACCGACACCCCATACCTTGCTTGGATGATATATTAGACGAACTCCATGGTTCTAGCATCTTCTCCAAGATCGATTTGAGGAGCGGGTACCACCAGATTCGGATGCGGGAAGGGGATGAGTGGAAAGCGGCTTTTAAGACGAAGCATGGTTTGTATGAGTGGTTAGTCATGCCATTTGGGCTAACCAACACGCCTAGCACGTTCATGAGACTTATCAACTATGTTTTGAGAGCTTTCATTGGTAAGTTTGTCGTGGTTTACTTTGATGATATTCTCATTTATAATAAATCATTGTACGAACACTTGGATCACTTAAGGGCCATCTTGGAGGTGTTAAGGAAGGAAAAGTTGTATGCAAACATCAATAAGTGCACCTTTTGTTCGGAGCAGTTGATATTCTTGGGGTTTGTAGTGAGCTCGAGGGGAATTACAGTGGATGAGGAGAAGATTAAAGCTATCCAGGACTGGCCTAAACCCACATCGGCCAGTCAAGTGCGTAGTTTTCATGGCCTTGCGAGCTTTTATCAGAGGTTTGTGCAGGATTTCAGTACTATCGCAGCACCATTAATGGAAACTATTAAAAAGAGTGTTGCGTTTCAGTGGGGCGAGGCCCAAGACAAGGCATTTGAGTTGTTGAAGGAAAGGCTAACACATGCGCCTTTGCTAGCACTGTCGGATTTCACCAAAGTCTTTGAGATCGAGTGTGACGCATCGGGGGTTGGGATCGGCGCCGTGCTAATACAAGAGGGGCAGCCGATCGCGTTCTTCAATGAAAAACTGAGTGGTGCGGCCTTGAACTACCCGACGTACGACAAGGAGTTGTATGCTTTGGTCCGGGCCTTAAAAACATGGCAGCACTATTTATGGCCAAAGGAGTTCATAATCCACACCGATCACAAGTCCCTAAGTATCTGAAGGGGCAGCAAAAGTTGAACAAGCGACATGCACGGTGGCTCGAATTCATCGAGACGTTTTCATACATCATCCGATACAAGTAAGGTAAAACTAATGTTGTAGCAGACGCACTGTCTCGGAAGTACATTCTTCTCTCTACTTTAGATGCTAAAATCTTTGGGTTTGAACATATTAAAGAGTTGTACTTGCATGATCTTGATTTTTCTGAGCCATTTGGTGCGTGTGAAAAGGGGGTCGAGGGTAAGTTTTATAGGCATGATGGTTTTCTATTTCGGGAGGATAAATTGTGCATTTCTGAATGTTATTTGAGAGACTTACTCGTGAGAGAATCGCATGGTGGGGGTCTTATGGGACATTTCGGAGTAGCTAAAACTTTAGCCGTCTTGCAAGAGCACTTTTATTGGCCACATATGAAGCGAGATATTGAGCGTATTTGTAGTAGGTGCATTACTTGTATGCAAGCTAAATCTCGGGTTCAAAACCAGGGATTTTACATGCCCCTACCCATTTCGACGACACCGTGGGTTGATATTTCTATGGACTTTGTTTTAGGACTTTCGAGAACTAAACATGGGTCTGATTCTATATATGTTGTCGTAGATCGTTTTTCAAAGATGACATATTTCATTCCATGTCATAAAACTGATAATGCATCTTTGATTGCCGATTTATTCTTTAAAGAAGTTGTGAGGTTGCATGGTATGCCTAGAACCATATTGTCGGATAGAGACTTTAAGTTCTTAAGTTACTTTTGTGTTGGGAAATTAATTTTTAAATTTTGATGAATGCCATGTAAAACTTAGAATAGAAAGTTGGATTCCTCCAGGAGTTGGAGAAGAGAGGAGTAGAAGAATTACCCCATCTTCGAACCTCTATAAAAAAATTATTATGTCATTTACATTTCAGCACTTTAATTTCTGCACATTACTTCAATATCTGCTGATAAATTTGCTATCCAATTGATAATCAACAAAGTGCTAAAACCAAGTATTAAAACAAACTTAAACCAAATTCAAGGGTGTTAAGTCTTCCGATGAAATCCTATCACAGTCAAGTTAAGTTTTAGGCTAAGCGAGTTATTCTATCCACACTCGATCAGTGCATTGAGTGTGCCTAACTCTGCTGGTTAACTAACTTATCTATCCATCAAGGACTTAGCTGTGAAGTATTAACTCTGAACATTTTAAAAGGACTAAATCGAAAAGTTGGTAAGGTTTATTCAACCCCCCTCCCTTCTAAACCTTACACTCACACCCCTTGGGACCTACAAGTGGTATCAGAGCGGTTGGTTCATTGAGACTTCCGCACTGGTTACTGAACTAGATCTCCAATCTTTCAAAGCTTGGTTTAGCACTTGATCTTTCAAAATCCTTTTACTCAGCAAAGTTATTATCATGGAAGCAAATTTGACACGCATCCCTATGTTCACAATTGAAGAATTTGATGATTGGAAAATTCGTATGCATGCTCATCTATCAGCATTACACGATGAAATGTGGATTGTAATAGAAGATGGGCCCCTGCAAATCTTGAAAGTGAACACAGCTGCAAGGAGGATTAGCTGCGCTGTGAAGGAGAAGAGAGGATGTTGCTCCCGCATCACCTATGGTTGAAAAACCAAGAGCTGAATGGACAAATGATGACAGAAATAGATACAACTTGGACAATGTGGCCAAGGATATTCTTTACAAAACTCTGGACAAAGCTATGTTCAACAAAGTCAAATCGTGCAAGACTGCAAAAGAAATCTGGGATAAGCTAACCCTGATTTGTGAAGGCTCTGAGCAAATCAAGGAAAATAAACTATCTGTTCTTTGTCAGGCGAAATTTGAAAATTTTAAGATGCTTGCGGGAGAAACATTGGATCAACTGGATGCTCGGTTCACGAAATTACCAATGAGCTATCTCGCACTTGGAAAAGAATATACACAGAAGGAAATGTGTATGAAGATTCTAAGAAGTCTCCCAGCTGAGTGGGAAATGAAAGTCATGGCCCTGAGACACTCCATGGACTTATCAAAAACATCCAACCATGAGCTATTCTCAGATCTCAAAGCCTACGAATTTGAGCTGAGAAGAAAAGACCTAGAGGAGACAGTTGTGCCCAAAACAAATTTGCTCTAATAGTTAAGGATGGTAAAAGAGTCGAGGTCAAGGAAGTCATTGACCAAGAGGAGATTGCCCTGATGGTTAAAAGGTTTAACAAATTCTTCAACAAGAATTACAAAAGAGGCAAAGGTGAATCCTCTAGAAGACACTCAACTCCCTCCAAGTCAAGGGAAGATAGGCCACCCAAAAGAACAGAGCATCAAAAAGTTGAGTATCAAAGAGTGACAATCCAAGGATGGAAAGAATCGATCAAAAGGTTGAAAATTTATGCTGGAACTGCAGGCAACCTGGTCACTATGCTATTGATTGCCCATATCCTATAGTCAACAAATACAGGAATGAAGAAGAAAGAAAAGAAAGTCTTCAGAGATAGAAGACAAGAGAAGAAAAAGGCAATGTCACCGCAGAGATCCGAGACAAATCAAGTCAAAAGACACAAAGAAACTCCTCGGAGAGTAGTGAAGTGACTACTCAAGTGAATCAAGAAGAACCTTGATCCGTCTAATGGCCAAAGAACAAGACCAACTTGACCAAGAAGATGAGGTACACTCTAACTCATCACACTCAGATTCTAGTGACAGTGATTGTGACACACATACTTCATCACCCACTGATCTTTATGATTCATTAGGCAAAATGATGAAAGACTTTGAACAAATTAAATCCTCACACACACTACTAAATGAGGAAAACAGCCTACTCAAAAGCCAAAACTCACAGCTGACTAAGGAGCTGAGTACTCTAAGTAACATAGCTAATGAGAATAAAAGTTTAAAGGCTGAAAATGCTAAGCTAATAGCAGAGATAGCTGCTACAGAAAAGAGGGAAAATGACCTCAAAAATGTGATTGCCTCATTCACTTAAGGCATCGAAATCTTTGGATGATCTTATTATGAGCCAAAGAGAATGTGGAGATAAGACAGGCTTAGGATTCAATTCCTCTATGCCAAGTCAAGTTCCAAGAGTGATTTTGGAAAAAGGATCTTCAAGTAATGAAGCATCTCAAAAATCCAAAACTCCAAATGGTGCACACACATTCATTCCAAAGCACAACCACAAGCAAACTGGCCTTGGTTATAAAGGAAAAGGAAAACAACCAGCTGAGTATGCTGAAAGGACAGCTGAGAAGAAATCCATCCGAGTTCCTCAACAAACTCCAAATAGGAAGTACTTTGTAAAGAGGAAACAGAGCTACCAAAAGCCCCAGAAGTTCTATGAAAGGAACACATATGATGGGAATGGTAGAAATTACCCAAGCCAAGCTGATTGGAATAATGTGAACTATCAGCAAAGACCTATGGAATATAAGCCTAAATGGCAAAGGCCTAGAACTCAGCAAGGGCCATTCCAAAGGCAAAAGAGTTATCATCAGCACACATATGCACCCAAGCACTATCCTCAAAGATATCACAACTACCCAAACAAAGCAATTGCTAAAACACATACACAGGCATACAAACAAAAGAGACAGCTGTATGAACTTAAAACCCCTAAGCAATTTGCCAAAGTTAATTATGATTATGGCACTGATAGATGGCAACCTCTTAGAGTCAAATCATTTGGCTATAGGTTGGTTGGATCATCTTACAATACTAACCCCTCAAGACCCAGACAAATATGGGTACCTAAAACCTAATTTCCTTGATTGCAGGTTCAATGAGCAGCTGAGTGCCAAGGAATCTGGTACATGGATAGTGGCTGTTCCAGACATATGACAGGAAACAAGAAAAATCAGTCAAAATTTAAGGAAATTAGAGGTACAAAAGTCATATTTGGGGGGAATGAAGCTCCAGGAGAAATAAGAGGCATTGGATCCATCAAGAAAAATGGATTAGAAATTACAGATGTTGCATATGTTGAAGGCCTCAATTTCAACTTACTAAGCATAAGTCAACTCTGTGACAAGGGCTATAATGTTGGTTTCAATATGGGAGTGTGCCAAATCCGAACACCAATCCAATGAAGTAGTGTTGCAAGGATGCGCACAAAAGAACATGTATGTGGTAGATTGGTCAACCGCAACACCAAGCACTTATCTCAAGTAGCAAAAGAGCACAATTTGAATCAAGTTGGGTTTGTGGCACAAGAAGGTTCGAGTCACCCGAACTTCAAAACAATTAACAAGCTTGCAATGAGCAATCTTGTGGAAGGACTTCCGGACTCGAGATACAAGAAGGAAAGTGTATGTGATGCATGCCGATGGGAAAGCGAGATCAAATCATCATTCAAAGAAAAGACATGTCCATCTTCAACAAGAATATTGCACCGCTACATATGGATCTATTTGGTCCATTGAACCAAAAAGATAAGCGAAAAGAAATACACTTTGGTGGTAGTAGATGATTACTCAAGATACACATGGACAATTTTCATGTGTAAGAAGAAAAAAAACCCCGCAAAACTACCACAAACTGATGAAGAGAATCCAAAATGAGAAGAGTCAAACCATTATCAAAATTAGATCTGACGAGAGGAACCGAGTTTGTCAATGGAATAATAACTCGATATTGTATTGAAAATGGTATTGCTCATGAACTATCTCTGCAGCAAGGACTCCACAAACAGAATGGAGTTGCGAGAAAGAAGGAACATAACTCTCAAAGAAGTAGCGAGGACCATGTTAGTCAAGCAGGTCGCTAAAGAGATTTTGGGCTAAAGCATAAACACAAAGATGCTATACTCAAAATAGATGCATGATAAAATGAGACAAATGACAAAAACTCCCTATGAGATTTGGACAGGGAAAAAGCCAAATGTTGCATATTTTAGAATATTTGGATGCAAATGCTTCATCCACAACAATGGCAAAGATAATTTAAAGGCTTTTGATGCTAAAGCTGATGAAGGTATCTTCTTAGGATACTCACCAAAGAAAAGCCTACAGAGTGCTCAACAAGAGGACAATGGTTACGGAAGAATCCATTCATGTGGTGTTTGATGAACCCAACAATGGAGAAGACATTGAAGAGTCACCGACAAAATTTGAATCAATAACCATGCGAAAGAGTCCCTATGTTGAAGTCAAGTTGGAATTATAAACCCGGATGAAGATGAGATAGCCGAGTCTCAAAGACAATTGGGGGGAAATATGCGGCTAAGTGATGATGAGAGAGTGATCAAAATAACATAGTCAAAGACGATCAATTGACTAACTTACTCCAACTCGATGTAAGGTGGTGAGAGACCATCCACCAGAACTAATCATTGGAGATGTAAGAGAATGTGTGAAAACTAGATCCAGAACCCAACAAGAAGCTATGTTCACTTGTTTCATCTCACAAATAGAGCCAAAAGATGTGTCACAAGCTTTGGATGACACACATTGGATTCAAGCCATGCAAGAAGAGCTGAATCAGTTTGAAAGGAACAAAGTGTGGGTATTGGTTCAAAGACCTACCCATCAAAATGTTATTGGCACTAAATGGGTGTTCAGAAACAAGATGAATGAGGAAGGGTCTGTGGTAAGAAACAAAGCAAAACTGGTAGCCAAAGGGTATTGCCAAGAATAAGGAATAGATTTTGATGAAACTTTTGCTCCTGTGGCAAGATTGGAAGCCATAAGGATGTTTCTTGCCTATGCTGCTCATAAGAACTTCACTGTATATCAAATGGATGTAAAGAGTGCATTCCTTAATGGGTTATTGGAGGAAGAAGTGTATGTTGAACAACCTCCAGGATTTGAGCAGAAGACTCTTGGAGATAAAGTATACAAACTCAAGAAAGCTTTATATGGATTGAAACAGGCACCAAGAGCATGGTATGATACATTATCACAATTCCCGATCGAGAACGGATTTACAAAAGGCAAAGTGGATAGAACACTCTTCTTAATTCAAGATGGGAAGAGTATCTTTTTGTTCAAATATATGTGGATGACATCATCTTTGGATCCACAAACAAAGAGTCTGTGTGATAAATTCTCAAATCTTATGTAAAGCAAATTTGAAATGAGCATGATGGGAGAGTCGACATTCTTCCTTGGACTCCAAGTAAAACAATGAAGGATGGAACCTTCATAAGTCGGACAAAATATACCAGAGAGATTTAATGAAGAAATTTGGTATGGAAGAGAAGTCTTCAGAAAATACCAATGAATACATCATCAAAATGGATATGGATACAGATGGCAAGCCTGTGGATCAAACAAGATACGAGCACTTATTGGATCATTGCTCTATCTCACAAAGCAAGCGGACATCACCTTTGTTGTAGGTGTATGTGCGATTTCAATCGCCCAAAAAGAAAGCCACATGACATCAGCGCCAAGAGAATCTTGAGATATTTGAAAGGAAGTCAAGAAGTTGGATTATGGTATCCAAAGGAAGGAGGATTCAAACTAATTGGTTATTCAGACTCTGACTATGCTGGATGCAGAGTTGACAGGAAAAGTACCTCAGGTACATGTCAAATGCTTGGAAATAGATTAATTTCCTGGTTTAGCAAGAAGCAAAATTCAATAGCCACCTCCACATCCAAGTAGAATACATAGCAGCGGCAAACAAGTGCCCAAGTCTTATGGATGAGACAAAGATTGAGAGACTATGAAGTTGAAGAAAAGAAAATTCCAATTATGTGTGACAACACAAGTGCAATTGCAATCACCCAAAATCCTGTGTTGCACTCAAGAACAAAGCACATTGATGTTAGATATCACTTTATAAGAGATCATGTTGAAAACGACATCACCTTGGAATATATCTCAACTGATAAGCAGTTAGCTGATATATTCACAAAACCATTATGTGAATCAAGATTTGAAGAACTCAAGCATGAATTAGGGTTAACTGAACTGAGTTGACACTCAGAAGAATCAAAGAAAAGAGATGAAACATGAAAAGATGAAAAAGAGTTGAACTCTTGAATCAGCTAAGTGAATCAGCCGTATCGGAGAATCAACTGCATCAAGTCAACTGATAGCTGAGTACCTATGTGCAAAGAGAGAAGGGTTAAATCAGCTAAGGAATAAGCTGAGTCATTTATGAGCAAAGTGACAAAAACGCAGTCATTTTTACTAAGCGGGAATGGTTTTAAGAATGACGTCAGCATAATTATGACGTGTACAGTCAAAATCTGCATACCAAGCTTATGATTGGATATAAATGCTGCCGCATTAAATGCGAGAAATTAAATGTTAATCGGCATGCAAAATCTGAGCCGTTGATCTTGATCAAATTTCAAAAACCACCCGCACGTCCTTTCATAACCCATACATATACCATTTCGTCCGATTTTCTCTCACTTTACCAAAACTGTTCATCTCTCTCCAAAGCAAAGAAAGCATTTTTACTCTCAAAACCCTACAAATCTTCAAAGCTTTTCTTCAAAGTTTCATTCGGTGAATCTTCAAAAAATGGCATCTACTTACGACTTCGTCAAGTTGGGAAAGCAAATCCACATGGGATCTACTGTGGACTTTGAGGGCATGATCAAACAAGGGTTAGACGAAACCCTTGTGGAGAAGATAGCAGAGAAATTGGAAAAATCAGGACTGAAACCCTTTTTGTCGATGGAGTTTCAGATGACCTACGTGGAAGAGGTCGCACATTTCTATGTGAACGTTGAAGTTCATGATGAGGGCATCAAGTCCTACGTGGAAGAGGTCGCACTGTTCGTTGTCGGCGGAAGGAGGGCCGAAGATTTATGAAGCTGATGTTAACCTGGCTGCTGCATGGAAGGAAGTGGCCAAACCTGACTATGCTGCGAAGGTTGTCTATACAGCTGAGAAGAAGCTGCTGAAGGAAGATTACCACAAGTTGCTGGACATTGTTGCAAAATGTGTGGACATCAAATTTGGAAGCTTTAATCAGCTATCCAAAACCAAGCTAATCGTGATGGTTGTGATCATGGAGGAGAAGAAAGTTAACTGGGCTGAGTTTGTATACAGCAGACTCTGCCAAAATATTGGGAATAAGTCCTTCAAGGGAGATGGATCATTCGGAGGATCCTTGGGGTATGGCTTGGTGATTGGCCGGTTGATGGAGGTGAAAGGTGTTCCTCTCCGACATGGAAAGGCGTTCCATGTTAACAAAAAGATGTTCCGATCAAATCTCTCCAGAGCACAGAGGAGAGCTTATGCCAAGAGAGCGGACATAAGTGAGGGGGAATCAGCTGACCCTGAAGAAACAACCGTCTCCTCCTCCCCCCAGAAGAAGGTTGCCCCTGCAGCTACAAAGAAGACTGCTGCCCCTGCAGCAAAGAAAAAGAAAACAAAAGATACACCTGCCCCTGCAGCAGAGTCACCTGCCCCTGCAGCCGCAGCAGAGAAGGAACCTCAAATACCTTCTCCGGTTGTCAAGAAAAGGAGGACTGACATGCCCAGAAAGCCAGCTCCTCAGAAAAAGACAACAGCACCGGCCCCCACCACCCAGGACTCGGAGGAAACTGCATCCGAACCAGAAATTCCTCTGGTAAGGACCAAAAGGAGAAGAACCTTCAAGCGATCAGAGCTTGAGAAAACAGCTGAGTCTGCCACTCAGTTGGAACAGATCGCGGAGAGAATGGAAGAAGTAGAGTCTCCTGAAATTATTGATGAAACAGCCAAGTCTGTTGAAGCCAATCAGCAGAGGCAAATTGAAGACACAGTTGTAGTCAGAACAGCTGAGACACAAGAAGTAGCTGAGAAAGCAAACTCTCCTGTTGACAGGGTTGTATCCCCTCCTACAACAGACGCTGCTGAGGGTGTGAAGCACCAAAGTTTGCTACCTTCAATCCCTGAGAACGAGGGACAGCAGGGAGAAGATGGTAAAGATGATGACGATGTGATGATCCTATCCCCACCATATCCAGACATCCAAAATCATCTGCAAGAATGGAGGAAGTGGAAGCTGAGTCGATCCAGGGAACAGTTCCGAACACTGGAGTTTATTGAAGAAGAAGAAGGCGAACTGTTGAACTTTCTCGGATTGACCACTGTGGTCCAAGCACTGGATGAAGAAAACTGCACAGATATCCTGCAGATCTTCAAAGACAAGGAGAAGCAGAGACTGGCAGAGGAAGTTGAAGCTCGTGAAAAGGCCAGTCTTTGTCCCTTTACTGGAACCACTGATCATACACATCCTCATCTTGACATTCTCTCTGGGAGTGATGAGGATTTGGACCCTGTTGCTGCTACAGAAGAATTGGAGATGCAGCAAGCCATGCGGGAATCTAGGGTCCTACATGAGCAACGGTTATTGGAAGGACCAGGGGAGTCTTCCACATCACAGCTGGAGATTGATCCGATGGGAGTGGTGCAGCATATTGCCACAGTTGTTGCTGCCACCACGTCCCCAACTCACTCTGAAGAAGGTGTTAAGGGAACTAGCGATGAAACTGGGATTGTGGGGACCCCAGTCGAGCCAACCCCTAATGAAGGTGTCTTACCACCTGCCCCAACGGCTGAATACTCAAAGGGAACAGCCGGAGTCTGGAGACGAGTGACCCCATTCCAAGTCACTCACCGGTGTGCCGATTGAGGGGAAACTCCTCCACCGCGCAGGCTAGGTCGGAGGTTGCTGCAGATGACTCCACAACGAATCTAGGAGGCGAAGTGGAGAAGGAAAAAGAAAATGAAACACAACAAGTTGTCACTAAAAAAGCTCGGACAGTTGAGACTGTCTCACTGAATCGCTCTGCGCAGCCAATGACGCCGCTGATGCAAATGAGGCACAGGCATGAAAGGAAGCGCCCGGGAGTTAACACTGGGGCAATGAAAGTGAAATCCATGGAGTTGAAACTCCGGTGGATGCCACTTTCGAAAGACCCCAAGGCGATTGACACGCATGGGAAGGACTGGCCAAGGCTGTTTGATAAATGTTTTATCATGATTTTGATGATTTTGATTTTACACCAAAACAATGGTTTTAAAGGTTGTCCATATACTAATAAATGATTTAAAATGATTTTAATATTTTCCGGAGTATTTCTTCAAGTTTTATTTTCGACAAAATTGGACAACACTTTTAATGATTTTCTGTTAATGTATTTTTACACCAAAACAATGTTTCTAAATATTGTCCTAATACTCCCGATCGGTCTAAAATATTTTCACTATTTTTCGGAGTATTTCTTGAAGTTTATTTTCGATATAAAATTGGATAACACTTTTGTTTTGAGGTCAACCTGGCCGTAGTATAGGCAGCCCGTGCACGAAAGTTGAGGAAAACAGAAAACTTCATGTTTACAGAAAATGGTCAGGGCAACCGGTCGCCCTATAGGGCAACCGGTGCCGTCGACCGGTCTCCCTATAGAGCAAAAATTGAAACAGAACGTTTTCTTTCTTCTAAACCCATGAGAGGGACCGGTTGAGGCATAGGTCGACCGGTCGAGGTAGACGTCGACCGGTCGCCCTATGTAAATGTGTATTCTCTTTTTCAAACGTCTATTTGTGTGCGACCGGTCGCCCTGAAGTTTGACAGCAAAAATGTAACCGTTGTGCAGCAGACATCTTTTCCTTAATTTGTGGGATTGATTTCTAACAGCTCTTTTCTTCATTTGTCTTGCAATTTTTTACAGAATTCATGTCCCCAAGAGGAGCCTATCATGTACAAGACATCTTCTATAAATAGAGGAAGAATTGAAGCAACAAAACAAGAGAGAAAACTACAACACAACAAGATACACTCAAGAATACACTTGTTCTTACATTGTCTTATTTCTTGTTGTAATTTGCCTAGCTATTCACTTTCACATCCTTGAGGTCTAGGCTTTTCTTGATTACACTTGCACTCTATTGTATTATCAATTATCGAGTTGTAATCTTGAATTTGGGTAAACATTCAACACAAGATATCCTTGTGAGTGTTCTTGTGGTAAGAACACACTTGGGTGATCTAGGTGTTAGGTGTAAGAAGATTGTTGTAATCTTCTTATTGAGGTGTTGAAGAATTTGGTATTCTTCAAGGTTGAAGATTGTGGTAATCTTCACAAGGTGCCGTTGGAGATTGTGGTAATCTTCAAGTGAGATTGTGGTAATCTCAAAGGTGGTGTTGAAGAAGAGTCTGGTGCTCTTCAAGGTGTTGTTGTAAGTTGGTGTTGTATTAATTTGTGGTAAATTAATAAAATCTTTTTTCTTTTTGAAATCCATCCCGGATATCTTTGGGGTGGTAGAGGATTAGGCCCTAGGTGGGTTGAACCTCTATAAATCGACTTGTGTTGTTTACATTCCGCACCTTTATTATTGTCTTTGAGCATTCGGTTCGAAAAAGAGGGCGAAATCTAAAAGATGGAGATAATCTATTCACCCCCCCTCTAGATTATCGTAGCCGCTTGGACTTACAAGTGGTATCAGAGCCAAACTCTTTGGCAAGCTCGTTTCACATCGTGAGTGAAGAGAAACGATCGTCGGCTACGAATGAAGCTCATCTATCCGGCACCTCCACCACCAAGCCACCACTATTTGATTCCAAAAATTTTATATTTTGGAAAGAAAGAATGGAATGTTATTTACAAGGTTGCGGGTTTGATATTTGGAACACCGTCATAAATGGAGAATCAATTCCAATGATAGACACACCACACACCTCCAAAGGCCTCAAAGAGCTAAATGATGAAGAGAAGAAAACCATCTCCTTAAACGGTAAGGCTCTAAATATTTTGCATTGTTCATTTACTAATTTGGAATATGAACATATTGTAGGAATTCGATCGGCAGATGAAGTATGGCAAAAATTAGAAGCCATCTATGGAGTATTTGCAAATGAAAGGAGTCAGACAAAAGCATCTACTTCTCAAAGGGATACAATGTCAAATCTAAGGAACAAGCCTCTTACAACTTCCAACTATGAAGAAGTTGAACATTGTCTTATGGGCATCAAAGAAGAAAACGAGGTATGTCTTAAACCCTCTACTTCCTATGATATTGTTATTCAAAATGATTATAGTGATTTGCAAAATAATTTTGATGATCTTCAAGATGAATTCCAAAGCTTGCTTGTTAAGTACAAAAATTTGAAAAATGAATTCAATGTTTTGAATAATGATAAGGATAGTTTATTCACTTCCTATGAATCACTATCATGTGCTCACACTACCACTCTTGATAAGGTTAGAAACCTTGAAAAATAAAATAGTACTCTTGTTGAGGATATTAATTGCTTGAAAAATGATTTATCAAAATCAAACTTGAGTACGAATAAAATGTCCAATATTGTTGATATTCATAATTGTGATAAAGGACTTGATCATAAGCCTAATGTTGTTAATCATATGAAAAAGGGTCGAGTCACTATGCATATTGGCCATTATGCTCCTAGAATTATTACTTGTTTTTATTGCGGTAAAAAGGGTCATAAGGCTAATTCTTGTCGAGCTAGAAATAGCTCTAATTATTGTTGGAGACCTAAAAGTCTCAAGACTAATCCCAAAGGACCCAAACATATGAGGGTACCACAAAACAATGGCATATTAGGTACTCGGCGAAATAATGATCGAAGAAAATTCATACCGCCAAGAAGGCATCAAATGACCGATTCATTTGATCAAAGAAGGAGAAACTATTTTCAACAAAGCCAATTTCCAAGAAGAGGATATAATCAAAAATGGGAAGAACACAATCCTTGGAAATGGCAAAGACATCATCAACAAGATGATTTTCAAAGAAAAAGAGACCATCAACAATGGGAAGGACAAAAATTTTGGAGATGGAATAATTGGAGAGATTACCATCAACATGAAGATTTTCAAAAGGGAAAATATCATCAACAATGGGAAAATCCATGGAAACGGCGTAATTGGTAAACCGTATCTCCCCATTTAAATATGCATTTTATTTTAGAGATAATTACATTTAACCACCCCAACTTTACCCCTTTTTATACTTTACCCCATAAACTTTCATTCGCGACACTTTGCACCCTGAACTATGAAAATTATTACACTTCGCCCCTTATGGACAATTTTGCCCCTGGGTTTTATCATTTTAAAACAATAGTTCCAGTTATCCCTTTAAACTCTATTTTGTGGCAGTCTACTACATAATAATAAATTTATCGCAATAATCATTAAACATGAAAATTTTTCTCCATAATCAATTTGTTTTTCGGATTTTTCGAGAAACGAGAATTCTTATTTTCTGTCACTTGTTTTGTTCGTGGCATTGTTACACCTACTTAGATCCAGTCTCTATTTAGAGGTTTTAAATGGATCATGTCGGGTTTCGACTATAAACTCAACAGACATACTTTAGTCAAAATTCTTATTTCAAGAATAAATCCGTATACAAATTAGGTCTATAGACTCGAAAATGAATATAGTCCATTACGACCATATCGAGCCCAACATGCTTCCGTAAAATTAATAAATCCCTTAAAATTCATACCTTCTTTGACCGAAACAAAGACCGGGTTAAGTGGTTCGCAACGCCACCATCGGAAAATTACGCCCCGATCGTTTGACAAACGACTCCTCACCTGCTCAACCTCACCCTCGGGAAGATGATCTCAAGTTATCCGACTCCTTGAAACTTGTTCAAAGACACGACCTTGTTCGTTTCCTAATCCAGGCGTATAAGTAATTCTTAAACGGGATGAATTAATAGTACATTATGAACACATGTTGAAGCAGAAAGCCTCTTTTTATTAAGAACTTATAGAAATATTTATTACATTAGTAATCTCCTTTTGGGAGGAGAATACTGGTTTAGCCTCTCATAGCTGAGGCTTGCACTCGTAAATACATAAAACTTAAAATGAAAACACTCAAAATATTACAAATTTTTTACTCAGATTTTATTGTAAGAAAACTAAGGAAAATGTTCGATGTCCTCAGCTTCCTTCAAATCCTGCATTTTATAGAGGTAAGTCCGGACTTCAAAGGCAGACTTCAAATCTTGCTGATATATATGACGTCACTGCTTACGTCATATCCCACATTATTGCCTCGCCAGCTGGTTTTCTTTTTCTCCCGCGTGACTCAGCCCATGTGATGTTTGTCGGGGAATCTTTTAAAAATTTGGTTTACGTGGTCCCCGAGGATAACGCGTCTTGTGAGCTGGGCCCTTATCCTTTCCAGCTACATGATCTTGTCGGTCGGGTTTGGGTCGGAATCCTTTCCCAAACTCGGGTTCCTTCTGTTCGGGGCATGCTTGACAGATCCGGTCGATCCACCGGCCAACATGCGCCATATTACAGAATTTCCGGTAAGTCTCTTTGCTTGCCGGAATCTTGTTTTCCCAGAGAATTCTTCTTTTGGTCTCGAAGAGTTCCTCTGCAAATCCTGTGGTTGATCCAGTCATCGAATTCAAAAGGAAAGATCCATTTGCCGGAAGAACTTGAACGGATATTTGACTTTGTCCATTTCTCATTAGACAAACCCAAAGACCCCATGCTCGCCTGGTAGAAGCTTCGTCTTGAAAAATGCTCCTACTAACATCAGTCCTTCTTCCTGAAAGCCGCCTTAATATATTTTAAAGCATTTCCATCCGGTCTTCTTAGCTTGATGAAATGAAAAGCTTCATTAAAGCCTTTCTTTCTTTGGTTCGGAGCTACATTGATAAAATACAATTCCAAAATATCTCCTCTCGGCCAAGTGTGGATTATTGGCCCAGTCTCGTAAACTCGCTTCCCCAATCCATTTCATAATTTTGAGATTTCTGGAATCCTGGTGACACGGTATAGATTGAAGCTAAAGCTCCAAAAGTATACCATTCATGTACTTCATTTGGATGACTTCCTGGTTTCATCCAAACTCGGGATACTTGCCTCGAGATATCAACCATTGTTTTCTCTGCGGGTTAATACCTTGTCTTGTAACTAGTTTCTCCCATTGCCTTTGATATACCCGCATAGGAGAAATCTTAATCTCGTCGATTTGAACCTTAGATTTGCCATGTCTCGTGGCCTAAGATTCAACTCTCCCTTTTTACCCCGGAGTCTTTGGGTTGACTTGAAGACTCGGGTTGTGACACCGGAGCTTCAACATTCGTTACGATTTGTACACCCTCGGGGATGCATCACCCGCAACACTTGTGATTATGGTACTTGAATCCATAACCTCCGGGTTAGAGCCCCGTACTCTCTCGGCCCCTTTTTGCACCGTAGGAGATGCGGCTGGAAGAGAGGCCCTTGCGATCTAAGAACAATTGTCCTTGAGCGAACCGGCATGCTCGTATTTGACTAGAAACGGATTTACGGTCACTGTTGAAGTCGCCCAACAACTTCGCATTGAGACATAACGTCCCAAAATCTCGTTCTAGACTCTCCGGGTTTTCCCGAGATGTCTTACTCGTTTAAGGACCTCGTCGAACGCGTCCTTCCATCTCGTGTCAAGAAATCTTTCTCGATCGCAAAGAATTCTTTCGTTAATATGCCATCGAGTTGCTTCACTAGGGGTGAATAAACCGCAAAGATCTACATGGTACTTCCTCGTTTGGTGTGACTTTCGTAAGAACCGCTGCACCCACCAATCATCACCGCATCCGTATATAGAACCGTTCATCCTCGTCTTGGGAATCGCAAGTTTTGGAAGCTTTTACAAACTTCTTTAAGTTGCTTAATTCCTTCTTGATGTTCATCTTCCCATTTGAATCTTTGCATCTTTTTTTAAGTAATGGGCTAAACACCTTTTCCCGTAGTATGCTAGATTGTTAATAAACATTCCAAAGAAAATTAACAACTCCCTTAAAAACTCAAGTCGCTTCTTGTCTTTTAGTGTATCCGAAATCCCCGTATTTTTTCCACAATATGATTAAGAGAATAATTCCGTTCATCAATTTCAATTCCGAGGAATTCAATCTGTCTTGTTGCGATTACGCCTTCTTTTCCGAAAAGCACTAATCCTTCTTTGTGACAAACATCCAAAATATTTCCAAATGTTTTAGATGCTCCTTCATGTTCTTTGATGCGATTAGAATGTCGTCGATATACACGAACATGAAACTCGAAATAATCTTTGAAAAGATTATCCATCTTTCTTTGATATATCCGGGGTGCGTTAGCCAATCCCATAGGCATTACGTTCCAAATATAGTGTCCCCGTGGTGTAGAGAAAGTCAAACTTCTTACTTTCTTCCTCCATCTTAATCTGGTAGAATCCGGACTTGCAATCGAACTTTGAGAATATCTTGGCACCTTTGATACTGATTAACCGATGTTCTCTCGCTTGGGATATAGTATCCGTCGAACTCCAAAATGTTATTAATCCCTTTGTAATTAATAACAAGTCTTGCTTTCCTTTTGATTTCTCCGTGGTTTCGACTAAGAATCCTGGATCATTTCTTTGTATGGAGAAACTCCTAGTGAAATTAACTTAAGGTCCGGATGTTCCTTAAGTATCTTACGCATATCCTTACGATCCTCCTGGTTCATAAGGATTGGTTTGAATCTTACGAACTCGTACTCCTTTCCAGTTTAACCTTTAAGGAAGCTTTAAGCTCGTTCTTATCCCACCAAGCCAAAGGATCTTCATTGTAATTCCTTTGGATCTTCTTCTTGATATCCTCGAGTGATATTTGTTCCTCTATGGTTACATCACTCTGTGGATTCTCCATTAGACTCATCCATAATTCTCGCAATGGCTTCGGAGTGACTCGTTCTTCTCCTTGTACTGAATGAATACAAGTTATTATCCCATATCTTCGATCCTTCCGGATGGAACCAAATTGTCTATAGGATAATAAAGCTTCACCAAATTTCCTTCGATCCGCCATTTTTGGATTGCGAAGTTAGGCTTCATCACCACGCTTGCGCAAAAATTAATGGGCATTTTTACGTAAAATGCTTCCCGCGATCTCGGACAATAATCTTATGATCACATAAGGTTGTGAAAATAAGTCTTCTCGTCTCATTCTCTTGTGTGAACCGCTTGAATGTTTGTAGGAAATTGTTTCCCGCAAAATATCTCGCACTGTATCATGGAAATAGATTGGTGGCGTCTTTACTTTGTACCAAGGGGGTCTTGCCCGCTCCTCCGATCATTATTTACGCTTGTTTAATTCCCCTGTTAAGGATAAGAATCCTTTTAGAGAAATCTTTTCTGCAATAGCTGGTAAATCTTCTCCACTTTCTTTAGGAAAAACATCCGCCGCATATATTCCTAAGACACTGAATCAATATAGGCGGCGAAATACTCGGCCTTGTATTCGACATATAACATTCCAATAGAAATGTATATGGAGAATGGACTAGTGGTCATCTCGATTCTCAGTATCTTTTATTAGCCACTTTGTGAACTCCATTCCGTCTTGTAATCTTTCCCAAGGTTTATGCTCCTCAAGAAATTCAATTCCCAGATTAATTGTTCAGGATCTTTCCCCGCAACTCCCGTGATAGTAAGCTCAATTTCTCCTATCTTCAAAGGCTTCCTTGATACCTTCCAACGATTGGTTGTTGGAGATAATATAGAACATCACAAGGAAAAATGTTATCCTTTTGAGTGATGTCGAATATTACTTCAACCTCTCGCCATCCTTCGGACATTTAAGCTCTCTCTTTGTTTTAAAAACATCGGGGATGCGCTGAATCGTATTTGGTCTCCTTTCTTCCCAACGGCTACGCTACTCACCATTCTCGTCTTCTTTGGAAAGACATCCTTCTGTGCTCAACTCTAAGACTCCGACTTTTGTTGAAGATCGGTTGATCTTGAATTATCATATCAATCTCCTTAATAGTTGGAGATTCAATGATTTCTGGTAACACCACCCTCGCAAAGTCCTCAAAGATTCTTGGGACTTCAATAAATTCTTTTCTCAAGAATACTTCGGAATGATGGGTATTCGAGAGAGCATAAGAAATCTTGTATGTGATCGAGTAAGGCCTGTTTCCTTCTTTCATCAAATCGACTCTTTTGAAATCTTGATGAAGGGTTAGGACTCTACTGAAGTCTCGATCTCCCAAATTGTATGCAATTCAAGGATAGACATTAAATGCCAATTTTCCTGCATACAAATTTCATGTAACCACTCCAAGATATGAATCCTTGAGATGCGAGATTCGCTTGTCAAAGATAGCTAGATTAAGAGGCGAATCTATTCCTTCTTTGAATGTTGCTTTAATAATTACTCTTATGGCTCCGATATGAATCCATGAGAGTGTATTTGCAACTTCTCTTTTAACTTTGCTTTTGATCTCTTGTATTTCTCTAATAGGGACCAACTCGCATCTCGATCAGTTCTTGGTAAACTCCATCGGAATAGCAAATTCTCCGGTTGTTACCCTGTGGATAATTTGGTGTTTTCTCATTCTGAAACCCAATTTTATCCAATGCTTTTTCCATAGCTCCAATTGTAAATCCATCATAGACTTGAAGCTTTGGATCTTCCTTCATGATTCTCATAAGAGTTTTATGAGAAACCGTCGTGTGAGAGAGGAATCCCGACATATCCTCCCCGATCGTCTGTGAAGAATTTCTTCTTCACTCGATTAGTGAGTCACTTCCATCATCGAAATAGATCTCTTCTTCATAGATGCTTTCATCCGAGGGAATATCCTCAAATTGATACACCGTATTAAATCCACGATAATAGACAGACTTCTTCGATTTACTCGTGTGGCCTCGAACCGTCGACTCCTCGTTTTTGATTGTCCGGGCAATCCGTTGAGATATGCCCTCTTGCTTGCTCGCATGTCCAAGCAATTCTGATCTTTGAAACTTTCATTAGCTCTAGTGTGAGCTCGCCCGAAAAAGTTCTTCTCCTGGATTTCTGCCGGTACTTGCTTGATTAGAACCTCGATGATGAGGCTCTACTCCTGCTTGGTGCTTTAGTCTTTGTCCCGATTTATAGCTTCGGGCTTTTTTTTTGACGAACCTTCTAGGTCTCCATGAAGACCGCTTCTTTTGTTGTTGCTTCCTCGGCGGTATGGATGGCTTCTCTCCTTCTTCTTCTTGTGCCGCCTTGGTTGACCTCCCACAATCGTTGGGATATCATTATCCACGCAACATAGAGGAACCGCTTTGTTAATTCCTCTTAATCTCTTGTAATTCTGTGCAAAGTCGCTTGATAGCACCATTCGAGATAACTTGGCCTTTAGGAAAGACATTTTTAAGCCACGCTTTCTCTTGACTCCACCCTTGTATTCCCGATAAGCATTTCTCTCCGGGGACTCGGGATCTTGGCAAAGAATAGTCATGCGGCTTCTTTTCTTCAATCTTGGATTTCCACCGGTATTCGGTGAACAACTTGATATATTCGTCAATATGACAAATATCCAAAGAACTCAAGGCTATAGAGGGCTTGTTTATATTTCTTTCTTTTTTCATCCTCTAATCCTTCGAAATAACCCGTCTTGCCGATGAACTGTATTTTGAATAGTTTGGCCATCCCATCGACAATTCCTTTAAGTGATTCCCGATGTGACCGAACTTTTCGTACTAGCATCGGTCATATCCTGAGCAATCTTCACCGATCCTTCAAGACTCATTTCAAGGAGTAAAATGAATGAATCATTTGTAAGATCGAGGGTTCTGCTTGAAATTCTCATAGTCAAGCCCATTCATCAATGAGAACTTCATTTTTTAAAATCGGGATGTCCGGTTTAACATCAACCCATACGGATGTATTGGGTCGAGTGCGATCTTCCATAAGGCGTCGATAAACATTCGGCCTTCCGGTAGGTTATGTCAGTTCCCGCAAGAGGGTTTCGACCTCCTGTCCCCGAAAGTGGATCACTCCCGGTCGTGAAGTCCCGGATGTGGCATCCTCTCGTCCCTATCTCCATGATGTGAACCCGTACTTTCTTCGACGTTAGGATTAATCGGTGGCGGTGGTGGAGGAATTGGTCTACCTTGTGGGTCATAGGTAACCAAAGCGATTCCTCACTGCGTTCATCTTTAAATCTACAATACCTAATCCCGAAGGATTCTGCCAGTCGTGTAGATCTTTAAGATTCATCTTTTCCATATCCATCTTTTTAATTTTTGATGGATTTTCCTTTGATTAGAGCAATGAGCTTCTCCTCATCTGTCATCTTTCGTATAACTTTGGTTTCCCTTTTTGGTGTAAATAGGGTACCGTCCCAAAATCAATACGTTTCCTTCCTCCGATGAACTCGGCCCGTCCTCCAGGTTCTTGACTCGTTTGAATATCATGAAGGAGTTCAAGAGTTTCCTTCGATATTTCACCATCGTCTCCATCCAGTTCGGATATGATGAACTTGTCTTTGTAGATGAATATGGCGGTTGCCATAATTCTCGCACCGTCTTACGATTTCTCTAAGATCTTGGAGATCTTAGATTTGTCTGGAAAGTATCTCGTTCCACTCGTGTACTCCATCGGGAATCATTGTTCGATGGGAATTTTCATGAACCGTTTCTTGAAGGTTCATCAAGTGAACATATAAGTGCAGTTAAGCATCCGGAATCGCTATAATATTCTGCTTTCGCATTTTGCATTGCCTTAAGGTTTCCTGTCGGCTCCTGCTTGTTCTTTTTCTTCATGTTGGTATTCCCAATATGAAACCTGGTCAAGGTGTTCTTGTGCATACATCGTCAATATTTGACGATATATCCTGTAAGGGGTACATCTCGGACATCGGTCCGGATCCATAATCTCGGAGTAATTTCTCCTCACCAATTGTTAATTACATAAATATAATAAATTTAACTAAAAGTTCTTAATAAACCAGGCTCTGATACCATTTTCGAGGATCGCAAGACCATGAGGAGTAAAATTGAAAATTGCAATAAAATTTATAGACTAGGTGGTAAAGTGCAACAACTTCAAAGTTTAGAGGGTAAACTGAAAACCATCTTTCATGAAACTAGGGGTAAATCTGGAAATTTAGGCAAAGTGCAAAATTTCGTAAAGTTGAGGTGGCAAAGTATATCGTTTCAAAGTTGAGGGGGCAAAGTGTAAAAACATGAATAGTTTGGGGTGTTAACTGTAATTATCTCTTTATTTTATTTCTATGCATATTTTTATTTGTGTCTTAATTGCAAAATGAGTTTTCATGTATTTAAATTTTAAATTAAGGTCTTCAAAACTTATTTGTATTTTTTTAAAATTTTTGAAAAAGAAGACCTTATATGATGTTTTTAAAACTCTTGTGCATTTTTGTAGACTAAAGTGTATTATCATCTCTTATGGATTTTTATGACATGAGCTTACTTGTGATATCTCTTAGCCTACACTTTTATCATTATGATTTGTGCTAGATTTATTTTAAGAATTGTGTAGGATTTACATATTTTCACAAATGGCCATTTTTTCAAGAAAGGCATAAATTATCGAGGTACGTTTACTTGTGTTACTTTTACTCTTATAGACTCGATATATGTATTGCCATATGCCTATGTGCTTGTTTTTTATAGTATTTCATACAAGTGCCATTAAGAGGATTTTTAGATTTTTTGAAAGGCACTATTCGATATTTGATTCCACATATTTGCTTTGTCAACTTTTGTTCAAATACTTCTTTTAAATGAGGTCTCAATTATATGCTATCGGATTTTCAAATTTCAAAAGAGACATTTTGTAGCTTTCTTAAGCTTATTTGAACTTGCATGATTTATTAGACTATTGATGATCTTCTAAATGCATAGTATGTGTTTCTTGTTTCATGGTCTATATATATAGTGTCTCTTACTACTATGCTCTTTTGCAAGATATTTTGTGATTGATGATTGAGACATGATTTTACACTTGGGCTATTTTTATTCTTGATTATATAAGCGATGCCGTTAATGAGTTTGTTAAGTTGTGTAGATGAGAAATGAAGTACTCCAAATATTGGTTACCTCAAAATATTTGGATGTATATGTTCTATTGTGAACACCTTAGACAAACTGGATGCCCTATGATGATAGTAATGAAGTAGACAAAAAGGGTATTCCAGAACAAACTCGATGACCAAGGCAACATTGGTCGAACTAAGGCAAGGTTAGTAGCTCGAAGGTATTTTCTAGAAGAAGGTAATTGATTTTGATGTAACATTTGCACTCATAGCACATTTAGTAGCTATTTGCATTTTACTTGCCCATTCTTGTTTTAAGGAAATTTCAAACTTTACAAAATGGATGTTTAATCCTATTTTCGAAATAGCTTTATTCTAGTAAGAGTCTATGTAAAAAAAACCTCCGGGGTTTAAATTTTTCTAGGCCAAATGATCTTTATAAAAGGCCTTGTATGGTTTCAAACAAGTACCCCATGTATGGTATGATAGACTTAGCTATTTTGCTAAATGTTTTTACAAAAGGTAAAGTTGATAGTACTCTCCTTGTTTTTTGAAAAAGGGCAAGATTGTTTGATTGTGTATATTTATGAGAATATTTTTGGTGCTACTAATGAATATTTTGTGCAAGAGATTCTCCTAAGTTGATGTAGGTGAACTTGAGATGAGCATGGTATCACATGATGGGGGAGCTCAAATTTCATCATTGGACTTCAAGTTAATCAATGCCAAGAAGGTGGTTATAAATTCACAATCAAAATATACAAAAATATCTTTGAAGATATTAGGCATTGAAGAAGGAAGAATCAACTCAACCTCTATGGCTACCAATGTAGAGATTAACAAAGGTTGAGAAAGACATATCGATTGACAAACAAATTCGAGGTATGTTTTCTTGTATTATTTCCATAGACTCGACATTCCATATGCCTTATGTCTATATGCTCGACTTCAAATTATCCCAACGAATCTCATTAAAGTGCCGTTAAAAGAAATTTTCAAATATTTATAAGGCACTTCTTCTTATGACTTGCTCATCCAAAGCTTTAAAACGTTCTTATTTTTTTTGGGATAACAAGTCCGGTGAAAATTATTCAAAATATAGTTCGTCATCATCGAACTAAACATATTGAGATTCAAAAAACTTTCTAAGGGATTGCGTTTTTAACAAAAAACTTGAGATGTGTCTAAATCCCGTCTCAAAGTTAACTCACGGACATTTGTTCATTTACCGCTGAGTATTTTACCTCATTTTGAGTTTGATTATGACATAATGTATATTGAATGAGGTCTACGTTTGCATTTTGCATGTCTTTAAAACTTAGGGGCGAAAAATCGGATTTTTGGATCAAACTTCGGAATTTGCAAAACAGAAAGAAGCAGTGGGCTGCCAGGGCAAGGGTCGACCGGTCGCCCAATGTGATTTCTTGGCTTAAATCGTCTCTGTTCTTTTACTTAGCCATTTTGGCCCTTTCAACTCTATTTTCGTCCCCTTTGCAAATTTCACACACAATTCACTTCAAATGAGTTTTGATGCATGAATTATATATTTTGGGGACTACCTAGCTCGGTTATCATCATTGATGCTCATATTTACCCATTAAATGGTAAGAATTCTACTTCCTTAATCTCAATTGGGTTGAACCCTTGAGAACTTGGCCTATATGTACTATCTTGATGAAATTAGTATATGTTTGTGATGAGCTTATTGATTGTTGATGAATGATATTTATTAAATTGCATTTGGTGATGAAAAACTTGGCTTGATTTCATTTACAAGGGCTATATATATTCTTTTCAATTTTTGACGCCCGCCAAGTGTTCGATAAAACGTTTCAATGAAAAATTCATCACCTACATGATTCTCTCGATTTCAAAAGTCTTATACAATTATAGAGATCATGTCTTGTTTATCAAATAAGTTTTCATAAACCTCTACAAGTCATATGATTCGACTTTTCCCTCCTATTTGGCTTATAAGCTTCAATGTTCAAATTAGCTCGATACATCGGTTTAGTTGCGCACTTTGATATGAATATATGATGTATTTATCTTGCTAACATTCTTTTTGATGATTTCAAAGGGGGAGAAACAGGTTATAAGCTCTTTAGCTCAAAGAAGCTAAGATAAGCTTCACGAAAAGAAGCTATAAGTTATGGCTTCATATAGCCATAAGTTGTGGATCACATTTAGTCCACTTGGTGCATTATGGTTATGTATGAATCATGGTCCATTGGTTGTAGTATGGACTTATATACGGTTCTAATGATGTTTCTTTGACAGGGGGAGCTTTTAAGTTTTTGATACTTAAGCTCAATATCGAAAAGCTAAGATTTTAGCTTATGTTGAAGTTGCTTTTATATTACTCTTGTTGTGCATATTGATAGGGGGATCATTTGTAATATATGTTTGAATCTATCTACTCCCATCCTTATGTTTATATTGCACGGTATGTTGTCGCTCACAACGGATAGTTCTCTTTAACCGGTAAAATTGTTTTGTTTTCAAAATCGACCTCGTTAAAATTGTTTTAGTTTGTAATCATCAAAAAGGGGGAGATTGTTTGATAAATGTTTTATCATGATTTTGATGATTTTGATTTTACACCAAAACAATGGTTTTAAAGGTTGTCCAAATATTCCTAAATGATATAAAATGATTTTAATATTTTCCGGAGTATTTCTTCAAGTTTTATTTTCGACAAAATTGGACAACACTTTTAATGATTTTCTGTTAATGTATTTTTACACCAAAACAATGTTTCTAAATGTTGTCCTAATACTCCCGTTCGGTCTAAAATATTTTCACTATTTTTCGGAGTATTTCTTGAAGTTTATTTTTGATATAAAATTGGATAACACTTTTGTTTTGAGGTCAACCGGTCGCCGTATAGGGCAACCCGTACCTGAAAGTTGAGGAAAACAGAAAACTTCATGTTTGCAGAAAATGGTCAAGGCAACCGGTCGCCTATAGGGCAACGGTGCCGTCGAATCGTCGCGCCTATAGGAGACCGGTACACTGGAGCAAAAATTGAAACAGAACGTTTTCTTTCTTCCAAACCCATGAGGGGGACCGGTTGAGGCATAGGTCGACCGGTCGAGGTAGACGTCGACCGGTCGCCCTATGTAAATGTGTATTCTCTTTTTTAAATGTCTATTTGTGTGCGACCGGTCGCCCTGAAGTTTAACAGCAAAAATGTAACCGTTGTGCAGCAAACATCTTTTCCTTAATTTGTGGGATTGATTTCTAACAGCTCTTTTCTTCATTTGTCTTGCAATTTTTTACAGAATTCATGTCCCTAAGAGGAGCCTATCATGTACAAGACATCTTCTATAAATAGAGGAAGAATTGAAGCAACAAAACAAGAGAGAAAACTACAACACAACAAGATACACTCAAGAATACACTTGTTCTTACATTGTCTTATTTCTTGTTGTAATTTGCCTAGCTATTCACTTTCACATCCTTGAGGTCTAGGTTTTTCTTGATTACACTTGCACTCTATTGTATTATCAATTATCGAGTTGTAATCTTGAATTTGGGTAATCATTCAACACAAGATATCCTTGTGAGTGTTCTTGTGGTAAGAACACACTTGGGTGATCTAGGTGTTAGGTGTAAGAAGATTGTTGTAATCTTCTTGTTGAGGTGTTAAAGAATTTGGTATTCTTCAAGGTTGAAGATTGTGGTAATCTTCACAAGGTGCCGTTGGAGATTGTGGTAATCTTCAAGTGAGATTGTGGTAATCTCAAAGGTGGTGTTGAAGAAGAGTGTGGTGCTCTTCAAGGTGTTGTTGTAAGTTGGTGTTGTATTAATTTGTGGTAAATTAATAAAATCTTTTTTCTTTTTGAAATCCATCCCGGATATACTGGGGTGGTAGAGGATTAGGCCCTAGGTGGGTTGAACCTCTATAAATCGACGTGTGTTGTTTACATTCCGCACCTTTATTATTGTCTTTGAGCATTCTGTTCGAAAAAGAGGGCGAAATCGAAAAGATGGAGATAATCTATTCACCCCCCCTCTAGATTATCGTAGCCGCTTGGACTTACAAAGGCCTCGCTGCAGTTGAGACTACAGGAGGTAATGAAGGCCAACGGGAGGTTGAGACTTCCCGGGGTAAAGAGACGGAAGCACAGAACATCCCTCCTACTATCATTGATCCATCTGAAAAGGAGATAAGTGCTCTTCATGGTTCCCAAGACAATCCTGATGTAACCTTTCTGGGATCTGAAGGTGAAGATGAAGCTGAGTCATCCCCTATTGCCGATCCAAAAGACTCAGCTGAGGATGTTCTCCCAAGTACGAGTAAGTTCGATCTTAAGGCTACTCGCCAAACCTTTATTTTTGATGATGAGCCACACATGCAAATCTCATCATCGTCCGATGACGCTACTGATACGGCCGAGGACCAGTCAACTCACATGGAAAAACCAGCTGAGACCGATGAAGCTGTTGAGACAGCTGAGGCTCAGCCAGCTGGGTCAAAACCTCAACAGACCACAGTTGAAACACAGTCAACTGTGCAGGCTCCCCAAGCTGCAGCAGAATCGACTCCACCGGGCACATCACGGGCACAAGTTACCGTTGAGCAAATTCTCGTTTCCCATGATGATGCGTTTGAAGAATCGTTTCCCTTTTCTCTGGAGCTGCCTGACCTTCTTGAAGAATCAGCTCGAGATCAAGAACGTTTCCATAAACCTGATCGCGTTATTCCAACAGACGCCATCGTCCTAGTAGACTTTGACTTTGACGCTGCTTGGCCGCCAGCTGAGACAGGCGTGACAGCTGAGGTTCGAGAAGTTTTCAAGGCCATATTTGCAGAGATAAAGAAGATGGAGAGGCACCAGGCCTCACTGGACATGAGACTGGATAACCGAGACGCAAATCTTACTGCAGATTTGCGAGGAATATTTGTCAGGATCCGGGAATGATGGCAACAACAGCAGACAATGCATGTAGAACAAGTTCGATACTTCATAACTTTGTTCAATAAATTGCTAGTCTGGCGGGCTGAGAATGCTGATATGAAGACAAGAATGCAAGAAAACATTGATCGAATGCATGAATCTCACAACACAGAGATGCAGCTGCTGCGTGAATTTCATAAGAAAGAGCTTTTGCGCGTAGAGGAGAACATGGAGAATAAATTCAGCCTCCTCATGGCTGAAATGAAGTCAGTGACAGTGAATCCAACGCCACTCGCTCGAACTCCGTGGCATACTCCGATGATTCGAAGCATAACTCGGCTATCGGCCGCTTAGACTTCATGATTGCCACTTGTTTCCGGGGGTTCCTCTCTCTTTTGATGATGCCAAAAGGGGAAGAGGAATACCTTGAGGCGTTGAAAGGTTCTCGTCGAGAAGAAGGACGAAACGTGAAGGAGAAGACAATTGAAGAACTAAGAAGAGAGAAGAAGGAAAATCATTGAGGGGGAAGGTTCGAAAGATATGACCACGATGATTGCTAAAACCCCCAACAAGGTCTTGTCACACGGTGATATCATCGGCAAAAACTCCTAGTGACTCGCGCTCCAACACTCCGCAGATGCCCATGGTGAAAAGCGAAAAATAGTAGAAGCAAGGATGAAGGAGGTGGAAGGAAAGATGGATGCCCGAGTTATGGATATACCAAACAACATGGAGGCATTCCAACAGGACAGAGACACCTATGCCATTTCGGACATCGGAACCGAGCCAAGATCTCGTTGATGAATTCAAGACGCTCGCATCCGAGGGTTACTTCGCAAATATGTCCATGGCTCAAGCACAGGATTTGTATTGGGAAAAAGGCCTCAAGCTATGTGAAGAAGGCGACAGCGATGAGACTCTTGCGATCGCTCTGCTGGTCACTCATCCGGGAAAAAGAAGGCCCCAGTACAATACACGCCCAGAGGAAGAGGAAAAAGCAGCGGAGGAGGAAGAGGTTTCAGACCTAGACCTCTGCCCAAAAACATTGAATATATAGATCCAGGCAAGAAAGGAGGGATCTATTGGGTTGGATTCGACGAAGTAGCCAACCTGCAAGTGGCCAAGAACAATGTTGAGTATGTAAAAAGAATTGAAGAAGAAAATAGAAGACAAACTCAGCTGTGGGAAGAGAGACAAGAGAAGAAAAGAAAAGATGAAGCTGCTAGAAAGGCTTATGAGAAAAAGAAGAAGTAATTTGAAGAAGAAAAGAAAAGAAAAAGGTCAGAAGATGACAAAGCTGAAGAAGAGGAAAGAAGGAGGCAGCGAAGAAGATGAAGTGTTGTTGTCCACCCCTTCATGTATTTTACTATGTAAATGCATCTTTATGTAAGTCCTCTGTACATCGGATAAAACTGTATAATTTATATACTTGCGTAGATATAGAATAGCATGGTTACCTTAAGCTCTATTTAAGCTCTGATACACTTTGTAAACAGCTGTGTAAAGAACAAGAATGTTATGATCAATAAAAGATTGATTCTATGCATACATTCTGTGTTTCTACATTGTCTGTACGTATCTTTGTTGTTTAATTATTGTATGAATGTTTTAAGTTTTGGCATCATCAAAAAGGGGGAAATTGTTGGGAAATTAATTTTTAGATTTTGATGAATGCCATGTAAAACTTAGAATAGAAAGTTGGCACCCCATTTTTGTTGTAAATTGCATTGTAATAGATAGGGCTGGTCGAGCTGAGTTAAGTCAGCTATACCAAAATAAGCAAGAAGTCAACTAGAAGAAAGACTCCGATGTAAAGGCGGTGAGTGTGGCAAAGAAGAGAAGACAGAACTCGATCAAGGTGCAAATGAGATGCAAATGAGTGAAGTGTCGATCAAGTCAACTCAAGATAGCCAAGTCTCAAGTTGAAGTGACGAGATGAGTCATCCATGATTGAAAGTCACTCAAGTCACCTGGGAAGTCAAGGAAATGCGGTCAAGTCGAGATAATCGAAAGAGATCCGTTGCGTAACTCAAGAGAATTACTTAAACAAGTAATATTTCTATATTGTCTTTCTTAAAGTGCTCAGTCCCGGAAGCGTGCAAAAGGAATGAACCAATGGAAAGCTCTGCACCTGTGTCAAAACTCTGAAAAGCTGAAGACTCATTCATACGAGGAAATGTCAATTCCAAGAACTGCAACAAGACAAGACAACGACCACAAGTGTCTTTTGAAAATTAACCTATCTCTTCAACGGGCAAATTTTCAAAAGAACACTATAAAAGACTGAGGAATCTATTTGAGAAAAGGTGAACAATCGTGACCTGGAACTTTCAAGCTATTATTCAAACTATAACCTACTCAAGTAATTCAAGTTCAATCCTCAAGCCTACATTACGAAGGAAATCAATCCAACACTCACCTGTGAAGGAAAGACGACTTCAATCAGTTGAAGAGGAAACATTTGAAGAATCAAGGGGTCTATATTCCACAAAGGATTGTAGAAAGGTTCAAGGTCGAACCAGTCTCAAGTTTTTGGAGGGCTTCGTGATCAAATCCAAGAAGCTTGATCAAGTGGGCTGTAGTAGCAAGCGCAACTGCCTGCGTGAAGAAGGCCGAGTCGCACGAGAAGCTTGATTGTATGACCAAGGCATCTCCAGACTGAGTCCCAAAGGATCAAGTCAGTTGTATGATCAAGACTTGTATTTGGACTGATAACCACTTTGTATATTGATCAATACTTAGTGGATTCCTCCAGGAGTTGGAGAAGAGAGAAGTAGAAGAATTACCCCATCTTCGAACCTCTATAAAAACTTATTGTGTCATTTACATTTCAGCACTTTAATTTCTGCACATTACTTCAATATCTGCTGATAAATTTGCTATCCAATTGATAATCGACAAAGTGCTAAAACCAAGTATTAAAACAAACTTAAACCAAATTCAAGGGTGTTAAGTCTTCCGCAGAAATCATATCACAGTCAAGTTAAGTTTTAGGCTAAGCAGCTGAGTTATTCTATCCACACTCAATCGGTCAGTGCATTGAGTGCCTAACTCTCTGTTGGTTAACTAACTTAGTTGTCCATCAAGGACTTAGCTGTGAAGTATTAACTCTGAACGTTTTAAAATGACTAAATCGAAAAGTTGGTAAGGTTTATTCAACCCCCCCTTCTAAACCTTACACTCACACCCCTTGGGACCTACATTTTGTAAGACCTTGTGGGGGAAGTTGGGGACTAAATTATTATTTTCTACTACATGTCATCCCCAAACTGACGGTCAAACTGAAGTAGTGAATAGAACATTGTCTATGTTGTTAAGGGCTATCATTAAAAAGATATTAAAACTTGGGAGGATTGTTTACCACATGTTGAGTTTGCTTATAATCGTGTTGTGTATTTTGCATCAAAGTTTTCACCATTTGAACTTGTTTATGGTTTTAATCCACTAACCCCATTCGATTTATCACCTTTACCTGTTTCTGAGCATGTTAACTTAGATGGACAGAAGAAAGCTGGTTTTTTGAAACAGTTACATGAAAAAGCGAGACTCAACATCGAACGGCAGATAGAGAAATACACGGTGCAAGCTAACAAATATCGCAAGAAGATGGTGTTCGAACCGGGCGACTGGGTTTGGGTACACATGCGGCCCAAACGATTTCCAGCAGGTCGAAAGTCCAAGTTGCAGCCGCGGGGAGATGGTCCATTCCAAGTGATCGAGCGGATCAATAACAATGCTTACAAAATCGATTTATCGGGCGACTATGGGGTCAGTGCATCTTTCAATGTTGCGGATCTTAGTCCATTTGATGTCAATTCGGATTTGAGGACAAATCCTTCTCAAGAGGAGGGGAATGATGAGAATCCATGGACAAAAGACCCAGTAACAGTACCAATTGGTCCGGTGACGAGGGAGAGGGCAAGAAAGTTCAAGGATGCACTAAACGGACTAATTCAAGTCATTCAGAACGAGGCCGAGAGTGCATTACCAAAGGAGGAAGATGATCAGGTGGTCCAGTTGATGAGCGTCGTCAATGGTCCAGAGTCCACCTCAGACTGAGCAACTAAAGGATGCCAAGAATACAAGTCACCTAGCTTCTTGAAGACCTCATAATCAAGTGCTCGATGGTGTTGTATTCATTTATTATAGTTAGTTGTAGTTTAGTTTTTTATTTTGAGTCATGTTAGTGTTTTGGAGGTCAAATAAACCTTTAAGGTCGCGTTTTCAGTTGTTATTTCGAGTTTAGGACGAGCAGGGGATAAAAGAATGAAGAAATCGAAGGAGGCAAAACTCGTGGAAAGCACGGCCTGGTCGTGCTTAAGTTACACGGTCGTGTTCGGATCTTTCGTCGCGAACACGGCCTAGCCGTGCTTACTGGGCACGGTCGTGTGGGAAGAAGAGTTGCGTAGGAGCACGGCCGTGTTCGGAAAATCCTTCGCGGACATGGCCGGCCGTGCTTCCTGGCACGGGCGTACTTTTTACCGGATTTTCGAAATTTTTATGTTTTTGTTTCCTTTTCAGTTTTAAGCTGTTTTCTTGGTAGGTTAGGGTTTGAACCTTTTATAAGGGTGAACACTTGTTATTTTTCAATCAGTTATCAATACAATTAAACTTTTACTCTCAAATTGAGTGTTTCTCCAAGTGCTTCAAGATTTACGTTTCTTGTTGCAATTATCGACTTATCAGGCAATAATCCATAATTGCTTGTGGCGTCTTCGCATACCGAGGTTCTTGCTTCGCTAAGCAACGGGTCGAGGTTTTCCACCAAACTAACCAAACTAGTGAAGATTCTGGGTTAACAACATATTGTTGTTGGGTCGTATGCACAATTGTTGTTGCGGTTCACATCAGGACATAATCATTAAGCGGATGATTTCTAGATACAACTTCCATGGCACTGTGGAGATCCGCTTGACTCTTTTCATCTAAATTTGGTGCAGTCATCGTGTCCTCATGAACAATTATGAAAATTGTGAAAATTATGAATTCTAAGATGTTTGGGCATTATAGAATTTATCAGATTTCATTGTATAGTAATCTTGAAATCTGCTTACAGATGGATGAAGAAGAAAAAAGAGAAATAGAGTAAGTTAAATAAAAAGGGTCATTTTTTAAAAATGTATTTGATTTTTACTTTTAAAAGTGAAATAATAATCTGTAAAATAGGTTAAAAGATTATGCAAAGATGTTATGTAAATAAATGATAATTATGAATATTAATTTAAAAAAATCATTAAACTTATAAAAGCGTACAGTGTATTGCTTAAACAAAATATTTCAATGTATTTCAGTGTCTTATATTATATAATAATTCTATGTAATATATGATGTTATTGTGAGATATCTTTTACCATATTATTAAATAAAGCTAAGTGGAGAACATCATGTATAAATACATTTAATTACTATTTTATTCAAATACTAAAGATTAAAAAAAAATTGTGCATGCAGCACAAATACATGATTTTCTGTTCTAATTTCAGTTAACTATCAGTCACTTTCTTTTTTTTGTGTGTATCCTACAACATAAGAAGATTTTTTTTTAGTACAATGACGATATAAGAATTATTTTAATAAGCATACTAGTACTTTTATATATACACATATCACAACGAGATTGGATATGAAACATATGTATAAATGGATAGTTTGATTGAATATTTAGATTATATATGATAAGAAGAGCGATTTTGACTCCATAGTTATAAGATAAATTATTGGTGGAATATACAAATACACCTTGTAGTCTCAAATATACAACGAAGAAAAATAATAGTTTTTCAAATCAATAATAGCCTCATCATTTCTTCAGGTAAACCTATCTTCAAATGAAGATTTATCCTCAAATAACCTCTCCCTTGCCTTGGCTGCCTGCAAAGTGAATTCATTGCAAATACATTTTACGTATAATTATTAAAAAAAAAAAAAACTAAGGTTCGGGCTAATTAAAAAATAAAAACAAAATTTATTCAAAAATTACAAAAATCCCCTTTTAGGTTTGATCTGTCTTACATTTTCTTTTTTCACAAAAAATATTTCAAAATTTCCCCTTACGTTTATCAAAATATTACAATTACCCCCTTAAAATTAGCATACAATTGATTCAAAAAAAAAATTGACATACAATCAAATCTCAGGATTTTTTTGTAATTTTAATTTTTTTTTGGGTAATTAGCCCAGACTCTTAGGGGGCTTTTTGTAATTATCCTTGCATTTTATTTTGTTTTCAGAATGACAACCATGAAATATTAATGCAAACAAAACATTAATGACTAGTTCAAAGAGAAGAAGGAGGTAGACCAAACTTTTCTCGTAAAACCATGTAAGTGAAATAGAATGAGAAAGGAAAAAGAAAAGGAGGTATAATTACAAGAAAAAACAATTTAAGTCTAATTACAAATAAAATTCAACTCTCTTCCAAACAAATACTCCATTGATATTTCATATTCGTTTTTATTTACAAATCACACCCTCAATAATGGATGTATTTTTTTTAGGGCAAAACAAAGTTGGGGGATGTTTGTAATACCACGACATTTGTCATTTTTAGGGCAATTTTTGTAATTATCTACCAAAAATGATGTGGACAAGTCGAAGACCTGTTTTGGGTTGCAATGATCGAAATAAGAAGGGTAAAATAGTAAACTATAACATTTGGAAATGACGCCCGATTTTCTATTAAGATTCATTTTCTCAAAGAAAACAACGAGACGAAAGTTGCTGATATAAGGTGTCAGGCGCAAAATTCCTTCGTCTTGGCCTATATTTGGCCCATTTTAGGATTTCAGGATTTTGTTTCAATTTTTATTTCAGATTTTTTTAGGGTTTTTGACTTTTTTTTAAAATATTTTTTAGGTCTTTATTTTCTAGTTGTTGAATCATAATTCGTATTATCAATTAAAAAAATAAAATCTTACGAATATTATTTCATTTTCCAATGATCCATCTCGTGTATTAAAAAAAAAGGGAAAAAAAAGGAATACCTGTTTATCCCAATTTGTGCAACATGTTATTAAGGCAAGCATGACTGTCTGTAATGTGGCTCCAAAGATTATTCCAATCCATAGACCTTTTCCTCTGAGATTTAACCAAAAACTCAACGTAATTGCAATAGGAATTCCAAAAAGGTAAAAAGCTGCTAGATTGATATAAGCACCAATATGCTGCCACCCACAACCTCTAGCAACTCCTGGCCCAATAATATTGGGGAAATTAAACATGTTAGACTATGGTGATATATTAATAGGAAAAATGAAGTAATTATAAATACTACCCTGAAATTTACTCTATTTATCTTTGAAATTACACTTATGTACGTCTTTTGACATATGTTTCTGTTTACGAATTAAGAGTACATATGTTTCTGTTTACAAATTGCACCCTATTGAGGGGGGTGATTTGTATAATACACAGATACGAACATCAATGGGTATTTTGTAAATTTAAAGTATAACTGATTTTTTTCGAAATTAAGTTAAACTTGGAAGGTAGTTTTTGTATTTATTGCTTCGGAGAATTGTTGGCAAAATTGCAAAAATAGTCTTGTAACTATAGGGACGGGAGCAAAAAGGTCATGTAAAAATCACGGTTTGCAAAAAAAGTCTTGTAATTATATAAAAATCTTAATATTAGTCCTGCAATATGCACAGTTTGCAAAATAGTCTTGTATGTTTATGATCTCAATTTTGGACCTAATTTCACTAGAACTTGAGAATTACATGTACAGCTCACGTGAGTGAAATCCGATGAATTTAGTACAAAATTGAGATTTTCATAAGGTTATAGATCTATTTTGCAAACCGTGAATTTTGCTGGACCAAAATCAAGAGTTTTTTGAGTTGCATATTTTTTTCGCAGAACGTGATTTTCATAACCTTTTGTTTACCGCTCAATAGTTATATAACCAATTTTGCAATTTTGACGAGAAATGCCTAAATACCTGAAAGGGTTCCTTGGATAGTGTCAAGTATGACAGTTAAACAAAGAAGAGGAGCCATATCTGTTAAATAGTCCACAACTTCCTTCTCATTGCTGAAAATGTAGCCAAAAGCTTTCCTGCTACCTAAGAGGATCATGGTTGCAACTATTGCATTTATGGCTGCAAGAAGCATTGAAGCAACAACAGATAGACGAGCTCCTTCTGGTTTTCCAGCACCCAAATTGTTCGAAATTCTCGTGCTTCATTTATTTGAATCAAATACAACTTTGAATTAGTTATAAAGACTATTCAAAGGAAAATTTACAAAAAAATATACGTCAGATTTGGCCTAATTACAAAAAAACTCAATTATCTTTTAAAATTATAAATACACCTTTGATATTTGTTTCTATTTATAAATTACAATAGTAAGAATGACAATAGGGCGTGGCGGGTACTTGAAGACCCATGCCCGTCCCGTCCATGCATCCCGCAGGGCAAGGCGGGCAAAGGGGCAACCCGTACTACCCCTAAAGTTTGGATTAAATATAGAAAAACCAGAAAAGTTTTGAAATTACAAAAACTACCCTTGAGGTTTGATTCTGCCTTAATTTTAAGGGGTTAACTATAATATTTCTATAAATGTAAGGCGGCTTTTGATTTTTTTTCTTCTTATAACAGGAAAAATGTAAGAGGGAATCAAATCTTAAGGTTTTTTTTGTAATTTTGAAACTTATCTGGGTTTTTTTGTAATTACCCCAAACCCAGGGATAGTTTTTGTAATTACCCCCAAAAAAATATTTATGTGAAACACAATAATTCAAATAAAAATAAAATAAAAAGGAGGAATAAGAAACAAGAAAAATAATTTATTATGACTTGTAATATATTATAAGCATATTTATACGTGTTTTTACCTTATATTTTGTTTTATTTATGCATATTATTTATAAAAGTTATCATTTGTAATGTATATATGTTAGATATAATATTAAGTACACATATAATATTAACATACATTATCATATATATTTGTTAAAAAAGTACGAATATCAATAGGGCAAAATTGTCATCCCTACTCAATAGAGAGTGTACTTGAGAGCTTATAAACTGTTTAAATCTGTTTGGTAACTTTTTTAGGAAAAAGGTCTTATAATCTCCCAAAATAAGATGTTGTTTCAGCAAACTCCTTTAATTTTGACTATTTTAATTACAAAATTGTCATTACTAGCATCTTAAAAGCTACACCATCTTATTTTATTCAAACACTTAAACAATTTATTCTTAAAATAAGATCTAACATCTTATAAGCTCTAAAAACAACTTATAAGATGTTGGATCTTATAAGATCTTTTAAATAAGCTTAGCCAAATACGGAATACCCTCAAAATCTTAAGGATATCTTTTTAATTAACCCTATAACACAAACACTAGATCATTAGACAAAACAGAGACAATAAGTATACCTTCCAGCAGCAGCCAATCCATATGGTATTGCATAAAGTGTAAAAATGGTGTTCAGGCTGTTAAGAAAGAAATAAAAATAATATCAGCATTAACTGAACTTATAATATAATCACTGTGTTAAATAATTATAGCATGAGGCTCGTGAAGAAAACCTACCACACAGATAGCACAGAGGTTTCAAGCTGCGGATTTGGCAAAAGCCCTGACAGCAAGAAAAGTAGCTCAAATGACCACCATTCAAGACTATAAATCATCGTATCCACAAAAGAACCAAAATGTTAGGAGATTTAACATCATAAGACAAGCACAAGAATTTAACATCATTAGGCGCTAATCGGTCGGCAGTCCTGTGCCTAGAAACAATATAATTTTTTCAAATAGTTTTTTAGGGATAATTACAAAAAAGAGTCCTAATTATCCAAAAAAAAAAACAAAGATTTTTGATAATTATACAAAAACTTTTGAGATTTGATTTTGTATTATACTTTACCCTTTCATAAGCAAAAATATTTCAAACACCCCTCATATATTTGTAAAGTATTACAACTATCCCCCATACATTTAACACAAAATCAAAACCTCAATAGGTTTTTTTTTTTATAATTTTCAAATATCTTTGGTTTGTTTGTAATTAACCCAAATCACAGGGATAGTTGTTGTAATCATCCCATTTTCTGGCCTCCTTGGCCCAATTTTTCCACCGATTTGGACATAACCGTCCAAGCCGATTTTTACAACACTAACAAATAGAAGCTAAATAGAAGTTAAAAGTTGAATGAATTTTTGGTAGTGTGTGGTGAACTAGTCATAAAAGCCAGACCAAAGAAATCTAGAGCACCCTCTCAATTTAGATTATGATTAAATTATGCAGAATCAGAAGCGATTTGACATTTTTTCTAGTTTTTAGCCAACAATCACTTTTTAAAGTGTTTGCAATGCATGTTATAAGGACGATTAACCCAGCTCAATCCCATACGAGTGTTCTATTAGTAGAGTTTTGTGTTATAAGGGCGATTGACCCGGATTCCATCCTATACGAGTGCGTGTGTCCCTTCCCCCCTACTATCCCCAATTGCACTAAAAAAAATGTTTGCAATGCGTGGAGGTGGAGAGAAAGAGCGAGATAGTTACCAAATCATTACAGCAGAAGGAACAGCAAAACAAAAAAACTCTCCAAATCCTTCAAAAATCTCCATCGAAATCCGCCCACGAGTATCAGCACATCTGGATGAATACTTCATGTATAAACCAAGTATAATCACATTTAACCACACCGAAACATCCATAGCAACTGCTGCTCCAAGATTCCCCAATCCAGATTCAAAAACCAATATCCAACACACTATTGTATGGAAACATACAGTGATGAATGAGCCAAAAAGCATTGGAAGAATTAAGCTTTGCATCTGAAAGTACTTAATAAGTGGTTGAAGAATGGCGTAGCCGAAAAGCGATGGTGCAAGCCACATTGTGAATTTTCCAGCTAAGTATGAAATTTGAGGATCTTGGCCGAAAAATACGAGGAAATTTGCCATGTATATCCACAAGAAAGATAGAGGAATAGAAAGTATGGTAAGAGAGAAAATGGCAGTGTAAGTTTGGGTTCCGAGTTTTTTGTATTGTTGAGCACCATAAGCTTGTCCACTTAGAGTTTCTAGAGCGCTTGCCATACCTAACTGTTTCACAAGAAATGATCAAAAAAATTGTATTTCAGTTTACTTTATATTAGTAGCTAATGATATATTATCATTGTTCTAAAAATCCACGCCTAGCCTCAATTAGTCATTGCCTAGGCGCTAGTCTTCACTCTGCAGCATGCCCAGCGCCTAGCGCATTTTACAGCACTGTATATCATATATTAATTACGGAACATTGTCGCTAATAATAAAGTAATTAACCCATTTTCACTCATATAACTATCTGGTTTAATTCATCAACGCCAATTATAAATAAAAAATAGCATGTCGCCGAAAAAAACCGACGCAATTGCAACTTTTTGGACCAAAGTGTGTAGCCGATGGAAATCCATTGGCCTGATGTGTCATTCATTATTAGCGGCGACACGCAATGGCATAACTAGGAAAAAAAATTGGGACCGATACACGAAATTGGGATGTGCCAAATAAAAAAATCAAAGAAAAACCATATAAATATTAAATAAAAAAATCTTAAAAAATTACATAGTTAAAAAAAAAAAAAAGATTTTTCGGGGGGTTGGGGGGCAGGTTGGCCCCCCTAGCTCCGCTAGAGGTGACATGCCACGCCAATAGGCTTACAATGTTAGTGATGACATGTGTCGTAGCTAATATTGTTTCCGCCTTTAAGTTTAATATTTAATTTTAGGCGAAATTGCCAAGGGTGTGACACTATTTTCCAATTTGTTGCATATTGGGGATTTCAATCTCTCCGGCCATTTCTAATGATTTTTACATATTGAATTATTTTTTTATATCCACATAGACGAGTTGAAATCCCCAAATTTGGGAGCAGTGTTGGTTTATTTCGCAATTGACGATAGAGATTGGACACTTGAACTCAACGTGCAAAAGATTAGAAGTTAGTGATTTGCCACAACCCTAAATTAAAGTGACACCTCGTGGACCAAATATGCAATTTAACCTTAATTTCAAGATAGTTTAAAGAAACAATGTGAACAATACATAATATCATATTGATTGAACTTGCCAATCCTCAAACAAACATAAGAGCTATGTATATATGTGTATCAGTGTATGTGCTCTTAGAATACAGAAAATAGAAAGAGCAAGTGCATATGCTAGAGAGACAGAGAGATACATACAAGTAGATCAAAACCAGTGACCCCAGCAAGAGACATGGCTATGGCAGCACTAGAAAGAGAGAGTTCACTTAAATGACCAACCATCATCAATGGTATAACTTGCAGCAAGAATTGTGATAAAGTGACAGCCACCATAGGTCCTGCTAAATAACCCAACCTTTTCATCTCCTTTCCCATATCACCCCATCTCACCCTCTTATCTGATATTTCCTCTTTCAACAACAAACCTTCTTCCATTTTTCCTCTTTGCTCTCTTTTTTAGCATCCCTTTCTATATATACATATGTGTTAAGTTAACAACAGTCATGATAACTATTCTAAATATCTCCGCCTAGTCAGGGACGAATCCAGAAATTTTTTATAATGGGGGCACAAAATAAATGTAATTATGAACTACATCAAAACTATCAGTGGGGACATACATTATTTTTAACCTATTTAATATATAACTTTTAAAAATAAATATTATATATCAAGAAAAACTACATCAAGAACAATTAGGTGCATGGGAATACTTTGTTTTTTTTTTCTTTTATTCTAATTAATATACAACTTTTAAAAATAAATAGAAAAAAAAAGAAAAAAAATTATGGGGGCACGTGCCCCCATAGTTGATAATGTGCATCCGTCTCTACGCCTAGTCTCGATTAGTCTCCACCTAGGCGCTAGGCTTCTATTGTCCACTTACTTTTTTCCCGATTAGGTCCTGCCTAACCCTGCCCAAGTCCCCCCAATCAGGGGCGTAACCAGCCGATTCTATTACCCCTAGCCCAAAATTTTTTCCCCTAGCTCAACTATTTTTTTCACATTAAAAGAACATATAATTTTTTTTACCTTATAAAAAATGAAAAAAATAAATTTGTGGGGGGGGGGGGGAGGCCCCCTGGATCCGTCCCTGACACTAATGTCTCATATACTCCATTTAGGCGCTAGGCCTCAGTCTACTACCGAGGTTTTCAGAACACTGATCATGACTCATGAGGACTTAATTAATTGATTGTAAGTTGACATTATTTGTGCATAGCTTATTTATGGTAAGTTTTTGTTTTTCATTATTTGTCTGTATATGGAAGTCTAAATTAATTGGATAACATTTGTTAAAGATAAACTTGAAATTTTATGGAAATAATATTTTTTTAGAATATCTCAAAATAATAAATCTATTTAATATAGGTAGAAACTGGAAAGTCTCAAGAATTTAAAGACAAGAAGAAAATTTATTACCACGTGGAGTCTACGGATTGGTCGTCTTATGATTCTTCTGGGCTAATTTAACAAAATAAGTTAGTTTTCAAACCAATTTAACAAAATAATGCAAAAAAAAAAATTAAAAAAAGAGGTGAAAACAGAGTTGGTAAGGCTGTTTTCACCAAAAAAAAAATTTAAATTTTAATTCAAAAACATAGATTTATATGTTTTTCAAACCGAAATTGAACCGCAATGCTAGAAAAATCGAACCGAACCAAATCGAACTATTTCGGTTTGGTTCGGTTCGATTTTTTGGTTTGGGCTTTATTTTGGGTTTTTACGTTTTTTGCTAAAAAATATATTTTTTTATATTTATTTAATAATTTAACAATAAAATATTATAGAAACTTAAAATAATAATATAAAAAATATATTAAAAATCTAAATTAAAATAATAATACAAAAAATATTTTAAAAAAATTATAGACCAAAACCGAACCGAACCGAAAATTCATTCGGTTTATTAGATTAAAAAATGAACCAAACCGTTTAACAAATTGTTAAACCGAATAAATTTTCGGTTCAGTTCGGTTTTAGTCCATAAATTTTTTTTAAATATTTTTTATATTATTATTTTAATTTATAATTTTTAATATATTTTTTATATTATTATTTTAATTTTCTAATAATATTTTATTTGTTAAATTGTTAAATAAATATAAAAAAAATATTTTTTAGCAAAAAACGTAAAAACCCAAAATAGAGTCAAATCAAAAAATCGAATCCGAACCAAACCGAAATAGTTCGGTTTGGTTCTGGTTCGATTTTTCTAGCATTGCGATCGATGGCGTGAGGATTCCTTGGCTTTGGGGGGGCGAAAAACGGACCGAGTTCATATATTTAAACTATGAGAAAAAAATTTTGGGGGCAATTGTAAAACACAACTATTTGAAATTTTTTATCAAAGTTTTGGGGGGGCAATTGTAAAAAAATTCCCCTATTTTAGCTATAAAAAAATAATTTAAAAAACTTTTGGGGGGGAAAAAATAATTTTGGAAAATTTTGGGGCAAAGAAATTTCCCTTGTCCCCCCCTCTGTCCGCCAGTGATTGCGGTTCAATTTCGGTTTGAAAAACATATAAATCTATGTTTTTGAATTAAAATTTAAAAAAAGAAATTTTGATGAAAACAGCGCAGAAAATAGCATTACCAACTCTGTTTTCACCTCTTTTTTTAATTTTTTTTTTTTTGCATTATTTTGTTAAATTGGTTTGAAAACTAACTTATTTTGTTAAATTAGCCATTCTTCTGTCATAGGAAGTTGAGTTGTATTTGAAGTAAAAAAAAAAGGATAAAATTGTATTTTTCGTCTTTTAAGTTGGTTAGGGTATATTTTCAGTCCTTTATATTTTAAGGTGTCGTTTGACAACTACTAACTTTTTAACAATTGTACATTTGGTTATGTTTTTCAATTTTGTTGTCCATGTTGGTCAAAAATGGAGGAAATATTGCAACTCAACAATAAATAAAATATAAATAGTTAACAAAATTATAGATAATTTTTTAATAATTAAAAAATAAAATTTATATAAAATTACAAAAAGGAAAAACTATTATGTTAAGAGTTTCATATTTAAAAAGATGAAGCATACATAAAAGTAATAATGTTGAAATAGAAAAGAGTTTACATAATATATATTATAAGTATCTCACTAAAATTAAATAATAACAATAAAATATAATATTTGAAGTTAAAATATTTTACGGTCAACTTAAAAGATGAAAAATGCAAATTTTCCTGTAAATTTGTAAAAGAAAGAATTTGTAACAGGGTATGATTTTTTTTTTTCCCGTAAAAGAATTTGTATCATCAAACTAGAATAGTGCAAGAGATATAAATACATCAACTTATAAGTCTAGATTGAAAAACGAGTTTTGAGAGAAAAATTATGAGATAATTGTTTATTCTTGAGTACTGGAAGCAAAAGAAACGTCAGATGATGAAAGTGAGATCGCCTCTTGAAAAAAGCACGTTTTTTTAAATGCAAACGCCAAATTTGTACACGACTCTATTTTTTTTTTTTTTATAATTCAATTTTCAGGATTACACTTGAGTATTTGACTATGCTTGAGGACAACAATTTCGGCTCCTCAATCTTCATCGTTGCCACTAGGGCCCAGTGGCGGATCTAGGAATTTTTAAATGGGGACACGGTAATTTTTTTAAAAAAAATTCGCATATAAATAGTATTTAAAATTTAAAGTTATAGAACAAAACGCTGTTTAGAAATTTGTAGAAGTTGATCATGTAACCCTACTTGAAAAATTAATACATATATAAAAGAAATAATTAGAATAATTAATAAAACAAGAGACAACAAAACACAATTTTAGTAAAATTGTAGCTTTTGACTTTTGCCATTGTTTATATATTCAAGTTATTATATTAATCTTTTAATTTTTTGAAATTTTATTGTGGGGATTTGTATTGTTTTATTTGAATTTTCTAATTCTTTTTGTAAAAATGGGGGTACAAATTTATTATTAAAATTTTTTCACTAAAAAATAAATTGTTGTATTTTTTTAATTTGGGTATACAGTTGTACCCCCAAGATTGCATGTGCATCCGCCACTGCTAGGGCCGCTCCTAACGTTAGTCGGGTCCGTAAAAATTACAAAATTTAGGTGCCCAAATTTTTTGTATACTTTTACAAAATTTAGGTGCCCAAATTTTTTGTATACTGTTTATATGTACATATATAAAATAAGTGAGTTATTAAAGAAAGAATCATTTTAGTACATCGGTTAATGCTTGACAACTTGGAATTTTGCATCTCCAAATGCATGGGTTTGAATCCTCTTGGCTAAGATTAGTGCCGTCAAAATGGGCCAGGTTAATATAAGCACTTTTTAAATAATTATTTAATATAAGTATCATTATTTAAGTACTTCATAACTATGAAATGAAAAATATATAGAAAGAAATGTAAAATAAATAATAATAAAAAAAGTACCAAATTATATTACATTTTTGCTCCGGAGGATTTCTTTTCGTGTTTTTCCCATTTTGTATATTAGTAATTAGTAATGGACCCAACCACGTGGCATCAATGGTCCCAACAATGAAGTCTCAATAACAAAAAACGTAAACGATTTTGAGACGAAAACATAGGACCAATAATTATTATACCATAAAGTACAAGGGACCGTTTGGTTGCTATGACATCTTGGGCTTGATTGTTTCCAATCAGACATGGTTGGTCAATTCAGTATCCAATCAAATTCATTGATTTGTTTGGTTGTGAAGTTGAGTTTGGGATATAAATAAGCTATAATCCAAAAGCTGTTTGGTTTCTTAATAATCTCAGTTCATACAGTACACATGTTTACATTTTTAACCTTAATAATCTATCAATATTCCAATTTGGTTTAAGATTTCTTTTCATTTTTTCTTAATTCTTATCATATATGTTTTGGGGAAAAAAAACTTCACTATATAAATAAGAAATAGAAATTTACAAAAGAGAGAAAAAAAAGTTGAAATTAAGTGTATTTGGATGAAACCAACTTATCTCTGGAGTTAAAATTGATAAGATGCGATTTAAATTATATTTTTTCCTATGTTTTTTTATTTTTCAATGGTAAGCTACACTCATTTTACTAATTGAAAAGTGACATTTGTGTTGCAATAATTTTTCAATCCTTTTGTTTTCAATTTTTTGTTGGATTTTTAAATTTAATTTCAAAATTTTCGTTCTTGTTCCTAGTATAGTTTAATCTTAATTTTCATTTAATTATGAGCATTTTTATGTCTAATAACACAAATGTTATTATTATTATTATTATTATTATTATTATTATTATTATTATTATTATTCAATTTTACATATGATTTCATAGTAATTGGATATCAATCAAATGTATATATTATAAAAACGTAATTGGACATTTGTAATTACTTTGTGTGTGTGTGTGTAAAATACCTTGGGAAAATGACATAAATACCTACCTTTTTATGATCGGTACCTGCAAAATACTGAGATTTCACCAAAATTACCTAACAATACGTTGACTGCATTCTAATACCAATAAATACGCTCAAAGCTAACACATTCCCACACAATACACTGCATATAAAAACAACCACCAAAATAGATTTGCAGATCCACGACGCAGCAGCCGGAAACAAATGCGCAAACACTTTGCGAAGGAGAACAAACAGTACAACTGTACGAGCAAAGGAAGAAGAATCAAACTGCAAATTAGTATAAAAAAAAGGAAGAAAGCAGAACAAAAAACAAGGTATCAAACACCAACCTTGAAAAAACAATGCTTACTTATTCTGAAAAAATATTGTATACATCACTGCGTATCTATTTCCACATGCAAATTTATAATTGAACATATATATATGTATATATATATATATATATATATATACATCAGATGAAATTGAGATTGTGCCACGAATTTGCAAATACAAAATTTGATCAAAATGAGTGATTCGATATTATAAAATGCTTATTTTGTTCAAAATTTAATACAACATCTTAAAAAGTTTGATTGACATGAAAATCTACACATCAAAATGTCTGGATCTCAAAAAACGACATGCAATCATTTAGATAATTGTTTCAAAGTTGTTTCATTGTTGTTTCAAAAGTGTTTCTATTCCGCATGGGAAGCACATTGATTCCATGTGCAGGGGATTTGTTTCATTTTTGTTTCAACGATGTTTCATTCATATTTCAAATAGGATAAAATTCTACAGTACCATGGATAAAGTTCCAGCAGTAGTATACTACAAGGGAGAATGGGCAGAGAAATGGATTATATCAACTTCGACATAACGGGGATTCTGATTCCAATGGATTGCACTTTCAGCACCCTGCATGAAATTTTAGAATAACAATTACAGGTCAACAGAGATGAGGAAAGAATGCAGATTAGTACAAACTGAGAGAATCTCTGCCACCATTAAAGATTGAAAATGACTTCAACCTGAAGTTCTATTTGGAAGTAAAAAAGCAAAGAAAAAGATTGGATGAAGTTTCCTCTGTGCATAGACCTACTAGTTAATTCAAAAAACCAATTACTATTGAAATCAAAAGAGACAAGCTTGCAAGAAACAGCACGTCAAAATGGGCCAAAATCTCTTTGACTACATCGACTATGCAAACCTAATCAGCAAAAATGTGGTCCAAGAAACAATGGAAATCCAAGAATCTATTAATTGTGAAGAACAAATCCAAATAGGAAATATTTACAACAACAAGGACAAATTAGTAAAACACATCAGTTGTTTTGCATTGAAAAATCACTTCCAGTATAAGGTCAAAAAATCGTGCAACTAGCAATACCACATAAAGTGTCTGGATGAAAATTGCAATTGGCATTTGAAAGCATCATCAAGAACAATGACAACAAAGTTCATAGTAATAAAATACGACAGCAACCATACTTGTCCGCTTGATATGAGAATGAATGACAATAGACAAGTTACAACAAAAATGGTTGGAGACTGATCGCGAAATTCTTACCGCAAGCGTACGGTGTCAAGTTTTAGTATAGGTTTTGAAAGTAGGGTTATCGTCTCCACATGGATTGTTATCGAATGTTATACTAAGTACTATAATTAAAAGAGCTTAATTATATCTAGAAATCGGAAAGAGATGAATTGTTTTTAAACTAAAAAGAAAACTAAAAATAAGCAAATAATTGCTTCAGACAATTTATAAAACACGTAGAAGATGAATTCTAGAGGGTTGATTTCACCTAGTTATCCCATATATTCTCAATCCAGTTTATTAATCACAAGTTATCAATCTATAAGCCAATATTCCTACCGTTTATCACTTCCTCTCTCGAGTGCCAAGTGATTCTAGGTTCTAATTTCTGATTTCGACATCTCTATAAAAATCATAAATTAAACCCTAATACGCTCAATGAATATTCTATCACCGGCTTCAAAAGATTCATAAACCTCTCGGTTCTATGAAACCCTAGGTTATGTTATTCTATGGTCAGGCGTTCAATTACCTCTCTCGAGCGTCAAATCAAACACACCAAACAATCTAAATTATTGATCAGATAATCCAGATGCAATAAAAACAAATAGCACAAATAGATTAAATAATATGCGAATTTCATAAACTGGAAATCAAAACATAGGTTCAAACGTGAGCTACATCAATTCCCTAGAAAGATGGGTTTATCTCATAATGGATGTACAAAAACTCATGAAGAAATAATTATACATCTCAAGAAATCGACAAAGAAAAGCAAAGAAAGAATTGAGAAAAAAAGAGAAGGAATTCTCTCTGTGTCCAGACGAGAAGTGCCTCCAATTGCCGGCCCGAACCCTAGCTTTGTGTCTCTTGCCATGCGTTGTGCACAAAATAATGTCCGACCCCCTTGCTTGTACATGCATTCTTATATTTATAAGCGCGAAACCCTCGAAAATCCATCGAAAAAGGCCCAAAAATAATAAGCGCACGTTCAGCCCATACCGCACGCAATAAATCTTCTACGCCTGCAGCAAAGCAAGGCCGCTATACTACTTGTTAATACGCGTCATCGCTGGCTGCGATCTTTGAATGGCGTCTTTGCCGCAGCCGCGCCCATCGCCCCCCTCGCTACTTGCCGTCTCTCGTCTTCGACCCCCACGCTGCGGCGCGGGGGTTTTGGCACTGCGGCGCCACTGCTTCGAGCAATATATTTCCGATTTTTACTTCTAAATTGTGATTATCACCTTCCAAGCATGTTCTTCATCGTTTTTTTGACCAATTTCGGCACCCAAGACTATCCCGACTCTCAAACAATAACTAATGACACGAACTTGACTCAAACGACACTAAAAGTACCCGAAAACAACGCAAAATTCTAATCTAGAATACTTAATACATTGGTATAAAACCAACTTAACAAATACCCCCAAACTTAGACGTTTGCTTGTCCTCAAGCAATTACAAACTCTATAAAATCAACAAACATGAAGGAAATAAATATAAAGACGACTGACTCAACAAACTAACTGCAAAACTTCACAACCAAACTCATTCGTCAAATTTCGTTTCACTATCAATCAAGCACGTATTTTTACAATGTGATCATGAAGGTGTAATGTTCATGCCAACCCCGTTTTCATTATCCAGATAGATTCACGCAATCAAGTGTTTTCAAAATGATCCACTTTTTTAATATAAAGATGAGATGCTTACCGGACTCCATAGGCTTGTCTTTCACACTAATCTCCACTAATTTAGGCTAATGTAACACAAGGATCAATAGGACTTTTAAAGCTTGTAATGTGGGCTTAGGGTAAGGTAGGAAAATATGGGATTAAGTGGCTCAAATCACCAAACATACAATTATCACTCCAAATCACCAATTAGCAACTACCCTTCACTTTTTGACCTCCCCAATGTTTATGAACTTTCAATCCCGCTGATTTTTCTCATTTTTTTTTGTTTCTTTCTTTTTTTTCTCAAAACCCCCAAACTTATTCTTTTGCACATATGGGGTTTCATATATTCTTTACTCGGGCAACTTCATACAATTAAACACATACCCTTCTCATTATACCCTCCTCAACCTTCAACATTTTTTCTATACTTCGTGTGTATGAGTGATGGGTAATTAGGATATTCACTTTTAGGCTCTGGGTATTAGATTGGTTGCCAAAGAAACGGGTTTATAAGGGTCAAAGGGGGATACTAGGGAAAATACTATACATGCGTAGGCATTTTAGGCTCTGGCTTGTTCAAAGATGGCCTAAATCACTTCCTTAATGTTACTTCACCTAGGATTTCGCCTCGACTAGTGATCAGATAAGTTCTAGAATCCGGTGGGATCATAAAAGAAACACTCAATCGCAAAAATCATCCCCAAATAAATCAACAGAGTTAAACACATAGATGGAATTAATGGAAAGAAGAATATATCACAGTTTAAACACATGCTCTTTTGACCGTTCAACTCATATTCAACAAATTCACTTAGTCATGCAATTTCACAGTTTTACTGACGACCCGACTCGACTCTAGACTTTTTTTTTGACTCAATACTCGACTCGATGAATAAAAATGGACTACACCCCCCAAACTTAAAACGACATTGTCCCCAATGGAGAGGTGGAAAAAAGGACTTTCCTGGTAGCCGAGGAGCGAAGGCTCCTTAAGTCATGTGGTACTACTACGTGTAGGAGGTGTCTCGTATAAGCTCACAATGCATCCTGGCGCACAAGCCCGTGGGTGTTGGATGCCTCCGAGGTGTGGTCTTGTTCCTCCCCTTCGTCTTGGCCCGGTCCTTTTTGACTTTGCATCTTTGTAACCTAGCAAGGTAAACAAGAAAACAAAACTCGTGGAACCATAGAATTCGGTTATGGGTGAGAAATCGAATATCAAAGCACATACATAATGCACCCAAGTAAAAAATATAGTGCCATGTCAAAAAGATAAGCATAGATATACAAGATAGCACTGAACAATGTGAAATTGTCATTGGGGCATTTTATCAAACACCTCATATGCATGAATTTGGGCAAAGATAGTGAATGCAATGGATAACTCAATTCAATCCCAAAATTCAATACCAAGCCTAAGTCTAACAAGATCAACCAATCCACAATCCACAAATCAACAACAATTATCCTAGCACTACTACAATCCAATCACTCCAAAAATCACAAGATGGGAAAAATGGGGTGGGGTTTGGAAGTTGCAAACTTACCAAAAAATGAGTGAATGAGATGAAGATGGTGTGTGTGGTGTTAGAGTGCTCCTTTGTGAAGACGGTGTGGGATATGTGGGATTTGCACAAAAGGGAGGGGAGGGGTGTGATGCAACTTACTACTCCTAAGAATGCACAAATTCAGAAAAAACAAAAACAATTACTAAATTATATTAAAACTAAGAAAGCAATAAAAGGGGCTTGGGTTGCCTCCCAAGAAGCGCTAAGTTTACAGTCTTCAGCCAGACTATGTCAGATTATCCTCAAGTTGGGGCTCCAATAGGCATGTTGTCCACATTTCTCTTAGAAACTTCCCAACCTCCAATGTCTTCAGCTATATTCCCAACCATCTGCTTACCATCATTTAATTCAAATTTTAGCATGTTGGTTGGATGGATGGTGAATACAACTTTCTCCTGATTTACCCGCAGAGTTAGCTCCCCCGTTTCTACATCGATCAAAGCCCGTGATGTAGCTAAAAACGGTCGCCCAAAGATGATAGGTATTTTCTTGTCCTCGTTTGCGTCCAACACCACAAAGTCCACAGGAAAAACAAAGTTATTAATTCTTACTAATACGTCTTCAATGATTCCCCGCGGATAGGCGATGGATCGATCAGCGAACTGCAAAGTGATATTGGACGGTTTCACCTCCCCGAGCCCAAACTTTGTCACATCAGAAAGAGATATCAGATTCACACTGGACCCAAGATCACAAAGTGGTTTCTCAAAGAAAACTCCTCCAATAGTACAAGGAATAGTAAAACTCCCTGGATCCTTCATTTTCTGAGGTAGTTTACTCTGGACTATTGCACTACATTCCTATGTCAAATAGACAGTCTCAAAATCTTCCAACTTCATTTTCTTGGATTCCATTGGTTTCGCATAAATAGGTGATTCTTCGGGGGCAGGCTGAATTTTTTCTTCCTTTTTCACGTAAACTGCATTGCAGTGCTCTCTCGGATTAACCTCTGTATCACTTGGGAACTTTCCCTTCTGCTGCAATGAATTCACGGTTGTAGCCAACTGACCCATTTTGTGTCTCGATCGACCTAATATGCATCTCCATTGTGCTCATCTTAGTATTCAGACCATCAATCTGCGCCTCACTCCTATTCATTCAGTTCCTGGTCTCTCCGATGAATGAGCCTAGTATCTCTTCAAACGACTGCTTCTTTTCACCTCCGAGTGCATTGGAACTGGATGGGTTTGGATAACCCGGAGGTGGATTCAATACGTTCATGTTGTTGCTATACGAGAGATTCTCATGATTGCGAAGTCCCGGGTGGTAGTGAGTTGGTAATTGATTACCTATGTTATTAAAATCCCGGTTATTCACATAATTGACTTGCTCAACCTCGTGAGTGGCGGCTGCGTGAACAACTGCGGGTGGAAGTGCGGCTTGCTGTGGTGTGCCGCTGGTATTCATGATTGCCAATTGCTTTGTCAAACTCGAGATTTGAGCTGCCAAAGCTGACATTGTATCAAGCTCAAGAACCCCGACAACTGGCTTCGGCGCTGACCTCTCGGAGGGCCATTGATAGCTGTTTGTGGCCATTTCTTCAAGTAGAAGTAAGGCCTCAGTCGGTGTTTTAGCCATCAATGTACCTCCTGATGCCGCATCAAGTATCGTCCTCGTATGCCCATTCAGCCCATTGTAAAAATATCAACCCTCGCCGCTGCATAGCCATGCTGTGGGCATCTTCGCAACATATCTTTAAATCGCTCCCAAGCTTCGTATAACGGCTCAAAATCAATCTGTTGGAATTGGGCTATCTCGCTCTTCAATTGGAGTATCTTGTTGGGAGGAAAGAATTTTGCTAAAAACTTTTGAGTCAGATCATCCCAGCTCGTAATACTCCCAGGGGTGAACGTCTGTAACCACTGCCTGGCCTTATCCCGGAGTGAAAACGGGAAAAGCCTCAATCTAATGGCCTCATCAGTCACACCATTCATCTTGATGGTGTCACAAATTTCCAAGAACGTGGCCAGATGTGTATTCGAATCATCCACTAGACTCCCCCCAAACTGATTCTGTTGAACCATGCTTATGAGGCCCGGTTTTAATTCGAAATTATTCGCATTAATGGGTTGGCGCACAATTCCGGAGTAGTTCTGGTTCACGGTCGGCAGAAAGTAATCCCAAATTGCCCTTTCTGGTGCCTCAGACTGTGGTGGCACATTCACAACCCGATTTCCATTATTCTCATTGTCCCCGCCTTCTGCCATTGCTCGATTCTCTGCTTGCTTTGCTGCTCGGATTGCTCGAAGTGTCCTTTCAATCTCTGGATCAAAAGGAAGCAAATTAATATCTTTGGAATCTCGCATAAACAGACAAGTCAAATGAGAAAAACGAAATTATAAATCCTATACTAGTCTAGATTAGGATTAAGACTACGTGGTAATAGTATTAGTTTAAAATAGGATAAAACAATCCCCGACAATGGCGCCAAAAACTTGATAGCGAAATTCTTACCGCAAGCGTATGGTGTCAAGTTTTAATATAGGTTTTGAAAGTAGGATTATCGTCTCCACAGGGATTGTTATCGAAATTTATACTAAGTACTATAATTAAAATAGCTTAATTCTATCTAGAAATCGGAAAGAGATGAATTGTTTTTAAACTAGAAAGAAAACTAAAAATAAGCAAATAATTGGTTCAGACAGTTTATAAAACACGTAGAAGATGAATTCTAGAAGGTTGATTTCACCTAGTTATCCCCTATGTTCTCAATCCAGTTTATTAATCACAAGTTATCAATCTATAAGCCAATATTCCTACCGTTTATCACTTCCTCTCTCGAGTGCCAAGTGATTCTAGGTTCCAATTTCTGATTTCGATATCTCTATAAAAATCATAAATTAAACCCTAATACGCTCAATGAATATTCTATCACTGGCTTCAAAAGATTCATAAACCTCTCAGTTCTATGAAGCCCTAGGTTATGTTATTCTATGGTCAGGCGTTCAATTACCTCTCTCGAGCGTCAAATCAAACACACCAAACAATCTAAATTATTGATCAGATAATCCAGATGCAATCAAAACAAATAGCACAAATAGATTAAATAATATGCGAATTTCATAAACTGGAAATCAAAACATAGGTTCAAACGTAAGTTACATCAATCCCCTAGAAAGATGGGTTTAGCTCATAATGGATGTACAAAAACTCATGAAGAAATAATTATACATCTCAATAAATCGACAAAGAAAAGCAAAGAAAGAATTGAGAAGAAAAGAGAAGGAATTCTCTCTGTGTCCAGAGGAGAAGTGCCTCCAATTGCCGTCCCGAACCCTAGCTCTGTGTCTCTTGCCTTGCGTTGTGCTCAAAATAATGTCTGACCCCCTTGTTTGTACATGCGTTCTTATATTTATAAGCGCGAAACCCTCGAAAATCCGTCGAAAAAGGCCCAAAAATAATAAGCCCACGTTCAGCCCATACCGCGCGCAATAGCGCTACCGACGCAAGACAATAATAGCGCTATAAGCTATACTGCCCCGCCGTCGCGTCTTCTGGCCGCATCTTTGAATGAAATGGCCCAGTGCGCCCATCATCGCCCCCATCGCTTGGTCTCGTCTTCGACCCCCGCGCTGTGGCGCGGGGGTTTTGGCGTTGCGTCGCCACTGCTTTGAGCAATATATTTCCGATTTTTACTTCTAAATTACGATTATCACCTTCCAAGCATGTTCTTCATCGTTTTTTTTTTGACCAATTTTGGCACCCAAGACTGTCCCGACTCTCAAACAACAACTAATGACACGAACTCGACTCAAACAACACTAAAAGTACCCGAAAATAACGCAAAATCCTAGTCTAGAATACTCAATACATTGGTATAAAACCAACTTAACAGAGACATTATCAAATCAAAGTACCTAAACAACATTAAAACAGTGTACACACCAATAGATATAATAAGAGACATGAAGGATGAGCATGGAATAAGTCTCGACTACAGAAAGGCTTGGAGATCAAAAGAGAAAGCACTCGAAATAATAAGGGGGAGGCCGGATGAATCTTATCAGAAACTACCAGCTTATCTTTACATGTTGGAGAAAACAAATCTCGGATCGATTACTGAAATAGTAAGAAAAGAGGATAACACATTCTCATTCTTGTTCATGGCTATAAATGCATCAATAAATGGATGGAAACACTGTAGGTCAGTGGTTGTTGTTGATGGTACATTTCTGAAAGCAAGTTACGGGGGGACTTTGTTGTCTGTATGCACGCAGGATGGGAATGGAAGCATTTTCCCATTGGCTTTTGCAATAGTGAATTTTGAAAATGATGGATCTTGGGTATGGTTTTTTCATAAAGTTCAGACAAATTTTTGGTCTCAAAGAAAGCATGTGCATAGTCTCAGACAGACGTATCAGCATAGAAACATCAATAAATGAGGTACAGATTATAAAATATTTCATGAGGTTATGTTTCATAGATGTTTCAAATATGTTTCTTTAATGTTTCATATATAGGTTTCAAAAATATTTTCAGTCACAAACATTCTGAAAAAATATTATTTTAATAATTAGGTGTATCGTGAAATATCCCATGGACTGTGCATGTATCATCTCCTAGACAATTTGAAGACAAACTTCAAAAAGAAAAATAACGAAATAAGGGAGTCATTCATAGCAGCAACAAAAGTGATGGCTCAAAAGCTACTCTAGAAAACCATAGGCAAGTGCACCTATCGTTTTGTAGTATAGATTATTGAGTACCGAGTGTCATTCCCACGAGGATTGTAAGTATTAATAATTACCGTCTTTTTGTTATTTAATCTAGCAATTTTCAGAGTTTTGTTTGTTTAATGAAAATGAAAAATAGAGAATTTTAAAATAATTGCAACTTACAAAAGATCAAATAAAAATAGATTGTAGAATTAAGAAATCAAGAGCTAGAAATGTGTTTGAATGTAAATCCCTCTAGAATGTTTTTGTGATTTAACAAGATAAAAATACAACCATAATCCCTTAAGCAAAAACCAACCTCTTTTAGTAAAATCTAATGTTTCATGGACCGTAGAAATTCCCGATTTAAGTTAAACCCTCTATCGAGCGAATAACTTCTAATCTCAAGTTGATTAACTCAAATCTCTTTCTAGTTAAAACCCCAAGACAACATTATAACGATTTGTGAATTCCCATATTAGGTTTGACCCTAATCCGTAAGATTTATGTCGCCCTATATCTAGGATTGCATGCAACTCTTTTCACTTATATAGGTTTTATTTCACCATGAATCTCTCGATTTCCCGGATGAAAAATAAACTTCAAATCAATATTGCATATACCAATTTGAATGAATAAAGCATAATATAAGTGAATCACACAAAACATGAAGATTTTATTAAAAACATACAAACCTTAACCACAAATTCATTCTAGAGTTCATTACATTCAAACACTAGAAATTTAGCTACACATGGCTTTGTCAAAAGAGTATACTACACAAGAAGATATGAATAAAATGAACATGGTGTACTTAGCTCTTATTCAAGACCAATACAAGACTTCCTCCTTGGTTGATTGCAATGATGTTGAGCTTCAAGCCTTCTCCTCTATTGCTCTTCAACTTCCAACTCTACCTCTCTTTTATCCTCTCAATGTATTTTGCTTTGAAACTTAGAATATACAATGAATATACAATGAATCTCTCTATCAATGAATACTACATGAATTATATATCTCCAACTCAAACTCTTAGCTTTTATAGGCACCATCTTTGTGAAAGAACACATCAATAATGCTAACAAATGCTCCACTTCCATGGTTGTTGGTTGAATCATTGTGTCCACATGACAATTGAGGGAATAATAGAGCTTGGTGCATCAAAATGAGGTGTAAAAGTTGCTCAAAGGTTGTCAAAAAGCAGAAAGGGAAAGTCTCCATAATTTCCGCCAAAGAAAAAAACCACCGATTTAAAAGCACGGGCAGGCCGTGTTTTTGGAATTTCCCGAACACGGCCGTGCTTGAAAAGCACGGCCTGGCCGTGTTTGGTACGTCGGGGTCGAAAAATTGCTCGTTTTTAACTTCTAAAAAGCACGGTCGTGCTTAAAAACACACTCTGCCCGTGTTTGACTGAAAAGGCCCCGAAATGACGCGTTTAGCTTGGGATTTTGAGTGTTTTTGCATCCCGAAACCCCCGGGTATGTTTTGACATGAAACCATGGCCCAAAATTCACCAAAAACAGCTCCAAATCATCAATCTACACCAATAAAAGCACCTCAGAGTAATGTGAACCATGTACAATCAAAAATTTATGAAACTAACAATAAAATAACTCAAATCATACTTAAATATACACATAAAACATACATAAAAAGACCCTTATCAAAAAGCCTACACAAAGGACGAATTTGAAAAACAAATGTCTGCACTAGACAGAGTGAACATCAAAATCATACATTACTTGTCCGCCATCGGATACGAGAAATGGACACGACTACACTATCGCAACAAAAGATAATTTCACATGATATCCAGCATTGCAGAGTCATTGAATGCAGCAACTGTAACAGGGAGACGCCTACCTGTAACAACATTGCTCGAGTACGTGAGATCCTTAGTTCAAGATTGGACATGCAGGCATCGAAACAAAGCAAGATCAACATTTACAAGAATGACAAAAATAGCTGAAGAGTATATGGGGAAAAACTACACCATTTCTCTAAATTTAAAAGTAATTTACTACAAATCTGGAACAGGCCTCTTGTTTCAAAATTGTTTCTCACATGTTTCATTTCTGTTTCCAGGTGAAAAGATCAAATGATTTTCTCTTTAAAGTCACATAATCAGAAAAAATATTTGTTGTGGACCTTGACAAAAGGACTAGCACATGCAACATGTTCCAAATGGATGAAATTCCTTGTCCACATGCTAGTAGTACTAAAAGAATTGAATGAAGATCCGTACTAGTACTGCTCGGCATACTACATGAAGGAAACAATAGAAACCACTTATTTGGAAACAGTGTATCCAATCCCGCATGAAGATAACTGGATCCTGATACCTGAAATTGAAACCATGTGGATCTTGCCACCAGAAGGTAAAGCCAAATCTGGAAGGCCAAAGAAAAGAAGACACAAGGCAGCTTGGGAGAAAATTTTCAAAAATAAATGCGGAAGGTGTGGGCAGCATGGACACAATAGACAGACATGCAGGAATCAACCAAAAACAAGATGCATTTAATAACACCATATTCCAATTGCTTACATACGTGTCAAGTTAGACAGATTAATAGTTTCTTATATGTTTCTTATTTGTTTCCGATATTGTTGCATTGTTGTTTCTTATTTGTTTCTGATATTTTTGCATTGCTGCAAATCATGTAAAACACAAAAACCAAGCATACAAAAACTAGAAAACTAAAACCTTCCAAACATCCATGAAATGCCAAAAATAAAATCATACATATTGTTCCACAAAACCTCATAGTGATTCAGATTCTGTCACATACATAATTCAAAATACTAAAGAAACTAACTAGAAATATAGACAGGTACCAAATAACTACATTAACAAACCATTAAAATATTAGTAAAAGCATATTGTTCCATGTGACCATAACACAAATCTCATATAGAATTCTTCTTTAACAACAATTTCCTTGCTTCAATAGGAAGTGGGGGGTATGATTTCAATATCACTGTCGTCTTCGTCTCCGTTCTACTGCTTCAGCCTTGCGTGATTGTATAGCAGGTGAGTATACCTCATTCCTTCTCTTTCAATGTCGAAGTCTTCCACCGACATTTGATTCCCAAAGATGAAATATTTTGCATAGCAAGCTACAAAATACTCTGCAATCGCTAAAAAATGGGGGGACAGGTTAAAAATATAATATAAAAAAACAAACAAAAAATAAAACCGAAATAAAATAGGATACAGACAAGAATATTACTTTTTCATTTGGATAGGAATATCCCTAACAACCACAATCTTCATTGGGGAGTTAATGTCCACAGAGTAAGGGCCAAAACCAAGAGCAATGTCCTGGCGCTCTTCGCAGAATGCTACTATTGAAAGAAAATGGGGCAACAGCACACAATAGGCTTCGATAGCTTTCCTAGCTATTTTAACAGAGTCCGAAGTCCACAGTGAATTGTACAGATAAATAATTCTCTCTTGAATGCTCAACCTCCCCAGGATCCAGTGTTCTATGTCGACGCAGTGAATGGGAAACAAGATATATCAACCTCGGACCATGGCTTTCCACAGACTATATCAAAACCCATAATATAGCCAACCACAGAAGAATTCAAGTTAATCATGGAAGTGTCGAAATTTTTCTTCTTCCTCTTGTTGACAAGGGTGAACCGACCGTAGATACTATGCATGCATCTATAAAAGATCAGGTCTATGGTAGTAAATCTCACAGCACAATGCCCGTACATATACTTCTTACGTATGTAATAGAACAACACGTCCATATACTGAAAAGGGAGCAAACAAAGAGTAAGAACACAGAAACAAAAATACGAAAACAGCAACATAAAAAATAGTAACTTACCAAAGAAGACAAGTACTCGTCAACATAGTACATGCTATGAAACCATGATTTTTGCTTCACCTCGCATACGCCCAACTTTAACGAGGGATCAATCTTGTCATCCTCTTCCGAATAACGTTTTGGCCTAAAACATAAATAAGTTAAAAAATTACAATAATATTTCATAATCATTGCAAAACAGAATAAAAAATCTTTATCCTTGTGAAACAAAACCTTCCGAAAGCCACTCACTCAGACCATCATTAAAATCATCCAAACCGTCATAAACTTCACCAAGGCTATCATCCAATGGGCACCTTCCTTTAACCAACACTACTGGAGGCTTCCTGCCAGCATCCAAGGTCGCATCTTTCTCCTGAGGAGTCGATTCCAAATCAATGTCCCCCAACTGAAATCCCTCAACTACTTTCCCACTCACATCGCCAGATGATTCAAAGTGAGTGGTGAAAGGAGTTCTCACAGCAACAGAGGGTTTTGAAACCCTGTTAGCAATAGGGGATTGAGGAACAAGTGATGCATTTGACCCCTTGACACCATCCTGCAATAAAACAAGATACAAAACTATTATAAATAAAATATAAATGACAAATTCAATGTCAAAAACAAACTAGAGGCAAATATTAGGAACCAACCATTCCAACAACAGCTTGAGTTGTTGCATTCACAATAGCATCAAATTGAGATTGGGTGAGAACATCAAATTCTTCAGACCGGACCCAATGAATTCATGTTCAACATGAACATTAAGGCCTTGCGATTCAACACCAACCTCACCTGAAACCTTACTTGAATCAAATAGAATATTCTCAATATTTTCTACAAAATCCATCAAACCACTGACAGCAAGTCTCTCCCCTTCATTACTAACCATTTTATCCATCGACAAATCAACTTCACCACCAACGGCAATTCCCTCACCCTCATTTACAATCCCTTCAACAACAGACTCAACCCTGACATCACCACCAATATTGCCACCTTCAAAAGCCTTTAATTATTTTTCAAACTGTCCACAAAACAGGGGACTACTGGTTCGCTCAGTCCTTTCCAAACAAGAAGGGTCAACAACCTCCTTAGAAAATGACACAACATGAGTTTTAATATATTGATCATCCACTCCCATTGACTCCTTCTCAGACTCTGAAGCGGACGCTGGCGATATTTTATTATCTTGCACCCCAACAACCTTGTTAGCTTCATCCAGCCCATCACCAACCTAAAAAGCAAAAGTGAAAAGCATTATAAATCAAAACAAACAAGTAACAAAGACAAAAAAATAATGAAACACAGGGTGGACAAAAAAAAAATAAGGTTACCTGAAGTTTTCCCTTAATGGCAGACAACTTAGAGAGAACATTTTTAAACTGCTCTTCCAAGATTTTATTAACGGAGTTCTTGAAAACCTTCAAATCCTTGGCCAATTTATCCTGCTTCTGAACAACATCCTCCAACGTGTAGTTCAATCCCAACTCAACATCCGGCTCATTTCTCTTTCGATTACCAATGACAAAGTCCCCATCAACCGAATCAAATGAATACTTGGACTCATCAAAAAAGGTTCCAATATCCAACTGCAGCCTCTCTTCATCTGATGGCCAAATATTCATCAACTTTAACTAAAACAAAACGAAAACAAACAAAAAAATGTTAGAAACAACAATAAATATATATGAAACAATTATGAAACAAAAGAGAAACAAAAAAAATAAAAAAGTAATGTATTACATGTTCCGCAGAACAGTTGAAAATCATCATATTGAGATCATATGACCTCAAATTCTTATCTCTATCAGACAATGGACAACTCCAATTCATAATACGATGGATACTCCGCCCGATACTGTTGCAAACTTTATTGTTCACCTCTGAACAATATTCGTAGAGACATATCTGGAAAGCCAGAGGAAAGCCTTTAATTCTGTAAAATTTAGTGCGTTTAGCTGCAGGCTTCAAATTCTCGTCCTGATGCTGCTTCCTGTGGAGCACTTGTTTCCTCAGTTCTCTAATTGTAAGGTCAAACAAATCTCTTCCCCAGGGATATGTATTAAAATCTTCACTATCAACTAAATCAAAAAATTCCATATTAACAAGTCCCAGTAGAATAAAACAGAAAAAATATGAAAAAAATACAACAAAGCCATCTTCAGGGCATCATCATCATTTTCCCCCACACTTGTAATCTAAAACACTCCTCAATTGACTGCCTAGATAATTTCATTGAGCCAGAAAAATACTTCTGGAAGAACTCAGAAGTAACACCATCCCCACGAACAGAGGGCCTTTTCCCAACACACTTCAGCCCCAGTGACCAGGGGAAACTCCCCAATACCAAATCTCAAAATTTTACCACAAACCGACACTAGTATCTCATCCTTCCGCGAATGAAAAACATGCCTCTTCAACAACGAATGCACAAGTTGATTTTGGAAATCAACTTTATGCATGTCTAGAAAATAACCGAAACAAGTACGCCTAAACGCATCCAACTGCGGTTGGGATATCTTGTCCTTCAAATTTTTAATCACTTCAAAAGAAAACCCAGTGTTTATCCTAGCGGTGTACCAGTCCTCCGGATCAATTAAATACTCATAACCCTAGAAACAAGAAAGAAACAACAAGGAAACAACAAATAAACAACATATTTTGTACAGAAAATTTTGAAAAGTAAAAAAAACAACAGATCAACATCATAGAAACATACCAGAAACAACACACAAACAAAAACAAAACAAAAATCATAAAACACTAAAATAATAAAAATAGATCCAGTAAATAAAGATGAAAACAATATACCTCAGCAACGTCCAGTCCTCTAAAACCAACAACCTTCTTTTTAGGAGATTTTGCCTTGACAACTTGTTTTCCAACATCATCGTGATGTTTCATCTTCCTCTTTTTAGACGATAAAGGAACTAGGGCTTCAGATTTCGAACTGCTTCTCAAAACTCTTGAACTAGCCTCAGCCTTCTTCTCCATTTTCAGTCGAAGTAGAAAGGGTTTCTTCGAAGCCATGATATAAATACGAAACCAAAAACCACAAAAAAAAAAAAAACAGTTTCAAAAGCAGCAGTTTCTACAAACGGTTTCGCGAGAGGATCACGGAGAAGTTAACGAAGCAGTTGCCAGAATCATACACCAAGCTGGGCAAAAATGGCGGACATGCAAAGGCGGGAACCGAGAAGTCGAGATGAAGATACACACACACACACACAGAGAGAGAGAGAGAGAGAGAGAGAGAGAGAGAGATGATAGATTAGACTCGAAAGGACTTGAGAGCGTATTTTAGGGAGAAAAGTAAAAAAAGAGCGTATAAATGGGATGGGTTGTAAATTGGGGAACCGGTCAAAAATAAGGGTATTTTGTATAATTTCCCCAAATACCTTTTAAGGGTGGGGGATTAAGGCCCAATTTATGTGGATGGGCATTTGGAATTAAGGTAGGTATTAAAAGGGTATATTCATAAATACAAAATTGTTTTAAATAAAAAATTAGCAAAAACTTGGGCAACAGAAAATAGGACTGTCAATTTCCAATCGGGCCCACGGGCAGACCCGAGAATAGGGTTGGACTGGGATGCATTTATTTATGCCCGAATGCACAGAGCATACTTTGGCCCAGCTAACTGAGCAATCTGAAGCCCGAGTTGGCCCGATACAATTTAGCATTAATTATCGGGTTTGGGCTGGATTGAATTGGGCTAAAAAGTTAGTGCCCGGTTGAATTTCGGCTCGCCCCGATCAAGTTTTTGCATTGGCCCGACATGTTTGGGCCAGCCAAGTGGCTCGGCCATTTGATAGCTTTTATAGGCAACTTGGCAACAACATTTTTCATTGGCTATGATTAAAAATGGATTATGGATCAAGGCCTAAAGGTGAGATGGATAATCATAAAAAGGAGTGGATAACATCATGACATCCCTGAGCTTATAGTTAACTATGGGCCTTACCTGTGGGCTGTGGGAATCCCATGTAAAAATAATATTTTTTGGTAATGTTTCTTGCGATATAAATGGCCATCTTCATACAACTTTGAGCTGCTTCAATCTTTCACTAAATGCGTTCGATGAAGTGTCTTTGAATAACTTAAGGATTTTCAATTTTGGCGATTAAATTCCAACGGTATAACTCCGTTGGGATCACCGTTGGAAAAAACTCCAGCCGGCTCACAGGTCGAGCTGGATTTAGCGACCTCAAAATTGGATAAAGGTTTCATTTATGATGGAAAAATTTTATTTCCGGGAATATTTTTTTCCCGAAAATTGTCGTCCGAGACTCCATTAAACTATTCAAGATCTCTACAACAGGAGATTACATAAATTCTTTCACAGCCAACTGGGGACTTATTTGTACCAACAATTCTTTTTACAAGATCAACTGCAATTTCTGAACCCATAACATACCATAAGATAACTATTTGTATTCAAGTAAAAAAGCAAATTGGACATGATAATACAATTTAGTAAAATCTAGTAAATTCCGGGATTCGTATTCCGGGATTACGTTAACTTGCCGCAATATGTGACCTTAAAAACGTAAATCATCGGCCAAGAAGCTTAACAACCGACGCGCCACCCAAATAAAGACCCATAAGAGGGCCAGCGAGGAGCATTTGAGTAAGAGGATCAGTTGATGGTGTGAGTATAGCTGCTGCAATTACTGATCCTACAACCACATATCTCCAAATCGACAACATTTGCTCCGATGAAACCAAACCAAGTTGTCCGAGAAGAAGCTGTACTACTGGAACCTGAACAAAGAGAATCAAGACAAATCAATTTTTCAGAAAGTAACAGTTCACAAACACTATCGGGCACGAAGATGTTTAATTTTGGAAACTACCACTGAGATTTAACCTAAGAGATAATTACAAAAACTACCCTGAGTTACATAGCAAAAACCACAGGTTTTTTAAAATTACTAGAAACCCCTTGAGGTTTGATTTTGTATTACACTTTACCCTCTTCATATGCAAAAACATTTCAAAAACCCCCTTACATTTGTAAAAATATTGCAATTACCTCCTTAGAATAAAATCTCAAGGGTCTTTTTGTAATTTTCAAACATATCTGGGTTATTTTGTCATTAATCCAAACTTCAGGGGTAGTTTTTGTAATTATCGGTTAACCTAATTACAGAAAGAAACCAGTTATCTTTCGAAAATGCAAATACCCTACTGTGACATTTGCTTCTATTTTACAAATTGCACCCTGAAGAGAGGGTATTTGTTAGAAATTGTCCTCATCTTTAACAATAAATATCCTCGACTAAATGTATCTCACTGTCTGAGTTAATTTCATAGGCCTTAGCTACCCACCACCAGCCTCCAGCAGCACATGAATCTCACATGCACTAGAGGGTTTTTTTTTTCCTTTGTTCCTACAAATTCATCAGGCTAAAATAGCCAAAATAATTCCTCGAGTTTTTTATACCTCGTTGATGCCCTCAATCTTCCCAAACGAAACAAGGAAAAGTTACAAATGAAAATTACCTGGCTTTCTCTACCAGGAAATGAGTTATACATCCTTGAGAAAACTAAGGGAAACCGTAGAAATCTTAAAGAATAAATAGTAATTTATTCAAAAGAATAATAAAATAATAAGGGATAATTACAAAAACACCCCCAAGATTTGGGCTACTTACAAAAGAATCAAGGGATGTTTCAAAACTACAAAAAGCCCCCTCAGGTTTGATTTTGTCTTAAATTTAAGGGGGTATGGAGAGGGGTTTTGAAATGTTTTTTGCTTATGAAAGGGGAAGATGTAAGCGGAATCAAACCTCAAGGTTTTTTTGCAATTTTTAAAAAATCTTTGGTTTTTTTGATTAGCCCGAACCTCAGAGGTTTTTATGTAATTATCCCAATAATAATTCATAACAAGATAATTAGAGTCAGCTTTGAAATCATACTCAACTTTAATGGACTAACCAGAAAAGCCATGAAAGGACCAAAGATAATATAATAGATTCACACAAATGGATGATTAAAAATATGAATATATCCGTGAAATCTATGTGAAGTTAAGAGTGTATTTCAAATTTGACTGGGGAATGATAAAAACAAAAGAACATACAGGTGAATGGCTATTGTTTTTTAATTTTCAATAGAAGTATTTACCAGTAAGAAATGAAAATCAGTAAAGCGGAAGTGAGAATTGCACAACATATCTGACAAACGAAAAGTTCACAAAACTTGAATCCACATACTGTCATCACCAACAGAAAATTGTGAACATTAACGTAAATGTTACCTGGAAAGATAATCCAGTACTAAACATGAGCACAAGGACAAACTCGAAGTATTGATCGATGGACCACAATGATTCAACAACCCCTTCTGCATAACTAACGAAGAATGACAATGCTGCCGGGGTAAGAACATAGTATGAGAAGGTGATGCCGGTATAGAAAAGGATTGAGGACCCTAGGACAATGGGCCCCAGAAATCTTCTCTCAGCCTTTGTCAACCCTGGAAGAATAAAAGCTATGATCTCATAAAGGATTACAGGGCTTCCTAACAGAAGACCACAGTATCCTGATACCTGCACAAAAGATGATATTACCTTTAGTTCACAAGTTCCCTAACCATAAAACCTAACTTATAACAAGAAAAGGCATTTCTTTAGAGGGGTAATAGAACATCATCATGAACAATGAAAAGTTGAAAACGTTGTTCTAAGTTTGCTTAGACAATAATGGACGTCACTAGAAACATTTCAGAGAAGGATATTGTTTTCTTGAATGAACTATAACAAACACTCCAGTAGAATAATTTGTTTAAACTTCAAAGTCGGACATGATTTAGCATTCTTGAAGCATATAACCTATTAAGTAGAATATGACACGCATCCCCTAGACGAGAAAGTTAGTCACATTTTTAAGTAGATCCAGAAAGATGATGTGTTTGCAATTCTCTAAACTTTGAATTAGTAAATATGATGTGCACCATCACGATTCACAAACAAAAAAATACGAAACAGAGATAAGGTAACAGGTAGGCATAACAGAAAACGAAAATTTAACTCGAATGGCTTAGTATCTGATCACTATTAAATGTTGCCAAGTATGGTTACAATACTGTTCCCCACCTGCCTTGAAAACAGGATGACACAATTTAACTACTGTCAAGGCAAGATAAAGTTATCACGGAATCTTTACAATATCCACTGAGACTCATTTTATCTGACTGTAATGTAATTACATTGGCAAGTTACAACAGGATTTTAGAGAGAATCACTCATATGTAAAGTTCACTTGAAGAGTCAACATTTGATGCACAAATCACTAGATGAAGAGTAGCTTAGAAATTAGTGCAAAAAATAATTAGACGTTGCAGTTATAGACAGAGCCGGTCCTAGGTTTCGAAGGACCTGGAGCGGAGAAAAAAAGGGGCCCTTGTGTTTACATAAAAAAAAAAGTTAAAAATAATAAAAATGTTTCAATTTTGTTTTTGATTTAACGTAAATAATAAGATATGTAATAACAAAAACATCATGCTCCAACTTTACTATTTTAGTCTTATTAAAATAAATTACGAAAAAAGATTGTTGAGTATAATTGACCATAGAGAAAACGACAAAAAAATAAATAACTAATAAATTAGCTATAAAAATTTGATCTTCTTGCATTTTCAAATTTTTCAATTCTATTTTTCGGTTTTCCAAAATGATAAAAAAGGTCAAATATGAATTATAGAATATAAAGGCAAAAAGAAAACCTTCAATTATTTGTTCAAAAAAAACCCTTCAATTATGTTTTTTTATTTGCAAAACGAACAACAAAATAGCTAGGTAGAAAGGCAAAAAAATATACTAATTTTTGCTTCAATTGAGAATAGAACTTAAGACCTTAGAGGATATACAAGACACAATAGCCGCTGCGCTAGCTACCCTTTTGTCAATTCTTTTCAAATTTCTTATAGATATCTATATATACATATAAAATGGAAGTGGCAGACTGGCAGTTTCAGCTGACCAGAATTTCGATAAACTTCACTAAGTGCATGGAACATTCCAACTAACGTATTTTCAAGTGGTGAATAAAGTAAAAAATATTATATAATGAATAAGTCAACCAAAGAACAAAATTAGCGAGTTCAAACCTTTAGGGATGTGAAGAAAAATTCTCCAGGGGCTAATTGTAAAAAACGAACCCCTTGTGATTTCACTGGAGCCTCAAGAAACATAATTAGATCCTTAGAAAAAGCAAAACAACCAACCATAGCAGCTCCAACAGCCAAAACTGACACAAAGATTCTTTCTCTCAACTCCTCTAAATGGTCATAAATACTCATTTCTTGATCGTCTGGGAGGAGCTCTTTACTAGGATATAGAAAATTATAAATAGAATTTCCTCCATCATCTGACTCATTGTTCAGAAATGGATTTTCCGACGCCCCATCACTAGAATCTGTAATGCCACAAAAGATACATTATAGTATCTGAAGTCAACATCCTTTTTGCCCAAGATATATGGTTTTTAATGTAGAAACCAACTACATGAGTTAGAAAATAAAGAAAGAAATGGAAATATACTGCAACAACATACGGGTATAACACGCATAAACCAAAATTTACAAAATGACATGGATGGGCATGTATAAGACACATTGTTTAAGTGACAGAGATGGTGGATCTAGTAATCAAATGCTAAAATAAAACGCCATCAGCTTTAGAATGAGTCGCCTGCTAGCCCATAGGAGCATGTAGAGTGCTGGTATAGTGCAGTCAAACAGCACAAGTTCATTTCCCAGACATCATAAACGTGTTTGCTATTCTACAAAGACATCCGAAACAAGTTGACATGTAGAGCAAGCTCATATACAAAAGACAATGGTGCATAGACAGTTCTCATTAGTCAATGAAAAAGAACTTTAGGATTTTTGATAAATAAGATAAATCATATACACTTCATAAGAAAATCTTAGTAGTTCCAGGAGCACAATCACAAGTAGTCCCTCATGAAATAATTTAAAACCACAACACTGACCTGGAAACATGTCTTTTACCATCTATGATCACGTGATACAATCATACAACAACTAATTATAATCTTGCACCAATACATATTATAGCAAGTGCACTATTTTGAAGAGTTCTTATGATGGTTTCCATAATTTCTTTGTTTTCACTTGTTTCCAACATTTCCCAAATAATCATCACATAGCCACGGTGTTCAAGTAACGTGCCAGATACAACATTCATAAATTCGGTCCAAAGCAGGAGATGGAATCAGTAGAGCAATATAAGTCACGGAAAAGGTTCCTGGAAATCAGAAAAATATGATTCCCATCCAGTATTTACTTCTGTGGAATCTCTAGTTTTTAGTGACTCTTAACCGCTTGGATATAAGACGGAAGCACAAAAAGTAAACCATTTACCAAGTTTCAAAATTAGCACCTAAGTTTATTCTACAATTATGTTGCAACCATTTTACTTGTAACTTAGTCTTCCTAAGCTGAGATAATCTTTATTTCTAGATACCAAAAACACCATATTCAAGACCCAATAAACTGACGAAAAAGGTAGATCCTGTTACACCACAACCCCAAAAATATAACCAAAAACACTTATATTCGTCACCAGATATATCCTAAATTACACTCAATATCAGCAAATGGAAGCCAACCCATTTCAGAAAATCACAAATAAAACCCCCAAATCAAGTACTCTACGAAAACAATAAAAAATAAAAATTAAAACTAAAACCCATAAATATTTCTGGAACAAGACCAATTAAGAAAAGGGTTCTACTATACCAAGTCTATCTTCAGCAGCCGGGCCAGCTCCATTTAAACTGCCACCATTGATTTCGCGCTGCTTGTCGGTGACATCTTCAACAGCTGAGCAGACTATTCTCCTAAATTTCTTGAAACCATTCTTATTTGAGAAGCCCGGTAACTTGGGGTTTGTCTGATTAACGCGTAGAATAGTTCTAGCGTGGGTATTCGAGTTTGAGCATTTCAAACAAAGGGTGTTACTGTTGAGGTTTGGGTTATGGAAGAGAGCTCCTGTGCTTCCCATTGCTGGTTGTGTGTGAAAATTGCGCAGAATTGGGCTCGCACCAGAACGTATTGAATGTTGATGATTGGTCTCGTGAGGTAGATGGACGATATTTTGGGAGCGAACACCCGGCGCATTATAGTGCGGACTGACGAGGCCCTGGATTTGCTATTATGCGCTTCTTTTTGGTGGTTGTCTGTGGCCCGTGGTAGAGGTAGTTAATTAGAAAAACAAGTTGAAAATATCAATTGCCAAAAAACTCATTTAAACTAAATTTATAAACATATTACATACCAAATCCCATTCAAAAAATAAAATATAAACATACCAAATCTAGTTCGGACATATGGTCTTATTTGAAAGTTAATTATTTATAAATACAGTAGATCGGTGGTATTGTTTGCGATAAGTGATACAAACTAAAATTCCATAAAATGACTAGCAGTTTCACCTTTTGAAAAAAAATCGTCTTTTGTTCATTAAACTTTGACCTAACTCCATTATTTTTTTTCAATGATAAGCTGAGAGAAATCACCCCTTACAGCCGATCAGCCAACAAAATGGACAGATCTAAAACCAAATCGGTCAGATCTGTTACCAAAATAATCAGGTCTGAAGAAGAATAAAAAAAGAAAAGTAAAACAAAGAAAAAAATCCCACAAAGAGAACTAAGCCCCTCGACACTAAAATCCCACAAAGGGGAAAATAGTCTCACGAGCGGAACTACAGAAGAAGCTAAATAGATTATTTAGATGATTCTATAGAGGAATGAATGAAAAGATAGGATGCGACTGGATATGGGAGAAATTCCATTTTCGTTTCACTGGAGAATTTTTTTTTCTACCAAACATGCGATTGTTAATGAGAATATACTATTTTCTTACTATATTTAGAATACTTCTTTGAGTTAGATCAACTATCATCTGTTCCAAGAACCCCCTATCACCGGGAGCTCAATAAGTAGTTTCGGTAGCACCCCACCCTTACCTTACTCTGGTTGGGGAAGGCCTTGTTGGCAACCTTCTCTCCCGCTCCCACTTGATAGCAGTCTGTCTCCCTGCCGTTGAATGCGTGTGGTCAATTGTGTAATCGAGGATCTGAAAGAGTTGATCTTCGATGTAATGAAGGGCAAAGGAGTAGGAAGTTGGTGTCCGACCCGCAACTAACCGTTTTATCTACGACCTACCGAGCATTGAGCCTTAGAAAAAGGGTGGGGTTAATTCTAAAAGCCCTTTATTTATCGATAGTTATTCAAGGTGAAAGAAAGACCCGACTTTGGCCTTTTAAATACCAGTTTTGGGGCTTTCGACATAAAAAAAGGTTGGAACGATGTGTGAGAGCAGAGCCAGTGGCTGTCTAGCCAAAGAGAGAATTCTCGGGGGCTTTTCTTTAGTTTGACTTGAAGTCAACCGGGCTTCACTTTTTCTCGTTTTTCTCTTACACATCTACACATATTTTTACAAAAAAATAATCATTATTACACATTATCCCACAAATTTCACTATTCACCCACTCACACATTTCTAACTACCAAACATATACAATTATTATTTCACTATTTTTAAATCAAATCAAGTTTCATCATTACTTTTTCATCTCACATCCAATCACACTCTCAAAATTTATCTTTTTTCTTTCAAAAAAAAATTTACCACTATTTTCTAGCAAAATAATAAATTTCAAAATGAAAGCATATCCAATCGCGCACATAGTTTTTTAAGATGGACTAGAGAAAACACGGAGACATACATAGAGAAGAGAGTTTCAATAATGGTTTTTAATAATTCAAGTATTGAAGTTTTTTTTATGAACGCGGGGTCCATTCCAATGAATTATAATTGATTTCCTTTTTTTTTACTCAGAGTATCTCACATCAGTCGGGGACATAGACCCATACTTCCTTCGAATTATGGGACATCTGTCCTTCCTAAGTAGTGTTGTAAGTGAACAAACCGTTCGGCAAAAAACTCGTGAATATGCTCGTATAACGTACATTTATTTGGTTAAACGAGCATAAACGAACACATTTTAGGGCTCATTTAATAAACGAACAGAGCTTCCATACGTGTTTAATAAAAGTTCATGAACACGCGTGTTTAGTTTTCATTTATAATGTTTATGAACAAACTCATATAATACTTTTTTAGACTTGTTCTTAAACACGCTCGTTAAAAGGCTCGACCTAGCTCGATTATTTGAAGAAAAAAATAGAATTAAAAAGTTTTTGTTTAAATAAAATTAAAAAGATTTAAACACCCTACAGTTGGCGGTACATTTGGAGCTACAGGGTTAGAGGACACTCTAAATTTGATTGATATTGGACACAAAAAGAAAACTTATATCTTGTAGTTTCTTGGGTATCACAGATAAATAAAACATCTATCATGAAAAGCTTTATCATGTGCATTCCACAGTTTATCTTTTTTAATAATCTATCTAAGCTTAGTTTGAGTATTTTCTCAAATTTGGTTGTTGGCTTATGATATTACATTATACTGAGAGTTTTTCGGTTTTTCTTTGTCTATTTTGATTTAATATTCTTCTTCATATATTGGAAAATATGATTTTTTGATATAATTCAACATTGCAATTAGTAGCAATGCTATTTAATGGTATTTGTCATGGGAATATTTTTTCAACTATTTATAATCTAGTTTGCCAGGCTTGACACTTTTTGGTCATTTTATATGTGTTTACTTTTTGACAACAATTTACGTGTATTCTCATCTATATGGTTGGATGAATGTTTGTTTGTTTACTGTTCACAAAAAGAGTTATTTTTTTAACTTTCCGCGAACAAAGTTATTAATGGTTCACGAACTCGAAATGAATATATTCACGAACATGTTCACAAACACATTAAAGTATTAAAAAAATTTATCAAGCCGAACACAAACACATTTTTTAAACTGTGAATCAAGCTCAAGCCAAACACGTGTATAAAAATTAAACAAATATATGTCAAACAAGTTAAAGCTCGGCTCAGATTGTTTACAGCCTCATTCCAGGGATGATCCTAACCTCTAGGAGAGTAGGGACAACCCCAACCCCTCACTCCGCATTAGTCAAGGTTGGAACCCAAGACATCAACTCCAATGCCACTGGACAAACCCTTGGGGGTTAATTATAATAGATTGGACTAGTTAAATTTGCTATACACATTTTGTAAATAAATAGTTGTAAAAATATCATCATAAAATTCTAAAGACGAGATAATAATATTGTAAGAAATAAAAATCAAATATACGAGAATTTATGTGTCTTTGTTTTCAATTTTTTTAGTAGTTATCTTTAAATTATGTATATTGTAAATTACATAATAATATAATAATACATAATACATATTAATTTGCTTGATTAAGCACAACTTATAAAAACATAATATTATTCAATCAATTTTTCTCTAGAGCTGTCAAAACGGGCTAATCCCGTCGGGACAGCTGGCCCGCACTGCCAAAGGTAAGGGCATGGGTTGAGGTTTAGTGGCTCGTCTCTAAATGGACCAGCCCATTTGGGCTGCGGGTTGGGGCGGGCCAACCCGCTTCCTGTCCACTATTTTAACAAAATAAAAAAATAAAAAAAATATTATGTAAGAAAATGATAATCCATCATTTTTTTACGACACACAATGTATACTCGAGTTAAGGGGGATTCTGAAATCCATTGCCCATTGCTCTGACTTTGGGCTTCCCACTAAAATAATCGGGAGCTATTGTGTTTTTTTTAAGAATCTATTGTTGGTTGTTTCATGTAATCTTTAGATCAACCTTAGCCTCAATTATTATATATATATACACATTTTGGAGATTAGTCCAATATGAACAGGAATTCACTATCACCGATACTGCTACACAGGAAATCATTAAGCCAACATGCAAACATGAAAACATACAACTGAATTTTCCGTCATTGAGGTTGTAAATTATTCTTCACCAAAATCTTGCTCAACTAACTGAAAAAATTGTGTACTTCGAGTCCACAAACGACTGACGAGTCAACTTGCAATGTTTTTCTTTTTTTAAATTTATGGCGGACTGGCCCGCCCAATCCACGACCCAATATGGGTTGGGTTAAGGTTTTTCCAGCCCATTATTTTGGCGGGCCAGCTCACTCCATCCCGTCAAATGGTAGGTTTCGGCCCGAGCCTTCCAGCCCGTTTTGACAGTTCTATTTTTCTTAATAAACATTCGATAAAATTACTAAATTAGAATACATAAAAAGCAATGACCACACCGACTCTCAACCTCCCGCCATTTTTCCCTGCATTCCCTAAATCAATCTATTCTTTTTCAATCACATTCTCAGCAGAGAAAGTGAGGCCAAAACGACGAAGAAGCAATGGCCCAGGAAAATCCAGCAGAGCTAGCTCAAATCATCATCAGAAGCAGGCTCTCCAATCCTTCTTTCATCTACTCCTTTTTCTCCCAATTCCCTGACTCCAATTACAGGTTTGTCCTTCGTTTCTCCTTGTACATTTTATACTTTCTTTGCTGTATAGATAACGACGGAACTCTACGCTAGGGTTAAGTTGGTCTAAGGGTTGGTACAATTTTACTGTCGTTCAGAAAAAATATACCATTGATTAGTGGGTATGCAACTATGCCGTAACAATAAGGTTGAATTTGGTGAGCATTTTCGGTCTCCCAGTGTCAATTGGAGTGTTGTAAGAAGACCCTCTCTACTGCGATCCTAATTTATGTGTGGAAGATACGAAGTTTCGATTATTTTTGTTGATTCAGACGTTTACATTATGTTTTACTTGGAATTCGCATCTCTGTATGGAACATCCTTCCCAGTAATGGGAACCCATGTGAGTTACCAAATTGCTTTAAACTTTATAATAGTTTCGGGTAAATTCTACAAATGCTCATTTTCTTAGCATCAGTCATTCATATTTTGTACTTTTGTATGATTATAGGGAAAACTATATTGTTTATACCCCCTTAATTACATGTGTCAGTGGAAGATATTGGCATGAAGAGATGTTCAACTAAATTCAACTTTGTCTTTTCAGTAAATTGAAGTATATATTATCAAGTTCGGTAACTGAGGCATGTAACAATTCAGTTCTGCTTTTGGGTCCTCGAGGCTGTGGAAAAATCGCGGTGTGTCCCATTTCTCCCGTTTACTTGACATGTTATTTTGTTTTGACGATAATGTATCTGTTCATGTGATTTGTGCCCTTTGTAATGATTAGGTGTTAGAGCTAGTTCTTGAAGAACTACTCAAAGAGCATCCAGACATGATTTCTGTGGTATGTTTTTTTTAGTTAAATGCTGATTGAAAATTCTGACTGTAGCATGCAATTTTTTTCCCCTTTTCGTTGAAGACTTCCAGTAAAGCAATTTTTTAGAGCCTCTCGGGATTTTGTCATGATTAGTGTTGTTGTATGTTGTCAGATTAAGCTCAATGGGCTTTTGCATAGTGACAACAATTGTGCATTGAAGGTATAACTATCCATACTTCATCCTTAATATGATAGTGTTTATATGCATATCTTCTCTAATATCGATGTTCAACAGTTCAAGGCAAACAACAGAAAACGTGGAAATGTAGCTCTGGGAGTTGACTGAGCACAATGGTCAATTCAGATATTTAACTGTATTCAATTTCTAAACAAACACACTTTTAAGATACAGAAGATGTGGCTTGTATCCATTTTCAGTAATGATATGTTCATCAAGCCAAAATCCAAAGATGTGATGCAGAAAAGATCCTGAAATTGTCTTTCAGTAATGATATGTCTCTCAAAAAAAGAAATTGTCTTTCACAAAGGCTACTGATCAATGTGAATGCAAAACTAACTTATAACTAGCAAGTGTTTTACAAATGCACAACAATAGGATACCACAAAAACGTGATTCAATATCCATACCAAAAACATACTCAAGATGTTCGCAGAAACATGAAATTCTTGTCAAGAAATTACCATATTTAAATCACAGCAGTTTAAATAGATACCAAACAATCTGTGTTTTACAAAGTTATGATATAAACTCTGTTTTGCCATGTCTAAAAAGTGTTATTACCTAGTAATTTTGAGTTCTTCCCTTGTTTGCTTATTTGGTATTAATTTTAGATGCAGATGGATAAGCCAAAAAGACAAACTCTTTTGTGTTCTTAATAATTTCAATTTGGAGGGGCATAGCTTCATTATGTGTATATGACATTATGTCATTTGTGTTGTTATGGCCTCAAGTTATTTGTGCAATTTGCAATGTGTTACTTACTCCTGTATCCTACTTACATTATCATGCAGGAGATATCTAGGCAATTGTGTCTGGAGCATCAATTGCTGTTCTCTAAAATGGTAAATTCTATTTTTCTAGTTTAAGTTGCCCGGAAAATTTGATCTCACCAATTTACTGTTTTTTATAATTTGGCAGGCATCATTTGATGATAACTCCCAATTCTTGCTGTCAATGCTGCGGTAAGTACATTGGCGTTAGCTGCCAGTTTTTTTCCGGAAGATAAAAAGTTTCTATTTCTTGATAGTTCTTATTTTAGAGAGTATTAATTCATCCGCTCATTTTAACCAGGGAGTGTGGATTAGCACATAAAACTATTGTTTTTGTGCTAGAAGAGTTCGACCTTTTACACAGGTAATACCATCAAGTGGAGAAGAAAATATCTCGAACAAGATAGGTTGAATATGGGGCTTTCATTTTTTGCACCAGCTTATGTCATTTCATCATCTCTTGCAGGGAAAACAGCGACTACTTTATAGTTTGCTTGATGCAATGCAATCTGTCTCCTCACAAGCTGTTGTAGTTGGAGTCAGTTGCCGATTGGTATGCTTCCTCTACTTCTAATTTTTTAAATTAGTTCCCTACTTTTTACCTTCACAACCAGTGACTTTATTACAAAAGCCCTCATTTAGTTTTTCGTGGCTGATACTAGCACCAAGAACACTTAAATCCAGCTTTATTGGATATGGAATCCCATGTATTCGGTTGTGTTTGTTAGTAATGCACTGAAGGCATATCATGACTAGATTTAATAAATTTTATTCATTTGAAGGGGCTTCAAGGTTTTGGGAAAATATTTAAACCTAGTTTGTGGTTTGTAGGATGCTGATCAGCTGTTGGAGAAAAGAGTAAGATCTCGTTTCTCACATAGGAAGCTGTTGTTCCTTCCTCCCTCAGGGAAAGATTTGCATAGGTGAATTGTATTTACTCTTGCTTCAAATTCACCTGCTGATTCTTTTCCAATAGTTCTGTTATCCTGACTTATGATGTTAATTTGCAGTCTTGTAGAGCACATTCTACTATTGCCAACAGATTCAAGGCTTCCAAATGATTTCACAACTGCATTTAATGCCAAACTTCTTGTATCCTTTCTATAAATAATTAGCAAAAGTAGCTGATAAGTTTCCTTTTTTCCCCCAAAAAAAATGAAATGAAATTTCCATTAGATTAACTGCAAAATTTCCTGAAATGGTTTTACTATGCTGATGCATAGAACTTCGAGAACATATGTAAATTAAAATGCATATCTTTTTATCAGCTATAAAGCTGAACAGCTTATTACGGGCTTCATTGTTTCTGCTCCACATGATCTAAACTAGAATGAACCAGTCCTTTTTTCCTATTAATTCCACATCAAGTTTGCAATGTCTCGCTCTTCTTTGAACTGTTTGGCAACAGTTGTTGGTTAACTTGAAAGAGGGAAGCATTACTTAGGAGAGTGGTCCCACCAAAGAATCTCAGTATGTTATTAAACATTTTTATGCCATCTTCCTTTAAGACCGTTGAGCAAAATTGTCTTACTATAACTTGACTTGACCTTCATGATCTTTATTAACTCTCTGCATTGGTAACTTGAACTATATTCCGATAGAGTGATTGAAACATAATAAAAGGTATGTCCATAATTTATGACCGTATTTGCTCTTACTGATGAATAAATGGTACTCCTAGCTAAATATATTAAATGGAGTTTCATCCATATTGAGAAAGAAGCTCCAGAGAAACCACCTTGTTCATGACACGGGGACAAGCACAAATCATATTACCTCACTGGCTGCACGACTATGTCTATCCATTTGCTAGTGAAGTTCTCGTTTTAGTAAGCAGCGCGACATGTTTGCCTGTATGTCACGTCTCTCTATCTCAAAAGATTATTTCTTTTGACTATGATGCATTATGGAGTTAGCCTGCTTCTTTTTGTTTTATTTTCGAATAACAATTCAAGTTGAACTCTCCGAGAAACCAATCTTTGCCTGCATGATTGTGAGCAATTTGACAAAAAATCATCTCGCGAACCAAAGTTTCTGTATGGTTCCTGAATCTTCTACATTCAATAGACATGGTTAGAGTTCCTTGACATTTCACAGAACATTCTAGCAGATGAGAAATTCAAAGGAATCATTGATACATTATGTTATTCTGATTCAACTGTCGGCCATCTATTGAGATTTCTGTAAGTGTAAAGCTCAGTATGTTTTTGAAGTGTAATTTTTCTTTTGTATGTATAGTGTTGTTGCTTCCAACTCAATGACATCATGGTCGATACACACTAGGTTCTCTGCTGTTTGTCATATGGACTTGAAATCTGGTTTCATATCAGTTGAGAATTTTAAATCCGCAGTCCCGAGCATACAAAGACAGCCAAAGATGGAGGCTTTGAAAGGTGTGTGCATACTTAGCAAGGATCTAGGTTTTATTATTGCTACCAATTATACATTTGATATGATGATATTAATCTCCCTTTTCTTCATCCATGTTTGATATTTGAGTGGATAATCTTTAATGGCAAAAAAAAAAAAAAAGCGTTTGGCAGATTTCCATCAGATTTAAGCTATTTGCGTGTTGCTAATGAATATCCTTCATTTATTTGTATTACATCTGATTTTTGCATATAAGGAATCTGTAGACCACATATGATAAGGATCTCTATACAAAAGGCACCTAAGGAGTAAAGAAAAACTAAATTGTGATAAGATTAGTTATTTGAATCTTCTTATTGATAGGGAAGTAAAAGAGAACACTAGTTATCTCAAATTAAGGTAATCAATTACCACTTCATTCAATCATTCACCTTTCACGTGACTGGTGATAGAGCCTTTCTTTTGCTTGTTCGAGCATATTTTTTTGTCTTGGCACCTTCTAGTAATAGTTTCATGTAAAAATCTCTCGGAGTAGCATAAATATTCTACTGGCATATCTCGTTGGGATCCCTGTACAAGCTGTTTTTCATAAAACGGATATTTAACTTATGAGAGTGTTATATGAGCAGAAGATCTTTTGGAAAAGTCTAAACTCCAGTTTTATATTCTATTCCACTGGGAACTCTGATTAAAAGCATTAGAAATTTCACCTAAATCTATCTCAGAAACAAAACCATATTCTTACCTAAGGTTTCTTTTGCTTTCCATAATAATCGCGAATTTAACTTGTTTGTGCAGATTGCTCCATTTTAGAGCTTTACATTTTGGTTTGCATGAAGAGATTGGAAGTCAAAGAGTTGGAGTTATGCAACTTTAATTCTATAATGAAAGGTGCACTTTATTTTTATTTTTATTTTTTTTTATTTTGTTATTTTTGTCCTTCTCACCTCCTCCATGGAATCCTCCCGGACCTATCTTTATTCATTGCAGAATACAAAAGCATACATGATACATTCCAAACATCTGACTATTATGCGCGGAATGTATGCTTACGGGTATGTACACCACTTTTTATTTGAACTATTAATGGATCTTCCAAGCATATGTGAAAGTGAATTACTACTTTCAGGCTTTTGAGCATCTTTTGGAACGTGCACTAATATCGTTTGAGGACAACAGAGGGCACGGCCAATCTGCTGAGTTTCGTCCAGTGAAGCTTTTAATATCATGGCATGAAATACATCAAGGGTTGAAATCCAATCGCGGTTGTCCGGTGTGTACTCTTGGGGTTTATTGGACCTTTTAGCTGAAATCCAAAATTTGAAATGCAATTAATCTTTTACTTCGCACCCCTCGTTTGTCTCTCTTTCTCTGTGTGTGTGTTTTGATCTCTATAATATGAGGCACTTACATTGACTAATTTCCCCTTCTTACTTTTAAGGGATAATTACAAAAACACCCCTGAGGTTTGGGCTAATTACAAAAAAAACCCAGAGATTTTTGAAAATTACACAAAAACCCTTGAGATTTGATTCCGTCTTACATTTTTCTTCTTCATATGCAGAAAAACATATCAAAAAACCCCTGTTATTTATAAAAATACTACAGTTACCCCTTAAATTTAACACATAACCTGATGTTTTTTTTTTGTAATTTTGAAACATCTCTTTTTTTTTTCCTGTAATTAGCCCAAATCTCAGGGGTGTTTTTGTAATTATCCCTACTTTTATTTTGACTCATATATAATGCAATTCAGCTCTTTCTTGGTTTATTATTGAGAATATTTGGAAGTTATTAACTGGCATTTATTATTTTTTTGCAGGCAGTCTTACATAAACTAATGGATCGCGAAGGTTAATTGCTGAATAGTTGATATTAACACTTAACAGCAGTTGCATCTGGTTAACTTGAGGAAAGGGAACTCTGGTCTTGCACGAAAAATTATTGGATATTGATCTTGATTACTGAAGAAAGATCATGATTAATTATCTGACTTTATTTTATGATTGTCTTTGAATTTCTTTCTCTCTTGTATTTTGCAATTTCTTCCCCATGAATGCGCAAGTGCTGGCGTTTATGTTAACACAACCATCATTTTTTTTTTTTTGAGAAACCATCATTTTTTGTTGAATGTACAAGTGTACAAAAGAGTACGAGTTTTCTGTAAAAAAATTTAGAATCAGTCAATTTCATTTGGCAGAATAATTTTACAGCATATGTCACTAATCTTTCGGTAATGGGTCTTCTGAATTTTCTGCACATAACACCCATAGCGGGGACAATTTATTTTGAAAATGAAAAATTGGACAAAAGAAAAACAAACCACCACTTATTGTGAGGAAGAAAATTGCTGCTTATTAATATGAGACAAAAACTCCAACAAATAGAGACAAAATAAGAACTAAACAATAAAACAAATCAAAACACGAAATAAGAAATTCCTCCCCCATCTCCCATTGAGGGAAGATGAGGGAAGAAGAAGACAAAGTACAAGTGTACAACGGCCTTTTACGAGTTTTAACTCTGTAATTAATATTGTGTTTTTAATCATATCGAGCGAATTGAATATTTTTATTATGCACCAATCTTGAATTTAAATTAGGTAAACATGACTACATTTTGTTATTAAGTTTCACTCTTGGTTGAAAAACATATTCAGATTTTAGTTCTAGCCCAACCCGGACTAGTCCTTGCCCCCAGAACCATGTCCCTAGAGTTCTTAAGGATGTGAATAGCGAAATGTAACTCAATTAGCCTCAGGTTCCCAACAAGACTTGTACACTTCTGCGCACAAGAAGCTTAATGTCACATTGTCCCCTTCTAGCCTTCCCCAAGAAACCGCAGGTTTCTAGTATGATTCGAACCTCCACCATGTTGCTGGAAGCAAGACAACAATACTGATTGATCAAACAGGTTGAGATGTGTTCTGGGGAACTTTAATCTAGGACCTAAAGGACATAGGGGCCTCCTCTTTACCACTATGGCAAGGGTCCAATGCCACATTGCCCACTTCTAGCCTCCCTCAAGAAGCTGTTGGTTTCGAATCCACACCCTGCCACTGGAAGTAAGACAACAATGTTAATTGGTCAACCAATTGAGATGTGCTCAGAGGACTTGAACCTAGGACCTCATAGATGGAGGCACAGCCCCCCTTGCGGGGGAACGTGCCCCCGTCAACAATTTTATTTTTATTTTTTATTGTTTATTCTTAAAATCTAATAATTATGTTAATAAAATAAAAGTATGTGTGTACTAATTTTTTTTATGTAGTTTATAATTATACCTATTTTATTTTTGATATATATATAGTTTATAATTATATTCGTTTAATGTGAGTACGTCTGGTCATCCCGTGATACAGAAATAAAAAGTAATACTTTTCGATTTTAGAAAAAAATATTTTTAGCGTAAAAACTAATACAGTGTCTCAATAACTAAAAAAGTATGTTCAATCAAAAGCATTACTTTTTACCTAAAAATATAATTTTTTTACCCGAAAAGTATTATTTTTTACACATAAACACATTATTTTTTTCCGTCCCACGGTGTGACCGTCTTACACAGGTTTTTGCCTTATTTTGTGCCCCCTTATAAAAAAATTTCTGGATCCGCCCCTGTAGGACCTAAAGGATCATGGGGCATCTTCCTTATCACGAGAGCAAAAGCTCACTGGCACGTTTATAATTTCTTATTTTTATCACACCATGGTTTAACACTTCTTAATGTCAATACATTTAGATTTGCTCGTGCTTAAATTTTATTTAAATTAAAGACAAACTTATATGAGATTATCTCATTGACACACACACACACACACACACACACACACACACACACACACACACATATATATATATGGAGGGGATCCTGTGAGACCATCCTCCTAGGTAAGACCATATGACCAAATCTACACCATCAAAAACATAAATCAATGGCCAAGATCAAAATAAATCTATACAACTTTTCATATGAAAATATACATTGTAGGGGGTAAAATAGGAATCCAGCAAATTATATATAGTAATCGCTTCCTAAAAATTAGGGACGTGATATTGTATTAATCACGTCCCCATAATCAAGCGATTCACTTTTTTTTTTCTCTCCCTTCCCATTCGAACCTGCAAATTATTCAAATATGGCAACAGAATCATACAAGAATTAATGAAAAGTATACAATTACACTAAACTAACTATACATTAAAACATTACTAAGTATACATAAACAATTAACTAAGTATACAATTACACTAAACTACCTGTACATTAAAACATTACTAAGTATACAGAAACATTTAACTAAGTATACAATTACATTGAACTAACTATACATTAAAATATTACTAAGTATACAGAAACATTTAACTAAGTATACAATTACACTTAATTACTTATATAACTAAGTATACAATTCCATTGAACTAAGTATACAAATCCACAGAACTAAATATAGAAATTCACTAAACTACTTACTAAACTACTTATATAACAAATAATACAATTCTACTGAACCAAGTATACAAATCCACTGAACTAACTATACAATAAAACGACTGTTCACAAATATGGCGGAAAAAAGTATCAATTTTGAAAAAAACGCTTGAAGTTGATGATTTTTCCTCCTTAAAAATCGGGTAACTGAAAGGTAAGATTATGTTTCCTTAAAAATAGCTAATAACCATCCAATTAACAAAATTGATTAAATATAAAAATACAATTATACCCTTATAAGACTAAATTAACTAAAATGATCTACACCATCCAAAATTAAGAATTACGCACACACACTTCACTAGGAATTGAACCCCTGACCTCCCACAAAAACGGATTCTGTTAACTTTTATAATCACGCACAATCTCTCCAAATCGATCCAGCAAAATCAGCGTGAACAGATCTCTTCCTTCTTCTTCATCGAACGATTTTCATGATATAACGTGAACCATCCTCCCTAACTTGAATAGAACACCATTTTTGCTGCATAATTTTGTGGAGAATCAATCGATATCATGATGCTTGCAGAAGAGATGAACAACATATTTGAAGAATGATTATATACATCACTTGGAAAAGGTACATATGATATTGATCATATTCTGTAGATGGACAATATGATGCTTGCTAATCTGCAACGCAATTCATAATTCTAAAAAAAAATCTCAACAAAACTCTGTAGTCATATATCTACATATGAAGGTAATGGTTTCTGCTTATGTAGTATCGTCATACTGCTTATGAAAAGCATTACTTCGTTAGAGTGTTAAAAACTGCAAAAAATTATCATGAAAACATGCTCTCAAAAATCATGCATGTGAATAATTAATTTGTTGCTTATGAAGAAAAGCGTTTCTGCTTATGTAATATTGTTATGTTGCTTGTAAACACATCGGATCACTTTATCACTGCACAAGTGGGTACGAAGTCGATACAACATTACAAAAAATATGGTCTGATTTCCATTGTTGTGCAAGGATTACAAAAGGCAACAAAGAACAGCTGAAATCTTTGGGAAAATCATTCAAGACCACAAGCAGTTGTTACTCATGCAACAAGGGATTGAAACTGAAACGTTTGGAGAGAGAGGAAAAGAAACGTGAAGAGTGGGGAATAGACGCGAGGAAGGGAATAAAATCTTAGTAATTGATTCTAAAATGCAAAATTACCACCCTACCCTTTTTAATTGCTGAAACAAAAAAATAAACATAAAAAAGCCCTAAAAATCGGACCACCCAAAATTGTTGATCTATGGTTAGGATGTGTCCCCATGGACTCACCCCAAGTAGGAAGACCTATTTGATCCATATCCTATATATGTCCTCCTACTTGGGGTGAGTCCATGGGGACATATCCTAACCATAGATCAACCATTTTGGGTGGTCCAGATTTTTAGGGCTTTTTTATGTTTATTTTTTTTATTTCAAAGAATTAAAAAGGTAGGTGGTAATTTGCACTTTAGAATCGGTTATTAAGATTTCATTCCCTCTTTCACGTGATTTCACCCACTTTTCACGCACACTATCTCTCCAAATAAGTTTGATTTCAAAAAATTTCTCTGTTGCTTATGTAGTATAGGATTGTTGCTTATGACTTGCTTATGCAGTTAATGTATCTGTGATGCATGTGTAGTGTATATTCGTTGCTTATGTAGTATAGGCTTATTGCTTATGTAGTATGAGTTTGTTGTTTATGACTTGCTTATGTAGTTAATGTATTTGTGGTGCATACGTAGTGTATATTCGTTGCTTATGTAGTATAGACTTGTTGCTTATGTAGTATGAGTTTGTTGCTTATGACTTGCTTATGTAGTTAATGCAATTGTGGTGCATACATAGTGTATATTCGTTGCTTGTGTAGTATAGGCTTGTTGCTTATGTAATATGGGGTTGTTGCTTATGACTTGCTTATGCAGTTAATGCAATTGTGGTGCATACATAGTGTATATTCGTTGCTTGTGTAGTATAGGTTTGTTGCTTATGTAATATGGGGTTGTTGCTTATGACTTGCTTATGTAGTTAGTGTATTCGTGGTGCATACGTAGTATATATTCGTTGCTTATGTAGTATAGACTTATTGCTTATGTAGTATGAATTTCTTGCTCATGACTTGCTTATGTAGTTAATATATCTAAAAGCACAATGCCACATCTATACACGCAACAAATTACATCTTCATAAGCAACATTCGAACTGTAGCCAAGTTTTAGCAACTATGGCGAATTGTTTGCAACTTTTTTCAGCCCCTGGTAATGCGTTGAAGAAGAAAGATGAAGAATTTCTCACAGTAGTGCATTGAAGAAGAAGGAGGAAGAAGAAGGAGGAGGATTGTTACGTGATTTTGTTTTGAGATTTGGAAGGATTGCGTGAATCCCATGAATACGTGAATCCCATGAATATTGCTTTGAGAGGATGACTAATTTACCCCTGTGTTTAATTAACTAGCTTGTAATTTGTAATTTTGCCTCTTAAATCGCAACCCTTGAAAAAATTAGATATATGGCTAGGATTGGTCCCTATGGACTTACCTTATGAAGTGGTCTCATATAACCCTCTCCCTATATATATATATATATATATATATATATAGGATATGGATCAAATAGGTCCTCCCATTTGGGGTGAGTACATAGGACCCAATCCTAACCATAGATTAATATTTTTGGGTGGTCCAGATTTTTAGGGGGTTTTATATTTATTTTTTTTGTTTCAACAACTAAAAATGGTAGGGTGGTCATTTTATAATATAGAATCAGTTATTGAGATTTGATGAGATCTCAATCACGTTCAATTTGTTTCCTCCTTTCACGCGCACGTGGTTTCGATTATTGAGTAGTAACCCATATCCCTCATGTTCACTTTTTTTTATCTCCAGTATATTCTATTGTTAATTGCTTATGTAATATAATCATATTGCATGTGTAGTATAACCATATTGCATGTGTAATTTAATCATATTTGTATTGCATATGTAGTGTATATTTGTTGCTTATGTTGTATAGGGTTGTTGCTTATTACTTGCTTATATAGTTAATATATTTGTGTTGCATATGTAGTGTATATTCGTTGCTTGTGTAGTATGAGTTTGTTGCTTATGACTTGCTTATGTAGTTAATGTATCTGTGGTGCATTTGTAGTGCATATTCATTGCTTATGTAGTATAGATTTGTTGCTTATGTAGTATGGGTTTGTTGCTTATGACTTACTTATGTAGTTAATGTAATTGTGGTGCATACATTGTGTATATTCGTTGCTTATGTAGTATAGATGGCTTCTTGTTATGTAATATGAGGTTGTTGCTTATGACTTGCTTATGTAGTTAATATATCTGTAGTGCATACATAGTGTATATTCGTTGCTTATGTAGTATAGACTTGTTGCTTATGTAGTATGGATTTGTTGCTTATGTAGTATGAATTTGTTGCTAATGATTTGCTTATGTAGTTAATATATCTACAAGTACCATGACACATCTATATAAGCAACAAATTACATCTTCATAAGAAAGATGAATGATTTTTCATAGTAGTATGTTGAAGAAGAAGCAGTAGGTTTGTTACGTGATTTTGTTTTGAGATTTGGAAGGATTGCGTGAATCCCATGAATACCGTGAATCCCATGAATATTGATTTGAGAGGATGACTAATTTACCCCTGTGTTTAATTAACAAGCTTGTAATTTGTAATTTTGCCTCTTAAATCGCAACCCTTGAAAAAATTAGATATATGGCTAGAATTGGTCCCTATGGACTCACCCTATGAGGTGGTCTCATATAACCCTCTCCCTATATATATATATATATATATATATATATAACAATCCAAATCCAAATCTAAATCCATAAAAGAGAACCTATATTTTTTTGTGATTTGTAGGATCATTCTCATAAACTTAAGCACATGACCTGATGTAAAATCACCTTTCAATCAATGACTTTTGGATTGAACAATATGTTCGGCTTATTCAAATTATAAAGAAAAAAGAAGAAAACTCAAAACGGATTTGTTTTTTAAAAAAAAACATTAAAGACGAAAGAAGAAAAAAAGGAAAAAACGAAGGAAAAGCCTGAAAAACAATTTCACAAAATAGTGAACACGCTCCTCATTCTATCGCCGCACGGTGGTAGGCTGCACCACCAACCTCTCGCCTCCATCTTTGGGACCTCTCTTCCATAACCCTTTTCCCTATTCTCTTCATATGAATGTACTATTTAATTTTTTCTTATTCTTTTAATAACTTGATTGAATTTGATCGCAGAATGACCCTTTGTATAATAGCTTCAAAATCTTTAATCCCCACGAAAAACCTCAGCTCCTTGTACTGCTTCTGTTCTCTCAACATCGGTTTCAGTTTCAAGGTACGGTTTATTTTCTTCTCCTCTCTCGCTCATAATTTTAATTGCTCTTCGGAGTTGAACAGCCATAGTTTTAAGGCTGAAGGTAACATTGTCAGCAATGGAATTGTAACAAGAAGGGATGCTAATATTAAATCCTCATATGGGCTTTATCAAAATCTAATTTTGAAAACAGCAATAGAAAATCCAGGGGCGTTTAGGAATATTCATTGGGTTGGTCCGGATTATTTCAATGCTTTGGTAAATGATTCTGATTTATTTCTGAGTGTAATACATTCAATTCGCTACCGTCCGAGAATGGTGTTAAAGATATTCCGGTGGGCTGAGGATCAAAAGGGGTTTAAGCATTCGGAGTTTGTGTTTTGTAGTGTTCTTGAAGTACTGGTGCAGAATGGTTTTATGAGATCTGCTTATTGGGTGGTGGAGAGGGTTATTAATGTGAACATGCATAGCATTGTTAACGTTTTGATCGATGGGTATTTAAATAAAGAGATTTCGAGTAAGGTACTTGATTTGTTATTGTGGTTGTACACAAAGAAATCGGATGTCGAGAGGTGTTTATGGGTATTCGATAGGATGGTGAGGAATGGTTTTTTGCCGGATGTGAAGAATTGTAATAGGATTCTTAGGATACTTAGGGATACAAATTTAGTCGGTAAAGCTAGGGAAGTATATGAATCTATGGGTCTATTTGGGATCGAGCCAACTATTTTTACGTACAATACAATGTTGGATATGTTTTGTAAAGAAGGGAATGTGCAGCAGGCACTCGACCTTTTGCTGGAGATTCAGAGAAGGGGTTGTTGTCCAAATGATGTTACCTTTAATGTGTTGATTAATGGTTTGTCAAAGAAAGGTGAATTTGAGGAGGCGAAAGAGTTAATTGCGGAGATGTCAAATAAAGGATTGAAGGTTTCAGCTTATGCGTATAACTCTTTGATCAGTGGGTATTGTCGAAAAGGAATGCTAGTTGAGGCAATGGGGCTTGGGGAAGAGATGAAAGTGAGAGGAGCTTTGCCTACTGTGTATACATATAACGCGTTTATGCATGGATACTGCAAGCAAGGAAGAGTTGATTATGCCACACAGTGGATACCTGTCATGCTGAAGAAGAATTTGGTGCTGGATATAATATCGTACAATATTCTGATATATGGTTACTGTCTATTGGGGGATATAAACGAGGCTCTGTTCTTGTTATCCGAGTTAAGGAAAAGGAATCTCAGTCCTTCTACAGTTACATATAATACAATAGTGGATGGGCTTTCGAGACATGGGGATTTAGAAGGCGCTAGGCAGTTGAAAGATGAAATGATCGATTACGGAATTTCTCCCGATATTTTCACCTATACAATTCTCATAAACAGTTCTTATAGGACAGGGAATATATGGATGGCAAAAGAGTTTTATGATGAGATGCTGCGTAAAGGGTTGGAACCTGACCGTGTTACATACACTACGTGCATAGCCGGTGAATTGAAGCTTGGTGACGTAAATGCAGCATTTAAACTGCAAGAAGAGATGCTAGCGAAGGGATTTCCACCCGATGTGATCACATATAACGTGTTTGTGGATGGGATTTCTAAATTGGGTGATTTAGGAGAAGCTTGTGAGTTATTGCAGAAGATGATTAAGGATGGATTTATGCCTGATCACGTGACCTATACAAGCATCATCCACGCTCACTTGGAAATTGGGTACCTTAAGAAAGCTCGAGAGTTGTTTGATGAGATGCTGAGCAAAGGCTTATCGCCGACGGTGGTGACATATACCGTGTTGATTCATGCACATGCTGGTCAAGGAAGGCTAGAATTAGCATTTATATATTTCTCTGAGATGCTGGAGAAAAATATTTTGCCAAATGTGATCACGTATAATGCTCTGATAAATGGCCTTTGTAAATTCAGAAAAATGGATGAGGCTTACAGATTATTTTCTGAGATGCAATCTAAAGGAATATTGCCGAACAAATACACCTACACTATAATGATAAATGAGAACTGTGACCTTGGCAATTGGCAGGAGGTTTTGAGGTTGTACAAAGAAATGCTAGATAGAGGAATCCAACCTGATTCTTGCACGCATAGTGCACTTTTCAAACATTTAAGAAAAGACTATAAAGCATTTGCAGTCCAAGAACTTGAATGTATAATTATGGATGATAAGGAAACAGCTGAAGCAACTACTTGAAACACATTTTTAGCTTGGTGAATCTCGAGATTCTTGCTTATCCAAGCTTTGCATTGTTCTCCAGGAATTCTTCCGTAGGTTAGTCATTTGTGATATTGACCTCTTGATATTTTTGGTAAACCAAATTTTTTGATACTCACATGCTTGTTCTGATATTTTGTTCTAGACGCTCCGCGGCTCCTGGTTTTATTATGTTCAGAGTGAATGAGTTCAATCATTTTGCTCAGGTATGATAACTATCAAGTTCCCCCACCCCTTCCACGGCCGATGCGTGGAAATCTGGATTCTCATATTTCACCTCTCTTCTCTCTCTTTCTATTTATAATTTAATTTGTCACAATGTGGTCTGATTTGTCAATTTATGGTAATGAATGATGAAAACGCCCATGACTGGGTAATTGTGCACATGCATGTGAAGGCATTAACGTGAAAGTACAAGGTCTCGCAACTTGCAATTGTCACATTTGAACTTTTGCAATAATTTAAAATGAAATCTATTTGATATTTGTGTAATACTCTCAATTGAATGCTATATTCATTGGTAATGGGCATACTTGTCCATTCTCTAATGCATTATTACAAAATTGACCGCATTATGGCAAAACTAAAACTTCAATTAGTGATGTGGTGAATCTGATATTTTCTGAAAATATAAGATTACTTGTTTAATGCAACCCACATTTTTTAACATTTTTTCCTCATATGTTCTAAAATTGAAAAATGTTGCTCCTTGTTAGTTGTGACACGATGGTGTTGTAAGAATATCTTTGGTGAGTTCAGAACCTAAGCTTAATTGGTGCGGAGCAGTTTTCTTTGTTCAAACAAATATGTCCAGGGATTTTTTTCTTAATTCTAAACTCGGATATATGAACACGCATTTGGAAGGATGATTGTTAGTAGGTAGATTGATTATGCTTGCTAAATAGGTCCCTGGCGTATTAAGGATGTGAAGTAACAACTGAAGGCCTCTCATAATTAGCAAACATAATATGCTCCTGTTATCGCGTATGAGGATAAGTTAACCGTAATTAGATTTGTTCCCTTTTGTTAAAGTTTTGGTTTAAGTGAAGTCTGAAGATTATGTTGAGCCCTCATTTAGAAATTCAAACTGTCTTGGAAGATCATGCACCTTTGGATATTTTCTTGTTCAAGGAGCATGTACCCTGTAAAGATAGTGTTCTGCTGTCGTGAATCAGCAACTAGTCTTTGAATAATTTATCAGCCTGATTATCAGTCGTATGCCGCTTCGAAGTGGATCATGTCTGTGCTATGAAGCTGACAAATGACCTTGGTTTTGCCTACCTCACATTTTTCACTGGAGTAACAGGATCAATTACAAGCTGAGTTGATCTTACATGAAACAACAACGGCAAAAACTCTTCTCTAGAATTCATTAGCAGCAGAGGTAGCTGAAGGAACACGCTAGCTTATGCCTTAAGTTATTGTCTTAATATGGGAATTGTTGTTTGTATCCGCTGTCCAATGTTATTCGGATGTCAATGATGTTGTAAATACACGCACAAAAAATAAATTTAGTTACAGTTTTAGATGAAACTGTTAAACTTGTATCATTAATGAAAGTTCCACAAAGCATGAATAATATGATGATTTCTAGAAAATGGAATTTACCCATATCGATCTTTGAGCCAGTAGTTTTTTTTTATGGATTTTCTTGTTTGTGGGTTTTTCACTTTTTTGTGCAAGTCATGGATGGTTCAACTAGTCTTTGATGTACATTTACTTAGTTAATAGAATTGACCTCGCGTACAAAAGATGAAATTGATTATTTAGGTTGCATATGTATCTGTTTCAGCCTATTTGAATGCTAACTTACTTCAAGGCTTACCCCTCACTATTGCAGGAAACAGATATACTCTGTTTGCCGCACGAATATTGCAGTTGGTGCTCAAAGTTTTAAGCCTGGTATCTCCATCAGTTAAAGGGTGCACAAAGCCGGTAATTTCAATATGCAAAGAGTTAATAATATTGTGGTGTGCATTTTGTCCTTGTGATTCTCTGTTTTTACCTGGGCCTTACATATCTGTTTTTTTCATCATTTGCTGCTATAGCCCTGTAGCTCATTTATGTTTAGGGTTAATTACCAAAAATACCCTTGAAGTTCAGTCTAATTACAAAAAAACCCAGCTAACTTTTCAAAATTAAAAAATACCCCCTCAACAGTTGATTCTATTTTACAAAATGTACCCTAAAAGGTGGGTATTTGTTAACCAAACACAAACCTCAACAGGTGCTTGCAATATTTTAAGGGGGTATTTTTAATTTTGAAAGTTAGCTGGTTTACTGCAATTAGATTAAACCTCTGGGGTAGTCTTTGTATTTAACTTTTAATCCATGTTTAGGGTTATTTTTGGCTGCCCTTCTGTCCTTAGATTGTCTTTATTTTCTCATTCTCAAACTAAATATCAAATTATGTCCTTCATGGTTTAAATACAACTAGATACTAGCCCCATGGCCTTTTCATCAGAAAATTTGATTTGGATTATCTACGGTTTGACACGTCTCATTAAGTAACTTACACTGATGAGTACAAACGGAGGTTAAAAGTAATTGGATCGTAAATCTATTGATTTTGTTAGTACTTGTCAAAATAATTGTAAAATCAGAATATAGTTATGCTAAATTTCATTACAACATTGTTTTGACCTCCTATTCCGATTAGAATAAAAAAAAAAAAAAATCTCCCATTAGCAAATTAGAAAAGGAGTATGTTCCTGTGCTGGGGCATTTTAACAGAACAAAAGTTTTACCGCTTTGAGAATTCGGATGGTAAATCTGTCTAATGAAATTGTGCATGTTTGATGCTGTATAGAAAAAAATAGGGATAATTACAAAAACACCCCCACCAAGGTTTGGGCTAATTACAAAAAAATTCAGAGATATTTCAAAATTACAAAAAACAAACCTCAGGTTTGATTATGTCTTAAATTTATGGGGGTAATTGTAATAGTTCTACAAATATAAAGGGGGTTTTTGAAGTGTATTTTGCTTATAAAGGGTGAAGATGCAAGTGGAGTCCAACCTTAATGGGTTGTTTGCATGTTTTAAAATATTTGTGGGTTTATTTGTAATTAGCTCAAACCTCAGGGTTTTTTTTATGTAATTATCCCTAAAAAAATAAAACACTTAGTGTTCCATGTGTATCTCTTGCTGCTTAAATTAACTCGCTCATATTGATATGCAGTCGCTCTCTCTCTCTCTCGCGTGTTCGTATTGTCTGTAATATTGAAAAGGGAGACAACTGATTATCATCAGTCGATGGACGGATTGGGCTTACTGAATTTTTTACGATACAAATTTAGCAACTCAGAGCTTCTTCTACCAAGACTATGTCGAATGATGAACATCCGAGAGATTGGCAAGACGACAGACATGGAGCTTCGATAGTAAAACCATTTCTTTTTTGCAGGAAATTAGTGAAAGAGATGGCACTATCTACTATCTAACCATAGAGCAAAATGTTACAGAGATCGAAATACAGTAACACGATAACACGATATTCTGAAAATTTGCCAAGAGTTTTTGGCAAATTTAGAGGGACTTGTAACAGGATCAAGATAGTTAAAAATTCTTTAAATGTAAGTAAAAGCTGCTGTTCTTACCAATTTTTATTTTGTAATTCTTTCGAGAACATTTGTTCGTAAATATGATATTCGACCAAATTATAAGTAGACGACTGTTACTGTTGTTGTTGTTGTTTTGTCTCGTATAAACAATTTTATCCTATTGCTGTGAATTGTATATTTCATGTATAAAACTTAATTTAGGTGTTGGGATATTGATAGTCCAACATGAAGCAATCACTTGGGGGATGACTTCTTGTGCGCGCTAGTTGATGATACCTGAGAGCCATTGTGCATTCTGGTAGTATACATGAGGGCAATTCTTGAGGGGCAGGAGCTATTTTCCCGAGGACGAGTCATGTAGGAATATGGAACCTCGGTCTCAGAGAAAGGAAAAAAAAATAAATTAGGGTTGGCACCTAATGTAATAAGAAAGGACATTTTGACTTTGTTGGCTTTGGTGTGCTCTTATTCCTCATCCAGGTATTAATTATAGGGATAATTACAGAAAACCCCCTGAGGTTCAGTCTAATTACAAAAAAAACCAGAGATTTTCGGAAATTACAAAACACCCCTTTAGGTTTGACCCATCTTACATTTTCTCCCTTCATATGCCAAAAACATTTCAAAAGCTCCCCTTCCATTTATCAAAATATTACATTTATCCCTTAAATTGAAAGGCACAATCAAACCTCAAAGGGTTTTTTGTAATTTTCAAAAATCTCCTGGTTTTTTTGTAAATAGCGCAAACCTTAGGGGGCTTTTTGTAATTATCCCTTAATTATATGAACTGTACTTCTTTCCTTTACTGTTATCCTACCTAATAAGTGGGGAATTAAAACAATCTACATCATGTTAGATATGGCAAAACCCTTGTAGCAATTAAAGTACAATAAATGATGGAATAACTTAGTTTTATTTCTTATGTTGCCTGACCTAAATGTTTTCAGAATTTGCATAAGCTCTGGAAAAGATTTTATTCCCAAGATTTATTTTTGTATAATCGTACAAAAATTAAATTCACATCCGGAAACTAAAAGAGTGCTTGGCTAAGCTTATTTAAAAGATCTTGTAAGCTCTTAGATTCTTATAAGATGTTAAATCGTTTTTGAAAAATAAGGTGTTGAAGTGTATAGATAGAATTAGATATTGGAGCTTATAAGGTGTTAGAAAAAACAATATTATAATTAAAATGGTCAAAATCAATGGAGGTTGTTGAAATAAGATTTTATTGAAAATAAAATGAAATCTACCACATTTTCTGAAAAAAAAGCTTATAAGCTTTTATCATCTTATTTTGACTTTTGAGAGCTTATAAGATTATTTTCTTAAATAAATTTACTTAACACTTTTAGAGAGCTTATAAGTTCCATATTTTGAAACATGCAAAAGACAAAAACAATTGATTATATACAGATGGTGTCTTACATCTTGGATTTATGCTTAATTAATAACCATAAATTATACACTTGGATTTGAAGGAAATATAATTACTTTCTTTCCACTTTTGGGATGTCAATTACAGCTAGACAAGATTTCACTACATCTAACATTAGTGTTTACTAATTATGCAATTTTTCAAAACTTAGTGCATGTAAATTGCAATTTCAAACAAAATTGGACCTAAACACTAATTACACAAACATAAATGGCAAATCTTGACAATAAACACCCTTTGAAAACATCCAAATTAAGAACAAAGTCCCCTTTCTTTGCTCCCTATAAAAAGAGGACAAATTTCACTATTCAGACATATAATCACCATAACAGCCTAAACAAATTTCAACAAAATTATCCTTTTTTTTCACAAAACTACACAAAAATGGCTGCCATTTCCTGTCATATGTTGTCTTATTTTACCCATTGTTCAAGCAACAAAAGCAGTCAAGAACCAAATAAACAGAAACTTCATAGTGTGAAAATCAATGGGACCAAACATGTTATGGCATTTCCTTGTGTTGATAATCCTCCTGCTAAGAATGTACGTATATCGATCGACGGACAGATTCGACAGAACATCCCGACGAAGAAGCAATTAGTCGATCCTTATCGCCTAGGAGTGTTTGTCGAAGATGGAGTAGAATACAGGCAAACTGTTGTTGTAAGGTCTCATGAAGTTGGCCCTGATAAAACCATGACAATTGAGAGCATTCTCAATTTACTTCAGGTGATCAAAGTTCAAATTTTGTATATATAATCAAGGGATAATTATAAAGAAACCCCTGAGGTTTGGGCTAATTACAAAAAACTCCAGAAATTTTTGAAAATTAAAAAAAAATCCTTGAGGTTTGATTTTGTTTACATTTTCCCTCTTCATAAGCAAGAAATATTTTTAAAAAAACCCTGATATTCAGTTACCCCCCTTACATAAACTTGAGGTTTTTCTTTGTAATAGCCCAAACCTCAGGGGGAGTTTTGTAATTATCCCTATAATCAATGATTTTTTTTTCCATGCAAATTTTTTGAAGGAATACTTGAATGCAGGAAACAGCACTGAATCATGTATGGATGTCAGGGCTAATGAATGGGTATGGAACCACTTATGGTATGATGAAAAACAACCTCATTTGGGTTGTTTCAAGAATGCAAGTTCAAGTGGAACATTATCCAATATGGTACAGAAATTCACCATCCTCTAGTTTCTTGAACGCAATTACTTTCATTGAGCTTAAGGTTAATTACAAAAAGTACCCTTAGGTTTGACCTAATTACAAAAGAACCCAGCTAACTTCAAAAATTACAAAAAGTACCCCTAAGATTTTATTTCGTCTTACATTACTTCCTTCATAAGCAAAAAATATATTTCAAAACTACACTCACATTTATAAAAATATTACAGTTAGCCCCTTAATTTTAACATTGAATCAAACCTCAGGGGTATTTTTTGTAATTTTGAAAGTTAGGTGGGTTTTTTTGTAATTACGTCAAACCTCTGTAATTATCCCTTGAGTTTAGTTGATATTTTGGTTTCTCTTAAGCTTATCAGAAATGGTTAATTACAGAACATACCCTTGAGGTTTAGTATAATTACAAAAAAAATTCAATTATCTTTCATAATTACAAAAGCCGCATTGATATATGTTTCTGTTTTACAAACTGCACCCTCAATAGGGGTATTTGTTAGGAAAATACAAACCTTAGGGTATTATTCGACAAAAAGAAAAAAATGATCTCTCTTTTCCCATCAACAGGGGTGAGGTAATAGAAACAAACACATGGGTTGGAGCATCAGGGAAAAATGGGATGAGAAGAGATTGGCTACTCCGGAGTCAAGCCACTGGCCTTGTACTCGCACGTGCAACCAGGTACGAAAAACACAGCCCTTTGTCGTTTCGATTCGTAGATACAACCTCAGCCGTCCATTTTAAAATCAACTTCTCATTCTTAACTCAAGATTCTCTTTTCGAAAACAGTAAATGGGTTATGATGAACAAGCACACAAGACGCCTTTCGAAAATGCCAGACGATGTGAGGACCGAGATTTCACCATGGTTCATTGAGAAGCAAGCAATGGAAGAAAGCACTCAAGAAATAGAAAAAATGGATAGCAAAAATGCATGCTATGTGCACTCAGATTTGAAGGTGAATTAAAGTTGTTCGTGATCAAATTTTTTAGGGATAATTACAAAAACACCCCTGAGGTTTGGGTTAATTACAAAAAAAACTTTCAGGTTTCGTTTTGTCTTAAATTTATGGGGGGTAACTGTAATATTTTTATAAATGTCAGGGAGTTTTTTGAAATGTTTTTGAAAACCATCGGGAAAAATGTAAGACGGAATCAAACCTCAAGAGTTTTTTTTTTAATTTTGCCAAAACTCTGTTTTTTAGTAATTAGCCCAAACCTCAGGGGTGTTTTTGTAATTATCCCATTTTTTTTTATAGTTTTTGTATTCTTCTAAAATTCCCCGTTTAGGCCCGATTAATCTCCGCCTAGACACTAGGCTCTCCTTGTCCGACTGCATTATTCTTTTGAGTCTGTCGCTTACCTAACGCCTAGCGCTTTTTAGAACATTGGTTTTTGTAAGGAATTGATACTGATATATCTGACTTTATTCGTTATTTTTGCAGCCTAAGAGAAGTGATTTGGACATGAACCACCATGTAAATTATGTTAAGTATGTTAAATGGATGATTGAGGTAAATACTGAACTCTGATATCAATATGAGTCATCTTAGAGGGTGTTTGGCTAACTTATAAGCTACACCATCTTATAGCATTTTTTGAGAAGTTACAAGAATGTTAGATTTTATTTCAAAAGTAAGTTGCTGAAATATTTGGATAAAATAAGATGGTGGAGATTTTAAGATGTTAGTATTAATATTTTTGTAATTAAAATAGTAAAATTAAAAGAGGTCGCTAAAATAAAATCATTTTATGAGGAGAAGAAAAAAAGTGAGAGCTCCTCTAAACAGCTTTTTCGGATCTTATAAGCTCTTTCCAGATCAATTTTAAGAGCTTATAAGCTCTCAAACTGCTTATACGATATTTTTTAGAACTCATAACATATTATATCTTATTTTAAAAATTGTTATTGAAGTGTTTGGATGAAACAAATTGATGGAGCTTTCAAGATATTGACAATATCAGTTTTGTAATTAAATTAGCCAAAACAAAAGAGCTTACTAAAATATATATATATTTTTTTTGAAAAAAAATGGATCTCCTTACTTTTCGAAAAACAACTTATAAACTATTCAACGACTTATAATATATTTTTAACAGTTTATAAGCTCAGCCAAACACCCTCTTAATTAGTAAACTGCATCGAATTAACAAATTTTAATCGTCCAACGATTCAATTCAGACACTTCCTGGTGAATTCTTGGAGAATCACCAGCTCTCAGACATAGTACTAGAATACAAAAGAGAATGTGGGAGCTCAGATATGGTGCAATCCCTTTGTCAACCTCAACAACACCATAAACTGCTAAAAACTACAACTCAACAATGTGGTTACATTGGTGTGGATGGAAATTCAGTGTCATCAGATAAACTTCTTAAGGGAAATGGACGGCTAGGATCCTTAAATCAGGGACCGTTTAGCTACACTCACCTGCTCCAGATAAAAGGCGACCCGAAAAATGGAGAAATAGTCAGAGGAAAGACAACATGGAAAGAAACGATCGCGACTATGCCGTTTCGTCCCTAGAAACTCATGAGAAGATTTCATGCTCATTCGAAATAAAACAATATTTGTGGAATAAGGGGCGTGGTACATCTGTGTAGTCATGGCCAAATATGGTATTGATCAAGAAATGGATATTATAAGTTGTTTCTTTGTTTACTAGTTGATATGTCTGTCTATCATGTAGAAAAAAGAAGGAAACAATAGAGTTACAATTGGTGTCAAATCCTTTAATACATGATAGAAGGGATTTGATGATGAAAAATTGGAGCAAGTAATGCAAAGATATTATAAACAAGAATACGACATGGATATTCCCATTTAATCATAAAAAGATTAGGATAAAATATGATTAGTCATTATCATACATGCTATGACCGAAAAGGGATTTATTAAATATGGCTAATTAGAAAAAATAACCTTGAGATTTAATTTAGTTAAAAAAAACCCAACTATGTTTCAAAATTACAAATATCCCAGTGCTTGATGTATACAAATTGCACACTCAAAATTGGATATTTGTTAAATAAATACAAATCTCGACGAGGACGCCTAGCTAGTAATGTAGAGCCCAAATTCGGGTTGTAGAGAGTTAAGTGCATAATAACGTGTCATATCTATAGAGTCAATACTTAAGTTTCATTGTTAGTGTAAAGATATAGGTTCCTTTAGACTGAATATCTAAATATAATAAGAACAAGTTAATTCACACACAGTACAATAAAGAAGTTTGAACCCCAATGGCAATTCAATCCTGTAGCTATGGGGAATTGACCATAATAGTATAGTAAAAATCACAATTTACAAAAAAAGCCCCATAATTTAATCCTTTGGTTGCTGAAAACATCCAAGTTTGCCCGTCAAACATGCTGATGTGACAATGTGATTGTGACAACATTATATCCTCCAAGTGAGTTGGACACATTGATTAGGACTAAAGATTTAAACAAAAAAATCAATTGACATCTACAAGAGATGTGGATACGTGGATTTTTCCGCAAAATTTTCAACTTCAAGCAACCAAATGACTGAAATCAAGAATTTATTTTGCAACTCACGATTCGAACGGGAGCTACGAGCAAAATATAACACCTTTCAGGAATCTTGGGGGAAACAAATACGTAGTAACAAAACTGCAATTTAGCCCCAACGGCACATTTCCTTGATCAAGACATTGGATATATATAGTTAAAATACAAGCATCTAAAGTTCAAAGAATCACTACACCAAAACAGGTACTCCGCAATATAGAGGGATTGGATTACATGTGATTTCTTTCAAATAACAAAAACCAGTGCTCCCTAAATATTGACAGGAGAAAAATCCAATAAATTCGTCGTTCCGTCTTTTTTTCAACTGAATTGCCAGTTAGAGAGATTAAAAAAATAATAATAAGACATTTGCTCACGCCTAATATAAAAGAATCGAGGTTATCTAAATCAATAAATGAAAGATCTAACCTAAAAGAGAGAAACATTTACAATTACAAATGTGGTGGGTATTTACAACCAGTTAATTACCCAAAAAAATAGAAAACATGGAGATCCCGAAGGAAGTGAGGAAGTATAAAGCATGAACCTATTGCCGTTTTCTCTTCATTGATCGGTGCAGTTGCCATGACCACGCACCCAAGAATATCACAAGGCCAATCCCAACAGAGGTCCAAAATATAACCAGCCACTGGGGCATCGAATTAGGAAATAGTCCTGGAAGACCATAAAATATTTTCGATATTGTTAAATGTTCCGAACCAAACAAATATAAATGAACTCTTATATAAAAACGTAATAGTTAAATTTAAAAATGAGAGGAAAAAAAAAACATCCAACAAAATAACTAAGTGTTAGACTTAGCTACAACGATATTCTTGCGTTTCAGTTTAATTACAATAAAACATAGCTATCTTTTAAAATTACAAATACTGACTGACATTTGTTTCTATTTTACTGATTGCATCCTCAAGAGGGGGTGTTTTTTACGTAAATACAAACCTCAGGGGAGTGTTGTAATACCAAGCAGGCTATATTTGATTTTGAAAGGCAAATGGAGTTTTTTGTAATAAGGCTCAATCTCAGGGGAGTTTTTGTAATTTAATCCAATAATTGAAAATACTAAAAGCAATTCGAAGAAGAGTACACACCATGTCCAAACTTGATACAAATGAGGAGCTCCACGATGCAGATAGCAAGTGAAAGCCAGCAAAATGCTCCCACCTTTTTCACCGGTTTTCTGAAAATAATAAATTAATCAGGAAAAAGGGAAAAACCAAACGATAGTCCCATCGAAACATCAAACTGCCCTATTTTTACAGTCAGAAAGCCAGGAAGAATGGGAAATACCTGTCTTGCAAGTAAGAATTGTACTCGCGGATTGTTGGTATTGCAATAAGCCACCACAAAACCAACCTATATACTATGAGGGGGTTTCTAGGAGGAATCCAAAGGCAAAACTTCAGAAAGAACGTATTGAGTTCCACAGTCAAGAAAATAATGCAAAGGCTGAGAACTTGAATAAATCGGAACGGACCAAGAAAAGGGTGCCATTCATCTTTATCCCACCGAGCAGGTGTAAATTGACCCAGTGTTCTTTTCACCTAACAAAATTCAAAAGAAAGCAATAAGTTTCTGTTTCAAGATGACTCTCAGCAGGTATCAGCGTGAAGATACACCAACCACTCTTTAATACAAGCATATTTATTGTGAAGATGTCAAATTCAAATAGTGCAAACTAAACCAGGAAAAGAGAAAAGAAAAATTAAAAAAACATTTATTAAAGATCAGGGAATGAGCTTAAAGAACAAATATCCCACTAATTTGAGTATTTCAGTAGGCAAAACTAATAGCAAATCTAGCAAGGCCAAGAAGCAAAAACAACTATGTGCTTCCAAAAGGCCCTAGGAAATGAACTAATCTCCAAAGAACAACATGCCAAATATTATTCATGGATCATATTAGTTCATCCATGCAAATACAGATAGAAGAAAAGCATACAGCTTCAGATTTAAGGACCCATTGAAAGTTCACGCCGTGAAAATACCTTTTCCGATGGAATACACAAAACCGTTCATTAGTAATTAACCACAAGAAGTTTCGTGCATGCACAGCAGTAATTTAATGAAAAAGAAACAGAAATATAAGAAAATGTTGCAAGCCAACTTACTTTGCCCATGATGTTAGGCTGCCGGCTTATACCGACCCATTCATAAGTTTTACCATCAAAGTACCTAACAGTACGCATTCCTGCCCAGATGCCTGTGAAGCCAAAAACGGGATTAAGTAATGATGAAGACATATAACAATAACAAACAAGTAAACATAATCTATTGACGAAATCAATAAATCCACCCATCACAACCAAAAAAGAGAAGATCAAATACCTACCGAACCAATTGCAGATTAATATATCAAGAATGATGCTGTCCCACCAGCATTCATTGAAATTCGGCAACATGTGGCGAAAGGTAAGCTGAAAACCAGTATAAAAACCACCTTAATGGACAAAGAAATCTATCTTTAGCACTTGCTTGAAGTAGGACAAAGAGCGAAATTAGCAAGCAGAGGATGAAAGCTGACCTCCATTAACTCAAATCCAATAGACAGTACCCATAAGAGCGGCTGATTGCGAATCATTATAGCTTTCCCCCACCATCCAAGAATATGTGCCAGAACAAACTCATCAAACAGTGTCTCCTAAAGACAAATGAAACCGGACTTTCAGCTGCAGGGACATGTTTATTCACGGCAGATAGCAAGAAAAAAAATTACGTGAAACACAGAAAAATAAAGATAACATACATAAACATTCTTAAACCTGCTTGTAGGATTTTCAGGCACGTAAATTCGGCAATCAGCACCATATGATCTCTCCGGAAGTTCTGCATCAGAGAAATTGCACAGTAAAAAGAGCAACAATGATCAAAACATAATGTGCCAATAATCATACATCTGGTCTAACAAGGATGATCAAACATGCATTGCCTTCAAAAACACAAATTCCATATTAATGGTGGAATAAGCAGAAATGCCTTACCGACACCGAGATCAGGATGCAAGAATCTCATGAATTCCCGTGCGTCGTCACGCTTCTTGAAATAAGAAAATTAAGTGCATCAGAAACTACTGAATAAATCTAGAAAGCAGAACTGATAAATCAAGCATGAAGCAGTGGACAAAGAATTCACAAGAAACTAAGGTAGAACATGAACACATGCCACAATCAGTCACTATCTATGAGGATATCGTATGGACAAAACCATGTATTCAAAAATCATATGATGCAATATAGCAAAGGAGATTCCAAAGACAATAAAAAATGAAAATATGTTGCTATCCTACTGTGTTTTGCGAGTGCATATTCAGATAATGCGTGATGCCTCTAAAAATTAGAAAATAACAGCAACTAACACAAGACCAACACGAGTTCCATATGCATTTCTTGGTTGCAACTCATAATTCAGAATGCTCGATTTAAGAAACTAATCTCACAATAGGTGTGATAAGCACTTTAAATTATCTCAAGAAAAAATATATATCTTACTGTCTCCAATTACAGAATATCTGACATAATAACTTGACCGCGTAAAAGAAACTTTCCATTTAGATAAGAGATAATCCAAGCTGAAATAGGCGATTTTATTAACTTACTGAAGAAAGGTAGGTGTTGCTAAATAACTAACCTGGAAAAGCAAAAATGTTAATGCGACAAGATAAATGACAGCCATTCCATGAACAAGGCGCCAAATTGCAGGATGTGGCCGGATAAGTACACTAAAAACAAATGTAGGAGCAGACTCAGAAAATAGATAATTGGGAGGTCTAAAAAATACATTAAACAGGCCAACAGAGAAATTCAAGTATTGGTGCCATACTGCCATAGTGCCATATACATATAGTCATGCCATATATCATCATATCTCTTAATGATGCCAAACCAACCACAGCATCAAAATACTCCTCAAGCCATTTAGCTTTGACTGAAGTTAATCCGTTCAGAGATCCCAGTTCTCTCAAATTGAAATCAGTTCATCGTACCATTTCAAAATAATTTCAACTTCCTTAGAACATATAAAGGAAACCATTTCAGCAAATTGGTCTTTACACAATAAGAGCAGATTTAGCAACTAATAATAACCAAAAAGTATCTCTAATATCTGAGTTGAAGCTGCGAGTTGAAGAATTCAAAATTCACTATTAACGCACTAAAATTATTTTGGGCATCAATGGTCCCAAGTTTTGCGTCCATTAACTGACAGAAAAAGTTGAAATGGAAGTATAAGGTACAAAAGTCTTGTCTACATTTGCAGAAGCTTAACAAGTAAATCATAAAGCATTTTTCTATCCGCTAAATTTCAACAATCTTGACCTCTGGAAAACTGTAAAGTTACCTCACAATATGAGAGACACACACCCTTGTCATATAAACATATTGTTTAAGAAAACAATTGCATACATTTCTTCCATTTCTATCCAGATTGATAGCATATGTCTTCTCCTCCAAATTTCATCACTACCTTAATTTCAGACAGACAAATTCTGAGCTGCGTCCAATATTTGAGTGTCCCGTTTACGAAGAAAATTTTTAGAGCTCCTTTTAGTTCATTTTCAGTGCATGTACAATATATGAGCCCATAATATCAGCTTGTTATAATACAAATACCGAATACCACATTCTTAAGAGTTTGTAACTTTAGTGAAGCCATCATTTGCCACCTGATGAATTGATACTAACTAGAAAATACTCAAAACAGATCTGCTTTTAGTTCCACCTATCCATGGCATATCATTCACTAATCCTAAGACAATTTCCTCAGCCCAAAACAACAAAACATTGGTTCAACGCAAAGACAAGGAAACTTCACAATAGGACAAACCCGAAAAATGAAAGGAAACAACTTACGTAGAAGGAGCTTGCAACAAGCAATAAGCAAGGAACACAGCAATCATTGCCCATATACCCCTACCAAAGCCATAAATGCAACAATTTAATCAAGTGCCCATAGACGATAAGAAGGAAAGGAAACAAAATTTTGCTATGAAATATGATCAGACTTAGCACACAACCTTTTCACAGAGGTCACAAGATCAGTTTCTGAACTACGTTCAGGATCAAGTGCTCCACTTGCCCATCTGGAAAGATATTTCAAACAAAATATATTAGGATATGAGTGAAATCTCTCTCATTTAATTACATGTCATAGTGATGCTTCTCGTCCATTTCAAATTTACTTTCCAATGCATGCTGGAAATGTTGAGTGAAAGGTGAAGGCAATCAACTCATACTAAGAAAGGCAAATCTGGATACAATTACATATCACAAAGAAATGTCACCACCCAATATCAACCAACTTACACAAGAAAGCATGCACCAATTAGTAATAATGTAATGGTGCGAGGCTTGTACGCCCAGGCAGTCCATGGATCAAGCTCATCTTCACTTCTTGATGTGCTCAAATCACCATTTTGATATGCAACGAGATCCTTCCGTCTAGCTCTCCGATGACCATTAAGTTCCATATCCTAGAATATAAGATATTCAAAGTTTTCTCCTGCAAGCAAGAAAGAGATTAGATAATGAGATTTATAACTCCATAAGGTATTACGACCGAATGCTGAATAGAGAATATTAGAACTTACCTATATAGAAGAAAAGCATAAGGTAAACAATAATTCAACCTCATTAAAGGTAATCTGAAAGATAACTCCAAGGCTGTTCAACTAGTCAACTGACAGTCATACATCACAACATAGCAAAGGGCAATATTTATTGTAACATTTGCAAGCTTTTGTCCAGCAACCAAATATTCGTTAAAATCCACACCATAGAAAAACTAACTTTCAAGCTCAAATGTTTATAGGACTGTGCCTCCATTTATCTCAATACTAACTCAAGAAAATCCAAAATCAGTAGAACACTAGAAATGACAAAAGGAATGATTTGTATTCAAGTGGTCCAAAAAAAGTAACTTAAAAACAGAAGTTTTAAAATGGTTACTCAATTCCAATCAAACCTTCACCAAACTCTAATAAAATAACGAAGATACTGTCCAACATTGAAAAACGTCCAGCTTTATAAACCCTAATCAGACTTCTCTAATCCATAAACAGCAAACTATTCCGCAGTAAACAGTACCAATTATGTTCAGCTAACTTTTTACCAACAAGATAAAAACAAAAAAAAAAAATAAGAGAACTAAAGGCCCAAAACTAAAACAAGCCCAGAAATGATTCAGAATATCATTCATTGCATGCAATAAAAAAAAGCAACAAAAACCACCACGATACCTTCAAATAAAGTCTTTTCCAATCACAAACTCAACTAATTCGTCAAAATAACGAGGCCCCAGCATCCAAAAAACGCCTAAAAATCACGTCCCGCTGCATGATAAAAAAACCACACATCACCGAAAAGATTAAAAAATAAAAAAACAGTGCATCACACTTAAGCTGTACACGAGAAAAACCCGCAATACAAAATTACCAATTTTCACACACACATGTAAAAAATATCAGTTGGCAGTGCTCAGTCCCATAGAAATCACAGAGTTACAGAGAGAAAAACGGCGACGTATCAAATTGTATCTTTTACTTACTCATGAATCACTGACAACCAATCCCCAGCCGCGAGATTGGGTGTCGGGACAATCTCAGCCTTCAGATCAAACGGGTTTATCGAGATTTGAAATGAACAAGAAGAAGAAGAAGGAGAAGGAAGATTCGCACAAATGGGTATCACTTAAAGATAACTCTTACTCCAGAACAATTAACTCCGTGTGTGTGTATGCGTGAAATACACACATATAAATATGTCTGTATCTATAAAAAAAACTGACCAAAATATTTCTGCAGACGAGGAAAAAAAAAAGAGGGGGAGAGAAAGAGAAAGGTCTGCTTTATATTTCAACGGCAGCAGGCGGCCAAAAGGCGGTGATGTGTTAAAAATGGTACGGCGGTCAAAGGGGAAAAACTGTAAACAGATAGAGAGAGAGAAACAAAATGAGATTTTTGAAAATCTGGGTCTGGTTTAACTTATTTAATATAGGGTTTTTGTAGGGTAATCAATTAAGGCAAAATTGCAAAATTGACCACGTAGCTATATAAATGTAACAAAAAGATCTTATAAAAATGAAGTTTTGCGAAATGATCATGTAACTTTAGAAAAGTCTTGATTTTTTAACTACAATTTGGGGATAGTAGGATAGGGGATACAAGCACTCACATGGGATCAAACACGGTCATTCGCCCTGACAACTAGAGCTGTCAAATGGGTCATGCCCACTGAGCCAAGAGAGAAAATTGGTTCGTTCTGAGCAGAAATCCCATTGGGACTCCATATTGGAGACTTAAGTGCGGCTCAACCCATGAAAATACAAATGAAAAGTCGGCTCATCGGCCGACCCGGGATTTCGGGCCTAATGGGCATGGGGCTTATAATATCATAGTCCAGCCTGACCATATCACCCGACTGGTCAGGCCGGACTATTTTTGACAGCTCTACTGACAGCACAAACCTCTACCACCGAAACTAGAGCTGTCAATTTTGGCCCGGCCCGATAGGCTGGCCCGATTGGGCCGGTAAATAGTCGGACTGGGCTACGTTTTCTTGGGCTCATTGCGGGGCTTTTTTGGCCCGGCTCAATAGGCCCAAAAAAACGGCCCGGCCGGCCCAATTTTTTCTTTGTAATTTTATGGGTTGTGCTACAAAAATAGTGGCTTGTTACTGTTTGGCCCGATTCTACCCGATTTTTTGCTTTGGCCAGGACTGACCCGTTTGACACCTCTAACTGAAGCACAAGAATAATCCCAGAAAACTCTCGATTTTGGTCCTGTAAAATATACGGTTTGCAAAATAGTCCAATAACTACATGAAACCTCAATTTGTGTACTATTTTCCCTAGATTTCAATCACGTAAACGACATATTTAATTTTTAAATTCGAGTGAAATTAGAACCAAAATAAAAACAAAATTCATACAATTATAGGACTATTTTGCAAACCGTCGATTCCTCGTGACCAAAATTGATATGTTTATACAATTACAATATTTTTTTGTTCCAAACGTGGTTTTTAGTTTTTACATGACTTGTTTACCACCGTCCTATATATAGTGAGGGGACTAATTTTGCAATTTATCCAATCAATTAAACACGGGGGCGAGGGGGTGGATGGGGGTGGGGGTGGGGTTGGGATACATATAAACCAGGCTGCCATGGTGATGATAGTGAGAGTGGGCATATATTCTAAAAATTTCAGAGGCATAAATTAATGTGCTATCATCTATTCATCTTAATTGTCACCCACAAAGGTACAACTCTGGCATGCTGGCGATAGCGAAATGACGATTTTGCCCCCTCTTGATTTATTTTCTCTTTTAGGGACGTTTGGGAATGTCTTTCACATTGTACTTGGACATGTTTGGTACAGGACTAAATATTATCCCCAAATAAAGAAAAGATAGGAATTGTTTGGTACTAGAAAATTGAATAATGGGGGAATATGAAAGTTAGGCATATGATCAAATCAGTGTAAGAAAATCACATGTTTTGGTAAGGTAATTGGACTACAGCAACTTGATTTTAATATCATGTCTATTAATTAGGTGGGTAATGAATTAGGTTGATTTTAATGTTATTGGTGGGGTGAAGAACATTTTTTTTTTTCTTTGATCTTCATTCTTATTAAGATTCTTGAGCAATTCATAATTTTCTTTTTGAGTACAATGGGGGAGAATATTGGAGAGGACAGTCGCACTCGTATGAAATCGAACTCGGATTAATCGTCTTTACAACAAACGTCTCAACCACTGGAACATAAGGTTGATCCCTAAGCAATTCAGTATTTGATTGTGTGGATAATCCATAATTTCATGATTTGTCATGTTATTTAATATTTATGTGTGTGTATCTTATAGTATTTACTATACTTATATATGTTTTTAAATTTCTAATAGAATAATTGTCTTTTTCTATTTTATTAACCATTTCTTCTATACGATAACTTTTTATTGGCGTTTTTTGGAATAATCGAATTTAAAACTTGATTCTATAAAAGAATATAATTACATCACTGGTTAGCAAGATGTCTAATATGATTCAAATTTAGTATATGAATAGATTAAAAAAAGTGATAATAAGCTTTTATCTAAAAAGTAGTTTTTAGTGTATTATTTTGCATAATTTAATCATAAGCTAAAAGTAAAAGGGATGTGTATTTTAGATTTCTCATTATGATAGTTTGACATTTATTCACAATAAAAAAAGTTACGAAGTATGCACCATGTTTTTTTTTCTAATTTATTTGAAAGAATATAAGTTGTTGCTAGGATTATGTAGTCGTGTTTCTTACTTATTTTATTTACGTTTTTGTCTTTGACACATGTCAGCTGGTTATTGGATCTGGTTGTTAGGATTATTGTTAGGAATGTTTGAGGGGATCATTGCTCACGTTTTCTGTGCTCAGAATATTGTTGTATAAATCAGCAACCATGCTGCTACTGCAATTGTAATTTTTGTGAAATGAATGAAAATGCCTTCAGCTAAATTTATGAATTACAGATTATTTCATGGTATCTAGAGCTTAGGTTACAACTTTATCCATGGAGTTGACGCCGCCGTTACACTTTGGAAATGTCTGGCCTGTTTTTGCCACCGATGAGAAGACCTCTGATTCCGGCACCATGGTCGTCAAAGAAGGAAACCCACTATATCTACACAGCTCAGGCCATCCCGGGGTTACTCTTGTCACTATTCCTCTCACAGGTACTAATTATTTATCTTGGAAACGTGCCATGTTGATTGCATTAGGAGCTAAGACCAAGTTGGGCTTTATTAATGGTAAGATTCAAGAGCGAGATAGTGATTCTCCTTTATATGATCATTGGAAGAAAGTGGATTGTATGTTGATTTCATGGATTCTTAATTCTCTTTTGAAAGATATATTGGATGCCTTTTTATATGCTAGAAATGCAATTATGGGATGATATAGAGGAACGTTTTGGAGGTTGTGATGGACCTTTGTTGTATCAGCTTAAAAAGGATATGGCTAATGTTGTTCAAGGGAATTCCTCAATAACTGTATACTTCACGAAACTCAAAAGACTATGGGATGAGTTAAGTTCTCTAGATCCTCTACCCCTATGTACCTGTGCTTCTAACAAGTTGCTGATTGAAAGAGACATGAATGATAAGCTCATCCAATTTCTGATGGGATTAAATGAGAGCCACGATCATGTCCGGAGCCAAATTCTTATCATGGATCCATTGCCAAATATTAATAAGGCATACTCTATGTTGCTGACTGTTGAGAAACAGAGGTCTACACAATTGGAGATGTGTGATTCTATTGATAACTCTGCCATAATGACTAAGATGTCTAGTCCTGGAAAGGATACAACCTTCAAGCCGATGAATAACTATCCTCCTCCCAACAGAACCAGGGGCTATGTTAGAATGACCAAAGAAGAAAAGGCTAAGCTCATATGTGAGCATTGTAAAGGACCTGGGCATGACATAAACAACTGTTTTAAACTGCATGGCTATCCAGACTGGTTCAAGAAATTCAAAGAGCAAAAGGGAAGACAATCCAATGCTAATATGGTCGAGTCTATTGGAAGTCAGGGAGCTAAGCCAGGATCCACATCTGAGGGACCTAATAATCATTTTAGTGATATGAGCAACATCATTCAGCAGGAAGTTGCTAAATACCTTTCAAGCAGAGTGATGAGAAGAGGCATTAACTCTGAGTCTAACCTCAGTTTTGCATACTTTGCTGATTTTGTTGGTAAGCAATCTCCACCTGATGTTCATTTTGGTATGTCCATGCTTATGAATCTGAATGATAGTTCTTGGATACTTGATACTGGTGCAAGTCGACATATGTGCTCTAATCCATCCCTTCTTTCACACATTTCACCTCTTGTACCACATGCTACTATTTGTTTGCCTGATGGTACCACTAAAATTGTTACACACACTGGGCACATAGCTTTGTCTTCTGAGTTACTCCTTAGGGATGTGTTTGTGGTACCTAGCTTCAAATACAATTTGCTCTCTATTGCCCAACTCACTCAACAAGCCAACCTGAGATGCACTTTTTTTCCCACTCATTGTGTTTTTCAGGACCTGCATAGTGACAAGGTTTTGGGTGTTGGCAAACTTCATGGGAGACTTTATATTTTGCAGCAGAGTCATTCTAGTAATGTTTTGGCTTCTAGCAGCCCTTCTTTTACTTCTCTTGTTCCTAGTTTTCCTTCTTGTAATGGCAGCTTTGAAACTTGGCATAGCCGGCTTGGGCATGCTTCTCTTTCCCTGTTACAACATTTACATTTTCTGAAATCTCAATGCAATGCAGACACAACTAAATTGTTGCAATCTTGTGATGTGTGCCATAAGTCAAAACAACACCGCATTCCTTTTTCTAGCAGTAGTATCCAATCTTCTGGTATTTTTGAACTTATGTATGTTGATATCTGGGGCAAGGTCCCTTGTGTTACAAATACACCTTTCTTGCTAAATATAGTTGATGATTTCAGCAGAGCAACATGGACTTTTTTGCTGAATCACAAGCATTAATCCCTTAATTTTCTTAAACTTCATTACTATGATTCACATTCAATTTCAGAAACATATCAAAATCATTCGAACTGATAACGAGACTGAATTTCTTAGCTCAGCCTATCAAGAATTGTTTAAGTCACATGGTATTCTTCACCAACGGACTTGCACCTATACACCTCAACAAAACGGGGTGGTTGAGAGAAAACATAGACATCTCTTGGACATTGCCCGAGCTTTAATGTTTCAATATCAGGCTCCCATCAAACTCTGGCCTTATTCCATCCTCATAGTAACATATCTCACTAATAGACTTCCTAACTTTGCCTTACATTGGAAAACTCCCTTTGAAATTCTCTATTCCAAAACCCCTGACTACCACACTCTTAAGCGTTTTGGTTGTCTCACGTATGCCACTAATGTCCTGCCACACAAACACAAATTTGCTTCCCGAGCTCATAAGTGCATATTCATTGGTTACCTACCAAACCAGAAAGGTTTCAGATTGTATGACCTTGAGTCTCACAAGATTCTTGTTTCAAGAGATGTTCTCTTTGTTGAGGATGTTTTTCCTAGTTGTCACCTGCCCCATTCTCCTGACCAAACTCCCCTTCCTTTTTTATCTCCTGAAACTGATTTCACTCATTCTACTGACCCAAATATCATCCCTTCTGACTCCTCTGTTACAGCTGAGTCTGCACCTGATCCTCCTCCGCCTCGACGAAGCACCAGGACTACTTCTAGGCCTGCATACTTGAATGATTTTGTTACAAATAATGTCACTGATTGTTTGTCAGCACCCATACCCACACAACCTTTGTCTGTGCACACACTGAACACATTTTCTCATTATGTGTCTTCTTTGTTTACCCATGCATATATGGATTTTCTTGCTAATGTTGATGTACTCCATGAACCTCATTCATATTCACAAGCTAAATGTGATAGTAATTGGGTTGAGGCGATGAATAAGGAATTAGAGGCTCTTGAAAATAATGAAACTTGGATTCTCACTGCTTTACCTAAAGGGAAAAAGGCAATAGGTAGCAAGTGGGTTTACAAAATTAAAATGAATCCGGATGGCACCGTGGATCGTTACAAGGCTAGACTTGTAGCCAAGGGCTACAATCAAGTTCAGGGAGTTGATTATTTTGATAGCTTTTCCCCGGTGGCAAAGCTTGTCACTGTCAGATTCTTTATTGCTCTTGCCACAATGAATCAGTGGGGTTTGCACCAGTTGGATATAAACAATGTCTTCCTCCATGGCACTTTGAATGAGGAAGTATATATGGTGCCCCCTGAAGGATATACCGCTGCTTTACCGGGTCAGGTTTGTTTGCTCAAAAAGAGTCTTTATGGGCTTAAACAAGCCTTAAGGGAATGGAATGCCGCATTTTGTCATAGCCTGATTGCTTATGGTTTTCATCAGTCCAGTCATGATCACTGTTTATTTGTTAAAGGTCATGGTTCCTCTTTTCTTGCTCTTTTGGTATATGTCGATGATGTTCTTCTCACAGGGTCCGATGAGATAACTATTCGACAATTGAAGCTTCATTTGGATACACTTTTCACCATTAAAAATCTTGGTTATGCCAAATATTTTTTTGGGGTTGAAATTGCTCGTAGTGATTGTGGCACTTATATTTGTCAGCGAAAATATATTTTGGATATTTTACGTGATGCTAATGTTATTGATTGTAAGGCTGTCTCAACCCCTCTTCCTCAGGGGATTAAACTTGTGACTGGGGATGGGCGTCCATTATCTAATCCTGATCGATATCACCGTTTAATTGGTCGTCTTCTTTATCTCAATTTTACTCGCCCAGATATTACGTTTGCCACGCAGCAACTCAGTCAATTTGTTGGTGATCCTCACACTTCTCATTGGGATGTGGCCCTTCATGTCGTTACCTCAAAGGATGTCCTTCACTCGGTCTGTTTTATCCCACTGCTACTGATTGTCAGCTCACAGCCTTTAGTGATGCCGATTGGGGCACTTGTTCGGATACTCGTAAATCCCTTACCAGATATTGTGTCTTTCTTGGTAAATCTTTGATTTCATGGAAAACAAAGAAACAAATTACTGTGTCTCGTTCCTCCGCCGAAGCCGAATATCGTGCCCTTGGCTCCACCGTATGCGAGCTTCAGTGGATCAGTTATATTGCTGCAGATCTTCGGTGTCATGTTCCTACTCGTGTCCATTTTTGGTGTGATAACCAAGCCGCGATTCACATCGTTGCTAATCCTGTTTTTCACGAACGAACTAAGCATCTTGATATAGATTGTCATGTTGTTCGCAATAAATTTAAGGATGGTTTCTTGTTGTTGAAGCATGTCACTTCCCGTAACCAGCTTGCAGATGCCCTGACCAAGGCATTGGGTCCTGCTACATTTCACAGTATTATGTCCAAGTACGGACTCATCGATTTTCTTCATGGTCCGACTTGATGAGGGGATGAAAGAATATAAGTTGCTGCTAGGATTATGTAGTCATGTTTCTTACTTATTTTATTTACGTTTTTGTCTTTGACACATGTCAGCTGGTTATTGGATCTGGTTGTTAGGATTATTGTTAGGAATGTTTAGGGGACCATTGCTCACGTTTTTACGTGCTCGAGAATATTCTTTGTATAAATCAAAGAACCATCTTTAACTCTTGCAATTGTAATTTTTGTGAAATGAATGAAAATGCCTTCAGCTAAATTTATGAATTACAGATTATTTCTATTGTATTGGTTGGCCCATTTTGTATGATCCAGTTATTAACAATCCATGGCCCAAGTCAGCAGCCCATTATGCAATCAGCCCATTGGGTTTAATCCGTTTGTGAACCCGGTCGTGGTTTGATCGCGGGATCCGAAAGCTTGGTCCGCGGATCCTTTGCTTCTCATCCTGTCCGTCCATTCTTGCTGTGTGATCTGGTTCGTTCATTAACCCTATTTAATCTCCCCAACCCCGAACCCTAATTCACAATTCTCTGTGATTTTCTCTCTCTTCTCTCTCGATTCATCTCTGAGTTTCTCCGAGCTCTCTCTCTCTAGAAATCTCACCACCTTGTTGGATTTTTGTGTGATTCTTGAGGTGATAGTGTTAGATCTGAGTGTAATCTAACTTGTTCACTTCCTCTGTGGACGATTTCCCTATTTCTGAGTGATATTAGGGTTTGGGTGGTTCGAGGGGTTTCATAGGGTTTTCTCCCGGTTTCGAGGGTTCAAACACTTTGGGTTCTTGAGGGCTTTTGTTGGCGTGGCTGCTTGGGTTCCATTTCTTGGTTCTTTGGTTGAATCTCTGGTGACAGCTTTGTGGTTTGGGAAAAACTGGTCCTGAGCCGAATAATTTTCAATATTCGGATCTTGGGGTTTTGTCCCGTTATATTTTTGTGTTATACTCCGTTTACTTTCAGTTCATCCTTTGTACTTTACTTTTTGTAAAGAGTCTAGAGTATTACTTGTATTAATAGGTTTTATTGAGTCTGTAACATTTGCTATTTGGTACTCCGTGTATCAATCTATTTGGAGGCAGATAGATACCCAACAGTGGTATCAGAGCACCTATCTGCCTCGTGGTGGGTTGGTGTTTCTGGTTCTTGAGCTTCTTGGTGATTTGGTGGCTCCCTGGTGAATTTGGTTGTGGTGAGAACCCAGGACAGGCTCCTGGTTGTAAGATTCCCCTTACCCTCTTCTCTCTCATTTACTTTCAGTTTAGTACTTAGTTTAGGGAAACCCTAAGCATTAGCCTCTTGACCCTGTGCCTTGAGTGCAGTGGAATCCTGAGGTGCGAAGGGAATCCACCTAGCTTTACTTTACTGTGATATTGGTTCTCTTGGACACTTTGTGTGGTCCTGTGTGCCTTTTCTTGCTTATCTTGATCGATCTTTGGACTCTGTGTGGTCCATTATTTGCCTCTTTTTTTCTCGTTGTCATTGGACTCGTGTGGTCCACTTATCTCATTGCTTCACGTGATATTTGATAGTTTGATACCTTGTTTGTGCTATATTCTTGTGATATCCTCTATGGCTTTATCTGTGAATATGGTCAAATGCATCCGGTTATCATATGGAACCCTTTAATGGGAAAAGTGATTTTTCTATTTGGCAACAAAAAATGAAGGGGATTTTAATTCAAATGAAATGTTTTAAAGCTATTGATCAAAAGTACTGATAAAGATATGCAAATAAATAAAATCAACTTGATGAATTTGCATACTCATCCATTATCCTTAATCTGCCTGGATCTTTGTTTTGAGAAAAGTTGGCAAGTTAACTTCGCCAAAGCCCTCTCGGGAAAAATTGCAAGAACTTTACACTGAAACTTCCCTACCCTCAAAACTATTTCTACTTGAAAAGTTTTTTAGATTTAAACCGGATTTGACTAAGGATATGGATGAGAACTTGGATGTTTTTACAAAATTGATACAAGATATCAAACTTACTCGGTGATAAAAACATTGATGATTATACTCCTATTGTGTTGCTAAATGACATCCCCGATTCTTATCTTTGATGTGAAATCGCCATTAAGTATGGTAGAGACTCTATTACCCTTGATATCGTGATTAATGGCCTTAAGAGTAAGGAATTAGATCTGAAAATATCCAAGGGAATGAACAGGGGTCGGGGAAGGTTATGCATGTCGGGGTAGACCTCGAGAATAGGAGGAATGGGAATAACAATAACGAAACCCTAGTAGGAAGAGGAGTAAGTAAAAGAGAGGAGATCCAGTTCTAGCCTAAGAACAATAGGAAATGCTATAACTGTGGAGAACATGGCCATTACATAAAAGAATGTACAAAGCCTAGGAATAACTAGAACAATAATCAAAACAATAATTAGAATAACAAGAACCAAACCAATGATTATGTGAACTTGACAACTGGTAATGATCACATGGGTGATGTGTTTATGGTGCATGAAGTGCATGAATCAGTGAATGATGTGCCTTCAAATTCTTTCAATGAAAATGATTGGCTTATTGATTCTCGCTGCACACATTTCACATGACACCTTTTAAACACTTATTTGCCTCATATGCTTCTCTGCAAAATGGATCTGCTTTCTATGGCAAATGATAAGAAATGTCAAGTGATTGGTGTTGGTACTTGTGTGTTTGAAACTTGATTCTGGTTTTGTTTTGACTCTAAATGATGTAAGGCATGTTCCCGATCCGTCTAACAACTTGATCTCCGTGCTATGCTTGAGCATGATGGTTATGAGGAAGATGGGGTAAGGGTTTGATGAAAATCATGAAAGGTTCCCTTATTATTGCTAAAGCTGAAAAGAAAAGGAACTTAGTATGTTTGTAATGTTGAGTCTGTCTCTTGCATGCTAAATTCTGTGAACAATGTGAACTCTATGACCAATGTGAACTCGTGATTGATAAAATCAACTCGGCATAAAAGGCTTGGTCATATAAGTTCTAAAGGTCTTGAATTGTTGCATAAAGAAGGATGTTTTGGAAATGATAAACTTACTTGTGTTTCTTCGTGACTCATTGCATTTATGGTAAACAACAAAGAGTTAGTTTCCCTACTTCATCTTATCCTAAACAATCTTCATGCACTGACATTCTTGAATACTTACATGCTGATGTTTGGGGCCCTGCTAGTGTTCCTACACATGGTGGGAATAGGTATTTTCTATCTGTGATTGATGACTTTTCAAGAAAAGTGTTTGTATTTCTTATGAAAAACAAGTCTGATGTTTTTGAAAAACTTCAAAATTGGAAAACCTTGATAGAAAATCGATCGAAAGAAAATCAAGTATTTGAGAACCGATAATGGATTGGAATTTTGTAACCAACTCATTGATCAACTTTGTGTTGATTCGTATTGTAAAGACACAAGTTCATGTGCCTTACACCCCTCAAAAAATGGTGTTCTTTGAGAGGATGAATAGAACTCTTTTGGAAAGGGTGAGAAGTATGTTAAGTACATCCGTACTTTCCAAAAAGTTCGGGGTGAAGTTGTTCATACAAACCGCTTATGTGATTAATAGATCACCATCTGCCTTTGAAAGGTAAATACCCCGAACAAGTTTGGTCCGTAAACTGTGGACTTTTCAAATTTAAAAATTTTTGGTCGCTTTCGGCCTTTGTCCACCAAAAGGTTGACAAACTTGATCCAAGATCTTTAAAATGTGTTTTTTTGGGATACCCCGATGGGGTTAAAGTGGTACAGTTGTGGTCTAAATCAAAATGGTTTTAAAGTGTTGATTAGCGGGGATGTGGTTTTTAATGAAAATGAGTTCCCTGCCTTGATGTTTCTAAAAATGTTTCAAACTCAAAACTCCACTACTCCTAATAAGGTGGAGCTTTCCAATGTGCCTTCTATCTCTGTGAATGATAACTCGATATGATTGATCCGAGCATGATCCTGTGAATGCTAATGATGTGCACAATGAGATTGAGAATGATAATCTTTGAATTGAATGATAATGAGCATGATGAATTTCCTCTAGTTGACACCTCGAATTGAATCATGAGCATGAAAATGATAACTTGAATGATTATGTGTTAACCAGAGATAGAACAAGAAGGAACATTAGAATTCCTAATAAGTTTGCTGCCGATTTTCACTTAACTTCTTATGTGTTCTCTCGTGTTTGAATCAATTGAAAATTCCGAGCCTAAAACCTATCTTGATCTTTGTGAACTCTGTGAATTCTCCGTGAAATGGTGAGTGCTATGCAAGATGAAATGACTTCTTTGCATGTGAATAACACCTGGGAACTTGTTCCAAAACCTGTTAATTGTTCCATTGTTGATTGTAAATGGTTGTTTAAAATCAAACAAGAAAATGAAGGTGTTAGATACAAAGCTAGATTAGTTGCAAAAGGTTTTACTCAGAAAGAAGGCATTGATTACACTGAGATTTTTGCACCTGTTGTGAAGTTTGTAACTATGAGAATTATGCTAGCTCTAGTGGCTCAGTTTGACTGGGAACTAAAGCAACTTGATGTTAAAACTGCTTTTTTACATGGTGATTTGGAAGAACAAATTCTTATGAAACAACCTGAGGGTTTTGAAGACAAATCCAAACCTAACCATGTATGTTTGTTGAAAAAGTCTTTGTATGGTTTAAAGCAATCACCTGACAAAGTGGAATAAAAAATTTGATCGATGCATGCTTGATTTGAAATTGCAGTAGAAGCAAATTTGACCATTGCCTCGTATTTCAAACTTGATGTTATATCTCCTGTTTTCTTTGCCGATCTATGTGGATGATATGCTTTTGATCGGACCATGCATTAAGGCTATTGATCATGTTAAAATCGCTTAAGTGCTAAATTTGACATGAAATTCTTAGGTGATGCTAAGAAAATACTTGGAATGAATATTGATAGGGATAGAAATAACTCTGTGCTCTATCTTCATCAATGTTCATATGTTGAGAAAATTTTACAAAAATTCTCTATGAGTAATGCAAAATCAGAATGTACCTCTCTTGCTCACTTTGTGTTAAGTAGGGATCACCCCCCTAAAACCGATCTTGAAATCTCTTCTATGCAAAACATTCCCTATGCTAATGCCATTGGATCTGTTATGTATTTAATGGTCAGTACTAGACCAGATATTGCCTATGTTGTTTCCTGCCTTAGTAGATTTATGTCTAATCCAGGTTTAGTACATTGAAATGCTTTGAAGTGGTTATTGAGATATCTTAGACATTCAACTGATTATTGCCTTAAATTTTCTAAGTGTGAAAATGGTGTTGTTTTAAAAGGATATGTGGATTCCAACTATGCAAATGATAAAGATAATGTAAAAATCAACAACTTCTTATGTTTTTACACTTTGTGGCTCTTGTATAAGTTGGAAATCCCAACTGCAACATATTGTGGCACTTTCTACTACAGAGTCAGAATATGTTGCTGTTACTGAGGCTTTAAAAGAAGCTTTGTGGCTTAAAGGACTTGTTTCTGAAATTGGTTTTCTAAAACAAAATGTTGTTGTATTTTCTGACTCCCAATCTGGTATTCAGCTTTGTAAGAATCCAGTTTTTCATGACAGAACAAAACATATTGATGTTAGATTTCATTTTATAAGGGATATTGTTTCTAAAGGGCTTGTCTGTCTTGAAAAGGTGGCATCTGAATACAACCCTGCTGATATGGGTACTAAGTGTCTACCCTTATCAAAGTTCAAAACTTGTTTGAAAATCCTGAATTTTGACATTGGTGATTGATTACCCGGTTAGTTGCCTTTATGTTGGGTTTAACAGTTACTATGTGTTTCTGTTGAATCCAAAACTGTTGAATTAATGTTTGTTGTGTGCTTATATTAATTCAATGGGGGCACTTGACTTGCTGTGTGCTTGTTGAGATCCTTTCTCGCCTTGCATTCACTTTTGTCTTGATGTAACTTAAGTCCTTCTTAGCTTAAGTCTTTGGGAAGGCAATCGGCAATGATGATGACCAGCTATTTTCCCTAAGTTTGTCTAATGATTCATAATGAGCCAAAGGTGGAGATTGTTGTATTGGTTGGCCCATTTTGTATGATCCAGTTATTAACAATCCATGGCCCAAGTCAGCAGCCCATTATGCAATCAGCCCATTGGGTTTAATCCGTTTGTGAACCCGGTCGTGGTTTTGGATCGCGGGATCCGAAAGCTTGTCCGCGGATCCTTTCTTCTCATCCTCGTCCGTCCATTCTTGCTGTGTGTGATCTGTTCGTTCATTAACCCTATTTAATCTCCCCAACCCCGAACCCTAATTCACAATTCTCGTGATTTTCTCTCTCTCTCTCTCGATTCATCTCTCGAGTTTCTCCGAGCTCTCTCTCTCTAGAAATCTCACCACCTTGTTGGATTTCTGTGTGATTCTTGAGGTGATAGTGTTAGATCTGAGTGTAATCTAACTTGTTCATTTCCTTTGTGGACGATTTCCCTATTTCTGAGTGATATTAGGGTTTGGGTGGTTCGAGGGGTTTTCTAGGGTTTTCTCCCGGTTTCGAGGGTTCAAATACTTTGGGTTCTTGAGGGCTTTTGTTGGCGTGGCTGCTTGGGTTCCATTTCTTGGTTCTTTGGTTGAATCTCTGGTGACAGCTTTGTGGTTTGGGAAAAACTGGTCCTGAGCCGAATAATTTTCAATATTCGGATCTTGGGGTTTTGTCCCGTTATATTTTTGTGTTATACTCCGTTTACTTTCAGTTCATCCTTTGTACTTTACTTTTTGTAAAGAGTCTAGAGTATTACTTGTATTAATAGGTTTTATTGAGTCTGTAACATTTGCTATTTGGTACTCCGTGTATCAATCTATTTGGAGGCAGATAGATACCCAACAATTTCATTATTCAATTTTTTATTTCTATTTGCAAATTATCTACCTTTTATACACAACCAAACATTATTCCTATAACTATTAACTTTAAGTTATTCTTCAAAAGTTAATGGGAATTCTTAAAAGAAAAAAAAAAAAAGAGGTTGACAATTGGCAAATGGTCAAACTATTTCAAATGGCAAAGTGTCTTTTTCTTAACTTAGGCGAAGTACATATACGAAGAAAGATTTTAGGAGTTGACTTGCAAACTACGTAATTTATACCATTGCAGATTTTTTATTTAATTTTATGCTAAAAACAAAATCCCTCCTCGCAATAAAAATTGAATTACATTTTATACTCTTCTATTTGGAAAATTATGTTTAAGGCCCCATATCTGTAAAATATCAATAAACTTTATACAAAGAATTCCAAAATTATATTAAATTTAGAATATTCTAAATCAAGAAAAAAAATACAGAAAGCATTAAAACCCCAAACTTGTCCTTGTATAATAATTAATTGGACGGGTTTCAAAAGAGTTCCATAAAAATGCATTTATTCATGTTCTGAATATATGAGAGGTGTAAATATAAATACTTTTAAAAGTTCAAGGATGTGAATATAATTTAATTGCATTAATTGAGTATCTGACCTTCTAAAGTAATTGTTTGTTTAGATTTGGTATGGGCGTGGACCACTACGTAATTGGGCTCACTGGGATTGATATATAGGAAAAATAGTACTAATTTGTGGTCTTATTTTTGTGAAAACATATTATTCATTCATTTTATATATTTAAATTAAATTAATAAAGTAGAAAAAAATATATCAATTTTTTGGATAAATGGTAATTACTATTAAAATAGTCAAAATTAAAGATGGTTGTTGAAAGTAGATTTCATTTTGAAATATAAAAAGTTGAGATTCCCCACATTTTTTAAAAATAGTTTATAAACTCATAACATCTTATTTTAAGAGCTTATGGTTTTTTTAATTTTAAAGTTTTACAAATAAATTTAAACAACTTATAAGCTCTAACACATCTTATAAGATGTTTTGAAGAGCTTATAAGCTCAACCAAACACTAGTCTTAACGTCTCAGTTTGTATTAAATCATCTACTCAAAAAAATTTCAATAAATTGTTTCAATTTATTTTATTTTATTATATTCTTACTTGAGTAAGATACCAATTAGGATGTCTTTAATCATCCAATCAGGGACGGACACAAGAGGGCTGGTGGTAGCAACCGCCTCCTCACCTTGTCATCAAACCCCTATAATATATTATTTAATAAATTAAAATGCTATATATAAATATAGACTAAAATATTTGCTCCCACTCCCCCAAAATTTCCATTTACCCAGCTGCCCCCACCCTCCAAAAAAATATTTTTTTTTATTTATATCAAACTTGATTTTGCCCCCAAGTATAAATTTTTGCGTCCGTCCCTGCATCCAATTTCATTTAAGTAATCCGAAACATTTTCACGTGACTATCTTAGAAAACCTATTTTTTCCCTTATATACTCTTCCAAATATATAATGCCCCATTCAATGCAATATTTGATATAATAAAAGTATGAGGTAGTCTTATGTGAGACCGTTTCATGGATTTGAGTTCATGAGACAGATCCTACGAAACACAAAAAATATGGGTATTTTTTATGGGTTTGAGTTTGGGTTGAGATTTTAGTTACAAATAGGATCCGTCTCATAGATTATATCCATGAGACCGTCTGATACAAGTTTTTATCTACAAGTATATATCAGGGTCAGTTGTACATTGAATTATTGACGCCCTTGATCATTTCATCATAGAAACAATATATAATGTAACAAAAATTTATTATTTTTAGCTTTATGAGTGAAACTATATCAGCATAGACCTTTTCAATTATTAAGAAGTAAAAGCAAATAATTCAATGATCATTACTTGAAAATACTTGAATACTTGATAGAATAAATAAATATAAAAATCAGTAATCTCAATTATTCATTATAAAATCATTCAAACACAAAATCTTGTTGCATCTCATATTGCAAATTTGCAAGTTAATAAAACATATCAAATTAAAATATTTTTAAATACATATTTATTATAAATATGTAATATAAAATACAGGATATTACACAAAATTAGAATAAAGAGTCAAATGTGCTTCAAAATTCCAACTCTCCATATCATGATGAGAAAAAAGGGAAAAAGAGGGGGAAAAGGGAGAAAGAAAAGTTGGCCTCACAAGGAATAAAAGAATAACAAAAGTTGCCAATTTTAATTGTAAATTGGGCCCCCAAAAATTTATTAAACTATAAAAAGCCATGTGAAATGATAATACAATTAAAGCAATGATCCAAATTCATCACAAAGATTCTACAGAGCATAAGACAATTTTTATTCTTCAATTCATAAAAATCTTGTGCCCACTTTAATGATATGGATATATTCCTCATTGCAAGCTATTATAACAACTGGCCCTTTGTCATTTTTCAATAAATGATGATAAGGAACTCTTTCTGAATATTCTTATCATTATTCTTTTTAGCTAAAGATAACATTTATTATCCTAGTTAATGAAATACAAGACTTAAAATCTGGATATTTGGTACGAATGAATATATTATGAGTGTTTATTAAGAATCAAGATCTACATCTTCTTCCTCTTTTTCTTCCATCGCTCCCCTACGTAGAATAGGGAAAGTAATTTCCATTGCTTTTGCTTTTAATCTAAATAAATTTGTCCACAATAGGTGACGTTTAGTTGTCCTAAATAGGTAAAAAATTTGCAGTTAATAAGTGTGTCTCATATGTAGGATTTTGTTCAGAAAATCAGATGAGTCATTACCCGATGATCCAGACAGTCATTACCCGATGATACAGGCAGTGGTAGACGCATGATTTGAAACTTGGGGGGGGGGTATTTTTGATGATAATTACAAAAAAAATTTACTCAATTTTTTTTTTGAAGGGGGGGAGGGCTAATGTAATTTTTTCCCTTAGTCTATGCAAAAATATAGAAATATAACAAGTAAATTAAAGAAGAAGAAAAATTGAAATTTTTTTGGGGGGCAGTAGTCTTTCACGGTTCCAAAATTCTGAATCTACGGATCAGTTATCTAGTTAGGTTTTTTAAAAAAAATAGACATGTATAGGTTTATGATTGTTGATTACAAAATTACAAAATCGGGAATGCCTTTAAAATGGCAAATTACAGAAACAGAAAATTACAGGAAAAAGAACTAGTTATTACAACTTGGCAATAGAACTTTCAAAAGCCGAGTCGAGATGAATCTCTTTCCGCAAAGCAATTACGTCACGGCTAGTGCTCAAGGTTTGACGTATTGCTTCCAAAGATGAAACGGCTTACGTCTTCTGTGTAGTAGAACCACTAACACAGAAGCACCTTCGAACTAGAAATGTGTTGAAGACTAGTTGCTGGACTTAGTGCAGAATGCATAAGATGAGTGTATGCTTTTATGGAGTAAGAATCCAGTGTATCAAACTGCAATGCATAAACATGTATAAATAGTCAAGCAAAACTTTAGTGGACATGGACCCAATAGGGCTGGGCCGGCCCAGGCTCAGGCCGGCCCAGGCGGGTGCGCGCGTGCGTGTGGCCCACTTGTGATCATCCACTTGTGTTATAGTTTATACAACAAATAACACCTTCTAATAAATAAACTAGGATAAACTATGATTTGTATTCCATGTGGGATAAGATAAAAGTCTTTCATCTTCCTTTACATAATCTTTACGTAATGCACATTTATGTGGCTACCTTCGTGTATTAATTTCTCACTCACCGAAATTCAGTTTTGAGAAATAAAAAATAATACGAACATCTACTCGGATTGTAGATTAATAATATATAATTTAATTCCTCCAGAATTAAATATTTAGCCACCGAAAATTTGGTCAAAGTCGCGTCGACACCCACTTTATCAAAACCAAAATTTCCAACAATGATCATGTGGGACTTGTAGCTATTTTTCAATCGATGTTGTAATCAGTTGTAAGTTTCTTCTGATGAAATTATATCACATATGGATATAATGTAAATATATATAAAAAAATAATGGGAGCAAAATAAATTTATTTTATAGAAATTTGTGACTTCCTGTGCCTTGACAGAGGCTGATCATATTGATAATCACGAGTGATTAGATTTCTGTCAAAAAATTGAAATAGTTGATTTAATTGTGGTGTAAAGTGAGTCTGATTATTTTAATTCGAATTCCAACATATAGATTTTTCACCACAATAATTGAGATTTGAGAGGATCATTAATCATTATGAGTATAATCTTTGGCAATAATTACTTAGGCTGTGTGATGTTAAGCATGGAGATGTTTGACTAAATTAAATAAAGTCATAAAGGGGACTACAACACAGTTAATTTAATAATCGGCCTATATAATGATTAAAAGGCATAATATGCCATATGGAACTAAAGATACCTAACCACTTCTTTAATTAATCTGAAAATAGTCAAATACTTGTCTAGACAATTCAGATTAAGTGGACTAAACTAACGAATGTTTGAAAAAAACAAAAAACAATAAGAAGTGATTCTTAGATTTTCCATGTAAAAAAAAAATACTTTTATATAAAACCATGGTGAGTTTGATATGATGGTAATGTACTATTTCCATTACTTTGAGAAAAAACAAAATTTTAGGGGTAAAACTGTTGCAAAATGTAAAAACTTACATAACTTATATGGTAAAGTATCAGAAAAAACAATGTAAATGGTAAGTGTAAAAATATGAATAGTACATCGAATTTAGTGTAATTTCCTCATTTTTAATCTTATTTCTGTTTATTTGGTTAACTTGAAAGTTAAGGGTTAGATTGTTTTTATTTTTTAGAAGTATATCTGGTGTTTTGCAAATGATTAAAAATTTGAACTTTTTTAATGTAAAAGACTTTCAATTTCATTTCATTTTTTTCAATACTAAATATCCTATTTTTTTAACTTTTTACTTTTTCCCAAGTACTACAAATTTTTAATTTTCAATTAATTTTCACTTTTCTTACGATAATGTCGTCTTTTCTAATTTTCACTTTTCCTATGCACAATCCCATTATAATTTATATTACACTGTATTAAATTTATAACATATGTACAAGATGGTGTCCTAGTTGTACCCATATTAGTTATTCTGTACGGTGAAACATGAAGTGAAATAAAATTGTCTGATTGTGGAACATGAGACCCGGTCATCCCTAATTATAAGATAAATAATCCAAAATGAATAGAAAATTTTCTATAATACATCTAACATGAAAATATTGCCAAAATGATCAACAAGTCTCCGCCCGCTAAATTTATTAACCAAAAAAGCATGAAGGCAAATAATGAGTGTTACCCATTACTAACAATTACTTCTTTTTTTTTTCTTTTTGACAGACTAACAATAGCATTTCTAAAATAATATTAAATATAGGGATAATTCCAAAACCCCTATGAGGTTCGGACTAATTACAAAAATAATCTAGAGGTTATTGAAAATTTCAAATTTTTTTTAGGATTGACCCCGTCTTACATTTTTCCATTCATAAACAAAAATATTACAGTTACCCCATTAATTGAAGACATAATCAAACTTGACGCTATTTTTGTAATTTTGAAATATTTCTTAATTTTTTTGTAATTAGCCGAATTTCAGGGGTGCTTTTGTAATTATCCCTTAAATATATGCAGTTTAAGATTAGACAATTATGGGGGACCACTTTCTTATATAATAATGCGATTGACTAAAATCGGGTAGATTTCTGTCCATTTCTTTTCATTCCTAAGGTTATTTTTATTTTTTGTTATTTTGAATTTCAAAAACATTAATTCTACTCCCTTTCATAGAAATATAATTTACTTTTATTTTTAAAAATTTATGTTTTAAGGTTAATAATATTATATATCTTTACATGCATGCATCTATCAAAAACTCAATTTCAAATATCTCTAATATTTTATGTTTTTTTCTTTCATACAAAATACAACAAGATAAATACTTTCTCTCATTTGCAACGTTATAGAATTAACTTTAGGAAAAATACTAATCCAAACATATATTCATTTCTATTTATCCAAAACATAAAAAAAATAAATTGGGATCAATCTTGTACTCCAGTGATAGAGACTTGTATCGTTAGAGCGATTGATCCGAGTTCGACCCATACGAGTGTGTGTTCTCTCAACTACTATCTCATATTGTACTAATTAAAAAAACATAAAAATGATTTAAAAGAAATCAAACAAACTTATTCTACAAAAATATAACTATTCATGTCCTAAAAATCATAAATGCCTAAACAAAGACAATGTGGGTCTTAAAACAAATTTATGCATCATGTGAAAAAGACCAAACAACCCTTAGTGTTGTTACATTGTTTCCACAAATTCCACTAGACAAGATTTCCAACCCCATATGATTCTTGAGATTTTGACCAAACTTCTTATCATAATACTTATTATTTTCAAATCACAAATCTAAGATCCAAGATCAACTTGTACTATATAATAATTTTATAACATTATCAACTAGCTAGGGCTACTTATGCCCCTAGCCATAGATCCAAAGATTTTCAACCCCATTAAAAAAATAAATAAATTTGTTTAAACCCAAAAAAAAAAAAGTTAGAAAAAGAAAATGGTCCCCTATTCTTTAATGTCAATTTTCAATTGAAAAAAAAAGAGTGTAACTTTAAGGTGTGATTTTGACACTAATGGTGGGCAACACAGCAGCAAAGGCACAGTGTAATGACAAACATTGTGTCATCACGTTGTTGGATTAGGTCAATGATGTGCCCTAGATGATCACGTAAGCCATGTGTCTGTGTGATAGCAAACGAGATAATTGTAATTTAGTATGAAATTACAATATAAAGTTAGTTAATATAATATATCTAATAAGTAATTTTATTATTATTTTGATCCTTTCAAAAAATAATAATTTATTATGCTGAAATGCTAGTTATAATGATAAAAATCAGTGTTTAATATGTTATATAGACAAAAAAATGTGTTATTCGATATTTAGTAATACATAAATAATGATAAAATAATAACTAATAAAATTTGTGATAAAAAGATTATTGTCACTATCAACGTGTGATTTAATTATCAATAATAATAATTTAAACATAATTCATATCACTATTAATTTTGTTAATAATTATAATGACAGACAAAAGAATTGTTGTCCCTTGACATAATTACCAATATTTTATTTTTCTTGTAGCGAGATAATTCAATTTTTTAATCACTAGAAAAAAAATTATAGTTTATCGACATAAATAATTTTGTTACTAAATTTTACATTTATTTACAAAATATCGACCAAATAAAAAATATTGCTTCCCTAAAACTATACCGACAATTACGGAAAAATCACCAATAGATTTTAAATTACCGACATAAATGTATAGATATTTACCAATAGTTTTAGATATTTTTGATAAATATTTACCTAAATGGACTTTACCTACATTTTACAGGTATGTTAAATTAATATAAAAAAAAATTCTGTACTGAATTTGAAATGTTCTTAATTATATTTTCGAAAGTAAGGAAGCACTAAAGTAACGTAATGTAAAGTAAGGTAATATTTCAGAACAAATTTGTTCCAAGAAGTTACCTGGCATAACACAACAAGTCTTGCTTTGAATTGAGAATAAAAATGTGTGTGGATATTCTATTTTATCAGCAACAAATGACCCCGAAACATTATTAATTGTAGATAGCTTGTTAATATTATTTGTTGTGGCTTGTGGGGATTTCTTGTAAATATTATTTATTGTAATCAATAGAGATGAAAGTACAACGAAAAATAGGAATTGAGAGAATAAAAATATATTTTTCTCAAATATAATATATTTCCTCAATGAGAAAGGAAAAAAAAATATATTCCGAAGCAATGTAAACAAACAATGCAAGTTTATTACGTGCTACTTAATTAGACCAAATATTTGTAATAAAACTTAAGTAAGTCTAAACATGAAGGGAAAAAAAGGCAAAAAACTTAATTATGGAGGACATGAAGGAGCATAGGTCCCCAAGCTGTCTGGAACTCATATGGTCAGATTCCATTTCTCTCAAAATTATTTACCTAATCAATTACATTATTCCGACAGCCAGATCACTGTCGCATTTCCATCACACTTTCCTATTTTTTTATTATTTATTTTAAAATTTCTTCCAATATAATTATATAATAGTAGGACTGAAAGCTGGTACATCAAGTCTGATCGACTTTTTCCCATACAATTTTTTTTTTTTGTTGGAAAAACAACAGTGATAAATTTTGAACTTTGCAATGAGGTATCTATTGCCAATGCCATTGATTAAAATTCAAAACGGGGAGAATAATAAGAAGAATAAAATCAATCTGAATTTGCTTTTAATACTTCCGTAAATTTGAGGTGGTATAAATGGTGAATTAATCTTGGGCCATGGTAAAAGTGCATTGATCTTGGGCCGTTGTACATGGGCTCTAATCAGTTGGGAATATATAATTACTGCCAGGATAAGTTACTTGCTCAGTTGCTCTCTTAGTTAAATATGAGATGAGAAATTTTTTAGCGTATATAATTTCTTTAGAAGGTACACAACAATTTTGGCTAAAAAGTACGGAAATGAAATAACATATGCATTCGTAGATGTATAAATAAAATTAACATGTAAAAGAATTATTCGGTGCAACATATAGCTTATTTTAAATCATGCAAAACATACTATATATATATATATCTTTTTATTATTTAATTTATAATTATAACACATCTTAAGTTAACCATTTAACATTATGACACAATTGGGTAGATAAAAGAATTATTATTTTTTTAATAATATTATAAAAACAATTGTAACAATTTCGGAGTTTATTACCATCCATCCCCTTGATCCAAGGATCATGAATGGATTGGCAGCATCATAACCGGGATATTCGATGCTACCCACTTGGGTAGAACCCAAGTCCATCCACCAATTGCCAAGTGTATTGTTCTTTTCTCAAAAATTAAATCATTTTGAATATGCAACAACTAGATAAAAAGGAATAGTAAGGAAATGATCATGAAAAAAAAGGATAGAAGTAAATAACCAAGTTTAACTAGTTTTGAGTTCACACTAGTATCCAAATATATCAAATAAACATTACTTCAAAATGGTACACTTTGCCCTCAATTTCACTAACTCCGCCTGTTACAGGCTAAAATCCGGGCATCGTTCTCGCATATTATCATCATTATTACTAAAGCACTACATAATTTTAATCAAGAGAGGGAGAAAACGAAAAAGAAAAGAACCTCTTGCAGTTAAGTCTCTCCTGCATGCGAACGCAGCAACTAAGCACACGACAAAAAACATCACTTATACAGTAAACGAACCTTCTTACGCGTTAATATGTGTAGCCCTTAACAAACATTCCCTTCTTAGCCTCCTCACTCTCGCCCTCGGCTGAGTACCTTCCGAGCTGGGCCAAGGAGTTGGCCTTGGCACGCACAAGAAGTGATTTCTGTGCGGCTTCAATGTTCTCAGGGCGTCCTTGCCATGTCTTGAGCACCGTGTTCTGCAATGCTCGTGCGTAGGAGAAGGAGACATGCCATGGGTTGGGAGTTTGATTCATTGCGTTGAGGTTCAGTGTTGCCTCCATTTCAGATTGTCCTCCTGACAAGAACTATAAAGCGGGAAGTGGGTTATTCGAGCGAACATTGATTATGAACAAATTCACCTAAATAATAAAGCATTCAAGAGATGCAGATGTGCAATATTGTGGCCAACATTGGTATCAAGAACTTCCAAGTATCATGTAAGTTCTAGAGACTTAGAGGGTGTTTGGCTAAGTTTATTTAAATCTTATAAGCTCCTATATCTTATAAGATGTTTCTAGATTTTATAAAATGTTAGATCTTATTCAATAGTAAGTCGTTGAAGTGTTTGGATAAAACAACGTGTTGGAATATTCGTAATGACAGTTTTGTAATTAAAGTAAGGGATAATTACAAAAACACCCCTGAGGTTTGGGTTAATTACCAAAAAACCAGACATGTTTCAAAATTACAAAAAACCCTTCAGGTTTCGTTTTGTCTTAAATTTAAGCGAGGTAACTATAATATTTTTGCAAATGTAAGGGGATCTCTTGAAATGTTTTCGAAAATCACCGGGAAAAATGGTAAGACGGAATCAAACCTCAAGGAGTTTTTTGTAATTTTCAAAGGACTTTGGGTTTTTTTTGTAATTAGCCCAAACCTTAAAGGTGTTTTTGTAATTATCCCTTAAAATAATCAAAATTAAGGGAGGTTGTTGAAATAAGATATTTTTTTGAAAAAAAGGTGGGATGTCAACAACTTATAAGCTCCTACACAGCTTTATTTAAGATCTTATGAGTTTCAGAAAAATTACCAAACAAATTTATAAAGGGTTTATAAACTTTCAAACAACTTATAAGATGTTTTGAAGAGCTTATAACCTCTGGCAAACACCCTCTTAACCAGACCAACCATGATAGATACATGGAATATGAGCCAGGAAGTGGCCTACACCTGCTATTTAGATATGTATATGCTAGCGGCACGCCTATTCACACATCATAATGTGTGCCTTCTTATGAATCCAAGCTACGTGGTTCAAACTCCTATGCAATACTTTTTACCCGATAGGCTGCATACTTTCCTCAACAAACTTCATGTCTAGTTATAACTTGGGCTCCTAGATAAGGAAAGCTACGTAGATGAGAGGAATAAAGATTTCATTCCACTAAAACCAAACGAAACGGCAAGGCAGCAAAACTAATAAGAGATCCATGTGTTATTACCATGATTCCTGGAACTGCAGGAGGCACTCTTCTTTTAAGCATAGTGAGGGTATACTTTGCAATGGTATCTGGAGAAGCCTTCTCTTTGTGTTCGGCCCCTGGAGTTACCATGCTAGGTTTAAGAAGAATTCCTTCAAAGGTAACATTGTTCTCAGCCAAGTAGTAAAAAACCTCTGCCCACACTCGCTCTGCCACTTCAAGTGTCCTCTCGATAGGGTGGTCTCCGTCAAGAAGAATCTCAGGTTCTACAATAGGCACGAGACCGTTATCCTGCAAACAGAATGGATATTTATCTTTTATTTTTCCCACAAATTCATAAACAACAAAAAGTAGTTTTGTTTTCATGGATAGAAAAATCCCAAGGTAACTCAAACCACTGAAACAAGATGAGCATATTCTAAGACCAGAGGTTGGAGAAGGAGAAGTTGGAATTAGGATATGTACCTGAGAGATAGCAGCATAACGAGCAAGACCCCAAGCTGCTTCTTTAACAGCCAAAGCAGAAGGACCACACGGTATGCTAACAACAGTTCTCCTAAAATATTTGAACACAGGCAAAAAGGTTACAACACAAGGCTATTCTTCAATGAACCAAGAAAGGCACTTTAAAAATATATCATACCATTTTGCAAAACGAGCTCCTTGCTTATAGTACTCAGCAGATCGAGAGGCCAACCCATCTAATCCCTGGCACCAAGATTCATTATTTGATCCTGGTAGGGGAACTAAACCCTGTCAAAGAAAAGAACAAAAGGGGAAAAAAATAGAAATATGTTAACCGAACCGGAAGTCAATATATCAGATGAGGTGACTATAGATACTGAGGACGAATTTCGAGAAATATAATCTGTGGTATTGCAGAATTGAAATAACTTAAAAACTTAAACCTCACCTTATCAACTTTGATACCAGGTACGATATTCTCATCACGTAAACAGTCCACAAACTTCTTTCCGTCTGTAGTTGACTGGTATAGTGTCTCCTCAACGAGAATGGCACCAGAAATATATTCACCGAGGCCAGGAGTGGTCAACAGAAGTTGTCTATAAGCCTGTCTGTTTGTTTCTGTGTTGTCAAGTCCAATGGAAGCCAGCCTCTTTCCGCAGGTTGCATTTGATTCATCAATCGCAAGTATTCCCCGACCTGGAGATGCAACTGATTTCTAATCCCAAAAAAAACAAAACAGTAAAAACGTTAAGTTAGGACACTTAATGATAAGTTCCATCCAGCAAATGTAGATTTTGCCATTTATGATACGAGCACATAAAATGCATTCAAAAAATTGATTGGAGAACACATTCCTGTAAACACAGTCATAAGATTAAATCCATTTTCACAAGTGGATCAGTATATAACAGAGAAACATGAAGCTCAAAGACGTGCTGCTTAGCTTAACAACTTACACAATGAGATTCACCTAACAACCTTCGGCACCTCCCATCGGAAAATGGAATATTGATCATATGAGAATGATTTACTAACCACAAATATCAGATCATCCACTGTGAGATTAAAAATCAAAAAATTAATTACTGCTTTATTTGTTTGGCATTTTCAACTCAATACTTTTAAAACTGTGAAAGAAAGGCTCACCAATCAAAACACTAGAGTAAACTGGGACTAATCAATCCCTTCAATACATTAATAGCAGATGGAAGTGGATTTAAAAAATAAAATAAAATAAAATAAAATAATAAATGATCGCCTGCTGTAGTGAGCAATTACAGAATATTTACAGACACGAGGTCATAGCACAACAGAGTGAATTAGGACCTCACAAGGCCTCAATGAAGTGATTACAAATCACTTTGATGTATATACAAAATAAATTTAATATTTAATAAGTTTCAGCAATGGCAGAAGCCCTGCTACTTAACTGCTCATTCGGCCTTTCAGCACTCATGAAAATAGCCAAAATCATCACAAAATTTGAAGTGCCAAGTATTAGTGCTAAACAAGACTATAAACCGAAAAAAAAAAAAAAAAGTGAACTAAAGAAAATGATCATCAAAGTACCAATTCGGCTTTAAAAGGAAGAAATATGAGAATGCAATATACATAAGAAATCAGAAAGAAAGAAAAGCACACACACATACACACACTAAAACAAACAACAAAGAAAAATGAAATGAAACAAATAAAGGTCCAATATCCAAGCAGTTAAAACGCCGATTACAAAACAACTACAAAGAAATACAGACGTAAAGAGTGCATCATAATTCATAAATGTCAACACATCTCTCATACACTTCAAAACAAATGCATACTGTATTCACAAAAAATTAACCGGCAGAAAAACTTAGAATAGCTCTCAGATAGACTAGAATTTCACTACAAGTATGTCTATATTCACCAATTAATCCACACACAAATACGCATACACATGCCGATAAATAATTGAGATATCTCGGGAGAGCTTACAGCGGTTTTGATGAGCTCATCGGTGTAAGATCCGGCGCGGACAAGGGAGACGCGGCGGGAGGGGAATCGCGCCGCCGATCCGGGGCGCTGATTGACGGCCTGCTGGCCGGCGATCCACGATGAGGAGGCGGCGTTCAATTTGACCACACTTGAGCACGCCATCTCTGTTTCCGAGAGTAGATTTTGTGCCAAAAATACAGAGAAAAAGTATAAAAATAGAAAGTACTGGAGAAGCTTTTGGTGCTATAGGAAGGGCAATGGCTTTATTAGTTTATTATAAGCGGAAAAGAAAAGGAAAAAAGGAGAAGAGGCGTAATGGGGGAATGAGAGTCGTTTTCTTGTTTTCCTCGAAAATACCTGCAGCTTTGGCAATAGAGACAATCGGCATGCGGATCTACCAAACATAAATACTGTTGCACGTGCGTATCAAGCTGTATCCAAATTACTCTTTTGTCCTTGGGGGTTGGTGGGATTTTTTTCCCCCTCCTTCTTATTTAGATAACGGAACCGTATCTAGAAGTATCAAAATCAGCTCCGCATGATGAAAAGACTAGGATGGGCTGCAATTCTATAGACCTAAAATGGATATATTTGATTCGAAAAGTCGGCCCGACTCACTCGATATATTTTACATGTATAGCCCAAAATATGATGGCCCAATGGAATTTTGGCTTGGGCAGAATTTTCTTTGGTTGGTGTCGGCCTGTCCTTGCCCGGCTCATCTGATAGCTCTATCCCGCAACCACTACTCTTTGGATATACACTATATAAACCTTCGAGTTTGATGTAATAACCTACTAACCACATCAACCAAATAAACTGCATTAGGCCTTGTGCGTCAGGCTCAACCAAATAGTACAATGGTGGGAATATGAACTTGAGACCTCTAGCCTCAAAATCTCATCATAATGTGCTTAGGCCACAAATTTTCCACTTGTACCCATTAAAGTCTGTTGAGAATTTTTCTTTTAATGTTGCAAATAAAATTGTTTCATGCACACACACACATATATATATATATATAATCAAATGACTTCTAGAAAGAATATATTTTATAAAAATATTAAGCATATATAGATTCATGAAAAATAAAAGGTCGGCTCGTAGAGTCACGCCACTGACGCCGTCTAAGATCGTGATGGCCTCCTCCGTGCGGTTTCTCGACTCCACCACCACCCCAAGATAAAACCCAAGAACGCCACGCCTATGTCTTCTATTATGAGCACGATCACAAGAAGACTAACGAACAAGACCTTATCACGTTGCCCAAACACAAAATAATAATTTTGAGAGTATAAGACTATTGTAGGTGTATACTTGTAAGTGCCTAACTAGACCCCTAAGAACCCTATATATAGTGTTAGCATTATATCAAAATTAAATTAAAATAATGGGCTATTATGGAGGTGTTACAAAATTTATTTGGAGAGTTACAAAAATTCAATCCATTCAAATAGCCGTTGAAAGTTTTTAAAACTTTAAAATGTAACAATCCCCCACAAGGTTTAAAAACTTCAACATATATATATAAAAAATAGTAGGGCAACTAGATACTATGCAATGGGTGCAGGAGCCTTCCGGGCTTGAGCCTACACTTAGTGTTGATGATTTACATTTGAGGGAACCATAATGGACTACGCCTTGAATTAGGTCCTCGACCAAATTTCAATACATCACACACACATGATCGACATCGGTCTTTGTTCAAAGCGGGTTAGCGCCGTTAACGGCCATGCGCTCTAATCTTGATTCTCATGAGAGTCTCTAGGGTTTGCCCAAACCCATAGCCACGCCCTCATGACAACCCTCATTTAGGTGAAACCTCCAAGGGCGTGTGACCTATACCTTGCGGAATTCCCGCCTTGGTCTCATTAAGGGTCAAAGCCCATCCTAACATCACACTATATATAGACTATCACCATAGGGATGGGAAGAAGTTACACTTCTTATAAAGTAGTGCTAAATGAGTCACGACATTACAGGTTGTTCCTACCCATTGAACCTTCTTTCATGGGGTCTCCAATCACAAAGGTTGGGTTACTCCCCGGAGGTGACTCCCTCAGGGCTTATGCCCATCCCCCCGATGATTCAAACACACCTTTATTCGGTAGACCTTTGGTTAAATTGTCCGCCAAATTCTTCTCGTTTTTTACAAAGTTAAGAGATATCACATTTCTCTTTAATAAGGACTTTATACTTTTATATCTTGTTGTAAGTGTCTACTCATTTTCTTATTAGAATGTGTCTGCTTTACAAGATCAATTACAACTTTACAATCACAGTGTATAGAAATGGCAGGTAAAGGTTTAGGAATTAGTGGAATATCAAGTAATAAGTCTCTCAACCATTCAGCAGTTGTACAAGTTGTATCTAGAGCTATTAATTCAGCTTCCATTGTACTTCTAGATATAGCAGTTTGTTTCTTAGATCCCCAAGTTATTGCAGCTCCACCAAACATAAAAACAAATCCACTAGTTGACTTAATCTCAGAGTTATCAGTAATCCAATTTGCATCACTATATCCTTCAAGTACACTTGGAAAACCTTTATAACATAAGGAGTAACTTAAAGTTCCTCTAAGATACTTAAGAACTCTTTCTAAAGCAGTCCAATGGCTCTTACTAGGATTATGAGTGTATCTACTAAGTCTTCCAACTGCATAAGAAATATCTGGTCGAGTCCTATTGGTGAAATATAATAATGACCCAACAATAATTTGAGAATACTTCAATTGAGATATAGGTTCACCCAAGTTTTTGTGTAAATGTACATTTGGATCATAAGGAGTAGAAACTGACTTACAATCATAATAATTGAATTTCCTCAAGAATTTTCCGATAGAGTCAGACTGATTTAATAAAATGCCTTCTTTTGTCATCCTAACTTTCATACCCAATATTATATGTGCTTCTCCTAAATCCTTCATCTCAAAGTTATTAGACAAATAAACTTTCACTTTTTCAATAAACTCCAAGTTTGACCCAAAAATTAATATGTCATCCACATATAAACACAATATTACACATCCACTATTTTCTTCCTTAAAGTATATGCATTTATCGTGTTCATTTGACCTAAATCCATAACCTTGTATAACTTCATTAAACTTTTCATGCCACTGTTTGGGCGCTTGTTTCAAACCATATAAAGATTTTACTAACTTACATACCTTATGCTCTTGTCCTTTGACTTTAAAACCTTCAGGTTGTTCCATATAAATTTCTTCATCTAAATCACCATTTAAAAATGCAGTTTTGACATCCATTTGATGTATCATTAACTTATTTATAGATGCTAAAGCCAATAAGACCCTAATGCTTGAAATCCTAGCAACTGGAGAATAAGTATCAAAATAATCTATTCCTTCTTGTTGTGTAAAACCTTTTGCCACTAACCTGGCCTTGTACTTATCTATTGAACCATCAACCTTTAATTTCTTCTTAAAAATCCATTTACACCCTATTGGTTTACTACCAGGAGGTAAATCAGATAAAACCCAAGTATTATTTTGAATAATAGAATTATATTCATCATTGATCGCTTCTTTCCAAAAAGGTGCATCTATTGAAGATATTGCATCATCATAAGTATTGGGATCTCCTTCAACTAAAAAGGTGATAAAGTCATCTCCAAAATTCTTGCTAACCTTAGTTCTTTTACTCCTTCTTAATTCTACTAGTGTTTCTTCATTATTTTCTAAAATTGCACTAGTAGATGATTCGCCCCTAGAAGGTTCAAGGTTTGACTTATAAGGTTCATTTGGAATTCTAGTTTTAAAAGGAAAAACATCCTCAAAGTATGTGGCATCTCTAGCTTCAATGATAGTATTATTAGAAATTCCATTAACTTCAAAATTGAACACTAAAAATCTATTTGCACTACTATTTTGAGCATATCCAATAAAAATAGCATCAACAGTCTTAGGCCCTATTTTCTTTCTCTTAAACTCAGGTATGGCTACTTTTGCTAAGCAACCCCACACTTTAAGAAAATTTAGTCTTGGAGCTCTCTTTTTCCATAATTCATAAGGAGTTCTATCATTATCTTTAACAATCACACGATTTAATATAAAACAAGAAGATAAAATAGCTTCACCCCACAAATTCTCAGGTGCTCCAGAATTTAACAACATTGCATTTACCATATCCATCAAAGTTTTATTCTTCCTTTCAACTACACCATTTGATTGGGGTGAATAAGGAGGTGTGAACTCATGTATTATTCCATTTTCTTCACAAAATTTTATCAATTCACCTGAAGAATATTCACCTCATCTATCAGACCTAAGTTTCTTAATCATTTTCTCTATTTGGTTTTCAACTTCAGTTTTATAAACCTTAAATTTTTCAAAAACTTCATCCCTAGATTTGATAAGATAAATGTAACAATACTTAGAAAAATCATCAATAAATGTCACAAAATATTTATTTCCACCTCTAGTTGGAGATCTATTTGAATCACATACATCACTATGAATAAGTTCCAAAATATCCAATTTCTTAGAACTCGAATGATAAGGTCTTTTTGTTTGTTTTGCTTGTACGCATATTTCACACTTATGATCAACCTTTACTTGAGATCTTGGAAGTAAATCTAAATCCATAAGTTTTTTGACTTTTCTATTACTAATGTGTCCCAACCTTTCATGCCATAAAATACTAGATTGGACATTAAAAATAAGATTAGGACCCTCATTAACACCATTCACAATATTCAATTTAAATAATCCATCGCTTACAAATCCTTTTCCAATAAAAACATTATTTCTAGTGATTACAACCTTATTTGATTCCATAACTAGCTTGTAACCACTTTGCACTAAACAAGATCCACTCACTAAATTTCTTCTAATATCAGGCACATGCCGCACTCAATCAAGAGTCAATATTTTCCCGTGTCATCTTGAGATCAACACTTCCAATCCCATGTATTTGTGCGGCAAGATATTCCCTAGCGTCACGCTTCCTCCACTTGTGTTCTGATAGGATTTAAATTTTGATTTATCAAAACAAACATGAATATTAGCTCCCGAGTCTAACCACCAATCATTATTTTGATATGTAAAGTTTACTAAAGGAAATTTAGATTCTAACCTGATAGATGGTTCCCCTTCAACTACCATATTCACTTGGTTTTGATGAGGTTTAGGCTTGAATTTAGGTGTATACTTCTCAGTCTTTTTGTAGTAACAATCCCTAGCCAAATGATTGCTCCTTCCGCATACATAGCACGCTCTTTCTTCCTTTTCTTTGCCTTTGACATCTCCATTTCTAGAAGTACTAGGTTTATTATTATGGTGATAATTATTCCTTCCACCTTTCTTGTTATTCTTAAACTTATTACCTCTAGCTTATACTTATTATTATAATTATTATTACTATTATTCTTTTTATCTTCAACTAGATTAACTTTGACTTTCGTCTCTTCTCTCTTAAGATTCATTCTATGTTGTTCTTCAATTCTCAATGACTTAAAGACTTGAACAAAAGTCAAAGCTCCTTGTTGATGTCTTAGACCCCTAGCAAAATTAGACCAAGAGGGTGGTAGTTTATCAATCAAACATGAAACTTTATATTCTTCGCTAAACTTTGATCCACTAAAGTCGTCCCTTGGCTCGTATATTGATCATATGATATTAATTCTTGTGTCAAAGTAATAGTAATAGTAATAATAATAATAATAATAATAATAATAATAATAATAATAATAATAATAATCAAAGTCTTTATATTGTACAATGATTTAAGCATCATGTTCCATTTGTAGCTTCAACCAGAAGAATCATTGATACACATGTATAATATAACAATTTTTATTTTATGTTTATTTTTTATAATAATTTCTTTTTAAAAAAAAGATTATTATTGATGTTGACATGTATCTACTCGTGCATATTTCTTGTCTAAATTCATGATGATGTAATGTAATGGGAGATTATTGGTGGTAACCAAAATGCATGTTGAATTGGTGCATGTATTAGGGACCATCAAAGAAAATTGAACCAAGTATATTTAAGGGTAAATTGCAATTTTAGTCATGTAAATTTGGGATAGTTGCAATTTTAGTCCTTTATCTTTAAAAGTTGTAGTTTTGGTCCTGGACAATTTTGCCCTTCTGGCTAAATATCATTTTTGGTCATTTATTCTAAAGTTAGCAATTTTATAGGGATGACAATGGGACGGATCAGGGTGGGTTGGCTAGGACACAGACCCGCCTCGTGCCTAGAACGGGACGGGGCGGTCGTCCCGTTCTGCCCTGTTTTAAATTAAATTAAATTAAATTAAAAAAATTAAAAAAATATTTTTATAAAATATTATTTACAAAATTTAATATTATCAAATTATAAATATTAAATATAATTGAAGAATACATAAAATTATATTATAATATATATTATATATGAAAAATATATATTAAAATATATTTTAAAACTAAAAATTCTAGGCGGGGCGGGACGGGTACTCGCGGGGCGGAAGTGATACCCAGACAATATGCTGTTTGTTTTTCGCGTTGTCTCAAGGTTTCCTTATCGACTCCTGCGAGTTCTTTTTCAACATATTGATTATTCTAATATGTTATTTTGTCCTGGTGTTCTTGTGCATACATCATCAAAATTTGACAATATCTTCTGTAGAGTATACATCTTGAACAGTCGTCCAGATCCGTTTTCTCGGAGAAAATTCTCCTCACCAATTGTTAATTATATAAAATAATATAACTTAAAGTTCTTAATAAATCTGGGCTCTGATACCATTTTAGGCAAAACACTTAGTCAAATAAGTCAATTATGTGCATAAGGGTATTCTTGGTATTTTGAAAATATGAAATAACCCCAGGGGACCAATTTTGCAACAGCTTGAAACTTACAGGACCAAAATTGCTTAGATATAAAACATATAGAACCGATTTTGCAAAAACTTCCAAACCTACATGATCAATTTTGCAAACTCAATAGTTACAGGACCGAAATTACAAATTGCTTATAGTTATAGGACCAATTTTGCTATTTTCCCTATATTTAATCATAGGCCTAGGACATTCATTTTCATGAAAATAATTAAATTTTGTGGGAATATTTGAGCAATGTTGTCACTTGTCACTGGCCACTGCATTGCAACAATGCTTTTTTTTCTTTTTTTTTTAAATTTTAATTTTTTTTTAGTACAATTACAAAGTCCTGATAGGGGTGAGACGGGTGAAATTTGATCCCAGGTCAATAGCCTAGTTTACAAATGCTCAAACCAACTGAGCTACCATCAATTCCCGACTTACAATGCTTTTTTCCTGTTGATGTCAAATTATAACAGATAATATTTTTTCACTACTTAAAACATAAAAAAATGCTTAAAACATAAAAAGTGCAAACAAGTGTTTTGAACTGTCACCCTTAAAATGTAAAGTTTGATCAGTCAATGCTGCAAGAACATGTCTGACCTCCAGTTTTTGCCTAAGACATAAAATGACAGTGCAAAATCAAGCTGAAACAATCTTATCTTATTCAATCCATAACTTGTGCATGTTACTGCTAATGTGTCATCTTAGGAACACCAGTTTGCTAGACTCTCTAGATGCATGAGAAAGTGTTAATTTCTTATTACCGCCACCATTTAAGTCGGTTTCCTCTTCCTCCCAAGAACAGGAGCTATCTGGAATCTGGGCCCACCAATCCGCCACTTCTTAAATGCAGCTATCGAACATTGACCAGCTTCATACACTTCAAAATGAATCACCAAGATATAGCCATTAGAACAGACGGAGAAAATGAACTTGCATGTAATTATGATATTACTTTGCTAAGCGTATTATTCATGCATGGATTCGATGAACTCACATTTGGCTTCTTCATTAGTGAGAAGTGTCAAGTATTTGGGGGCCACTGCCATTGTCAGAGTATGGGCCTTAATCAAGACTTCCCTATATCTGATCCGAAATGCCACAAGAAGGAACGGCCCAATTGTTTTGTCACCAATGCTGTTCATTGTAGAATAAGAAGCCAAGCTCAGTGATAACTTACTAAAGAATGTCTGATTTAAGGTGTAAAGTCCATACTTTCAAAGCTGGCAAGATTATACCACATATTTCCAGAACTTAATAACAGCAATGACTGCATCCAGCATGATGTACATCTGACACGAGTCAGCTGGGAAAAATTGGATCCCACATTCATTCCCTAGGAACAAGCAGAAATAACCGAGAAATAAAACGAAAAATAACAACAATCCACAACACAAGAATTTACGTGGAAACTCCAAAACCGGAGAAAAACCACGGCCCCCAGAGAAAGAAATTCCACTATGTGAAACATTTTTTTCAATCACACAGACATTCTCTCTCCCAACCCCAGTAACCCCACACTTTTACAAACCTTTGACTAACTCACACCTCTCTCCCAACTCTCCATACTTGAGAATACAAGAGAGAAATTTAATTAGAGTCAAACCACAAATATTAAAGTGTATTTGACTGGTGCAATTAAAACCACACCACATTAGTTCCTTAAATAACCTTAAGCCTCGCATCCCTTTTGTTCCACAATCAATGTGGGACAAAAGTCTTCTTCTATTTTAACACCAAAATCCAGCACATTAATCACAATGGTGCAACTAGTCTGAAAACTAGATGTGTTAAGCTGTCATTATACTCTCATAAATTACATCATTTGAAGGTCCAATTTGTCAGAGAGTTGAAGCATTTTTTATACAGTTCTTTTTTTTAAGGTTTACGTATGCAGACTAGAATCGAGTATCAATGATTCTCGAAACATAAGTATACTTAAGAATGACGGGATGCTGATATAGAATAAAATATTAGCTGAATACTTATGCCCACAAAAGGCACACATTTCTTGCAATAACATTTCAAGTAGGTCAGAAAAACTAATTGCAATGAGGTTTTAAGTTTTAACAGATGAGCACATGGGTAAAGAAAATCTGAGGTCCTTACATGCACATGCAGACAACAGTCATTGAGAGATTTGTTTTGTTTTATTTTCTTCTACAAAAATATATGGCAGATAAATGGTTGGGAAACTGGTGAAGGCAACGTAAATCTCCAGAAAAATACAAAGGAGTGGAAGAGACTTACCACTACAACAAAAATGGTAATACACAACACAATAACGACAACGGTTTTATGCTAAATTGTTGTAATATATGAAATAGACTACAGTTTTCACGAAAACTGTAGTCTTTGAGCGGCCCTTTTCCGCAACGACAACAGTTCTTGAGCGACCGTTGTGTGTGAGCGGGTTTTTTGAAAAACGACAACGGTTTCCACAACGGTGTTTACGTCGTTTTTAGAAAACCGTTGTATATGTTTAAGACAACAACGGTATGTACAACGGTTTTAAGACCGTTGTTAATCAACGGATTTTTTTGGAAACAACAACTGTTCACAAAAACCCTTGTAAATTTGCGTCTTTTTATAAACGACAACATTTTCATGAAACCATGGTATATTAGCGTGTTTTCTAATCTAAAACGGGTGTAATAATGGTTTAAAAAATCGTCTTTCTTTTCTTTTTTTTAAAAAGGGAAAATAATGGCAAATATGAATGATAGAAAATGAGGACTTACTTCAATTTTGTTTTTAGCTTTGCAAAAATCAAAGGGGAAAAATATTGTGTTCGATGAAAGGGCAAAAAATCAAAGGAGAAAAAAAATTTAATTGTTAAATTAAAGGAAAAAAAAATCAAGGGAAAAAATCAAAGGAAAAAAATTGTTATGAAAAAGGGAGAAAATTAAATCAATGACTTATGATTCCGCTGGAATCAATACGATGACCTCTACCAATGGCCAATGAGAATGATACCCAAGTCGTTACGCCAACTACATTTATTACTCAGAACGTTTTATTTTATATAAATATATATATATATATACATATATAAAAATAAAATAAAAAAATTTCAGGCCCCTTTCCGGCAGAGGGCCCTACGCGGCAACACCACCTTGGCTGCCCAGGGTCGTCCCTATTAGTGCATAACGGATTGCACAACGGCTTACCGAAACTATTATTATATATAAGTGCATTTTTATTAGAGGCCAAGTTGGTGCTAGCCCGTCAGGCCAAGAGAGAAAATTGGGCCGGGCTAGAATTCCATTGGGCCACAATTTTGGAGGCCCAAGCCCGACCCAATCCATGAAAGTACACATAAAAATCGGCCACATCGGGCCAACCCGGGATTTCGAGCCTAATTGGCCAGGCGAAATAGTCTTGGGCTCTTTTCGGGCTACAAAATTACAACCCGACCCGACCCTATCACCAGGCCGAGCTATTTTGATAGCCTTAATAAAGGACAATATTTGGCTAAACCATTTTGTATTAGTGTGATTTTTAAAACGACAATGATCAAGTTTTACAACGTTTTACCGTTATGTATAGTACATTTTTATAAATGTTGTGGCAATGATTTGAAAAATCATTGTGTAAAGTCTTAAACATGGATTTCTAGTTTATAGGTAAATAAATAATTTTTTAACCTAATTATTAACAAAATCCTTCCTATTATAATTAATTCCTATTTATTTATTTTTAATATAATAGTTAAATAAAATATCAAAGAATTACCTTAATCAGTTAATCAAACACCACTCTGAACATGTGGGTATATACGGTCAACTTTCATTCCCTAAACAATCACTATATGCTCATGTAATATATTAATTTTTTTAATACATTTTATAGTATACGTATATGTATATGTATATGTATATTGTTAAATATATAAAAAATAGTCTACTATATCTGAAAGGAAAAAACCGCAAAAATAAATTTCAGAGAAGGAAGGCACGATCACCCCTAGAATTCTTCGCGATCTTCTTCGCGATCCTCCCAAAAACCACCGTCTTCTCTGGAAAGCAGAAAGCAGAAACTTCCTTCTCCTCGACTTCTTCGGAACAACATACAATTGATCTTGGGAAATAAGAAATTATCGTCCTCTCCGGAAATCAGAAATCTCCTCGGCTTCTCCAAAATTCCGATCGCTGCTCCTTGTTTATTCATTATACAAGGTATCCTAAAAACCCTAAAATTAGAAATACTAACCCCCAAATTTAATCCTGATTAATCCAGACCTAATTTAATCTATTGTCAGACTCCAATTTTATAAATAGTTATGATTTTTTGATGTTTTATATGATGATTTTCTTTGTTGAATGTGTCTGCTAATTCGATTTTTAGTGTTAATAATATTATGTTTCTATTGTTTGGTTTTTCTGGCTTCTCCCTTTGGCATGCTTCTTGTTCTTTTCGAGTTTTTGATGATATTTTTCTATTTTTGAATTAGGATTTTATTTTGATTTTGGCTTCTCCCTTTGGCATTGATTTGATTTTGTTTTTTGTTTTGACCTCGTTATCAATGCTATAGTAATTGGTATCTGTTGCTAGATACTATTTTCCTGATTCTTTTAGTAGATATATTGAACAGTGTAATTTGGATTGATGGATATGGTAATGTATGGTGGTCTGCGTTCATGTATATCTTGCTGAGATTGCTTGTATTGTGATGCGGTTTTATTAATTAAATAGTTTTGTTTGGTAGTCATCAAGGAGGTTCCCTGTTTTTCATTTTTCTCATTTTAAATAAAATGGTTTTTACTTTTTAGGACTTTTGTTCTGTATTAAGCAGGGAGTTATTTTTTTATTAAGTTACAATTTGTTGTATGTGTTTATGGTAACTTGAGATTTTTTCTGGAGTGATCCTAGCCAATGCAAATTTGTTGTATTGCTTGTTGATTTTATGGTGGAGTTCCAGTGGCACCACCAATTGCTATTGGACAGCATACCCAGTACTCAGGGCAACATTGAGCTTGATAGATTATTTACTGTATTCAGTTTCTTCAGTTTCAGAATTCATTTCTTTCATTTGTTGTATTGCTTGTTGATTTTGTGACTTTACTTTTCACAATACTAATATTTATAACTTAGGATTGAACTCTTGTAAGTTAGGCACTATGAATACGCATATAACTTAGCAACTGATTCTTGGGTAGTTGGATCTTTGACAAAAGAAAATTACAGCTGCAGATTGCATTTTGATCTGCCAAATATAAGTGTTTCTTTTGTTGCAAAGGAAATTTGCAGGGGTTTTAAGGTGAACGGCATGTACAGATGATTAGATTCTTTGGGCAATAGTAAATCCCAAAAGTCAACTATTGAGTATTAGTTGTTATTAATAGAAAACAAAGTGACTAATTGATTCTGATGTTTAATTTGATTAATTCCATCAAATCCATGGGGCATAACTTGGGAAAATGTGCATTTTGTCCTGAATGGTGAAAACTTTGCCTCAGAAAGTCTTGTCACGATTCGCTGGTGTCATCATGATCATTGCTCTTCCTTTCTTTATTTTCTGGATGTAAGTTTACATCATGAAGCAGAACACTAGCATAACTTTGCCCCGTGTCTAAGGATTGCTTCTCCCAATTTACAATGCCCTTTTTTTAAGACTTGCCACTGTCATGATTTTAGTTTCTCTCATAATTGTTTGACATATATGTATCTAAATAAACCATTAACTGTGTATATATTTTCTTGTGTACATAGGCTCCCATTCAACCGGATAAAAACAATGTGGTTTCTTCATCATGCGATATATGAGACAAATTATTGAAGGCGTTGCATCTAGTGATAAGACTTCACTCCGGAAAATAGTAATTTTATAAATATTTTCAGATTTGCTTATTTAAAATATTTTCATAATTTCTTGTTTCAAATATTTCACTCTTATATTCTATATGTTTGTTCACAGTTCATGAAAGCTCAACTTTTTAAAGAAGATATTGATGAAGTGCGTGTGGGGGCGGAATGCCTACAAGATCACACATATGATGAGTAGGGAAAGGTATATTCATATATCTATTGGTTATGAGTGGATATTTGCATTGAAATTATTGGTCGGATTTTGTATATCTGCAAATCTGCAACAGCTCTTTATCATCTCATGGAAACAGGTCAACCGCTTCTCCATGCACTTGTTTTCTCTCTGCTTAGCTTCATGGAGATTTTGGTTCACATTCATTAATAGATATGGAATACTAAAGAGAATAAGAATGATCAAACAAGTACTAGTGGGTTTAGCCTCATGTATTTTCTATCTGATGATAGAGATTTAATTTGTTCTTTCGTTAATATAAATAGGCGATCTATGGGCGTAGATATTTGAATTCTATATATGTTCCATACATGTCCACGTTAAATGTCTTGATATATAAATGAATAACTCTATGTCATATTTATTTTTTCTCCAGTTGCATATATATAGTATATATATATATATATATATATATACATCTTGAGAAGTACAAATATATAATCATATATATTTTGTTGTGTGCATGCAGTTGAATTTTCTGAAAGTGGTCGAATGGAAAGGAATTTTGAAGAAGCAACATTTGCGCTTGATGTTGAGCAGATTTTGAAGAAGCAACGCTTTTCGCTTGATATTCTAACTCTGGATTTTATTTTTCGCTTGATGTTAATTAATTTGCTACTCTTGATGTTAGGTACATTTAATTTGTTGATATATGTTGCTTTTAGACATTATATATTAATCAATTTGAAGTCCCGTTAGTTGAATTTGATGGTTTAATTTAGTTTTGTAAGTTTAAATTGTGCTTGTAATAGGATAATATGAATTATATATAAATAATAAATCAAGCTATATATATGCAACAATTGTGACAAATAGAAAAGACAATGAATTTAAAACCGTTGTAAAAGATACCAACAACAAGTAGATAGACTTCAATTTCAAAACCATTGTAAAACAAAACAAACACAACGGTTCGCATAAAACGACATTGGCTAAAAACCGTAGTGAAACCAAATAATCACAACAGTTTGCAACCGTTTTCTTTGAGCAAAACAACAACGGTGTTATACGTTGTCTTTTACAAAATGAACTGTTGTAGATGGAGGTGTTGTAAAAAAATAAGCAAAACAACAACGGTTTTAACCCGTTGTATATGTCAACACGACAACAAATGTGCAACGGTTTCTAACCGTTGTCGTTTGTCATAACCACAACGGTTAGAAACCATTGTTATTTATTGTCAGTCACAACGGTCTTAACTGTTGTCGTTTATCCTATAACACAATGGTTATAAACCGTTGTAGTTGATGGCAAAGACAACGGGGTTTAACCGTTGTCGCTGTGGTACATCTTTCGCAACGCCTTCATACACAACGGTTCGTATGCTTAATAGACAACGGATAAAATCCGTTGTGTATTAGCAGTTTTCTTGTAGTGTACAGTGGTGCAAGCTTACACCCTAATTCATAAAAATATGGACATCGGCTTCTTAGATCCACATGTGCAGCATCAGCCGCTATCTCTTCCCGTGTTTTAGATCTGGCAAGGAACACAAAAGAAATTAAGCACAAAAGAACAAAAACGAAAAGAAGGTTTGAAATAATCCACGAACATCATATACGAATTAACTAAGGTTGCATTTGGATGTGAGGATTTGGATTTGAGGGGAGGTTTTGATGGAAGGATTTCAAATGACTCCATACAGAGTGAAATTGAAATCCACCAAAATGACTCAAAAAGTAACAAAGTAGGAGCATATTACTCTCTGTCAAAACACGGGGGAACCCTTATAGATATAAGTTGTCTCAAATACAATTCACGGACCAGCCAGAAGGGCAGTTCTAGTTTGGAACCAGCCTCCACCTGAAATTTACGAAATAATCAATAATGGAGTTAGATCATGAGTACTGGTTCAGATTAAATTGTTGGTTAAAATATTTGGTGAAGGTTTCTGTTTAGGAAGAAAATGGCTAGAATAAGTGTATGACTTAAGTCGAGGCCTGAATTAAATTCACTCTCCGCAAGACGAAATACGCCCTGTATATAAAGTGCTTACGGTTCCGGCGTTCATCTTAAAATACAATGACTTACAGTTCCGATTTAGCAGCACTTGCAAAAACCGGAATCACAGTGAACAACATAAATGTTTCTGACTTTCAAGCTTTGAAGAAGGGAAAAATGTCAATATGCTCAAATGCAATATGACAGATTAATATCTGATGTTTTTGTTATCGTTTTAATCTGCAGGGTCGAGTAATATAGGCTCCAGGTGCCTCGTATGGAAAGATCGCGTCTTTTGGCTCGAAAAGACATATTTGCACTGAACAGATGCACCTGCTCAGGGGCGCACGACCAGACGCACGGGTCGTGCGTCTGCCCGTGCGCTGGTGCGCCAACGTTCGGCAGGCGCACAACCCCGACGCACGGGTCGTGCGCCAGCCAATGCGCTGTTCGCAAAACTTCGGCAGGTAGCACAACCCGACCACACATTTAATTAATTATAAAAATTAATTAAACATTTATTTTAAAGGTTTTTGGTCCAAAAAGAATAAGGATCTTGAAGCCCAAGCCTAGGCCCATGGCCCTCGACTCGGGCGGCGGCAGTGTGCGCGCGCGCGTGTGCTTTGAACCAAACCCATAAGCATGTAGGTCCTCACCCCTTTAAAAACTTGGGTGCCCCCAAGAGCCCAAACCCGTAAGTCCAACTTGGGATATATTAAGTGTGCAAACTTATCCTCATTTTCCTATGTGGGATGGAGCATTTCTCCTTCACCATATTTTCCATTTCCCATACCATTTATTTGTATTAAGTGGCTAACTTCTATCATTAATTTCTCATTCACCCGGAATCGGTTTTGAGAAATTCCAAATGCTATTCTCATCTACTCTCTTAGTAGAATTTTTACAAATAATTTAATTCCATTTTTCACTAATGGAAACCACTTGATTATTTGGTCAAAATCGGGTCAACACTCATTTCTTCAAGACCAAATTCCAACATAAATTAAAGGAATATCCTTTTTAGGGATGGCAATGGAGGAGGTCAAAACTCAGTTCCGCATTAAACCCGGCCCGATCTGTAGTGTGCACCAACGATCTGTAGTCCTGGGTAGCTTTTTTTGTGAGTCTTAAGTAGCTTAAATGTTTGCAGATTTTTTTTTCTTTTGAGAAAGTAAATGTTTGCAGATTCAGAATTGAACATTTTATGATTAATTAATCAACTAAGGGGCCACCATTTATAATTCTGAGCCTTGAATGATTGATAAATTTAATTATTAAAAATTTTAATTTAGATTTTAATGAACAAAGATCAGTAGGAATTAATCTAAAAGAATCACAGTCCATGCCATGATTCATGTTCAGAGCAAATGACTGTTAGCAGACTGAAGCGGGTACGGCGGGTTCAACCCGCCGGGTCGCGGGTCCAAAAGTGGGGCGGAGCGGGTCCTGGGTTTAAGGGCCTGTTTGTTTATGTTTCCATGGTCCATTTCCAGTTTCTGGAGTTGGAAATAGAATTTTGAGAATTTATTGGTTTTTGTGTGGAAATTGGGATTGTGTTTGGATGAATGAATTGAAATGTGTTTTATGTAGGGTTGAAAATGAGATTTGTGTTTGGTTTGAGTAGTTTTGAAATATTATTTTATGTATATAATAATTGAAAAGTTGGTAGTGATGGGGTCCACTTCAATATTTTAATTTGAATATATAATATTATATTTGTAAGATTATAGTTGGTGGGTCCCATTAAATAGTTATAATTTAAAAATAGTAATATTTTAAGTAGATAAAATTGATAATGGTAGGTCTCACATATATAATTGAGTTAAAATATGAGAATAGTGATTGATAAGTAATGATGAGTGATGTAGGGTAGTGTATATGTTTGAGAATATAAATTATAGGTTTGAGATGTTGTTTTATGTGAAAAATAGAAAATGAAAATGATGATTTCCATTGGAAATTTTATGAATAAACATGATTCCACTTTTATGTATAGTTGGAAACTGGGAAGAGGCCATTAGAAACATAAACAAACAAGGCCTAAGATTTTCTAAGTGGAGCGGGTCCCGGGTTTGGCCAAACCCATCTCAGACCCACCCCGTTGCCATCCCTAATCCTTTTTCTTTACCAGCTTAAACTACTATATGAGGTACCACCACCATTAGCACCAAATACCTTATATGTATCATCGCTTGAGTCAAAAAGCCCAACACCATTTGCATTATGTTGGAACACCGACGGAACAAGCTAAAAATGAGAAAGCAAATTGAAAACATACATCAGAATCACCACTTTTCACATTAAAATTAATTGGTGCAGAACAGGAATTCAAGGATATACTTCTTCTTCAGCTAATATATCATCAATATCGTAATAGTGGCCATGTATTCGATCCTAATACCTTCAAAAGTTACTCAAATCTGCAATCCGCCATAAAAGAAAAACGATTCTCCAAGTTTCAAGAAATAAACAACAACAAATACGCATAAACTTAACATTAAAGGGAGCAGATGAAGACACTACAACAAAAATGACCTTGAATAACACAAATTTTGTAGCACTTTTAAATAAGGTACATATGTAACACGTGTTTCAGTGTTTGTAACACTTTTTATATTATAATATTTATGTAATTGTAGCACTTTATCAATATGTAACACTTATATATAACACATTTTAAGTATCACCTTTTTTTGTTATTTCTTTTGTAACGCGAATATGTATCACTTTATTCAGAAGCACTATTGGAAACACTATATTTTATTAATTGTAACACTTTTTAGGCTATATATTAGTAACACAAAATTATATTACTATTATTACATAGTGTCAACGATTTATTTAATTAATTGATGTCACAAAATAGGTGAAGACAAAAAAAAAATCACCAAACCCAAAAATTATAGACATCATGTACTCTGTTTTTTTACTGAATTTTTGTGTTCTTTTTATAAAGTATTTTAGTTTTGCTTTTTTTACGGAGGTAATTAATTCCGTCGTAATACCGACGGAAAATGCGCATGTATATAATTTATTATTATTTATTTATTTTTTAATTTTTACTAACGTAGACCAATTTCATTGTTAACATTTTTCTATATTTTTTACTTTTAAAAAAAATTACCAATGAAAATTGATGTTGTTGGTAATTATTTAGGAATTTTTCCGTCGGTAAATTATTTTTTATTATTTATTTAGTATTTAATTTTTTTACTGTAGAACTTTTTCATCTATTGGTAAATTATAATTATATTTTTATATATTTTTTTTACCGATTGAATATTGATCAGTCGATAAATTTATTTTATATATTTTTGATATTTTTTTTGGGTCCTTAATATATAACATAATATGATTTTCAAACTATATACTATATAATATAAAATTTAATATATACGGTGTATAATATAATTTAATACATATATTATATAATATAATCTTTATTATATAAAATATATTACATATACATATAAAATAATTTTTATACAATTTTAATATATATATATATATATATATATATGTGTGTGTGTATACAAAACAGTGCAAAAATTGTAATAAGAATCAACTTAGCTTAGTGGCAAAGTGTTACTTCCACATATAACAGGTCGTGGGTGGTGGCAAAAAACAGTATTTCTACGAAGTGCTACAAAAAAAAAGTGTTACATAAGATTCATATGTAATATTGTAGAAGTATTTTTGTAAAGCGTTACAAATATAAAAAGTGTTACATAAGATTCATATATAACACTTTAGAAATATTGCTTAGGTAGTACAGGCAAGTACAGTACCATAAAAGTGCTACATATTGTCTATTGTAACATTTATGGCCACTAAGTAACAGTTTTTGGGTACTAGCTAATATCATTTATATTGTAGTGAGGCCGACATCTATAGGGTTATTAAGCAACAACACTAACAGACATATCCGAGACGGTTTCACCAAATTACGGCGAAGGCACAAATGTAAGGAAATAGAAACCCAAAATGCCTATAAATTCACATCCCACAAATGTTTTGAGGATCAATATACAGATTAAGAGAAAAAATAAGTAAATAAAACGCACAAAAAATCAAATTGAGATAGAAGAGATTAGGGCACCTGGCAATATTGAGCAAAATGCTGAATTTGGGCAACAAAAGACACGCTTTTCGAGAAAAGGCTTCTCTGAATTTCCCTTCTTTGCTCAAATGGCGCCAATTCTTTTGGAGCGAGGCGAGGCGCGGAATTTTGAAGTTTGAAGACGGAGACTGCAGATATTTTTGAAATCAGATATTTTTGAAATTAGGGTGTAATTGTTGGGCTACTCTTTGGACTACATATGATATTTAGTGGCGAAAGTCGAAATTACTCGATACTCGATCCGAAATCGATTATTTTGGTTTGATAAGATGTAAAGCTCGGCTCGAACTCGAGTCGATTAGTAAAAAAAATATGTGTAAAATATCAAACTACTTGAGTTCGATTAGTGCTCGGCTCGACTAAAGCCCGTTCGAGTTCGATTCGATTAATAATCAAACAAGCTCAAATACAGTTTTTGAAGCTCGATAAAAATTCAAACAAATTTGAACAGTATAACGTTCGGCTCGACTCGTTTACACCCTAAATTGATATTTTGATAATACTTTCTGTTACTTTTGATAATTTACTTGGATTGACCAAATCGAATAAGACAAGACCAAACAAAACTCATTGGCCTTCAAATGAGATGCATAGCATACACATTATCCACTAACTTTAATGGTTCGGATATTTGTTCTGACAGACCAAAACTGTAACCAATACATTGTTTGTGGTGTTCTAGCCTTAGGTTTCTGAAGAATTGAGAGAGGAGCAATTAGGTGGAGCACCACATCCAATTTAGTTAAAATTCCTTTTTTTCTTTTTTTTTTTTTTTTTTGACGACCCAAAACATTCCCATACCAGCCGGGAGCACAGCGCCCATACTTTCTTCGGACTATGAGACAAATTTAGTTAGATTTGGGACGGGAAAAGTTCAATATGACTATTTAAATTAAAATATAAATATCTATAGTCAAAATAATTGACAAAAATTGCGGAAATTATAAATATATGAACTTGTTAATGTTTGGATAAAATACCAATAAAAGAATTATTCGGAAGTAAAAGTAATTTTGACATTATTTTTTAGAATTTGTAATTATACTAATGTGTAGAATATATAAATAAATAGTTTAAAGTAACTTTGTAGTGTTTAACTTATAATTATATAAAAATTAAAAAATAATTATTTAATAATAATTAATATATTTACAAATTATTAATGTTCTTATTTTTATAAGTTATATAGTATTTAATCAATACTTATAAAAAAATTGGATATTTTTTGATTATTTAAACATTGTAAAATTATTATATTGAAGTATTATTTGACAAGTATTATGCGGATAATTATAATACGTGTATTAAATATTTTACTTCAAATCGAGTATTATGTTGCGTTCAAAATTTTTACGGGGAATGAAAATATTTTTCAGTTATTCGTATGCATGAGTATGATAAGTGTTTCAAATAAGAGTACTTAATGACAACTGATTCCACATTCCTTATACCTAAGACCTTGGTTGTAATAATTAAAACTTATTGCTAATACCAAAAAAAAAAAAAAACTTATTGCTAATAACCTTACGTATTTAATAAACATTATTTAAAAACAAATTAAACATTTTAGATATATGGTGCGGCAGAAAACGTTAAATATATATTCAATAATAAAAATAGGGTAACATCCACATCTTATAAACTCTTGTGAAATGGTTTTGTCCCCTGCTTATACGAGAATCAAGACTCTGAAGCCCAAACCAGGGAAAAAAAAAACTCTCAAACCCGAACCGGAAATGTTGTTCGGCTCCCACCACCAGCAGTTAAAGCTGGCTGCTGTGAACTGTGAAATCCATTTTTTTTTAAGTAAAAGGCCGAAGGTCAAAGTAAAATACCAAAAAAAAAGAGAGTGTTGATCACAAAACCGATCAGCTAGCATTAGGGGTGAAAATATAGTCGGACTACCCAGGCCTACGGCCCTGCTCTTTGGCCGCCCCAAGGCCTTCTTGTAAGCCTTTTATTTATGTAAATAGGTGGACCTGACCTGCTTTTAAAATAGTCTTTCAAGCCTAATAATAGGCCTATTTTTATGGCCTATAAGTATACAAAATATGATATATTTTATATAGTTTACTAATATTATTCTTTTTATATAACTAATTAATTATTATAATAGATAAAATATATTTTTAAAATAAAAAATATGGTTCGTAGGCTTTTAACAGGCTTTTAATAGGCTCAGGCCGGGCCTAGGCTTTTAAACATGCCAGACTTGGGGTGAAAAAAGCCTATTATATTTAATAGGCCAGGCTTAGGCCGAAAAAACGTGAATCGTGCCTGCAGCCGTCCGACGCAAAAATCCGGCTGGGCCTGGGCTATTTCCACCCCTAGCTAGCATGAGATGTGCCTCGTTAAAACCTTCTAAGGTAAAATCCACCATTGTGAGAAAAACACGAACTGTGAAGTCCATTACTTCAATCTCACCATAACAATTAATTAAATTATAATTATACAATCAGAATAATGCACTATAATAATAATTATTATTTTCGCCTCCCTTTTAATCTTTATTACTCCCCTTTTGTCCTTTTTCTAATTTTATTATTATTATTTGCTCACCGTCTTTTATATTTGCAAATAGTTCCCTGATTGCCTCCGCCTTCCTTCAGACGCCCACTCTCCTTCTGTAAGCACTCTCCTCTCTTCCCCCCCCCCCCCCCCCAACCTCACCCCACCCCACCCTCCGCTCAATATGTATGTATGTGTATATATACGCAGGGGTATTTTTGTACTAGTTAATCAATTTAGCCGATTTTCAGTTGTGGATAACTCCAGGGTTTTTCATTGATTTTCTTTTAGGGATTCCGACGGTTTTCAGAAGACACAAATACCTCATCGAGAACAAAAGCGAAAAAGAAAAAATAAATACCGATTACGGATTTCGAGGCATCGTTTGATGTATATTTTTGGGTGGGTTTTCAATTTAATTTTTAGTGTACCTGTAGAGAGAGGGAGAGAAAAATAGCAGGAGAGAGGGATTTTAGAGGGAGAGCTTTGTCTATTATTCGAGTTCTTTTTTTCCCAAATTTTGGTTGTAATTTTTCCTCCTTTTGTAGCATCTCTGGAATTCAATAAAAAAAATATCAACTCCTCAATGGTTCTGAAACGATTTCGAAAACCCGAAACAGGTATGTCTGCAACTATCCCACAACAAATCACAGTCGACCCACATCCTATTTCGTGTTATTTAATATTTTATTTTGTGTTATTTGATATTTGAGGTTTCTAGAGTGTGCCTCTGAACTGTTCGACAAAATGCCCTAATTTGAATGTTTCTTAGAAATAAGCTATGTATAGTTTCTTGAACTTCTTTTGCCTGTGAAGTGTATGACAGAGTGCCTCAATTAGGCTGTTTGCTAAAACTGTTGAGACTATGATCATATACTGTTGTGTGCTTCTTTGGACTAGTGCTTTTGAGGTTCTGTTCATTATCATTCATTTTGTCTTGACAAACATATTTCAGCTTTCAATATAAATATGAATATCCCACAATTAGTTGTAGCTGTCATGGGTTACATGGGTAGTCTTTTTCCGTTTCTTGAACATGTTGTCTTGTGAACTACAAGCAAGATTGTAAAGTAGGGATAACTATATAAACTACCCCTGAGGTTTGGGGTAATTAAAAAAAACCCTAGAAATTTCAAAATTACAAAAAATCCCCCTGAGGGTTGATTCTTTCTTAAATGTAAGGGAACTGTAATATTTTGACAAATGTAATTGGGCTGTTTGAAATGTTTTTGTTTCTAAAGGGGTAAAGTGTAATACATAACCAGACCTCAAGGGGATTAAGGGGATTTTTGTAATTTTAATTTTATTATTTTTTTTTTTGTTATTAGTTCAAACCTTGAGGGTAATTTTTGTAAGTGGATATGGGCCAAAGTAATTATCCCTATAAAATAACTAAAAGATTTCCCTTTGCAGGGCTGTTAGCTTTGAAGTCATTCAAAGCTGAGAAATACCTCAAGAAAATTGGGTTAGGAAAAGAAGACCACCATTTCTGGAAGCAAGTCGGCAAAGCGCTGTTATGCACATACACTCTTTTCGGTGCTGTGTGGCTTTTGAACGAAACTTCGCCGTTCGGATGGTGGACGTTTCAGCATAAACCTAAGGAAGAGAAAAGGCTGGCCCATCTGTATGAGCGCCGTAAATTTCCCTACCCAGGCGACGCGGAGGCCATGGAGGAGTTCATTGCTAAGGGAGGGATGATTGGTACTACCATTGGGCCAAAAGGAATCATTGAAACCGATAGAGATGCTTACAATTTTCAGAAAGAATTGCAGGACCAGAAGTTTGAGCAAGAGGCTTTGAAACTGTGGGTGAGGATGAGAAATGAGGTACTATCAGAGCTTCAAGAAAAAGGATTTGATGTTGAATAACTGCTTGTACTAAAATGAAAATACTAAGTCTTTCTACCAAATGACCTCTAATAGGGAACTTTAATGGCGATTGTTGTAATGTCTTTGATATGTTTTTGAGTGGTAAATGTGTCTGTTTTAACGGATGAATTATCACCTCCAAAGCCGCCGCCACAATGTATGTTGTAAATGTGTCTGCCAGATAGTAGGGGTGGCAATTCGAGTCGTGTTCGGGTTCGCGGGTCGTGTTGACTGTTGAGACATGATAATTACACAAATCTGCCCCAATCCGAACACGACCCTTTTTTAATTATTTGGGTCAGATGGGTCAACCCGAATACGATATGTTTAATACACAGGTAACCCGAACACGACCCGAAATGATGTATATTTTTTTAACATTGAATATACCTTTTATTCATTATGATAAAATGAGAATTTTGGGTTATTTATTTAATATAATCTTATTTAAACGGGTTAAACGGGTCCAGTGGGTCATTTTAGGTCAACCTGAAACTGACCAATTTATTATTTGGGTTAAATGGGTCAGACACGATTATGACCTGAATAATAAATGGATCAACCTTAACCCGCTTATATCGTGTTAGATTCAAGTCGTGTTTTTGTGTCGTGTCGGACCCCTACCAGATAGTATTGCTTGAGCCATGGCATTATTGTTGTCAAAATTGCCTGAATGAACAACTCATTGTTCTGTCTGTTGCCCCAAAGTCAGCAGGAACACAAAGGGCCGCAATATTCATCATAAAACTCACCTGAACATCTGGTGCCTCTGTTCTATTTATTGGAACGGTTGCGAACGGTTGAATTTGTAAAAACATTTAAAAATATAATACAAAACATTAACAAAAAAATCATTATTCATAAAACATTATTAAATTTATATAATTATTAAATTTTTGAAATAAAAAATATATAAAAAAATGCATAGTATATAAATAATGAATTTCCTTTAACATTTGATTTGTTTAATAAAATAAAAAATTACGGATTTTAATTAGAATAAAATAAAATATTAAATATGAAATACAGATTAAATGAATTTATCTACACAATAAAATACACATTAAAAAATATTAAATATTAAATAAATATTAAATAAAAAATCCCACTAAAAAAAGCTCGACCTAAGCCCAATAAAAAAAGCTCATCCTAAGCCCAGATATCAAATTATCTGATTTATTTAACAAAGCCCAAACATGTAAACAACAAACCTTCTTAAAAATGATTTCAAACACGTGTCCTTAATAAATGGTCATGATTGAACTAAAATGCTAAACCTAGAACGCAAAAACTTGCATGAGACGGTCTCACGGATTTAGATCCGTGAGACGGAGCCCTTATACAAAGTTTTAAAGGTTTTTTTTTTTCAGATTTTGTTTTTCTTAGGGTTTATATTTATTTTTTTAGGGTTTATTTTGTTTCTTGGGTTTATTTTTAATTGATTTGGGTTTTTAGGATTTTTAGTTTTTTTTAGGGTTTATTTTTTATTTTTTGGGTTTATTTTTATTTTTCGGGTTTATTCTTCATGGTTCATGTTTTTAGGGTTTATTTTTGTTTCTTCATGGTTCATTATTCTTTTTAAATTTATTTTCATGGTTCATCTTCTCAAGACTGAGCCCTTAGGAGGTCCGTCTCACGGATTTAGATCCGTGAGACCGTCTCACAAGAGACTTGTTCAACCTAGAATCTTCTATTGTCTAGGGTTTTTGGTTGATACTCATTTCATTTGCCTCAGGTGGTTCTCTTCTTTCTCGGTCTCTTGCTTCGCCTCTCTGACCCTCTCACCTCTGTTTCATACCTATATTGATTTCTGAAAATATTCTGAGGCGACAAAAAAACGATCATCGTTCAAAAAATTGAGGTTTTTGAGTTCAAACCTTCAGATTTTCGAACATTAAAGTGTTGTTGATCGAAAATTTAGGGTTTTCACGAAAACTATATTCGATTATTCTTCGAAAAACTTGGGTTTTCGAGTTCAAACCTTCGATTTTTGGACTATTTTAGTATTGTTGATCAAATATTTAAGATATTTTTTTTATTTTAATCGAAATATTAGTTAAAATTTTCAGTTTTTTTAGAGTTAAAAAATCTAAGGAAAACTGGGGTTTTCGTTCAAACCACCAGTTTTCGAGATTTTAAATACTTTTGATCGAAAAATTAGGGATGAGGCGACAGAAATTTTCGATTATGTTAAAAAAAAGGGGTTTTGAGTTCAAACCTTCGTTTTTCGACTATTTTAGTACCCGCGATCAGATATTTTAGGTATTTTTTATTTTAATCGAAATATTAGTTAAATTTTTCAGTTTTTTTTTTTTTTGAGTTAAAAAATCTCAGATTTTCGAAAAAATTATATCTTATTCGTACCACTATTTGTTATGTTTTTTTTTCACGATCTCGAAATATAATACCAAGATTGTTATAGATCTGACGTCATCTTAGGAATATTGCAAGTGAATAAGTGATTTTTTTAAGTAGTCTCCTCCCTGGGTTGGATTAAGTGCAAAGACGCCAGAAAGTTGACATTTAATGCAGAAATACAACTCAAGAGTACTAATTCACTTCTGAAAATCTAAGGCATAATTTGGTTTGGTGGATTTCAAGCTAAAAGTTTCAAATTAATAATAATTGTTTGGATAATCTAATGATACAATGTTTTTTCAGCCATTGTGTTTGATAATTTTTTTCTCGAATCTATCTTATACGAGTCATTTCGACACTTTTCTTTTTCCTAAATCCACATTTCAAGTTCAAATCCTTCCATCCAAATGTGACCTAAGTAAACTGCCGGTTTCAAGCAACTAGATATGTGAAGGAAAAGAACCTCACCACTCAATCATGTAACAATACAAGTATATACAAATGCAAAAATACCTAAATGTTTAATTACTCATTGTAATGTGCAAAATCTGTTGCACAGAACACGAATATACAGTACTTATGCGTAAAGATGTATTGTTAGATATGAATGCCACTGACAAGTAAAGTATCAGGTATATTATTATGTCAAATAAAAGACAGAACAGAATAGGTACACTTAGAAAATAAATTAAGAAAGGAGATGCAATATCTTTGAGACACATATAGTTAATAACTTAATGGTAATCTTATAGACAGATTACGAGAAGCTTCTTTAGAAGCTTAAAATTCACGGTTGTATAAGAATCCTTATAAGTTTTACCAAATTGATATCCAATTTGAAAAAGGCTCCACAAATTAATCTACAGACAGACATAATAAATCTAACAAGTGACCACAATTCATGTCAGTTAATTTATCCACTAGCACCATCTGAATTCTCACCAAGACCTCAATGCATATTAAAATCCTTCAAAGACCAGTTTGCCGGACTTTTTAGATGCATGAGAAAGAGTTAAACTTTCATTACCACCACAAGTTAAGTCGGTTTCCTCTTCCTCCCAAGAACAGGAGCTATCTGGAATCTGGGCCCACCAATCCGCCATTTCTTAAATGCAGCTATCGAACATTGACCAGCTTCATACACTTCAAAATGAATTATCAAGATATAAACATCAGAACAAAGTACTTTAAGTTGAAAACATATGGTGAAAATGAACATGCACTTATGATTTGAATTTGCTGTACATATTATTATTCACAGATTAATTGAACTCACATTTGGCTTCTTCATTAGTTAGAAGTGTCAAGTATTTGGGGGCCACTGTCATCGTCAGAGTATGGGCCTTAATCAAGACTTCCCTGTATCTGATCCGAAATGCCACGAGAAGGAATGGCCCTATGGTTTTGTCACCAATGCTGTCCATTAAAAAAAGAAAAAAAGAAACCGAGTCAGTGATAATAAACTCTAATTTATGGTATGTAAGTTTAAACTTCAGCAGCTGGCTCAAGTATACCACATATTTCCAGAACTTATATAACAGCTATGATGAAACAGACTGCATCAACTGACATGATTCAGTACATTAATCACAATAGTGCAACTAGCCTGAAAACCAAATGAGTTAAGGTGTCATTACGCTCTCGTAAATTACATTATTTGAAGGTCCAATTATCAGATAGCTAAGCATCTTTATACAGAAGTTCTGTATTATTTACAGGCTAGAATCAAGTATCATTGATTCTCAAAACATGCGTATACTTCAGAATGACGGATGCTGATGTAGAATAACTGATTAGCTAACTACTTATGCCCAATTTGCCATGAAAAGATGCAATACCATTTCAAGTGAGTCACAAAAACTAATTGCAATGAGGTTTTAACAGATGAGCACATGGACAAAAAAAATCGAGGTCCTTACATGCACATGAAGACAACAGTTTTTGAGAGATTTGTTTTGTTTTATTTTCTTCCACAAAAATGTATGGCAGATAAATGGTTGGGAAACAGGTGCAGGCAACTTGAATCTCCAGAAAATAACCAGAGTGGAAGAAACTTACAGTGGTGCAAGCTTACAACCTAATTCATAAAAATATGGACATCGGCTTCTTAGATCCACATGTGCAGCATCAGCCGCTATCTCTTCTCGTGTTTTAGATCTGGCAAGGAACACAAAAGAAATTAAGCACAAAAGAACAAAAAAGAAAGAAATTCGTATAATCCACAACAACAACATATACAAAATATCTAAGAAACTTTATAGAAGTTCTCTAGTTCTGCGAAGGGCTCAAGTAAGCTCACATCATTTATGTGGAACAAAGGAGAAAAAATTAAGAGCACGGGGGGAATAAATCAGATCATACTCAAACATTTTTACTCAAATTGACCAATTTCATTTTTCTAGCATCATCATTGCAAATTATATATATATATATATATATATATATATATATATATATATAAACTTGGCATTTCTTTGCCTTACAACCTTGTTTTCACAATACATGAATGCAAACTTTTCTGGAATGCAAAGAAGGAAAACACCTTGATGGCGAGTCCTTTATTTCAAAATTTCATGAAAAGGAAAAGGTATAAAGGCACAAAGTAGGATTAAAATGAGATATTACTCTCTGTCAAAACACGGGGGAACCCTTATAGATATAAGTTGTCTCAAATACAATTCACGGACCAGCCAGAAGGGCAGTTCTAGTCTGGAACCAGCCTCCACCTGAAATTTACGAAATAATCAATAATGGATTTAGATAATGAGTACTGGTTGAGATTAAATTAAGATGGATATCCTATTCTTTACCAGCTTAAACTACTATATGAGGTACCAGCACCACTAGCATCAATACCTTGTCTGTATCATCGCTTGAGTCAAAAAGCCCAACACCATTCGCATTATGTTGGAACACCGATGGAACAAGCTAAAAATGAGAGGCGGAAGGATATTGAAAACATACATCAGAATCACCACTTTTCACATTAAAATTAATAAGTGCAGAACAAGAACTAAAGGATATACCTCTTCTTCAGCTAATATATCATCAATGTCATAATAGTTGGCCATTTATTCGATACTAATGCCTTCAAAAGTTACTCAAATCTGCAATCCGCCAAAAAAAGAAAAATGATTCTCCTAGTTTCAAGAAATAAACAACAACAAAGACGGATAAACTTAACATTAACATGTCAACACCCATAATTTACATTCCGCAAATGTTTTGAAGATCAATATACAGATGAAGAGAAAAAATAAGTAAATAAAACGCACAAAAAAATCAAATTGAGATAGAAGAGATTAGGGCACCTGGCAATATTGAGCAAAAAGCTGAATTTGGGCAACAAAAGACACACTTTTCGAGAAAAAGCTTCGTTGAATTTCCCTTCTTTGCTCAAATGGCACCAATTCTTTTGGAGCGAGGCGAGGCACGGAATTTGATGTTTGAAGACGGAGACTGCAGATATTTTGGAAATTAGGCTGAAATTGTTGGGCTGCTGTTTGTAGTTTTGTACTACACGTGATATTTAGGGGTGAAACTACTCGATACTCTATTCAAAATCAATTATTTCGGCCTGATAAGATTAAAGTTCGGCTTGAGCTCGAATTGATTAATAAAATATAAGTACGAATATCAAGCTACTCGAGCTTCATTCATGCTCAGCTCGACTAAATTTTGTTCGAGCTCGATTCGATTAATCATCAAATCAAGCTCAAACACAATTTTTGAAGCTCGATAAAAAATCAAATAAGTTTGAACAGTATAATGTAGGGGTGTTCGTTCAGCCGAACCGAACCCAACCGAAATTTCGGTTAATTTCGGTTGGCCAAAAACCCAAACCGAAACCGAACTGAAATTGTTAATTTCGGTTCAGTTAAAAACATAGTTGTCAAAGGCTCAAGGCGCACAAAGGCGCAAAATAAGGCGCGCGCCTTTTTGAAGTGAGGCGCAAAAAAAATACAAAGCCTTTTTTTTCTAATATTTGACCTTTTTTTCCTCGCTTGAGCAGCTAGGCTTATTTTTAATTAGGCCTAACTTAAGAAACCCTAGGAAAACCTAATTAATACAAAGCCCATTTAAAAACACAATTTAAAAAGCCACTTTAGGCCCAATTTTAAGCAGCAAACCCAAAATAAACCCTAGACTTGAACAAGGCGCGCCTGAGCAGGGCGTGCCTCTGCACCTGAGATCCTAGGCGCTCGCCTCATTAAAGTGCCTCGCCTGAGAGGCTCCAAGGCGCTGTTCTCTGCGCCTTATGCGCCTTGAGCCTGAGGCGCGCCTTTGACAACTATGGTTAAAAAACCGAATTGAAAAATCGGTTTTTCGGTTAAAAAAGGAACCGGTCGAAAGATTTAAAAAATCCTATAAAATGCATGAGCTCTGTGCAATTTTCAGAACCATTACCTAAAAAAAAAACCTTACAAAATGCATGAACCAAAGAAACAACATGATAAAAAAACAAATAGAAATTGAATTACAGTCCAGTACCTTGTGAATTACAGTCCCATACATTAGAAATGTAATTACAGTCCCATAGAATTACAGTCTCATATAGTCCCATACATTAGAGTCCAATAAAAGTGCTCACATTACAAATCACATCTAAACAGAAACAGAATTACGAATTACAAAATATCAAAATAAACCACTGTGAAACTGCCCGTCTTGCCCTTGTATTCTCGAATTTATACTATATACTCAAAATAATCAGTTTATACTTTATACACAAATAATCAATTTATCCCCAATTTCAGTTTATGAGTTTACAAAACACAAATAACCAAATTTATACCCAAATAATCAAATTTATACACAAATAACCAAATTTATACCCAAATAATCAAATTTATACACAAATAACCAAATTTATACACAAATAATCAAATTTATACACAAATATTCTACAAATTTATACCCAAATAATCTACAAAATTATATTTCTACAGATTACAAACCCTAGAAATAGGAGTAAGAACTAGGAATACCAATTTATAATCAAATCCTCTACAAAAACCTAATTAGGGCTGTGTAAATTGAAAGAAATACATATCAATTTATAATTTAGGGTTGTGAAAGACATACCTGAACCTGGTAGAGATGCGAGAGAGAGAGGCGAGAGCGAGAGCGAGAGCCAGAGCGAGAGAGACAGGCGAGAGCGCGAGAGAGATCAGAAATGCGAGAGAGCGAGAGAGACCGAGTTTGAGTGTTTTCTTTTTTCACTTTTTTCACTTTTTTCAGACCGAGAGAGCGACAGAGACTGAGAACGTGAGGGACTGAGAGACAGAGAGACTGAGGGTAAGAGTTTTAGAAAAAGGTTTTCTTGACAAAAAAGTGCTTTTTTTGTGTTATTGGCTCAGCACTAAAGTTCAGCTCTGTTACCCCTCAAAAAAAGAAAAGTTCAGCCCTGTTGAAATTAGAAAAGAGGTGTTCAAGAATGAGACTGTCTGCTGAAATCTGCACACAAGAGAGAGGTGGGAGTCTTAAGTGTAGCCCTGTCGATTTTTAAGAAGCAAAAATTGCTTTTTTTTTTAGAGTTGCTATTCCTATTAGCAACTTATGATATATATATATAACAAATCTAAAAATATTTCGGTTTTCGGTTCAGTTCGGTTCGGTTAACCGGCCTTCCAAAATCGAACCGAACCGAAAATATTGGTTCGGTTTCGGTTCGAACCGGGTTTTCGGTTCGGTTCAGCTCGCCCGGTTAACCGAACTTTGCACACCCCTAGTATAATACTCCATTCAACTCGTTTACACCCTAAATTGATATTTTGATAATACTTTCTGTTACTTTTGATAATTTACTTTTTTCTTTTAGTACAATTACAAAGTCCTGATAGGGGTGGAACGGGTGTAATTTGATCTCAGGTCAATAGTTTGGGTTACAAATATTCAAACCAACCGAACTACAGTCAATTCCCACTTTTGATAATTTACTTGGATTGGACCAAATCGAGTAAGACTTTTGATAATTTACTTGGATTGGACCAAATCGAGTAAGACAATACCAAACAGAACTCGTTGGCCTTCAGATGAGATGCATAGTATACACATAACCCACCAACTTTAATGGTTCGGATATTTGTTCTGAAATTAGGTGGAGCTCCACATCCAATTTAGTTAAATTTGGGAAGGGAAAAATTCAGTATGACTATATAAATTATAATATAAATATCTATAGTTAAAAAATTGACAAAAAAATCGGAAATTGTAAATATATGAACTTGATAATGTTTGGTAAAATACAAATAAAAGAATTATTCGGAAGTAAAAGTACGACTTATTTTGACATTATTTTATAGAAATTGTAATTATATTAATGTGTAGAATATATAAAAAAAATAGTTTAAAGTAACTTTGTATTATTTAACTTATAATTATTTATAATTTAAAAAAATAATTGTTTAATAATAATTAGTATATTCATAAATTAATGTTATTATTGTATTAGTTATATGATATTTAATCAATACTTATAAATTATTTTTGGATAATTTTAGATTATTTAAACATTGTAAAATTATTACAATGAAGTATTATTCTACAAACAAGTATTATCCGGATAATTATAATATGTGTACTAAACGTTTACTTCAAATTGAATATTATGTTGCGTTTCAAAATTTATACGGAGAATGAAATATTTTTCAATTATTCGTATGCACGAGTATGATACGTGTTTCAAATAATAATTATCATTGGCAACTGATTCCACATTCCTTATACCTAATACCTTGGTTGTAATAATAAAAATTTATTGTTAATTAATTTACGTATTCTAGTACACATTATTTAAAAAGAAATTAAACATTTTAGATGTATGGTTTTGATGAAAATGTTAAATATATATTCAAGAATAAAAAATAGGTAACATCCAAATCTTATAAACTCTTGTGAAATGGTTTTGTCCCCTTCTTATTCTCATTGGTGTTCTTAATTAATTATTAATATATTTGAAATTTTAGTGTAATAAAATTTTATGGATCAATCATTTGTCACATTTGTTCTTTTAGCTTTTTGTTTTTATTTTTAAAGAATATGAAAGAGTTACAATTAGACATGTCAAAATTGGACAGATCGGTCGAGCTGCCCCGCCCTACCCTTTTAAGATAGGATGTGGGTTGGCGGGCCTAAATGGGCTAGCCACCGCGGGCTTGGCGGGACGGCGAGCCGGCGGACTAGCCCGCTAGAAACAAAAAAAGAAAAAACAAGAATAAATAAGATGAAATATAAGAAAAACAGTATAATTGATATTTTATATTTTTATATTTTATATAAGTGTATATAATTTTTTTTTAAATATGTATTTGTCATCCATTATTATATTTAATTCATTAAAATTAATAATATGCATAAAAAATATTTTTATATTTTTTATATTTTTTATTTTTTGGGTGGGCTGGCCCGTCTAGCCCACGATCCGATGGGTTGGGTCGGACCAGCATATTTCTGGTCCGCCATAACGGCGCTCCGTCAACCCATTTTGATAAATCTAGTTACGATTGATATTCTACTTGTAATATATTCCGATTTAAAAAATAATAATAATAATTAGAACACTTAAATATTAATATTATTGTTATCTTTATTAGACTAATAATTATCAATAATATTATGTGTATCATTTCTTAATAAAATTATATACATATTATATTTATTATATTTTTATTATTATCTTTATTGTGATAATTATTAATATTATAATCAATATTTTACTTAGAGGTTAAATTAGGGGTTAGTTAGGGGTTAATTTAGGGGTTTAATGTAGGGACTATTTACAGTTTATTTAGGGGTTAGAATTAATTAGTATAAATATGTATAACTTCTTACACAAATTTTACACTGTATTTCTAAGAATTACAAGGTAATAATAGTTTTATTTTTTTTATTCAAGTTTCATATATATATATATATATATATATATTCCCAATTCACAAGACTTCTTTCAATATTTTATTTTTTATAAATTATTTTATTAATTAGTTCAATTTATTAAAATCATATATTAATTATATATATTTATTGAACCTATAAAATGAATGGGTCGAAGACTTAGACTTTTATTGTTCATTTTTCTACATCGAATATCTATGATTATTAAGGCATGTATTTATATACTATTTGTCTTTATTTAATGTTTCATGATTGTACTTCATTGATTGCAATATATGTCAAGAGAAAATAAATTCATATAACCTAGGGGCCATAAAAAGGGTACGGGATCAAACGTATCTTCGGGGTGAACCTGCAATGCTATATGCAGTAACTTGTCAGTCAGAGGATAAGGGAAAACTAATGAATTTATTGTTGTAATAATGTGAATGTTTTTCATGTTATATTAAATATTGACAGATATATCCCTACTTAGCGAGATGAAGTTCACCCCTATCATTATCATGACTTCCAGGTTGAGGAATCCGGCTGAAGATATGATGTTGTGGATGGTGGAGTAAATCATGTTATATTTATATTTTTAATAATTATGATGGGACTAAATTTTGGATTTATGTCTTTAATATTTACGGTTTATGCTTGGAATGATTGTTGGCTATTTAGTTTGGAATATATATTATATTACTATTATTATTATTATTATTATTATTATTATTTCCTTAATAATTAAAAATCCTAAATCGGCTTTTTGATTATTATTTGGATCACTTTAATTTATAAATTCGTGTTTTCTTAATAATATTTTTAGAGTACTTTAATTTCATAAAATTGGGTCATTACAAGTGGTATCGGAGCAAGTATATGGTTTTGTAGATTTGTTTAAAAAATGTCTTTCAAATATTTTAAAAAGAAAATAGTCTAGTGACATCCACCTCCGTCATATATCGTCGGATTTCTTAAGGTATGCAATTTACTGTGTCATGTTATTCAAAATGTCATATTATATCATAATGTTTTAGAATTACATTTTCTGAATTCAAGTTGTCATTTTTATTATTGCATTTATACTTTCCATATTAGACAAATAACTCCTCGTGTAAAAAAATACATTTTTATTTCCAAAAATTTATTGAGTTAACGGATTTCGAGTACGAAATTTTATTAAGAGGGATAGTATGTAATATCCCGATTATTAAAAAATAATAATAATTAGAACACTTAAATATTAATATTATTGTTATCTTTATTAGACTAATAATTATCAATAATATTATGTGTATCCTTTCTTAATAAAATTATATACATATTATATTTATTATATTTTTATCATTATTTTTATTGTGATAATTATTAATATTATAATCAATATTTTACTTAGAGGTTAAATTAGGGGTTAGTTAGTGGTTTAATGTAGGGGCTATTTTAGAGTTTATTTAGGGGTTAGAATTATTTAGTATAAATATGTATAACTTCTTACAAAAAATTTACACCATATTTCTAAGAATTACAAGATAATGATAGTTTTATTTTTTTATTCAAGTTTCACACACACACACACACACACACACACACACACACACACATATATATATATATATATATATATATATATATATATATAGGGGAGGGTTCAAATGGGACACTCCCCCTTATATGAGACGGTGGGGATTTATCCAAGCCTTTGAAAATATTACAATTAATGGTTCAGATTTAATGGCTAATCTTAATTTAACAATTATTAAATATAGACAATAAGGGCACAATAGACAATTTTGTAAATAGTGGAACCGTTCCTAAATTATAGGAATAGATAAGGGGAAGAAATGGATTCACAATCTTTCCAAATCACAACCAATATCCCCACCCAAAAAAACGTGTCTTCTTCAACAAGATCCCTCCCCAAAAAAACGTTTGTCTTCTTCCGACTACTGCAACATAACCATAGACAACTGCAAATTAACAGCAGACGACTGCAAAAAATCATAGAGAGTGCTGCGCGTACCCCATAAAAGAAGAAAACACCATCGGTGCCGGCGATGGAAGACAATATTGACGATTCCGACGTGCAACAAGGTGAATGTATATTTATCTCTATACACTGTTAATTTTTTAAAATCTTATGTAATTGTAATTCCAGGAAAAATGCTGCCCCTCCATCCGTGTGTTGTTTGTGTCACCGATAAAAAACTTGAGAAACAACGTTACTTTGATATTTAACAGTATAAGTAGTATGACATTAGTGTTTATTTAGAACTGATTTGTTGTATATATTGTATTGCATATATGTTTGCTTGCAAAAATCGAACACCTGCCAAGATGCTTTGAACGAAATTTATTAGCGAAACACTGTATGTGTAGTTGTCGTTTAATGTATGTTTAATGTGTGTTTACTGTATACGAGCCATTAATGAAATCTTTAAAATACAATTTACTGTGTATTTATATATAATGGGGTGTATGTCATCAGAACTATTAAAATGTTTTCTAAAACTATAGCACACGTCCCGTGATACTACAAAAAAATAGATTGCTTGCATATGATACTTTTAACCAATGTTACAACCGCCTATTATGCTGTATGTTAGTGTACCGTTTACTATATGTTAGTATACAATTTACTCGTATACAGTAAATTGTATTTTAAACTGTATGTGTAGTTGTCGTTTAATGTATGTTTAATGTGTGTTTACTGTATACGAGCCATTAATGAAATCTTTAAAACACAGTTCACTGTGTATTTATATATAATGGGGTGTATGTCATCAGAACTATTAAAATGTTTTCTAAAACTGAGCACACGTCCCGTGATACTACAAAAATAGATTGCTTGCATATGATACTTTTAACCAATGTTACAACCGCCTATTATGTTGTATGTTAGTGTACCGTTTACTGTATGTTAGTATACAATTTCTTGTATTTTTCTTGTCACAGTTTCTCGCTCTACATCAATTAAAACCGATCTTCCTTATGTGTAGGTATTTTGCTTAAAACTAATTAATTGTTTATTGATTTAGACAATGCAGATACACTAGAGAAAGATTAGAGATTTCGCTGGTTTAACAAAGTATTGGATCCCAATAGTTGAACAAGACAAAATACCACGCATAGGAATGGAATTTCCATCATTACGAAAAGGCGTACAATTCTATAGGGACTATGGCGCGTATAGTGGATTCGACATTCGAACAAGTACAACAAGAAGGTTCGTAAATAAGGAAATTCATGTCCAATATATAGTATGCAACCGAGAAGGGTTCAAAAATAGTAGTAGGTTTCACCTCCAATTGGTTCCAATGAAGAAGATGATCCGCATAGGAGTTCAACGTCACGTGCAAGGTCGCTAAGTCGTGTGGGGTGCAATGCAAGGTGTATATTTCAATACGCAACACCAAATTCCTACAAGATAAAATACTTTGAAGAGCGGCATACTCATTCTCTCGAGATCGAACCATACGATACAATTTATAAAGGTGAACAGAGTCTTAATTTTGGGCACCAACAACCATCTTGAATTGCACAAAGGCAAATGTTGGTACGCTAAAACCCTCGGGGTGTTTAAAGAGATGGTGGGAGGATACTCCAATGTCGAGCACTTCAAATAGACTTCAAAAACTTTAGGAGAGACTTGCGTGCCTACATATGTGGTGCGGATGCACAATTGGTAATAGATAAGAACTTGAGGAAAAAAGAAATAAGTCCAGGAATGACATTCAATTATGATGTCGATGAGAATGATCACCGACCCGACTATTTTGGGCGCACTGGATGTCGATCGCGGAATTATGGCGTATTTGGTGACGCTCGTTCGTTTGATGCTACGCAATACAAAAGCAGTCTTTGTTTATTTGATTTGACATTCTTGTCCTGGATACTACCATTTTACTTGTGTACATAACAAAGTTTCATTTGCAGGATATTTTTATTCCACCGCTTTTAAAATTGCATTTATTAAGAAAATACAAAGACCTATTGATCCTCCCATAGAAATATTGTTCATTCATTTTAATATTACTTTGTACTCGTAGGTGATATTAACTCGTGTAATAATACGAACATGTGGTGTTTATTTAATTTGACATTACTATCTCAGATACGAGCATTGCAGACCGTAAATTTCAAATTTTCACTGTAGGCTATTTTTTATTCCACTGTGTCTTCAATTGCATTTATACAAAAACAGGAAGACCTATTAATCCTTCCAAAATAATATTGTTAGTTCATTTTAATATTACTGTACTGATAGGTGAAATTCACCGTACTACATATTTATTTCAATGTCTATTGAATTGAATTTATTTATGCAAAATGACAGGTACAAGATGGTGTTTGCACCTTTTACGGGAATAGATAATCATAAGCGTTGTGTAACGTTTGGAGCTGGGTTGATAATAAAGGAAGATGAAGCGTCATACATATGGCTATTCAAGAATTTCTTAGAAGCAATGGGTAAAGAACCAAGCTATATTGTTACTGACCAAGACCCCGCAATGAAGAATGCAATACAAGCTGTTTTCCGAAGTACCAGTCATCGTCTATGTATGTGGCACATCATGGAGAAGGTAAACACCAAAATCACTCCAACATTGCTCAAGGATAGTAGTTTCAGCCGAAAACTAAATTCAGTTGTATGGGATGATTACGATGAGCCAGCAGAGTTCGAGACAAAATGGCAGGATGTAATGCTTGAGTATGAGTTAACTTCGCATCCATGGTTTAATACAATGTTCGATCTTAGACAAAAATGGATACCAGCATATTTTAGGGACGTGCCAATGGGAGGTCTAATAAGGACAACGTCAAGATCTGAAAGTACAAATAGTTGGTTTGGCAATTTCACAAACCCTCAGGCAAGTTTGGTGGAATTTTTTATGCACTTTGAAAGTGCCATGGACTCACAACGCCACGAATCCGATAAATTAGGCAACAAATGTGAAACGTTAAATCCCAAATGCAAAACACCATTACAGATTGAGAAACATGCAAAGATCGGTGTACACACATGCAAAGTGTTCTCGAAAGTCGCAAGAAATTGAAGAATCTTGTTTTTTTTGCCGCGATGGTTGGTGTGATTGATAATACGTGATTACACGTGTGCTTACAAAATAAGAGACAATATCGAAGGGTATATGATGTCATTTGTTACAAGAACGAGTCAATGTCGAAGTGCAGTTGCAAAATGTTTGAACGAAGCGGACTACTTTGTCGCCATATACTAGTATTGCTAAAGGGAGAACATGAGATTCCATCCAAATATCTAACAAGGCGTTGGTTGAAAAATGCAACAATTCATCCTTTTCCAAGGAACGGTGATGTGTACCAATTCAATGGAGGCAACACAACATGTGTAACTCTCAACAAGCTTTGGTCAGATTTCCATAGTTGTATTGGGCTCGCCCAAGGTGATATAGAGAAATTGTCATCTTTGTCACGCTTACTATCAGAAGAAAAGCAAAAACTAGTACTCGAACAAGAGAATGAAAGGTCCGTAGTTGGCAAGCAAGCAGTTATTGAAACCTATTGTGGGACAACATCAGGAACGGATATCAATGTATTGCCACCACAACAAGCAAAAAACAAAGGTAGTGGCGGTAGCGTGAAAAGTCGTATACAAAGTCAAATGGAGAAAGCTATCAAAGCAAGCACAAAATTGAAGAGGCGATGTGGTATATGTGGCGAAATCACAACCCATAACAGTAGAACATGCCCCAAACGTTCAAAAACCTGATTAGATATTAACCATTTTCAATCAACAAAGACTTGCATCATGTTTTACTATGTTTTCGATGTTTCTTTGCATCAACAATAATGTTTCGTTAGTACATTTTACTGTTTGGTTAGTATGTTATCACCTGCTCATTACAAATTTTTTTATTCAAATTTTTGTTTGCATTTAAATAATCGCATAAAATACACAAGAAACATGTATATATAGTACGAAGAAATATGATAATTATACACTCAAACAATATTGAACCAAATCACCAATGTACATCGTGAAAATACACTAAATCTACAGTAAAAGTACTATTTATACAACATTCTGATGCTAATTATACAGTAAAAATACACTAATTATATAGCAATCTAATACTAATTATTGCACCAAAACGATATTCAGTTTTAGAATTACAACAAAATACACTAATTACACAGCATTCTAATACTAATTATACACCAAAATGATATTCAGTTTTCGATTTACAGTAAAAATACACTAAGTGTACAGCATTCTAATACTAATTATACAACATTCAACTATCATGGGCGAAATTTAACAAACATTAAACCACACACACAACACGTACCAATTAATTAAACTGCATTAATTAAACAATTCCAACAAAAATGATATTCAGTTAGACCATGAAAAAACAACCAACAGCAAAATCGCCTAACTAGACCATTGTAGCATTCACAAAGATAATTCACCTCGAAAGGCTAAGAAAATAAATAATCCAACAAAGAGAACCGCCAAAATAAAATAGAAACATAGAGTTAATACACGTTCATCCTAAAAAAGGCTGATAAAATCACATGACATCTTTTCCCAACCAGAACTTCCTTGCCTCCATCAGAACCTTTTCTCTTAGCTCATTGTTCTCTTGGCTAATAATCGAGTAGCAATACTTAATGCGAAGGTTAAATATTAGATTCCCACCACCCTTTTTTAGCCCTCAGTCCCAACCTCTTGCGCCTCCGCCCATGTATGTCTCCATGTGGCGCATTGCAAAAATCCCACAATCAACTTTGTTCACTGAGTCCCTCCACGGCATAGACAACCTACTCAATTTAGCATTTTTGACCGCCCATGACATCTGATCACAACCCCTCGAAGAAAGATATAATGAAAACACCCGCATCTAGAAACAAATACAAGTAAACACATCATTAAATCAACAATAAACAACAAATGGGTGTAAAGCAGTAAATACTTCATTAATTGTACAGTGGATTTGCACTATATATACAGTAAAAAAACCAAGTTAACAGTAGACATTGAGTAAAAATATATATCATGTATACATTAAATTGCATTAAATACACAGTAATACTACAATATGCGTACAGTGAATTTGCAATGGAAACCATACAACCCGTAAAAAGGTGAAAAATCTCCAATGATATGTACTAATAAAAAAAAAACTTCCAAGTTTCAAAAACATTTTTTGCAATTATTTCATTGAACTTAGCAAAACTTATTACTTCCAAAAATTCCCACACTAGGAAACTCCAAGAATGTCGAGCATTGCAGAAATAATGTGTTGTGTATACATTGAAATTGCACTAACAAATACAGTAAATAATGCATTTTGCATGGACTTGTGTATACATTGAAATTGCACTAACAATACAGTAAATAATGCATTTTGCATGGACTTGATTATACATTGAAATTGCACTAAAAATACAGTAAATAATGCATTTTGCATGGACTTACCAAAGTATGTGGAACTTTATACATTAATTTTGCATAGTTGATAAAAGCTACTAAGAAAATCTACTAACCAAATCCTCGGGGGTTTTCTCGTATTTATCGCAAGATGTACCGCCAACAACCGAGTTGTCTAAAATGTGACAGTTTCTCCTCTTTATATCAAACACGATGACAAATAAGTGCTCACTCTTACATATAGGGAAGAAAAAAACGCACAAAAAAATACCAATGAATAAATCAACCACAAAAATGATGCTAGTGCACGTACAATTAAACTAACCAACTCAATTTTTTGTAGTTTTGCAGTGGTCTCAACACCAACTTCAGCATCAAAGCTTGTAGAGAAGATTGCCAACGCAGAATTATCATCAAGCCTATACTTGGGGACCACGATACTATACATCTACAAAACCGCCAAAAAATATTTATTAAACCCCAAATACAACAATGAATCTTACAAATGAATAAAATAATATCTTACAGATTGAGTAGGCCGTAGCAAAAATCTTGTGGGTGCACTTTCGCTTCTCAAACTCTCGCACATTTAAAATCATCGACCACACGGAAACCACATCTACAGATACATACTCTCCATGCCTTAGTGACTCCATCTCTCTCCTCCATAGCGATCTATCACCAACTTTGTATACCAACTCCTCCCTAACACAAGTCATAAAATATACATGAGTTTATTGTTAAGAATGAATGTCACCAAATGTAAAACTTAGGAAAAAAATGAAAAAGTTAATTTACTCGTCTGCTCCTGTTTTCTCAAACATCCATTTATCCACCATTTGCTGCATTTCATCAGGATCCAAACTCGGATCTATCTCATGTGAACTAGTACACAAACCAGCGACCGGAGCGCCCACAACAGAACTTTTCTTCAGCTTCTTTTGGCCAGTTTTCGATGCGGCCTTACCAACCTCCTTCCCAACATTTACATCGGTCGACGCTTCATTCCCATGTATGTTTCCCTCTTTAGCATGCCCACCGACATCATTCCTATCTTGATCATCCTTTAAATTAAAAAAACAAAAAAAATTATAATATGGAAATCATAGGCATACAGTAAAACAAAAACAACTACACAGTAAAAAATAAACATTAATACAGTATACTAGTACAAACTAAAACATTAGTACAGTTAAAAAAAGTTACAACATTAATAATAAAATAAAACAAACTCACGAGGGCTTATCGCCCGGTACCGTCTCATGTTCCAACGGTGCCTCCGAAAAACATTCGAATATTGTCTTGTTGTTTCCATTACGAAATCCCACCCTTCCATAACACCAACTTGTGTTAACCCAATACCGAAGCTTGGACCGTCAAACGTCTTCGTAAACTCGTTCCTCCTCAACACAAAGACTTTCTATTTTCTCCAAAGATAGCAATGTTCTCGTGGATTATTCCGAAAGCTTCGCTTCTGCTGCGTCGCACTACCGTCACCAACGCCATCCGCACGCCGCACATCCCCCCTTGCCACTAAAAAAATCAAGTTCCCCGGCAAACGTCCTCATCCTCCCAAAATCAATCGGAAGACACATCATCCGTGCATTCTCAGTAATATGGAAATAATATCCACGACATCCGTGGCAATACAAGACAACTTGGACGCCAACCGTGATGTCAATCTTAACAGAAAAACCAAAAGAAAAAATTACGTGTAAGGTTACAATTAGTTTACATATCACTTCATAAACGTAAACAATTGCAAGAAACATGAATTCAATTAAAACAATTTATTGAGAATACAATGAACCTGCTCTAAAAACACATGTAAATTAGTATGCTGTAAATATTTATTAACTAGTTATGTAATTAGTATGCTGTAAATATTTATTATCTAATTAAAACTATCACACTAAGTAGCACACTAAACAATAATTAATTATACAAAGAACTGCTCTAATACACATGATTTTGTGATATCGAAAAAAACAATAAACTCGCTCAAAAATACACAGAAATTTGTAATAAGCCCCACCCTTAGTGGTGTTTCAGTATTTTTCCTTAAACAGAAATGTAGATAACAATGACTACGCAAAAGTATCACACTAACTAGCACAACCAACTAACAGTAAATTTAGTAACATGCACAATACATGAAGAATTCAGACCTCATCCCTAATGTAAACATAATTTTACAAAATAACATAAATAAACAAAACTAGACCAATACCTGAACACCGCCATCAAGCATATTGGAACCTTGGATATTGTCATGTTTCTCAGCCGGAGCATCCATCATGGCATCATTACAACCGGAACTGCTCTCACCATCATAAGGGCCATCAACAAAACCAAATCCATATCCCCCATTGTTTAACTCAAACGAATTGCTCCTTTATTTTATCGGTGCTCAACCCAAAAACTTGGAATGCCTCTTGGCATGTCCCGAGCGCCAACCACGACTCTATCCATGTAAAGCACCTTCAAAAAGAACGGGATATTAAAAAAATTAAAATTATAAAACTAACACACTCAACACAATAGCCAAAAAAAAAATTACCGTGAGAAACAACAAAGGACCGTTGAACTCAGTCTTCTTAATCGATGACCCCCAATTTATCCTCTTCTCAATGAGCGTTTTCAACGTGTAATGACACCAGTTAAACTTCCTAATGTTACTAACGCCTCCAAACAATTCAAAATCAATGGATTAATATACCCACCCTGCATAGCTCCAATAATAATTTGATCAACTAAAACGGTAAAATATCTCTTAAACCATACCCCTCCATCCACGCAACCCGCCATTTTACCACAAACTTCAGTAGGTGTCATTCTGTAGTGTTCTCTGCCAAATAAAGATGGCCATTCTTCATACAATTGAGAACTCTCGGCGCTTGACTTCTTATCAATTGCCAAAGGACCGTTAGGGAACCCCAACACCCTCTGAACGTCCTTCCACCAATATGAAGATACTTCCCATTTGCCAACACCACCATTCACTACTCATGGGATTGAAATTTTCATCGGCCAATAGATTAGACGCCCGGAAACTCGAAATTCTCAACATAAATAAGCTCTCAAACCCCATCTCGACAACAGCATGTTTTTGTTCATCCGTAAAGGAGGCCATAGCTTCAACCAAAACCTTGGGCGAGGTCCTAGTAGTCAAAATGGGGAACATATCCTTAACACTCTTCTTCACAACCCGACTGCTCCTTTTCCTTTTCTTTGGCTGAGCATTAGCTTCCCCAGCCCCACTACTAGTACCACCAATATTAACTTGCGTTTTTTGTTGTCCTCTCGCCATACTCACAAATTAGCACCTACAATTAAGAAGACAAAAGAAATAATCATTATTCCACTTCAATATAAATGCAAGGACAATCTATGCATTAAAGTGTTCTACAACAGCAAAAATGCACTACACTAAAACAATGCACTGCACCAAAAAACAGTATAATTGTATAAATAAAACACTAAAATGTACTTAAGATTACAGTATAATATCTCATATTTTTGATCATATTTATAAATTTGCACAAAGTGCAGATACACAAGACACACATCTTTGCAAAAATGTATTACTTATACATTAAAAATGTATTAATTAACCACTAAAAAATAACTAAGAATACAACCGATTATCATTTACAAAAACTGCCCATAAGGTTCAATAGACTAACAAAGATGCACGATGAACAAAAACTGAGATAAAAAAACCCTAGAAATTGAAACACAATCCCAACAACTAAGCCAAAACAACATAATTGTATAAAACAAACACTAAAAATGTACTTAAACTTACACTAAAATGTATTAATTGCATTTATGGGCATGCTTCTAACTAGATAATTTATCATAACACAGATTTTGACACCCCTTCACAAACAAACATGCATTTCTAATGAACCATTAAAGCTATAAACTATAAAAACTTGAACATAAATGCACAAAATCATCCAAAGCTACAAATTGCCTAAATGCACATAAAACAATTGATACCCAATAAACAGGGTGTTCAAATAATCATAGTAAATACGATTAATTCCCAATAGGAGCTTCCAGTGAAAACGAAGTTTACAACAGCAAGATGAATTACACCAAAAGAACATGCTGTAAACATCCAAGTAAAAGAATAACAAAAAAAAATTATGATCCCAAACAGACATTATGGCATAGCAATAGTTCACAAAAACCCTATAAATTGGAAACACAGTCCCAAAAATGAAAATACTAGAATTTAAACCAAAAACTCTTTCCAAAATTAGCATTTTCACAATTTCCCCCAAAAAAACAAAAAAAAAAAAAAAAGAAACCTAGAAACTACACATAATGATTTTAACAACATTCTCAACAATCAGGTAAAAATTACAAATACAATATATTAAACCTTAACTACCAAACTTACCGACGGTCGAAAAGGAGGAGAAGGACCAGGGGTGGTGCGTTGCCGGTTGAAAAGAGTGGGACTTTTCTCCACTTCGGACGGCCGCGGTTGAGCCGGCCCAGTGAGAGAGACGACTGGAAACTGTGGATGCTCGAGGCCGTCGGTCGCTTGGGGTGGTTGAGGCGGGCGGTTGTAGTTGACGGCGACGGGAAGAAGAAGAGTGAGGGCGGATGGGAGTTGTTGACGGTGGTTGAGAAAAAACGGGAGTGATTGAAGGGGTTTGGAAGTGAGAGAAAACGTGAGTTTGGAAGGAACATGAGTGTTTGAGAAAATGTGAAGAGACGGGTAAATCAGAGAGAGAGCACACATAGATACGATGTTTCAAATTCCCCAAAAATAGCGCGAATTATTAAAGGAAGAAATCAGTTACCTTTTACAAAATTACTAAACGCCCCTTGCTTTATATTTCGAAAATTACCACTTTGACCTTTTTTAATTGAATCAGTTAAAATGTATCCTAAAAAAAAGGGAATGATCTTAGCCATCCAAGATATCAATCCAATGGTTGGGATAAATCCCCACCGTCTCATATAAGGGGGGCTGTCCCATTTGAACCAAATCATATATATATATATATATATAATTCCCAATTCACAAGCCTTCTTTTAATATTTTATTTTTACAAATTATTTTATTAATTAGTCCAAATTATTAAAATCACATATTAATTATATATATTTGTTTAATGTAGAAAACGAAGGGGTCGAAGACCTAGACTTTTATTGTTCATTTTTCTACATCGACTATTTATGACTATTAAGGTACGAATTTCTCTACTATTTGTCTTTACTTAATCTTTCATGATTGTGCTTCATTGATTGCAATATATGTCAAGAGGAAATAAATTCATATAAGCTAGGGGCCATAAAAAGGGTCGGGATCAAACCTATCTTCGGGGTGAATCCGCAATGCTATATGCAGTAACTAGCTAGTCAGAGGAAAGAGAAAACTAATGAATTTATTGTTGTATTATGTGAATATTTTTCATGTTATATTAAATATTGACAGATATATATGTTAAATAAATGTTTTTATCGTAATTTTGATGATTTTATATAAATGAGTTTTTCACCAAAACAATATTTTTAAATGTTGTCCAAATACTCCTAATCGATTTAAAATATTTTTACTAATTTTTTGGAATATTTCTTGAAGTTTATTTTTGACAAAAATTGGACAACACTTCAGTCTCGTGTTCAACCAATCGCCCTAAAGGGCAACCCGTGCCTGAAAGTTTGATTTATAAAACAGAAACGAGACGTTTGAAAAACCCCAGGAAATCGATCGGTGCCTAGGGAAGTTATTTTTGGCTTAAACCTCTCTGTATTGAACTTTGAAGAGGTTGGGTCGGTCCCAAAGTGGGTCGAACTAGGGGTCGACCGGTCCAACCCCCCTTGGACCGGTCCAAGAGACAAATTTATGTGTTTTAAATTATTTTCTGTATTAGAGTAGACCGGTCGACCTATGGTTTTGACAACAAAATCTATCCATTGAGCAGCAGACAACTTTTCATGAAATTATGGAATTGATTACTAATAGTTATAATCTTGATTTTAATTGCATTTTTTATAGATATCAATCTCCAAGAAGGAGCTTATGTTTGGAAATCAAGTCCAAGAGCTCTTCTATAAATAGATGAAGTCTTGAAGCAGCATAGATAGAGAGAAAATACTACAACACAACAAGAGACATATCAACAAATATTTGTTCTTCACTTTCAACATTCTTGTTGTAATAATCTAAGTTATTTCACTTGCACATCTTGAGGTCTAGGCTCTATTCTCGATTACACTTGCATTTCAAAGCTGTATACTTCATTATCGAGTTGTAATCTTGAATTTGCGTTCATCATTCAAACGCAAGATATCCTTGTAAGTGTTCTTGTAGTAAGAGCACACTTGGGCGTTCTTAGGTGTAGAAGAGTGTGATACTCTTCATAGGTGTAAGAAGATTGTGGTAACCTTCTTGTGGAAGAGTTTGGTGCTCTTTGAGGTGGAAGAGTTTGGTGCTCTTCGATGTGTTAAAGAGTTTGGTGCTCTTCAAGTTGGAAGATTGTGGTAATCTTCATTTGTGCCGTTTTAAAAAGAGTGTGGTACTCTTCAATATGAAGTTGTAATAATTTTGGTAATTATTAATAAAATTAATTTTCTCTTTCGAAACCCATCTTGGATATACTAGGGTGGTAGAGAACGTAGTCCTTTGGTGGGGTGAAGCTCTATAAATCGACGTGTGTTGTTTATTTTGCACCTTTATTCTTGTCATTGCTTATTCATTCAAAAAAGAGGGCGAAACTCAGAAAATCGGCATAATCTATTCACCACCCTCTAGATTATCATAGCCACTTGGACTAACAAGTGATATCAAAGCCAAAACTTTTGGCAAGCTCGTTCTACATAGCGAGCAAAAAGGAAAGATCCATGACTACAAACGAGAGTTATTGATAAGGGTCTTTTATGCATGTTTTATGTGTATATTTGAGTAGAATTTGAGTTATTTTGTTGTTAGTTTCGTTAGTTTTTGATTGTATATTATTTATACTACTGTGAGGTGCTTTTATTGGTGTAGATTGACCATTCGGGGCTAATTTTGGTGAATTTCGGATCATGGATTCATGTCAAAACATACCGGGGGGCTTAAGGATGCAAAAACGCTTAAAATTCCAAGCCAAACGCGTCATTTCGGGGCCTTTTTAGCTGAACACGACCAGGGGGTGTCGGGAAACACGACCATGTTGATACAGGGCGAAAAATCACAATTTTTAGGCTTGGACAGTCTCGAACACGGCCTGGCCGTATTGTACAACACGACCGTGTCGTACAACATGGCCTGGCTATGTCGTACGACATGGCCATGTTAGACCAATTTTTAGCAAAATTCAAGCAGCACGGCCAGGGCGTGTCAGGCGACATGGCCGTGTCCGGGGAACCTTTTGCAACTTTTCCATGCGAAAATTATGAAAAACTCACCAACCAAACTTTTTGACCACTTTTGTACACCTTTAACACTCTATTTTGCTGCAACATATCCCCATATTCCCTCAATTATCATTTGAATACAAGAATTCACCAACCCAACAATGAATTGGAGCATTTGTTTAACAAAGGATGGCATTATTAATGTGTTCTTGCACAAAAATAATGTCTATAAAAGCCAAGAGTATTAGTTGGGGGAATCATTCATTAATTCAAGATTCATTATTCAGATTTAATTCATAAATCACTTAGGAATCACTCATTGTATTCAACACTTTAAGTAGAATTGGAATCAAGGAGTTTTGGAGGAGCAATCTTATAGCACTTGGGGGAGTAATCTTGTAGCAACATTGAAGAAGAAGGCTTGGAGCAACATCATCAAGTCAATTGAGATTTTTAGAAAGATAAGTACACCATGTCTACAATGTTTACATCTTCTTGTGTAATTTATTCGTGTGTCAAAAGCATATGTAGCTAAAACTTTTAGCGTTTGAATGTAATGAACTCTAGAATGGATTTGTGATTAAGGTGTGTATTTTTTTAATAAAAATCTTCATGTTTTGTGTGATTCACTTATATTATGCTTTATTCATTCAAATTGGTATATACGCAATATTGATTTGAAGTTTATTTTTCATCAGGGAAATCGAGAGATTCATGGTGAAATAGAACCTATAAAAGTGAAAAGAGTTGCATGCAATCCTAGATATAGGACAACATAAATCTTCTGGATTAGGGTCAAACCTAATATGGGAATTCACAAATCGTTATAATGCAATCTTGGGGGTTTTAACTAGAAAGAGATTTCAGTTAATCAACTTGAGATTAGGAGTTTTTCGCCTTGAGAAAGGGTTTAACTTAAATTGGTAATTTCTACGGTCCACAAGACATGAGATTTTATTAAAAGATGATGGTTTTTGCTTAAGGGCTTATGGTTGTATTTTTAACTTGTCAAATCACAAAAACATTCTAGAGGGATTTACATTCAAACACGTTTCCATCTCTTGATTTCTTATTTTACAAATCTTCTTCCTTCATTTTTACAAATTGTAATTTATTAATTTAGATTCTTTTCCCTTATTCATCAAACAAAAATTCTGAAAATTGTTAGATTAAATAACAAAAAGACGATAATTATTAGTACTTACAATCCTCGTGGGAATGACACTCGGTACTCAATAATTTATACTATAAAACGATAGGTGCACTTGCCTACGGTTTTAAAGGTAGCTTTTGAGCCATCAAATTTTTGGCGCCGTTGCCGGGGATTGTAATATTAAGAACGCTCTATTTTTGTTAATTTAATCATTTTTTTTATCTATCTTTGTAAGTCTTGGATTACACTTATCCTCTTTATTTACCGCAGTGCATGCCTACTCGACGTCGAATTTGGAAGCGTGATACCGCCGGTAGCAACACAGAGGAAAGTACTAATACAGACCACGAAGAAGATATTAACGAAAGAAAAGATTTCTTCATGGCGGATGAACAAAGAACTATGTACGACTACGCCAAACCATCCATGGACGACACGTCATCTAGTATCGTGAGGCCCGCTGTTGCAGCCAATAATTTTGAAATAAAACTAAATATCATTTAGATGGTGCAACAGTTTGTTCAATTTGACGGCCTACCAGAAGAAGATCTGAATAATCATATCGCAAATTTCCTCGAAATCTGCGATACATTCAAAATCAATGGGGTTTCTGACGATGCCATCCGTTTGCGCCTATTCCCATTTACTCTTCAGGGACGGGCTAAACAATGGCTAAATACTTTGCCAAAGGGAACAATTACAACATAGAGCATCATGGCCGAAAAGTTCCTTTTGAAGTATTTTCCACCGGCCAAAATTGCACGATTGAGGAATGAAATATCTTCATTCACTCAAGAAGACGACGCGACCTTGTACGACACTTGGGAGAGATTCAAAGAATTGTTGCGAAAATGCCCACATCATGGTCTTCCTATTTGGATGCAAGTCCAAACATTTTACAATGGGCTACTCTCATCAACAAGGCAAATGATTGATGTGGCGGCTGGGGAAACTTTGAACAATAAAACACTAGAAGCTGCCCAAGATCTGATAGAGGGAATGGCCATGAATGGCTATCAATGGCAATCCGTATGAGGTAAACCTAATAGAACAGTGGGTGTTTATAATGCATATATAGTGGTTACACTAGATGCACAAGTCGAAGCTTTGACCCAAAAGATCGACGATCTAGCGGCTCCTAAACCACCACCACCGCATGTTTTATCTTGTGAAACTTGCGGAGGATTACATAATCATTAGGACTGCCCATACACAATACCTCACGCTGAACATGCTAAGTACATTGGGAATCAAGGCAGAAATTACCCAAGTAATCCTTACAGCAACACATACAATCCTGGGTGGCGACAACATCCTAATTTCGGTTGGGGAAACCAAGGCCAACCACGACCAAATCCCAATCCTAATCTACACACGTCTCCTGGTATTCAGCCAAATCAAGGTAAACCTAACTTGGAAGGTCTTATAACAAAGTTTGTACAATCAACAGATACCCGATTCCAGGTGGTGGAAACATCCTTGAGAAATCAAGAGGCATCCATCCATAATCTGGAAAACCAAATAGGCCAGATTGTAAAGATGATTTCCGAAAGGCCACAATGTAGTTTGCCGGGTAATACTTAGCCAAACCCAAGGGAGTACGTAAAGGCAATCACCATCAGTTTTCCACATGAGCATGATTATGCCAATGCCGCCATGCAGAAATACGTGGAGGATGACATGCCCAACGAAAAGCTCATGAAAAAGAAGGTTGCAGAATACAAGCCCAAGATCCCTTACCGGAGTCTAACCGAAGAAGATAGAAGGGATGACAAATTTGGTAAGTACCTTGATTCTTTCAAACAATTACATGCCAATATTCCATTTGTTGACCCTCCTTCAAAGCATGTTAGGGATCTTAATGACATCATTCCTAGTGAAAATAAGTTTAACAAATTATCAAATGTGCAATTGAATGATAAATGTCCTTCCAATGAGCTACCACAAAAATTTAATGATCCATGAAGCTTTATTATCCCTTGCACAATTGATTGTTTACCTGTTGATAGGGCACTAGCTGACTTGGGAGCTAGTATCAATGTGATGTCTTATGAAACATTCAAGCATGCGAGATTAGGTGAACTTAAACCTATTAGGATGGACATTCAATTAGCCGATAAATCGATTAAAAATCCTAGATGTATTATTCATGATGTGATAGTCAAGATTGATAAATTCGTGTTTCCAGTCGATTTCGTTATTCTTGACATGCATGATAATATAGAAGTTCCCTTAATTCTAGGACGTCCATTTTTGGCTACTGCAAAATCTCTCATTGATGTGCATAATGGAAAACTCATTTTGAGAGTAGGGAGTGAACAAGTTATCTTTAAAATTTCCTTGAAAAATCATATAGATGATACTTGTTTTCCTATAAACTTGATTGGGAAAAAATGATCTTTTCCTTGATACGCCATCTAATAAACCCTTGAAAGCACGTGGCGTTCAGTGTGTAGAAGTGCTCACAGAAAAGTTCATATTTAAAGATGTCGTGTAGAAAAATGGGGCCGTCAAGGTAAATTGTTCGAAATTTGACTTAGGTGGCGATGTTAAGGATTTTGATAAGTTTGAGGCTCCACCCGATTAAATCTTCACATTTAGGTGACATAGTCCAGCTATACGACGTTAAAGAAGCGTTACCCGGGAGGCAACCCGATATTTGTGTGCAATTGTTTTCATTTATTTTATTTTATTGTATTTTATTTTATTTTCTTTCAAAATAATCACAAGTCCTTAGAGTCATTTTCAAATCATAAAAAAAACTCTTGAACATCTTCTTGGTTGTCCTAATTGGGAATATTTGAGATTTCACGGTATTCGAGTTGTGTGTTGCTTAACTTTGTTTAGGTATGAAGATGTCGTTGAAGGTCCCGTACCAAAACAACCCAATGATTGCTCAACACTGATTCCACCATTGTAGTAAGGTCGTATTTTTCTTTTTTCACCTCTTTTATATCATTCTAATTTCTTTGCTTTTTGAGTGTTTGGTGTGTGTTTGTCCATTTCATTCTTTCACATTGAGGACAATGTGAATTTTAAAAGTTGGAGGTAGGTACAATATATTTTCGGAATGCTTGTATGCTTGTTTGTGAGAGATGTGATTTTTTTTAACAAATTGAATGTTTGCTAGTCAATAACTTGGCCCAATTATACCTATATTAACTTGTTAATTTGTGTTTTCAATATGAAGCTATTGATTGTCTAGGATAGATTGACGTGGATGCAGGCAATATTTTGATGAGATTTCTAACACCATAAATACTTGATGTGTAAAGGCATATACGATGATACCTAGCGCTATGAACGTCTGAGAACTCGTGATTTAGTAGTGGTTAACTAGTTGTTAAACCAAACTTGCGAATAAAAAAAAGAGAGAGAAAGAGAAAAATGAAAAATAGAAGAAAAAAATGGACCAATCGAGGTTATACTCCTCTATTTATTGTTGCTTAGTAACTAGGAGCATTCATGAGCCCCATGTTTGTCTTTTACGTAAAACGGCGACACGAATATGAGTGTGGGAAACCACCCTAGGAGGGTTTGAACAGAAATTCAAAATTTAAACCTAGTGGAAGCATGCCTCGAAAGGTCCCAAAAAAAAGGAACGAAAAAAAAGGGGAATGTATACTCCTTGACTTCTCATTCCAATAAAGTTCACGAAGCTTGGTTATATGACTAGTAGGCTAACTACAAAGATCTATTTAGTTCTTGTATTTTAATAGCATTATTGAATTGAAGTTGTTCATAACTATCATATTTATGGAGTGATGATTTCAAGTCTCAATAATGCCTACTGATATTACGGTCTTTCTTGACAGTCGATCGCTTTGCAAAACTATGTTTTTTACTGAATGGTTAATTCGGGTTGAGAAGGCTAAAAACTTGACTGCTTGTATTCAATATGTCGAAAAAAAAATTGTGTGTTGTGATTTATTGAATCCCTCGTTTTGATATTTTGTTTTGCTTGAGGACAAACAAAGTTCAAAGTTGGAGGTGGTTTGATAAGGGTCTTTTTATGCATGTTTTATGTGTATATTTGAGTAGAATTTGAGTTATTTTGTTGTTAGTTTCGTTAGTTTTTGATTGTATATTGTTTATACTACTATGAGATGCTTTTATTGTTGTAGATTAACCATTCAGGGCTAATTTTGGTGAATTTCGGACCATGGATTCATGTCAAAACATATCGGGGGGCTTAAGGATGCAAAAATGCTCGAAATTCCAAGCCAAATGCGTCATTTCAGGGCCTTTTTAGCCGAACACGACCATGGGGTGTCGGGCAACACGACCATGTTCAAACAGGGAAAAAAATCACAATTTTAGGCTTGGACAGCCTCGAACACGGCCGTGTTGTACGACATGGCCATGTCAGACCAATTTTCATCAAAATTCAAGCAGCACGGCTAGGGCGTGTCGGGCGACATGGCCGTGTCCAGGGCACCTTTTTGCAACTTTTCCATGCGAAAATTATGGAAAACTCACCAACCAAGCTTTTTGACCACTTGTACACCTTTAACACCCTATTTTGCTGCAACATGTCCCCATATTCCCTCAATTATCATATGAATACAAGAATTCACCAACCCAACAATGAATTGGAGCATTTGTTTAACAAATGATGGCATTATTAATGTGTTCTTGCACAAAAATAATGTCTATAAAAGCCAAGAGTATGAGTTGGGGGAATCATTCATTAATTCAAGATTCATTATTCAGATTCAATTCATAAATCACTTAGGAATCACTCATTGTATTCAACACTTTAAGTAGAATTGGAATCAAGGAGTTTTGGAGGAGCAATCTTATAGCACTTGGGGGAGTAATCTTGTAGCAACATTGGAGAAGAAGGCTTGGAGCAACATCATCAAGTCAATTGAGATTTTGAGAAAGATAAGTACATCATGTCTACAATGTTTACATCTTTTTGTGTAATTTATTCGTGTGTCAAAAGCATGTGTAGCTAAAACTCTTAGCGTTAGAATGTAATGGACTCTAGAATGGATTTGTGATTAATGTGTGTATGTTTTTAATAAAAATCTTCATGTTTTCTGTGATTCACTTATATTATGCTTTATTCATTCGAATTAGTATATGCGCAATATTGATTTGAAGTTTATTTTTCATCCGGGAAATCAAGAGATTCATGGTGAAATAGAACATATATTAGTGAAAAGAGTTGCATGCAATCCTAGATATAGGACGACATAAATCTTCTGGATTAGGGTCAAATCTTCTTCCTTCATTTTTACGAATTGTAATTTATGAATTTAGATTCTTTTCCCTTATTCATCAAACAAAAATTCTGAAAATTGTTAGATTAAATAACAAAAAGACTGTAATTATTAGTACTTACATTCCTCGTGGGAATGACACTCGGTACTCAATAATCTATACTATAAAATGATAGGTGCACTTGTCTACGGTTTTAAAGGTAGCTTTTGAGCCATCAGCTATCTACCAACTGGTGGTTCATTCAATAGACTGCATCTCTTCGACTCCAACAATTATGCATTTTGGAAATATATAATGAAGTGCTTCTTACAAGGTTGCGGGTTCGATATTTGGAACACGATTATAAATGGAGTATCCATCCCGATGAAGAAAAAGGAAGACGAAACTCAAATCCCCAAAGCCCTCAAGGAATTCGATGATAAAGACAAGAAAATATTCCTCTTAAACGGTAAAGCTCTTAACATTTTTCATTGTTTTCTTACCACTACAGAGTATAATCGTATTAGAGGTATTCGATCCGGTCATGATGTATGGAAAAAATTAGAAGCTATCTATGGAGACACAAATAAAGTGAAACAAGCTCGAAAGACCATTTTGGTTAAAGAGTTCGAAAATTTCACTATGAATATTGGTTAAAATATTTCCAAAATGGTTGAAAGGCTTGACAATATTGTAAATCCTTTTGTTTCACTTGGAAAAATTATTTCCGAAGAGAATAAGGTCACAAAAGTTCTAAATGCTCTTCCTGTCTCTTGGTCCGAAAAAAGTTACCGCTATAACGGAAGCTCAAAATTTAGAAATTCTAAATTTTGATGAGCTCATAGGTAATCTTCTCATCCATGAAGTATACATAAATGAAAGGAGTAATTCAAAATCATCTACTTCTCAACCGGATACAATATCAAATCCAACAACATGGGATGAGCTTCTTGCAACATCCAATGATGAGGAAGCCGAACAATGTCTAATGGGCATCAAAGAAGACAATGAGGTACGCTTTAACTCTTCTATTTTTTTTAGTAATGAATTGCAAGACGATTATGATGAATTGCAAAATAATTTTGATGAGCTTCAAAATGAATTCCAAAGTTTGCTCTTTAAATACAAAAATTTGAAAAAGGAATTCAACATGATGAAAAATTAAAAGGATAATTTACTTGTTTCATATGAATCACTTTCTTGTGCTCACACTACCACACTTGATAAGGTTAAAAACCTTGAAAAAGAAAATAGTACTCTTGTTAAGGATATTGATTACATGGAAAAGGATATGATGGAGTTTAATTTGAGTACGATAAAATTACCAAAATTCTTGATGTTCAACATTGTGATCATTTGAAACTAGGACTTGGTTATAAGCATAATTCTATGAATGATATGAAAAAGAACCAAGTACCTATGCATGTTAATCATTATGCTTCTAGAACTATTACATATTTTTATTGTGGTAAAAGTGGTCACACAGCAAATACTTGTCGTGCTAGAAATAGTTCTAATTATTATTGGAGACCTAAAAGTCTCAATGCTAATCCCAAATGACCCAAACACTTGAGGGTACCACAAGATAATTTCATGGTAGGTACTCAATGCAGTAAAAGTCAAAGGAAATTCAACTCGTCAAATAGACTACAAATGTTTGCGCCATTTGATTAAAGGAGAAGACATTATGTACAAAATTATTTTCCAGGAAGAAGGTATAATCAACAAAGGAAAAGATACAACCCTTGGCAATGGCAAAATTAGTAACTTTTATCCTCTTCTTAAATTATGCATTCCATGTTATAATTATTGCACATATTCATGCATTTATTTTTATCTTGATAGTGGAAATTCTTTTTCAAAATATTTCTTAAAAATAAGGTCTTAACTATATACTCTCGGATTTTTAAATTTAAAAAAAGGGACCTTGTATAGCTTTTCTATAAGCTCATTAGAACTTCACGTTATTTCAAACTCTTGTTGGCTCTTACAAAAGCATAGTAAGTGCTACTTGTCTAATCTCTAAATTGGTTTATATCATATTATTCGGTACTACTATATTCTTGGGCAAGAATTTTTCTTAAGATTTTGTAGGAGTTATTGGATGTCAATGTAAGTCCAAGCGGCTACGATAATCTAGAGGGGGGGTGAATAGATTATCTCCATCTTTTCGATTTTACCCTATTTTTCGAACTGAATGCTCAAAGACAATAATAAAGGTGCAGAATGTAAACAACACGCGTCGATTTATAGAGGTTCAACCCACCTAGGGCCTAATCCTCTACCACCCCAGTATATCCGGGATGGATTTCAAAAAGACAAAAAATTTTATTAATTACCAAAATTAATACAAACTCAACTTACAACACCTTGAAGAGCACCACACTCTTCTTCAACACCACCTTTGGAGATTACCACAATCTCCCTTTGAAGATTACCACAATCTTCCTTCAACAACACCTTTGAAGATCACCATAATCTTCAATATTGAAGAATACCAAATTCTCCAACACCTCAAGAGCACCACACTCTTGAAACACCTATCACCTAGATCACCAAAGTGTGTTCTTACCACAAGAACACTCACAAGGATATCTTGTGTTGAATGATGACCAAAAATCAAGATTACAACTCAATAATGAATAATACAATTTGAGTGCAAGTGTAATCAAGAAATGAAAGCCTAGACCTCAAGATGTGAAAGTGATAAGCTAGACAAATTACAACAAGAATAATAACTATGAAGAACAAGTGTTTGCTTGGAATGTATCTTGTTGTGTTGTATCTCAATTGTTGTATTGGTTACTCCAAAACTTCCTCTATTTATAGGAAATGATTGATCAAGCATAGGCTCCTCTTGGGGATTGAAAATCTACAGAAAAATACAATTAAAATCAAGAATATAGCTGTTAGAAATCAATCCCACAATTTAAGGAAAAGATGTCTGCTGTCAAACGGTCAGAAATTTGCTGTCAAAACATAGGGCGACCGGTCGCGCACTGATAATAGAAAAGGAAAGAACATATCAAAAATACAGGGGGCGACCAGTCGACGTAGACCTCGACCGGTCGACCTCATCCCCAACCGGTCCCCCTTAAGGATTTTCAAGAAGTCGAAGTTCTGTTTCAAAATAAACGCCAAGGTACCGGTCGACGCCCTGGTCGACCGGTTGACCTGGCCAATTTCTCCTCCGTCTCATTTTCTGTTTCAAAATTCATCTTCAGGTACGGGTTGCCCTATACGGTGACCGGTTGACCTCGAGACAGAAAAGTTATCCAATTTTTGTCGAAAATAAAACTCAAGAAATACTCCGAAAATTTAGTAAAAACATTTTAAACCAATCGGGAGTATTAGGACAACATTTAGAAACATAGTTTCAATGTAAAAACCCATTGACACAAATTTATTAAATGTGTTGTCCAATTTTATCTAAAATAAAACTTGAAGAAATACTCCAGAAAATATTAAAACTATTTTAAATCATTTAGGAGTATTTGGATAACAGTTAAAAATATTGTTTTGGTGTAAAAATAAAATTATCAAAATTAAGATAAAAACATGTATCAAACAATCTCCCCTTTTTTGATAATTACAAACCAAAACAATTTTTAGAAATATTAGGAGGACAAATTTAAAAACGATTTTCCGGTAAAAACATCTAACCGTTTAGAAGCAACCAAACTTTCCAAAATACATAAGCAACCAAGATAAGGGAGAAAATATTATGCAAGAAAAAGCACAAGCTCCCCCTATCAACAAGCACGTCAAGAATAATGTAAAAACAATTAACCATAAGCTAAGAGCTTTAGCTTTTACATTTTGTTCAAGAGCTTATAAGCTCCACCTGTCAACAAAACATCATTAGACAAGTATATAAGTCTATCAAGCAACAATTGGACTAAATATAATTCACAACTTATGGCTTTTAAGATGCCATAGCTTATAGCTTTTATAACAAACTTTTATTAGCTTCTTTGAGCTAACGAGCCAATATCCTGTTTCTCCCCCTTTGGAATCATCAAAAAGAATGTTAGGATGGTAAAAACATTATACAAGTTTGTCAAAATGCGCCAACAATACGATTTATCATCCTTTGAAAGAATTAAGCTTGGAATCCAAAGAAAAATAGGAGAAATGTATCAAGAAGTCCATAAGCTCATTTTGTTGGCCAAAAACATGATCTCAATAAGAATTTAAGACATTTGAAAATAAGAGAATCATGTAGGTGATGAAACTTTCATTGAAATATTTTATCGAACACTTGGCGGGTGTCAAAATTTGAAGAAAATGTATATAGCCCTTGGAAAAGAAATTTAGCCAAGTTTTTCATATCATCACCAAAAGCAATTTTCAACATATATGCAACAAATAATAGGCCTAACAAAGTAAATTCTCAAGGGTTCGACCCAATTGAGATAATTTTTAGCCAAATAAGAGATCAAGGCATTACGAATGCCATCAAGCAAAAATTAAAGAGCCATCAAGTAGCGCATACAAATAAGACATTACAAATGTCCCAAAATATCCATCTAAACAAAATGATCAATGCATCTCAAATGCATTTAAGCAAAAATTAAAAGAAGCACTTTTACCATCAAGTACTTCATACCAACTATCAACCAATGCCAAACTAGAGTATTTTTACCATCAAATACTCCATCAATATCATGATCATCCACAAGCCATTTTCAACTTGCTATTTTATCCCTTTCAAGAAAACAAGCAAATCTCATTAGTGCAAATTAGAGTTTTACAAGATAGTTCATAAAACTACAAACAACAAGGACAAAGTAAAAATGCAAAAAGATGATAAACACGGGGTGGGGACATCAATCCTCATCCGAAGAGAAACAAGTTCCGGGGATAAGCTCTTTGATAAATTTCTTCAATTTTCCCATAGATTTTTTCAATCTAGAATTTTCTTCCTTCACAACCCGGAGCTCTTTTCTAAGAGAGGCTACATCCCTAAATGTATCTCTTTCCACTTTGTCCATTCTCTCTTTGAGACTCAAATCTTCAACATCCGGCTCGTTTTCATCTTCTTCCTCATTTCCTTCATTGAAGTGTTCTTCCTCATTTTCTTCCTCCCCAATTTATTGTTCATTCCCCACATTCTCTTCTTTCTTCATCTTCTTGTTCCTCAATATTTCCTCTACCAATATTTTCAACCTCATTGTCATTAAAGAAATCATCTCGAGGTTGTAGTGGATTTTGAGCACGTCCCCTAGCGGCTTTGGTGGGAACTCGTGGTAAATGTTGTCGTATTCTCACCATTTGTAGAATGTTGGCATTATCATAGTCATTGTGCAGAATTTCGGTATTCATTTCACTTTCCGGATAGCCCGAAAGGTATAGTAGTCGACAAATCAAATTTCCCAACGTATATTTTTTCTTAGTAAGCCTTCTTGATTCCGACAAACAATATACAAAAATAGCCCCATAATTTATTCTTTCTCCTCGGATAATCTTATAGGTAAGAAAGAGTTCGAGATTACTCGGAAGTTTTACTTCTTTACCACAAACACAATAGGAGCAAATAATTGATACAATCCGATAATTTGGCGGCATTGCCGAGAAGCTTACTTCCGGAAAAACTCCTAAAAAAGTTTTTACCTCATAGAGTGAGACACCAAAAAGATCATCATCCCAATGAGCACAATCCACATTTTCAACACCATCATTCGACACATTAAAATGATTACAAATATCGGCCAATGTCCATGAATAGTGCCTACCATTAACGAATGTGTGAAGTTCCAACGGATTATCTACCGTAGCATCAATCCACATATTTGCATAAAAAAGTTTTATAAGCTCGTCATCATAATGCAAACACGGATTATCCCATAATGAAACCCAACCTTGAATTTCAAAATAAGCCCTAATTTCCGGATATTCATCATGAAATGCTAAAAATCGAACCATACGAGTGCAAGCAATTTTCTTATCATTCAACCCAATGTTTTCATAGTGCTCCTCCGCAAGCTTATTTAGAAATCGAAATCTATTAACTCTAGAGGGAGGCTCGTAAAGAAGTGATAACTTACTAGAGTCCCAATGAATATTCGATTTTGAAATCCCGGCTCTCAATTCAACAATCTCCTATTCCGTAAGCCGGTTTTAGTTATCTCCTTGTGGAATATCATCTTGTTGAGGGTTGGAGGAAGATTCTCCCATTTGCTTTCTTCTTCTCTTTTGAGGATTTTGTCCGGTTAATTGACGGGGTGCCATGAAAACAATATGAATATGAGTGATATAAGCACAAGGATGAAACAATTTGAGAAGTATTGGGATATTTTGAGAGAATTTGGGGAAAAATGGAGTTAGGGTTCGAAGGATTTGAAATAAGAAATGAAAGAAGAAAGCCCATGTTTCAAATATAACATTTCTGTCCGTCTGTTTTTAACCCTACCGACGGCCGATGGGGTCATTTGTCGACCGGTGTGGTCGACCAGGCCGACCCCTGTCGACCGGCCGCACTACTCCCCCGGTACCATTTGGTCAATTTTCATTTTCCAGAATTTTCCAAAATTCAATTTTTCACCCCGAAAGTTTTAAAACTTTGCAAAAAGACAATTATGGACTAAATCCAAAAAAATAAGAGTTTCGAGAAAAATGTATACTTGAGAAAATCGAGATTTTACGAGTAGTGCCCTTTTGAAAGAAATTTACAAAATCATAAAGTGGCACTTAAGGGGATGAAATGAAATAATTTGAAAGATAAGTACACAAACAAGACATGAACAAAATATCGAGTTCTAAGAATAATACGAGTGAACATACCTCGATGGTTTAAGAATCTTTTGATGAAGAAATAGACGATAGCCAATGAATAGGAAAAATATAACCTACACAATTCTTTAAACAATTTTTGCACAAGATATAATAGCACAAGTGTAGGTCAAGCAATAAGAGATATGCTAATAAAATGCTTATGTAATAGAAATCCATAAGAGTTTAAGAATAACATGTAAGGTCTCATTTTTCAAAGGATTTTTAAAAACTCAAATATATATTGAAGACCTTAATTTTTAAAAAAAAATTGAAAACTCATTTTGAAAATTTAGGCACAAATAAAAACATGCATAATAACAAAATAAAATGCAAATTTAATTGGGGAGATACGATTTACCAATTTCGCCATTTCCATGGGTTGTGCCATTCCCATTGTTGATGGTATCTTCCCTTTTAAAAATCATATTGTTGATGATAGCTTCTCCAATTGTTCCATTTCCAAGGATTATGTCTTTCCCATTGTTGATAATTTCTTTCTCTTGGAAATTCATTGTGGTGATGTCTTCTCCTTTGATCAAATGAGATGGTCATTTGATGTCTTCTTGGCAGTATGAATTTTCTTCGATTATTATTTCGCCGGGTACCTAATATAACATTGTTTTGGGGTACCCTCAAGTGCTTGGGTCCTTTGGGATTAGTTTTGAGACTTTTAGGTCTCCAACAATAATTAGAGCTATTTCTAGCCCGACAAGCATTTACCGTATGACCCTTCTTACCGCAATAAAAGCAAATAATATTACTAACATGCATAGGAACTCGATTCTTTTTCATATGCTTGACAATACTAGGCTCATGATCAAGTTCACTATTCAAATTATCACAACCATTAACATTCACAATATTGGGCAATTTATTGGTACTCAAGTTTGATTTTGATAAATCATTTTTCATGCAATTCATATCCTCAACAAGAGTACTATTTTGTTTTTCAAGGTTTCTAACCTTGTCAAGTGTGGTGGTGTGAGCACATGATAGTGATTCATAGGAAATAAATAAACTATCCTTTTCATTTTTTAAAACATTGAATTCCTTTTTCAAATTTTTGTACTTAACAAGTAAATTTTGGAATTCATTTTGAAGATCATCAAAATCATTTTGCAAATCACTATAATCATTTTGAATAACAATATCATAAGAAGTAGAGGGTTTAAGACATAGCTCGTTTTCTTCTTCGATGCCCATAAGACAATGTTCAACTTCTTCATATTTGGAAGTTGTAAGAGGCTTGTTCCTTAGATTTGACATTGTATCTCTTTGAGAAGTAGATGCTTTTGAGTTGCTCCTATCATTTGCATATACTTCATGAATGGCTTCTAATTTTTGCCATACTCCATGAGCCGATCGAATTCCTACGATATGATCAAATTCCAAATTAGTAAGTGAACAATATAAAATATTGAGAGCTTTACCATTTAAGCAGATGATTTCTTCTCTTCATCATTTAGCTCTTTGAGGCCTTTGGAGGTGTGTGGTGTGTCTTTCATCGGAATGGATTCTCCATTTATGACAATGTTCCAAATATCGAACCCGCAACCTTGTAGATAACATTCCATTCTTTCTTTCCAAAATATAAAGTTTTTAGAATCAAATAGTGGTGACTTGGTGGTGGAGGTGCCGGTAAGATGAGCTTCATTTGTAGCCGACGATCGTTCCTCTTCACTCGCGATGTGAAACGAGCTTGCCAAAGAGTTTGGCTCTGATACCACTTGTAAGTCCAAGCGGCTACGATAATCTAGAGGGGGTGAATAGATTATCTCCATCTTTTTGATTTTACCCTCTTTTTCGAACCGAATGCTCAAAGACAATAATAAAGATGCGGAATGTAAACAACACACGTCGATTTATAGAGGTTCAACCCACCTAGGGCCTAATCCTCTACCACCCCAGTATATCCGGGATGGATTTCAAAAAGAAAAAGAATTTTATTAATTACCAAAATTAATACAAACTCAACTTACAACACCTTGAAGAGCACCACACTCTTCTTCAACACCACCTTTGGATATTACCACAATCTCCCTTTGAAGATTACCACAATCTTCATTCAATGGCACCTTTGAAGATCACCACAATCTTCAATCTTGAAGAATACCAAATTCTCCAACACCTCAAGAGCACCACACTCTTGAAACACCTATCACTTAGATCACCCAAGTGTGTTCTTACCACAAGAACACTCACAAGGATATCTTGTGTTGAATGATGACCAAAAATCAAGATTACAACTCAATAATGAATAATACAATTTGAGTGCAAGTGTAATCAAGAAATGAAAGCCTAAACCTCAAGATGTGAAAGTGATAAGCTAGGCAAATTACAACAAGAATAATAACTATGAAGAACAAGTGTTTGCTTGGAATGTATCTTGTTGTGTTGTATCTCAATTGTTGTATTGGTTGCTCCAAAACTTCCTCTATTTATAGGAGATGATTGATCAAGCATAGGCTCCTCTTCGGGATTGAAAATCTACAGAAAAATACAATTAAAATCAAGAAAATAGTTGTTAGAAATCAATCCCACAATTTAAGGAAAAGATGTCTGCTGTCAAACAGTCAGAAATTTGCTGTCAAAACATAGGGCGACCGGTCGCGCACTGATAAGAGAAAAGGAAAGAACATATCAAAAATACAGGGGGCGATCGGTCAACGTAGACCTCGACCGGTCGACCTCATCCCCAATCGGTCCCCCTTAAGGATTTTCAAGAAGTCGAAGTTCTATTTCAAAATAAACGCCCAGGTACCGGTCGACGTCACCGGTCGATGCCCTGGTCGACTGGTCGACATGGTGTCGATCGGTCGACGTCACCGGTCGATGCCCTGGTCAACTGGTTGACCTGGCCAATTTCTCCTCCGTCTCATTTTCTGTTTCAAAATTCATCTTCAGGTACGGGTTGCCCTATATGGCGACCGGTTGACCTCGAGACAGAAAAGTTGTCCAATTTTTGTCGAAAATAAAACTCAAGAAATACTCCGAAAATTTAGTAAAAACATTTTAAACCAATCGGGAGTATTAGGACAACATTTAGAAACATAGTTTCAATGTAAAAACCCATTGACACAAAATCATTAAATGTGTTGTCCAATTTTATCTAAAATAAAACTTGAAGAAATACTCCGGAAAATATTAAAACTATTTTAAATCATTTAGGAGTATTTGGATAACAGTTAAAAACATTGTTTTGGTGTAAAAATAAAATCATCAAAATTAAGATAAAAACATGTATCAAACAGTCAAAGGACAAATGCTTATAGAGATATCTATGGTTATCTACATCAAATTTGTCAAGTTCAAGAAAGGCACATTAGTTGACAAACACAATCGAGGTATGTTCATCAACTTTTATTTTACTCTCGATATTCTTCATACCGTATGCCTATGTGTTTTATCTCAAAACAATCCCAAAGAGTCTCAATTAAGTGTCGTTAAAAGAATTTTTCAATATTTGAAGGGCACTCTTTTTTAGGTTTATTTTATCCAATGCTTGATAACGTTCCTATTTTTTTGTGATAAAATGTTCGTTATAAAAAAATTCAATACGATTCTTAATAACCGAATCAAACATATTGAGATTCAATATTTCTTTGAGGGATTGCATTTCAAAACGAAAAATTGAGATGTGCTTTATCTCGTCTCAAGATTAACTCGAGGATATTTTTTCAAAACCGTTAATCGTCGAGTCTTTTACCTCCATTCGAGCTTGTTTAGGCATAATGTATATTAAATGAGGTTTATGATTGCATTTTATGTGTTTTTAAAACTTAGGGGTGAAAAATCAGATTTTTGGATCAAAATTCGGACATAACAGGAAAAATAAGCTCTAGGGACCGGATGAAGAGATGTGGACCGGTTGAACACCACCTGGACCGGTCGACCTGGCCTATGTTTTGGTTTATATGCATTCTGTTCCCAAACTTTGTTTTTGAATGGTTTTTCTTCCATTTTTCGACCCATTTGCAAATTTCACACACAATTCACTCAAAATGATTTCTTTCTTGTAAATTCTATAGTTTTGAGTTTATATTATTTGTATTTCATCATTATTACCCGACTTCTCCGATTAATTGGTAAGTTTAATTCCTTTTTAATCTCAATGGGTTGAACCCTTGAGAAATTGCTTATTTTTTGATATTTTTGATGAAATTCTTGTATATTTGTGATGGGAATTATGTATGATGATGGATTATGCTTGTATAATTATGATTGGTGATGATTTTTGGGCATGATTGTATTTACAAAAGTTATATACTTCGTCATTTTCATTCTACGCACACCAAGTGCTCGATAAAATGTTTTAGTGACAATTTCATCGCCTACATTATTCTCTTGATTTCAAAAGTCTTATAAGTTTATAGAGATCATGTTTTGTCTATCAAATGAGCTTTTACAAGTCAAATTGTCGACCTTTCCCTTAGTTTTTAGAATTTTAAGCTTCATGATCAAAAGCTCAATAAATCGATTCAATTGCGCACTTTGATATGAATATATGATGTTTTTATCGTGCTAACATTCTTTTTTATGATTCCAAAGGGAGAGAAACAGGAAATACGCTCATACGCTCAAAGAAGCTAGAATAAGCTCGCGAAAAAAACTATAAGCTATAGTTGATAAAACCAAATGATGAGGAGTTAGCTTAATCCTTTGGATGGATTATGAACTTTTATTCATGACTAATGAATTCTTTTTGACAGGGGGAGCTTCTAAGATCTTGATATTTAAGCTCAAAGTTTAAAAGCTGAGCTTTTAGCTTTTGGTTGTTTGTTTCTATACTTACTCTTGTTGTGCATATTGATAGGGGGAGCTTTTATAAAATATTTTTTGAAAAATCTTTGCTCCAATTATTATGATCCTTATGCATGAAAAATGTCGCTCAAAATGGATAGTTATTTTTGACTGGAAAAAATGTGTTTTGTTTTTAAAATCGACCTCTTAAAATTGTTTTGGTTTGTAACCATCAAAAAGAGGGAGATTGTTAGATAAATGTTTTTATCGTAATTTTGATGATTTTATTTAAATGAGTTTTTCACCAAAATAATATTTTTAAATGTTGTCCAAATACTCCTAATCGATTTAAAATATTTTTACTAATTTTTCAGAGATTTCTTGAAGTTTATTTTTTGACAAAAATTGGACAACACTTTTGTCTCGTGTTCAACCGATCGCCCTAGAGGGCAACCCGTGCCTGAAAGTTTGATTTATGAAACATAAACGGGACATTTGAAAAACTCCAAGAGGTCGACCGGTGCCTGGGGAAGTTATTTTTGGCTCAAACCTCTATGTATTGAACTTTGAAGAGGTTGGACTGGTCCCCAAGGGGTCGACCGGTCGAACTAGGGGTCGACCGGTCCAAACCCCCTTGGACCGGTCCAAGAGACAAATTTATGTGTTTTAAATTGTTTTCTGTATTAGAGGTCGATCGGTCGACCTATGGTTTTGACAACAAAATCTATACGTTGAGCAGCAGACAACTTTTCATGAAATTATGGAATTGATATCTAACAGTTATAATCTTCATTTTAATTGTATTTTTTCGTAGATATCAATCTCCAAGAAGGATCCTATATCTAGAAATCAAATCCAAGAGCTCTTCTATAAATAAATGAAGTCTTGAAGCAAAATAGATAGAGAGAAAATACTACAACACAACAAGATGCATATCAAGCAAAAATTTGTTCTTCACTTTCAACATTCTTGTTGTAATAGCCTAAGTTCTCTCACTTGCACATCTTGAGGTCTAGGCTTTATTCTTGATTACACTTCCACTTCAAAGTTGTATACTTCATTATCTAGTTGTAATCTTGAATTTGTGTTCATCATACAAACACAAGATATCCTTGTGAGTGTTCTGTGGTAAGAGCACACTTGGGTGATCTTAGGTGTAGACGAGTGTGGTCAGAGGCGTAGCCATGTGTGGCTAGCACTGGGCTCAAGCCCAGTGCAAATTTTCAAAAATTATATTTTTAGTACTATAGTTTCTACAATATTCAAAATTAGTCCACCCAAAATTTAATGCAAAACTCAAGTTCACCCCCAAAATCTAAATGCAAGTTAAAAATCAAGAATGAAGAATGTAAAATTTTTGTCTTATAATAAGATTGATGTTATATTTAATATGTTCGTGATTTTTAGACTATTATGTGATCCTTATTTATCATTCGTACATTTATCATTTCATTACTTTTAAAATTTACTTAACTATTTGTATTAGTAATTTATTAGAATATTTATCTAATTATTAAGAAAATCATATATTTTATTAGTTAATGGCCTAACGGTCCTAACTAAATCAATTTAACGGCTTTGCTAATTGTACCTATCGTGTCGTACCATGTTTCTCGTTTTTTTAGCGCGTCGTGTTTGAGTTTAAATTTTGGTCCAATAAGGTTATTGTGTGTGTTCGGGCTTGAGCTTATTGTGTCGAGTTGTTATTTATCGGGCCGACAAGAACAATTTGTCACTCCTAAGTGTCATCATCAAGTATGAAATTAAAAAGTTATCTATTTTTTTAGTTTTTTTATATTTAATTATTGGCTTCTTGTTATTTTGGCCCGACCCGACCCACCCCATTGTCATCCCTATATATAGATAATTTTTCTTAGAGAAATTTTTACTTCTTAGCCCACCCTACTACTAATTCCTGGATCCGCCCCTGAGTGTGGTGCTCTTCATAGGTGTAAGAAGATTATGGTTATCTTCTTGTGGAAGAGTTTAGTGCTCTTTGAGGTGGAAGAGTTTAGTGCTTTTCGATGTGTTGAAGAGTTTTGTGCTCTTCAAGTTGGAAGATTGTGGTAATCTTCATTGGTGCCATTGTAAAAAGAGTGTGGTACTCTTCAAGATGAAGTTGTAATAATTTTGGTAATAATTAATAATTTTTTTTTCTCTTTCGAAACTCATCCTGGATATATTGGGGTGGTAGAGCACACAGTCCCTAGGTGGGATGAAACTCTATAAATCGACGTGTGTTGTTTAATTTCCCGCACCTTCGTTCTTGCCATTGCTTATTCATTCGAAAAAAAGGGTGAAACTCGGAAAATCGGCATAATCTATTCACCCCCTCTAGATTATCGTAACCACTTGCACTAATAATATCCCTACTGAGTGAGATGAAGCACACCCCTATCATTATCATGACTTTCAGGTTGAGGAATCCGGCTCAAGATATAATGTTGTGGATGGTGGAGTAAATTATGTTATATTTATATTTTAAATAATTATGATCGGACTAAATTTTTAATTTATGTATCTATTTTTCCCAGTCTATGCTTGGAATAATTGTTGGCTATTTAATTTGAAAGATGTATTATTATTATTATTATTATTATTATTATTATTATTATTATTATTATTATTATTATTATTATTATTATTATTATTTTCCTTAAGAATTAAAAATTCTAAATCAGTTTTTTGCTTATTATTGGGATCACTTTAATTTATAAATTCGTATTTTCTTAATAATATTTTTATAGTACTTTAATTTCATAAAATTGGGTCGTTACACTACTTGTGGAAGACTATTCGAATTTTGGATTTTATTAATAATTTTTTTTGTATTTATTTATTTATCTTAAAATGCACCACAAACAATTATGGAGTGATTGCTTGACATTTCGTTTCGCTCTTTTTTATTTTTGGAAAGAATAGTGTGAAAAAAAATATTTTGAAAAATAAAAATAATTATTGAGAGTGTGATTTTATATAAGATAAAAATGTGATGATGATAGTTGATGTGATAGTTGTTTTTAGTGTAATAGTGATTAGATGTGAATGGTGGTTTGATAAATAAGAGAGAGTAAATAATATATTTGTGATATGATTGTGTTGTGGTTGATGTGATATTTTTTTATTAAAATTATAAATTGATGTGATTAATGATTGGAAAAGTGAGAATAAGTGAATAATAAATTTTTAAAATATTTTCACAGGCAATCTCATGTTCGGTGAGAAATTCGTTTGGAAAATTAAAGAGATGAAAAAACTTTCATAAGCAAGCATTCCCTTAGTATCTTATATTGTTATGTAATATAACAAAAAAAAAACAATTTTCTAGTAAATTCAAATTATTACAAACCAAGTACCATATCTCCTAACGAGAGTATAAGAGATGGTTACAAAAAAATCTTTTATTAAATAAGTGGTTTCTTGTTAGACGGTCTATATTTGGCAAAATTGCAAAATTAGTCCTGTAACTAAAAGGATGTTGCGATAAGGTCTAGTAAAATACTCGAATTGCAAAGTAGTCCTGTAACTATGTACGATTTTACAAATAGTCCTGCATATTGCATACTTTGCAAAATAGTCCTGTAACTTATACTTGAGTCTCAATTTTAGTCCTAGTTTCAGTGGCAATTTTGAAATTTCACTGGATTTCGATCATGTGAGCGGCATATGTGAATTCCAATTTCTGGTGAAATTAGGACCAAAATTGATATTCAAGTACCAGTTATAGGACTATTTTGCAAAACTATACATAGTTATAGGACTATTTTGTCATTTTAGAATTTTAAAGGACCTTTTTGCGACCGCCTTTTAGTTACATGACTAATTTTGTAATTTTCCCATCTACATTTAGATGGTCCAGCTTAATAGATCTACCTGATCCACGGACCTAGCAGTCATCGACCCATCGGAATATTAATACTTTAGGAGGACCTACTAATATTTTTCAGTATGACTACTAATACTTTTTATAAGAAAAACTAAATTTTCTGGGGAACTATTGAAAATAGGAAAGACCAATATTTTTCAAGGGAACTACTAGTACGTTTTATAGAGACTACTGATACTTTTGACGGAAAAATCTAATACTTTTTAGGGAGTTATTAAATATTTTCAAGTGGACTACGTAATAAGGATTTTCAGTTTCAGATAGACTACCAATACTTTTTCATATTACAATTTAATAATTTTTAGCACTCTCGTGATATTATATCACTATGCAATATTACAAAAACTAATAATTTCAAGAGAATTATGTACTAATACTTTTCAGAAAGACTGCTAATACCAATCCCTGCTAATAAAATAAGAACATCAGCGGGGTGGGTTTTGCTATCCATCTAACTAATTTTGGCCAGTTAGACCATTTGATAGAGTTTTTGTATTTATTAATTGATAGTATCAATTAGTTAGATTGGTGTTTGACACTGCTTATAAGTACGATAATCAAGACTCTCAAGCCCGAACCAGAAATGTTATTCGACTCCCATCACCAGCAGTTAAAGTTGGCTGTTGTGGAGTCCATTACTTCAATCTCACCAAAATATTAATTAAATTATGATTATATAATCAGAATAATGCACTATGATAATAATATTTTTGCATCCCCTTTAATCTTTGGGTGGCGCTATTAGCACCCCCTTTTTTGATGAATACACTCATTTGATAAAATTGCAAAAATGCCATTACGTTAAAAGACTATAATACCCTTACTTAAAAGTCAAGTTCTAAATACACCCCAATCTCTAAATACACCCACATCATTCATTACACTTAAAAGTTAAATCTATTAAAACACACCCACCCAGCTACATTCTTCTTCTTCTTCTTCTTCTTCTTTCTTGAGAAAAGCTGAAACCTTGTTCTTATAAACCCTAGATTTTTCGACACCAACATAACAACTTATATGGATAACAAAGAGTTGATTCCTCCAAATAATGTAAGTATCTTCTTGGTTTTTATCTCAAAATTATGTAACTTATCCATTTTTACCGTTCGAAATTGTTGTTGCACCATTTTTGTGCGACACTTGGCACGACCAACCAACATGGAACGATCATCACTTCGATCATGCCACATGGCACGGTCACATAATCTATAGTGCCACATATGACACGATCTTTTTTTCAATGACCGTGCCATCGTGCCATTTGATACGATGGAGCATGAAACGATCATCACTTCCATCGTGCCATTTTGACATAATGTGTTTTCTAGGCTTGTTAATTTTGTTTTAATAGGGAACAAACTCGTTGCCTATGGAATATAGTGTTGTTTGTCCTCCCAAGAATGATGAGAATGTTGAAGAGCTTGGTGTTGTTACGGATTACACACACGTATTCACGACATACGAGTTATTTTTTTTCTCAGGATAAATTATTTGATTAGGTGCGTGAGGGAGGAGATGAGCACGTTATGGTTATTGTAATAAGTAGGTCGGACAATGGTCAAGGATTTTTTTTTCTTTTTATAGATGTTGAGGTTGAGTCAAGGGGTGGGGATCTTGAAGAGCGAAACGAGTCGCGCTAGCCTATTCATTTTTCAGCAGCAAGCTACGGTCTAACGACCCCCTAACCTAGGTTGGGGCAAAAACTCCAAAAAAGACCTCGGGTATTTTTGGCTTGTAAACGTAGTGGGCATTACCGTGATTCAAAAAACAAACTAGAGATGTCGAACAAAATCATGTTAAGAAAGTTGAAAAAAAAGTCTCTAAGAGAGAAACAGAAACAAATAAATGTGGTTGCCCATTTTGTTTGAGGGGTCGACAATTAACAATTGAAAGAGAATGGTCACTAGATGTTGAATGTGGTGTGCATAATCATCCAATTGCACAAATTTTGGAGGGTCACTCTTATGCCGGTCGATTATCAAGAAGCGAGGAAGAATATGTGTTGGATATGTCACATGGCAATACTCGGCCGAAGGACATTTTGCCTACAAAACAAGTTCAAGATAATAAGTCCACCATAAGTGTAAGTCCAAGCGGCTATAATAATCTAGATGGGGGTAAATAGATTATCTCCATTTTCTCGATTATGCCCTCTTTTTCGAATCAAACAAACCAAGACACAAATGAAGGTGCGAGAAGTAAATAATACGCGTCGATTTATAGAGGTTCAACCCACCTAGGGCATAATCCTCTACCACCCAAGTATCTCTGGGATGGATTTCATAAAGAATTTTTTTTATTAGTTACCACAATTAATACAACAACACCTTACAACACCTTTTTGGAGATTACCACAATCTCACTTGAAGATTACCACAATCCTCAACGGCACTTTGTGAAGATTACCACAATCTTCCGACTTGAAGAATACCAAATTATTCACCTCCTCAAAGAGCACCACACTCTTCAATAAGAAGATCACCACAATCTTCTTGCACCTATCACCTAGATCATCCAAGTGTGTTCTTACCACAAGAACACTCACAAGGATATCTTGTGTTAAATGATGATCACAAATTCAAGATTACAACTCGATAATGAATAATACAATTTTGAGTGCAAGTGTAATCAAGAAATAAAGCATAGACCTCAAGATGTGAAAGTGATAAGCTAGGCAAATTACAACAAGAATAAAGACAATGAAAGAACAAATGTTTGCTTTGAATGTGTCTTGTTGTCTTGTATCACAATTGGTTCACTTGTTGCTTCAAATATTTCTCTATTTATAGGAGATGATTGATCATGTATAGACACCTCTTGGGGATTGAAAATCTACAGAAAATTACAATCAAAATCAAGAATATAGTTGTTAGAAATCAATCCCACAATTTAAGGAAAGTTGTCTGCTGTCAACGGCTAGAATTTTGCTGTCAAAACGGTGGGGCGACTGGTCGCGCACAATTAGACATTGAAAAGAGAAATCTCATTTTTACACAGGGCGACCGATCGATGGGGGGTCCAACCGGTCGACCCTGTGTTGAACCGGTCGAGCTCATCAAAAAATTTGTCCAGGGAGTTCTGCCTCAAACCAATTTCTCCCAGGCACCGGTCGACCATGGGGCGACCGGTCGACGCCGTCGGTTGACCTTACCAATTTTACTTCTATGGCGTTTTCTGTTTCAAAACACATCTTCTAGCACGGGTTGCACTATAGGGCAACCGGTCCAACGCGAAATGAAAGTGTTGTCCAATTTTTATCGAAAATAAACTTCAAGAAATATTGTGAAAAATTAGTAAAAACATTTTAAAACAATCGGGAGTATTTGGACAACATTTTCAAACATTGTTTTGGTGTAAAAACACTTTAAAATAAAATCATCAAAATCATGATAAAAACATTTATCAGACAATCTCCCCCTTTTTTGATGATTACAAACCAAAACAATTTTAGGAAATCTTAAGAGGTCGATTTTAAAATCAAAAACGATTTTCCGGTAAAATATGACTAGCTGTTTGAAGCAACCAAATTTCCAAATAAAATAGCCACAAGGAAGGGAGTAAAGATTTTCAAAATATTAGCACAAGCTCCCCCTAAGCTATCAACATGCATATTAAGATAAACAAATAAGCAACCTTATAAAAGTTAAAAGCTCAGCTTTTACAATGTAACTATAAGAATTACGAGCTTAGAAGCTCCCCCTGTCAAAGACAACCATAATACAAGTATAATAAGTCCAAGATATATCCAATGGACTAGTTTCCATTCAAAGCTTTTTGCATAAAAGAGCCATAGCTTATAGCTTCTTTCGCGAGCTTATTTTAGCTTTTATGAGCTAATGATCTTATAACCTATTTATCCCCTTTGGAATCATCAAAAAGAATGTTAGCACGATAAAAACATCATATTATCATATCAAAGTGCACAAATATATCGAGCTATAGAATTTAGAGCTTCAAGTCCCAGTGGTTAAAGGAATGATTAAGCAAATGACTTATAAGGTTTGTAAAAGCTCATTTGAGTTGCAAAATATGATCTCTATAAATATGTACGCCTTTTAAAAATAAGAGAATCATAAGGGTGATGAGTTTCTTTGAAGCATTTTATCGAACACTTGGCGGGCATCAAATTATAAAGAAAAAGTATATAGCCCTTTGAGGAATAGCCAAGCCAAAAAAATTTCATCACCAAATTAGCAACAAAGGAAACAATATTCAACCAACATCATGAACATTTCAAGAATATCACCAACATACCAAGATATATTTTCAAGGGTTCAACCCAATTGAGATAAATCTATCCAACTACACAATATAATCAAGGCATTACAAATGCCATCAAGCAAGAATTAAAAGAAGCACTTTTACCATCAAATACTTCATACCTTTCATCCAAAATATCAAACGATACCATTATGCATAAATAATTAAGAGTATTTTTACCATCAAATACTCCATCAAGACCATAGTCAATACTTACCACAATCAATCATATGCTACTAACATTCTTGCTAGTTCATCCCTTTAAAGTAAACAAACAATCAAATTTCATTAGTGCAATATAGTTATACAAAATAGTTCATTACATCATAAGAAGAAAAAGAGACATGAAACAAGAGCAAGAGAAAGCAATAAAGTCGTCAATCTTCACCGGAGGAGAAGCACGAATTTGGGAGAAGGTCTTGATGAACTTCTTTAACTTTCCAGCCGACTTTTAGAATTTTCTTGACTTAAGGCCTCATACTGAGCTTCATGATAAAGCCTTTGTTCATCGAGTTGGGCTTGAAAAGATCCCCGAGGAGTTGGGCACCGGTATTACCCTCCGGATTACCTTGTTTTCCACCCGAAGCCAATCTTTCGGCTTCTTCATCATCAAATATATCATTGGGGTTTTGGGATGAAGATCCTTGGTGTCTCCCTCTTGCCATTTTTGTGGGGCGAATAGGCATATTTTTACGCATTCAGACTATTTGCAAAATATTATCAATATCGAAGTCATAATGAATCATCTCTGAATTAAACTCTAACAAAGGTAAACCCGAATGCATGAGAAGTTTGCAAATCCAATTTCCCATAACAAACTTTTTAGTCCCTTGCGTAATTGACTCAATGATGCATTGAATTAGAATTGCACCAAAGTTGAGCAATTCCCTTCTTGCAATTTTATATGTCAAAAAGAAGTCCATATTACTTGGCATTTTCCCAGCTTTTCCACAAATGAAATAAGCTACAATTGTGGAAATAATTCTATGCTCAAGAGACATAGCCAACAACGAGTATTGTGGCCAAACGCCCAAAAAGACCTTAACATTTTCCAAAGAGACACCAAACATCTCATAATTCCAATTCGTGCACCCAAAATAATCCCATCCTCCCTCACGGACATGCAACAACCGACATATATCGTTTGGAGTCCATCTAAAGTGACGATCTCTAACAAAAGAGTTCATAGCAATGGGTTGTGTTTTAACATCATACTCAACCCACAAATTTGCATAAAAATGTAAAATCACATTATCATCATATAAAACAAAAGGATGCTCGCATAAATACATCCATCTTTGATCCTCAAAAAATCCCCAAATAGTAGGAAAATCATTTGAAAAAGTACCAACCCGACAAATCTTTGTACGCGCAATCGACTTGCTCCCCAAGTCCAAATTATCATAATACCATTCCACATATTTATTGATATAATTAAGCACATTCGCGGGACGAGGAGCTTGAGGGATAAAAGATTTCTTACTTTTGGCACAACGACAATTGTCAAGCGAGATAGTGTCGCGAAGCTCGGTGATTTGAGGCTGAGAAAGTTAGGGGTTTTGATTATCCTCATGCTCTTGAGCTACGTTCCTTTGGGTAACCCGAATTTCCCATTTTTCGGCCTCTTCTTGCCCATTACCCGAAGTACCCTCTCCGGACCTTCTACGCTTGGGATTGGGATTTCGATCGGTAGAATTCCTTGGAGGTGCCATAGAAGTAAGATACTTGCAAAATAGAGATTATTAGCAACAAGAATCACAAGATTTGATGAAGAATTGAGGAATATTTTAGGGTGGGAGATAAACAAAAATCGCGCCTAGGGTTTGAGAGAAAAATGTATTCTGTTATAAGACAGAGAACAAACGAGTTTATGAAGAAAAGAAAACACCAGGGCGACTAGTCAGAGGGCTGTGCGACCGGTCTACATGCAGGGCGACCGGTCGACCATCCCTTGACCGTCCCCTGTGTAATTTTGCAAAATAAATTTTTTTCCAAAATTCAATTTTTCACCCCAAAAGTTTTAAGAATTTGCAAAAAGATAATTATGGACAATATCCAACATGTACGAGCCAAAAAAATATTTATGAGACTCGATTAAAAACATGAATTTGAAAAGTGCCCCCTTTAAAAAAACCCAACAAATCCATTTAATGACACTTAAGAGAAATACAATGGAATAGTTTGAAAGAAAAGGCGCATGATTAAATGACATGAAGAATATCGAGTTCTAAAATAATACGAGTGAACGTACATCGATAGTTTAAGCATCTCTTGATGAAGATGAAGAAGTATATATACCCTACACAATTAAACAAGGCTTGCACAAAATAATATGACACAAGTCTAGGCTAATAAGATATATCACAAGTATGCTTATGCCATAAAAATCCATAAGAGATAATAAAACATTTAAATCTAAAATACACAAGAGTTTAAAGCAATATGCAAAGTCTCCTTATCCAAAGATTTTAAAAGCACAAGTGTATAGAAGACCTTAAAAAGAAATTTTGAAAAAATATTTGAAAAATCATTTTACAATTAAAACACAAATAAAAACATGTATAATAACAAAATAAAATGCATATTTAAATGGGGAGATATGGTTTACCAATTACGTCATTTCCATGGGTTGTGTCTTTCCCATTGTTGATGATACCTTCCTCTTTGAAAATCATCTTGTTGATGATGACTTCTCCAATTGCTCCATTTCCAAGGATTGTGTCCTTCCCATTGTTGATAGTGTCTTTCTCTTGGAAACTCATTGTGATGTTGTCTTCTCCTTTGATCAAATGAGATGGTCATTTGATGTCTTCTTGACGGTATGAAGTTTCTTTGATTGTTATTCCGTCGGGTACCCAATATGACATTGTTTTGTGGTACCCTCAAGTGTTTGGGTCCTTTGGGATTAACTTTGAGATTTTTAGGTCTCCAATAATAATTAGAGTTATTTCTAGCCCGACAAGTATTAGTCGCGTGACCCTTTTTACCGCAATAAAAACAAGTAACAATTTTAGGAGCATAATGACCAACATGCTTAGAGACTTGACTCTTTTTCATATGATTGACAACGTTAGGCTTATGATAAAGTTCTAGTTTCAAATTATCACAACTATGAACATCAATAATTTTGGTTATTTTATTGGTACTCAAGTTGAATTTTGATGAATCTTTTTTCATGCAATTAATATCCTCAACAAGAGTACTATTTTCTTTTTCAAGGTTTCTAACCTTATCAAGTGTGGTGGTGTGAGCACATGAAAGTGATTCATAGGAAGTAAGTAAACTATCCTTTATCATTTTTCAAAACATTGAATTCATTTTTCAAATTTTTGTGTTTAACAAGCAAGCTTTGGAATTCATTTTGACGCTCATCAAAATCATTTTGCAAATCACTATAATCATTTTGTAATTCATTATCATAGGAAATAGAAGGTTTAGAACTTACCTCGTTTTCTTCTTCGAAGCCCATAAGACATTGTTCATTTTCTTCGTCGTTGGAGGTTGTGGGAAGCTCATCCCATTTTGATGTTGTATCCAATTGAGAAGTAGATGCTTTTGAGTTGCTCCTTTCATTTGCATATACTTCTTCTAATTTTCTTCATACTTCATGTGTCAATTTAATTCATACAATATGATCATATTCCAAAATGGTAAGTGAACAATAAATAATATTAAAAGCTTTACCATTTAAAGAGATTATTTTCTTCTTTTCATCATTAAGCTCCTTGAGAGCTTTGGAGGTGTGAGGTGTGTCTTTCATCGGAATAAATTCTCCATTGATGACCGTGTTCCAAATATCGAACCCGCAACTTTGTAAATATCATTCCATTCTTTCCTTCCAAAATGTATAATTTTTGGAATCAAATAGTGGTGGCTTGTCGGTGGAGGCGCCGGTACGGTAGACTTCATTCGTAGCCGATGATCGTTCTTCTTTACTCGCGATGTGGAACGAGCTTGCCAAAGAGTTTGGCTCTCATACCACTTGTAAGTCCAAGCAGCTACGATAATCTAGAGGGGGTGAATAGATTATCTCCATTTTCTCGATTATGCCTTTTTTTTTGAATCAAACAAACCAAGACACAAATGAAGGCGCATGAAGTAAATAACACACGTCGATTTATAGAGGTTCAACCCACCTAGGGCCTAATCCTCTACCACCCCAGTATCTCCGGGATGGATTTCATAAAGAAATTTTTTTTATTAGTTACCACAATTAATACAACAACACCTTACAACACCTCTTTAGAGATTACCACAATCTCACTTGAAGATTACCACAATCCTCAACGGCACCTTGTGAAGATTACCACAATCTTCTGACTTGAAGAATACCAAATTCTTCACTACCTCAAAAAGCACCACACTCTTTAATAAGAAGATCACCACAATCTTCTTGCACCTATCACCTAGATCATCCAAGTGTGTTCTTACCACAAGAACACTCACAATGATATCTTGTGTTGAATGATGACCACAAATTTAAGATTACAACTCGATAATGAATAATACAATTTTGAGTGCAAATGTAATCAAGAAATAAAGCCTATACCTCAAGATATGAAAGTGATAAGCTAGGAAAATTACAACAAGAATAACGACAATGAAAGAACAAATGTTTGCTTTGAATGTGTCTTGTTGTCTTGTATCACAATTGGTTCACTTGTTGCTTCAAATCTTCCTCTATTTATAGGAGATGATTGATCATGTATAGTCACCTCTTGGGGATTGAAAATCTACAGGAAAATACAATTAAAATCAAGAATATAGTTGTTAGAAATCAATCCCACAATTTAAGGAAAGTTGTCTGTTGTCAACGGCTAGAATTTTGCTGTTAAAACGGTAGGGCGATCGGTCGCGCACAATTAGACGTTGAAAAGAGAAATCTCATTTCTACATAGGACGACCGGTCGACGGGGGGTCCAACTGGTTGACCCTGTGTTGAACCGGTCGAGCTCATCAAAAAATTTGTCCAAGGAGTTCTGTCTCAAACCAATTTCTCCCAGGCACCGGTCGACCCTGGGGCGATCGGTCGACGCCTAGGTTGATTGGTCGACCTTACCAATTTTACTTTCGTGGTGTTTTCTATTTCAAAACACATCTTCAGGCACAGGTTGCCCTATAGGGTGACCGGTCCAACGCGAAACGGAAGTGTTGTCCAATTTTTATCGAAAATAAACTTCAAGAAATATTTCGAAAAATTATTAAAAATATTTTAAAACAATCGGGAGTATTTGGACAGTATTTTCAAACATTGTTTTGATGTAAAAACACTTTAAAACAAAATCATCAAAATCATGATAAAAACATTTATTAACAATAAGGATTATCTACAATGCACGTATGAAGAATAGAGTTATTGAGCGTGAGAGTTGATCTCAAATGCAACAACTTATGCATAAATTGAAGGAGCATGTATATTTCTATCATTATAGACGTTGCGAGATGAGTAACACCATGAATGATATATTCTTTGCTCACCCAAGCATTGAGTTGTTGCGTGCTTTTTCCGAGTGTTATTTTTATGGATTGCATGTACAAAACGAATAGGTACAAGTTACCTTTGTTGGAGATTGTTGGTGTGACGTCGACACATATGACATTATGTATTGCAGTTGCTTATATGGAGTATGAGCAGAAAGATAATTACATATGGGCTTGCACAATCTTAAAATCATTGATGGACCCATCTTCTCTCCCCACTATGATCATTACTGATAGAGAATTGGCTCTAATTAATGCAATAGAGAGGATATTTCCCACTTCAGGACATTTTCTCTGTCGGTAGCACATTAGTAGAAATATTTTGGTGAATTGCAAGAAAATATTAGCCACGAAAGAAAAATGGGAATCTTTTAACCTCTATTGTAATTTATTGGTCATCGCAGATATTGGGCAATTATTTTATGACTTAATTAAGAGATTGCCAGTCAGAATTTTGTGATTATTTAGCTGTCGTACAATATGTATTGGAGCAATGGATGAGGCCGTATAAAGAAAGATTTGTGTCTACTTGGACGAATAATGTCATGCATTTCGATAATACCATAACAAATAGGTAATTCACTTTATTGTACTCATCATTGCGTTTATGTTATATCACATATATACCTAAAAATTAATATAATAGTGCTTGAAAAATCATTATAGGGCGGAGAGTCACCATGCAACATTGAAAAGATAGTTTGCGTCTAGTCAGGGTAATTTCGAGATATATTAGGAACAAATTCACATCCTCCTCGAGATATGCAAATCAGTTGTATTCATGTCACTACAAGGAATGGTGTCTATACATGCACTGAATTTGATCTATACTGAAATGCATCGTGTAGCCGAGGTTAGCGTAGACCCTTTGTTGTGTGGTTGTGTATTAAGAAATATGTGCGGACTCCCATGTGCTCATGAACTTTTTGAATATGTGAGATTGGATAAGCCAATTCCACTTGATCAAGCGACTTTATTTTGGCAAAAATTAGATATATTACTGAATAACAAAGATGAAACTGGAGTGGGCCCGAAATTGGGTTTCGATGGACTTAGTGTTTCGGTGATCTTTTCACCAAATTTGAACAAGCACCCTAATCAGAGAGGTTGTTAATTTTGAAAAGAGTTATGGAGATTACGAATCCAAGAACAACCTCACTAATTGAGCATGAAGTACAACTTCACACAAGTGGTCGTCCTAAGTCTGTAAAGGTTAAACAATCCAAATCAACCAAACGTGACCCGAGTAAGTTCGAGTATGTCGAGTCTATTAAAGATAGTTGCTCACCATATGAAGAACTAATCTTTAATGTTGGTCCATCGAATCAACCTATGTTCTCTTCGATGCCGAGGCCGAAGCTACCGGTAAATATTGTCTCTTTTATTTATGCATGTAAATATGACATATTTATTGCTAATGTCTCACTGTTCTTCATGTTGTGTTTCAATAGGTTGTGCGTCAAAAGGACTATAAAGTGACCATTAGTGGTTTATGGAGCAGCTTCCAATACGTTTACATCAATATTATTATTGGTACTAAGGATGTTGACAGCGACGGTCATTGTGGTTTCCGTGCCATAACAGACCTACTTGGATTCAATGAAGAATCATGGGGCCGGGTTCGAGGAGACCTATATTATGAGATGAAAGAAAACCAAGAGTTGTACAATCATGTATTTATCAAACATGGTACTATTGACAAAATCTTATATCGTCTCAACTACTATAACGAGACAACGCATAAGAAACATTGGTTTTGTTTACTCAAGATAGGTCACTTGGTTGCGTCGGCTTACAATGTTGCTTTTGTGTGTTTGGCTTAGCGAATGTCCCTCACATATCTACCATTACGAACAGAAGCGCCAATTGCTCCGAAGCTAATTTATGTTGGATTTGTGAACAATAACCATTTTATAGAGGTAACACTAAAAAATTGAGTTATGTTATGTGTACTCATTGTTGACATGTATTTTGTTTTATTTGTAGGTTTTCTTGCGTGGCGGTCACCCATTGCCTGCCGTGGCCGCCGCATGGAATGATTTTTGCCATGAATGTGCAGTAAGTTAGAAGAATTTGTTTACTCAACAACTTGAATTGTATAGTGGAAATGTAGAAAATAGTTCCATTGTTCGTAGTACGGAGACTATAAACTTAGGTTATAATTATTTGTTTGTTATGCATTGGATAAGTTAAAAAACTTTGTTGGAAATGCATGTTTTTAATTGGTGTGATTGGTGTTGGAAATACTTGTTTTAAGGTGGCACATTTTTAACGGGCATTCTGTTCAGTAGGCTGTCAAATGGCACGATAGCACGGTCGCAATTGCCATGATCGTGCCACATGGCACAATAGCACAGTTGCTAATGTCATGATTGTGCCAAATTGCACGATGGCACGGTCGCAAATGCTATGATCGTGCCACATGCGTTGACTTTATTATAATATTGACATGATGAAAACGTTTCATAAGAACCTTATTATTACATCACAACCCTCATAGTACATTACCACCCAACAAGTACACAACACAACCAACCTAGTACATTACCAACCAACCTAGTACATTCTACAATCAACCTAGTAACACTGATAACATAGCAGAAAAAACCACAACACAAGCCAAGAGTACAAACGTAGCGCACAACCACCCAACAAATACACAACAGAAACCAAGAACCATACATCTCAATCAGTGTCAACTTATGAGCATTCAACATCATCTTTATACCTTCATCAGAAGAGTAGACATCAAACTCCAACGAATGGTGGCCACGGGTGTAACCTGGTAGCCCCTCAAAATCAACGTCCAACGCCTCATGAGTGTTAAAAACTTCAACACAGTCATGATACCTTGGGAAGTGGTTAGTCTGGAAAAACCGTTGCATGTTGTTCTCTTGCCAAACATGAGCACAATATTCTGGAGTGATGGAAAACCTGTTAGTGTACGGGTTGAAATTACCACCCGGCAATGCTGTATAACGCTGATAGTCACGAAAGTGGGTGCACATCATATGGATCTTAATCTTGACTTTAAGGACATGGAAATCCTTTTGCATAGCTTCAGATAGCACGCAACTCAGTTCAACAAATATGACATTGAAAACAGCAGTACGACATATGTTGTTTGCCATACAACATAGCATGAAGAAATTATCAAAGCATGTTTCTTTATTCATGGGAGTCCAACCAGTACCAAGCCAATCGGCTTTAGCGATCTCATTCCTTGTTCTTACCATTTTACTGTAACAAAAATCGTAACAAACATGTTCAATTGTATAATTATGATTCATCCAATTAGCTACTATGTAAAAAATTACCTTTGTTGTCAACACAACCATGATTTAATGCAATTTTGCTATCTACATTTGAACATACACATGTATTATAAGTGTAATGCATGGACCCACGTGTAATGTAACTTATTTTCACCATTTATTGCATGAACCCAAGTGTAATATGTAACTTATTTCCACCATTTAATGAATGGACTCAGACAATATGTTACTTATTTCTACCATTTAAAGTATGGACTCAGTCAATATGTTACTTATTTTCACCACTTAAAGCATAGTCCCATGTTATATAAGTAACATAAATCTAACTCTGAATGGAAAGATTGTATGTCCCTAACTAACATGACCATTTAATGGATGGACCCAATTTAATATGTTACATATTTTCAACATTTAATGAATTACCCACACATGGTAGACACGGTATGACACACACGATATGGCACGATAGACAATATTATGATCGTGCCAAAATTTAACCATCGTTCCACACATGGCACGATATACAATATTATGATTGTGCCATCATGCCACATGTGGCACAATAGACAAGATGGTGATCGTTCCACCATGCCACATTGACAACAGACTCATCATACTATGTGGAAACATGTGCAATCCCAAATTCACCTATACCAGAGAGTTATCAAGAACCAAAATCATCCAATCATACCCAAATCAAACAAAATCATTCAAGTTAACCGAAAACATATTATATACAAACTAAATATACAAAATATATATAATTCCAACTAAATACCCACAATATACACAATCTAAATCAATGGGGAGAGGTCCAAGTGGATGCATCAGTACTAAATTTATACACCATAAATGCTAAATGCTGATGATAGACAGTTTTTATATACTCTTCTGTGTTAAGCGTCGGGTCAAATGCATTTACAAGAAAAATCTCCACCTTCTTCAACGCAAAAGGTCCACAACTATGACTGTCATATTGTTCAAAATTCTTCGTTGGACCAACAATCTTGACAACCTAACAATTGTCACGAGGAACCAAATTCGGATGCTCCTGGTAGAAACCAGTTTGCTGTAGCAAAACTAGAACAATACGCGCAAATGGATAGAGCGACACATGCCACTCAAGACTGGCCTCCAGCGGCAACTTGTGGATGTTGGAGTCATAAATCCAAATCTTGTTTTCCTTGAGCACTATCCTTACCACAAACCAATGATTGTTGAGGTTGTGGATAAAAACAACCTGCAAAAAATACCTTAGAAATTAGGGAGTATGAACAAAACAATAATTAGTTAATTAATTGATACCGAAAAGAGATAATGCTTACGTGGTCCAACGAACTCCATGGACGTACCCCACCCAAAAGAGGTCGTTCACCATGGACGTACTCCACCAATGGCGCTAGAAGGTCAGCTGCTATGACCTCTGGCTGGGTCCCATCAAACTTTGTCTCCGACGGGTTTTTTCCATGTAGATTGGTCCATAATGTGCATCCATCAAGCTGCATAATGAAAACACATTTTTTAGTGAAAACATGATTGTAACGAAACAAAATAAATTACATATTATGGACTATCTATCTAAAAAATACATGAAACTTACAGCGAACTGTGTGTCAAGAAATCCTATACACCCTCGCACGTCGTGATGGACCATTACACAAGCCAACTCAGGCTTGCAGTGTAATACAACTAAGTACATATCAATTTGTTGTAACAAGCAAACAATAAGGTCAATTGTCAATGAACATGAACAAATAACACCTTGGAAATGAAAGAAAAAACAACATCAACATTGTGTTACCATTGAATCGAAATCGGTGGTGGGCGTCTGGATATCCTTAAAGAAACTACAAAAGTGTGTATCCAACATTGCGGCTGAGACAGAAAACTCGTGTTAAAATCACAAAACAACGATAGTGTATTTGAATTTATATATTGATTTAACTTACGTCTCATCAATATCTAAGAACCGCGTGTACTCAGCAAATATGGCATCCTCCTTACATCGCTCGTGTGCCGTGAAAGGACTACGAAGGTACCTAGATGACACTCGTGCTCTCACAACACGAAGGGACATATCATCCCTTCCAGATGTGGGCGGTGAATCCTATGTCGATGCAACACGCCCAATCGATGTCCGTACATCTGTAAGGGAGAGATCTAGTGCAGCCCCCTGCTGCATCGATGATGGGGGAGAAGTAGTCTGCTGGCCCACCATGGTGGGGGGGAGTAGTCTGCTGGCCTACCACGATGGGGGAACTAGAAACTTGTACAATGAAGTAAACTTCATTAAATAAAACAATTCAAAAACAATAAAAAAATATTATAAGTGTTTAACGAAAAAAACAAATAAATGTGCACCTGAGCAGCGACCGAATGCTGAATGGCAGGCAATACAAGTACTTTGACCTCCTTCCGCACGATAGGTGGTACCATAGCAAATACGTGCTTCTGGACCAAATCTGGCACGATCTGCTGCATAGAAGGTGGAACCTCCTATTGCACCCCAGTCCGGACCAAATCTGGAACCAACGCCTCGACCTCCCGCCACACTAAATGCGGGACGAATGCCTCCACCGTTCTTTCAACCAAATTCGGCACGATGGCCTCCACCTGCTGCAGCACCAATTCTTCCAATAACACTCGATTGATAGCTATAGAGGGTGTGGAGGTGGGTGGAGGACCATCTGGAACAACGCCCCCAGGGGATGGACAATCATAATCACCCCTCTCAATATGTGGATCCGCATCAAGAAGATCATCGTCGTCCATCAATGAAGTCAACTCATCTATGGTAGGACGTGCGGTCCTCTGACACTCCCCTTTGACATGGACTGAAGATGTGGTGTGGCGACGCTTGGGAGTTGGAAGAGTAATAGGTCTCTTGGAATTCTTATTCCCAATCGAGTTTTCCCGATGAACATAAATGACATTGGATCAGAGGTCGAGATTGACGTGCAATAGATAAGAAAGCTCATTGTCCATCGCAGTCAAGGTCCAGTGTGTATCAATCTACAAAATTGCAAGAACAAAATCAGTAATTAATTAATTATTACCATAAGTTAAAATTTGAAAAAACACAAATTACATTGTGTACCTGACGGTCAAGAAAGTCATGCATAATCACGGAGGACTTCGGAAACTTCCACCATGTGCAACGTGGAATAGCAATGTCTGAGGCTGGAACCCCACATGAATCCCCCCAGATTGGGTATGGCCTCGTACGCCCATATTTAAGAAGAACAATAAAAATAGTTAAATCGTATCTTTGTACTAAATGTAAATTATAAGACGTAAATAACATTAATATCACTTACCAAGAATGCCCAAACAAATCCATAAATACGGAAATTACTCGTGGGCTCAGTGGGTAATCGTGAAAGGTAGTGGCATAAAATCTGGAACGAGTACTTCCCCCAGCAGAAAGACTCTCACTGATCAATATGATCAACCAAAGTCCACCACGAATCCTCAATGACTGTGCACCTCGGATCCCACGCGAATAGCAAATAGTATGCAACCAACAAGTTCGCCACATTTAACTCATCAGGTGGATCATCACGTAATAAATCGGCTGCAAAATGCATTAGTAGAACCTCCATCGTCACCTTAGCACCACAGTGGTATCTATCATACAACCCGTTGGGAGGCGGAATGTGCTCGGTGTTAGGATCAAAATTCGTCCCTCGCGTCTTTCTTAACAACCTCATTCTCAATAACGACATGAAGGGCAACATTACAACTGACCGCACAGTTGTCCATCTGCAAAACAAAACCAAAACCAAAACAGGAGTTTCGAAACTCCTCGTCATAAAATCCTTGCAATCATGCAACTCAATATCTAAGTCGTCAAGAATTGACAACCTGTTATATAAATTGATCTTGAGCTTTACTGACATAAAGTTTGGCCTCTTCCAAGCCCACTGTGAAAAATAGTAAAAAAATCACAACTAGCAATAAACCACAATCAACAAATCACATAGCAAAATCTAAAAAACCTTGACAATTAACATGGCACGATGACTTATTTTATTGACCGTGACATCGTGCCACAAAGCACGATAGTATATATCATCGACCGTGCCACTCTGCATACCATCGTGCCACATGGCATGATAGTCTATCCCATTAATGGCACGGTCGATGATATACTATCGTGCCACCTAGGGCTATATCGACTGTGCCATGTCGTCTTCTTCACAGTTCCACATTCAAATACAGTAAAAAAATGGCGCCCTAACTACACCCATCTCCAACCCATACCCAAACAACTAAATACATACCAATGCAAGTTATTTTGAAGAAAAAGTGGAGTTACCTCTTCATCGTCTTCGCGAATCGTTGCCGGTGACTGTGTCGTCGCGTCTCGGCCTGTTGTAGATGGTGGTGCACCCACAAAGTCGTCGTCATCATCGGGAATAACTATCATTCTTCTCCAGTATGTTTGGATATCACGAGCCATTGCCGTCGAATGAAAAAGTTTTCAGAGTTGGTGGATGTATTTTTTTGTTTTAGATTGAGAAATTGGAGAGGTGAAAGGTTTGAGGGTGTATTTGAAGAGAAAATAAGTGCAAGGTAAAATTGGAAAAATGGGAACGTATACTTAATAATTGTGTCATAGTTGAAAAAGTTGAGATGATGTGGTTAAAAGATGGGTGTACTAATAAAAAAAAATGCCAATAGCGTTAGCGCCGCCCTTAATCTTTATTACCACCCTTTTGTCCTTTTTCTAATATTATTTGCTCACCGTCTGTTATATTTGCAAATAATTCCCTGATTGCCTCCGCCTTCCTTCAGACGCCGACTCTCCTTCTGTAAGCACTCTCCTCTCTGTCCTCCCCCACCCCACCCTCCGCTCAATATGTGTGTGTGTGTATATATGCAGGGATATCTTTATATTAATTAATCAATATAACCGATTTTCAGCTGTGGATAACTCCTGGGTTTTTGATTGATTTTCATTTAGGGATTCCGACGGTTTTCAGAAGACACAAATACCTCATCGAGAACAAAAGCGAAAAAGAAAAAATAAATACCGATTACGGATTTCGAGTCATCGTTTGATGTATATTTTTGGGTTTTCAATTTAATTTTAGTGTACCTGTAGAGAGAGGGAGAGAAAAATAGCAGGAGAGAGGGATTTTAGAGGGAGAGATTTGTCTCTTATTCAGAGTTTTTTTTACCCCCAGATTTTGGTTGTAATTTTTGTTTCCTTTGTAGCATCTCTGGAATTCAATAAAAAAATCAAGGATACTGTTTTTTCTTTTTCTTTTTTTAGCTAATTGATTGTCTAATATAATAAATCATTGTTTTTTGTTTGTTGAGAGTTGATTGTTAACTGTAATTGGAAATAAAAGAGAGGAATCTGTTGTTATTTTATTGTCGTCTTCTTTTTCTTTTTTTTTTTTTTTGTTGCTTATTTAAGAGAAAAAAAGAAATTATAAGGTGAATTGTGGTGAAGAAGATAGTTGATGGGTAGCCCTGGATTGAGTAATTTGGCTACCGCAGCTCGTATTGGAATATCCGAGCCAATTTCAACTGGTGGCCCCAGTGAATTTGATGTAATTAAGACCCATGAGTTGGAAAAGGTTGGTTTCTTTATATCCTTTTCATGAGTTTTACATATTTGCTAAAGTTTTGGTTGAAAGTTGTCGATGTATCTGTTTTCTGAGTAGTGGTGGAGGTATAGATTAGGTTGCTGTTTTCTGAGTAGTGGTGGAGGTATAGATAGGTTTCTGTTTTCTGAGTAGTGGTGGAGGTATAGATAGGTTTCTTGTACTAACTAATTCCGTGATTATGTTTCATAAGGTTCATATATGGTTTTGAATTGGAATGAAAAACTCAATCTAAATTGAGAATTGTTATCATTCGGTTCAATCAATGATGCATCCTGAGCATTTGCTATAAAATCTAATTGCATTTCCAAGAATATCAGCTTTTTTGAGCATGAATTTGATGTGAACAACTTTAGCTCTTTACACACTGATTGCTAAATGGAATTCCGCAAGGTAGGAACATGAAATGCTAAATAAACTAATTTTGGTTGTTTGGATGCGAATGGAGAAAAAGATAACTTAAGGGGAAATGACATGTAATTGTGGGAAATTCGTTTCTACTATAAAAATGTAAGAAAACAATAGGAGAAAGCCTAAGAAAAAGATTATTGGCTCCTCTCCCTGCTCCAACCTTATCATCACCTCCTTCCTTTGTATTGTTTTCCTTGGACAACTAAACAAGCTTGGGATTTTATATATTTTTTTGATTTGCTATATTTTTCTTAGTATTTTCCTTTACCCATCAAGATCATCAGACCAGTCAGAGTGTTAGTGTTCGGAGTCAGAAAATATAGGAATATCTTAACTCTTTCTGTACTCGGTGCAGAAATAAAAATTGTCTTTGGGGATCTCTGGAATGCAAACTCATGAATGGCATCAAAGAAGAGATCTTTGGTTGAAGGTTGTTAGGTGGTGTAATGTACCATTAGTTTATTGAACAAAGTAGTAAAACATCATTTTGCTACCCTGGTCGTTTAGGATTGCGAAATTTAGCTATTTTATCAGCATTTTTGGGTACTCCATGCAACTGCTTTCTATCTTCAGTAACTCAGTTTGACCTTCTTAGGAAGGTAACTGAAAAGAAAACGGAGTTACTTTTTCTTCTTGGCAATATTTGCCTCTGCTATAGGATGTATTTCCATTTATCTGACTTGTAGTTCCATTTTCCCCTTTTCCTTTTCTATAAGCAATGGGAATTTTGTGTTGCAACTACTACTTGTTTTTGGCTGAAGTTTTTTATTACATCCAAATAAATTTCTTTTGGTTTTGTTTTTTCTTTAGGGAGTACTGTTGATTGAAAGAAATTTATATTTTCTTTTGATTTCCTTTAGCCTATGAGTTGTGCAATTTTAAGAAGTAATTCAATTGATTATCAAGTGGAAGTGGCTTGTAAATGCTCTTACTTGTGAATGGACTGTCAGCTTCTTGTAGATGCGGGGTTGTATGAAAGTCATGAAGAAGCTATCAAAAGAGAGGAAGTTCTTGGTAGATTGGACCAGGTCTAATGCTGTAACCTTAAACTATCTACTTGTCCTTTCTTCTGGTGGTTCATGCATAAGTTACTGATCTTGGATAATTTTACAGATTGTGAAGACGTGGGTGAAGAATATTACCCGTGCCAAAGGTTATAATGAGTCAATAGTCCATGAGGCGAATGCAAAAATTTTCACATTTGGTTCTTACCGGCTTGGTGTATGAACTTTTCACTTCTTTTTTTCCCACTTTGTGTCATTTATACTTTTTTTTTCCCTATACCTATCTTCCTTGAGGTTGTTACCTTTGCATTATGTGGCAACCAATGAGAACCAAGTCATTCTGTTATCTTTGATGCTTTACATATATGTTTATGACAATTTTTATTTTATTTTGTTGCCTGTCTTGTACAAACCTCTATGATTACCCATTTTCTTGCGACGGCTTTGTTTGATTATGAGGTTATTGTGGAGGAAGAAGAGAAAAATTGTCCTTATTTTGCTTCCAGTGCTGCATTTGTGATTATGGTATTGCCCTTTCGATTTATCTGGTTCATGATAGCGGAGTATAAGATGTAAGCCATATTTGAGTTTAGACAATTGATGGTTGCAGGGGCTGGTGTTTTATCTCCTCTTTAGTTGGTGGACGATCCAGGCATCCAGCCCTCTCTCTGCCCCATTTTTCTTTCTTTCTTTCTTTCTTTCTGTGACTTTTCACCCTCTCATCTGTTAAACTTACTGAAGCGGAACCAAACAAGTTTACCACAAACTTATAATTTAGTCAGGCCTGAGGAAAAAGTTATCTGTTTCGACCAGCCAAAAGTTGCTTGCTGAGTTTGATGGTTGCATTGCTTAGCTTGCGAGGTGCTGGAACCGAGTGGGTTTTGAGGCTGTTTTCTCAAGAAAATATGCTGTAAACCATGTGCAACTGTCTATAAAGGGAAAACCAGAGCTATGTTAGTCTGTTAATGGTGGTAATTGGAGCTAGGAATTTTGGTGTCTCATAATCACATATTTTAACTTAGCAAATTATGCCTTAAAGTTTTAAGAGATGAATAAAATTTCTTACTCTGATAAGAGGATGCCAAAACTCATGTCTTCAAGTAAGTTTTAGTGAGATGTCAGGAGAACCAGTAGTAATTGGTCAGGAAGTGAAAGGTTACCTAACAAGTGAATGTAATTTTATTTTGGGATAAAATCTTAGTTATCACCGAATACCTAAAACATGTAATCGTCCGATCATATCTATGCATAAGCCAAATTCTGCCCTTTTATTAGGCTTTAATAATTGGCAGGAACTATCTCTGAACTTGTTGTATGTTATTTTAAATGAATCTTTGCTCAGTACAAACCATTATATATTTTCATCAAGGGGAGATATACATTGTTGTATACACTTTCTTGAACCTTTTTTAACTACGGGCACAACAAGTGACTGAAGCTAAAAGCTGTTTTTCCATATTTTATGTCGTTTGGGTTTTGGATATGGTCGTATTTTGGAATGTGAAGTTACAACTTTTGCTTTTAGTGGTTTTACATGAAATGTTTGAGTTTGAGTTTGATTTTGGCTGGGGCTAATTGGATGAAGATGTCTAGATTGCATCTACTTCACCTTGATTAAGTGACGAATGCTTGAAACATGATCATGCAAAAGCCAAACTAAAACTAACGTGGAAAGAATGAATGTTTATAGTTATAAAAATTTTCTTTGGGTCTTAATTGTAGTAAACTGTGGTCCGTTTTCCAAGGTTGCCGGACATGCCTTTGATTGACTTATAGTTGCTTTCTTTTGTTTATAGGTACACGGACCTGGTGCTGATATTGATACCTTGTGCGTAGGACCAAAGCATGCAAGTCGAAATGTAGGCTATTTGCTTTATGTCCTATTGAATCTTATACCTCCTGAATGGAGAAAATAACTTTGTCATGAACAGGAAGATTTCTTTGGTGAACTTCACAAAATGCTGTCTGAGATGCCTGAAGTACAAGAGCTGCATCCTGTACCAGAAGCTCATGTTCCTGTGATGAGGTTCAAGTTCGATGGTGTTTCCATTGATCTACTTTATGCAAATGTGTCCCTCTGGGTTATTCCCGAAGTATGAACCTTTTTGTCTTCGTAATAATGAATTTTCAGTTTTTTTAGCTTCATTTTTGTTTCATGTACTTGTCAATTTTGTATGCTTTAATGGCTGATGTAGCAATATGTTTGCCTGTGTAACCTCATCTCTCTCTGTCTCTCTCTCTTTTTGGCTTCATCTTCTGATGACTGTGCATATTTAGTGACTCTAGTTAGTGGTTAAGAATCTGGTTTCGTTATATAGTAATTTCATTTGAGTTTCTTTAAACCAACATTTTGTTGCTAGTTATTCAATGATACATTGTGAAGGTTGTAGAAGATGCATACCTCGTTAATTGAGATGAGTTGTTCTGTTGGTTTGAGTGTTCGATTTTCATGACAGTCAATAGTCAGGTGAATTTTCTCTATGGAGGATTCCATGACAACTTTCAATAGTTATAAAATGGCGAATTTTTATCTGATGTGTGCAAGTATGTTGTACATTGATGCCTTCCGTGACGAAAATAACTTGGGGGGTGAAGTTCATGCTTCTTCTTAAACAAACCCTGCTGGACCAATATGCATCTTAATTGGACTAAATTGTTGCTGCTTCTTCTTAAACAACCTTGTTTTGATGTGTGATGTTATAGGTAAGAGCTGTTTTTGATACCTTGAAAATGTTTTCCTTATTCAACAACCCCCCCTTCCCCCACCCCACAAAAAAAAAAAAAAAACAGAAAAAGTGAAAAAAGAAAAAAGAAAAGAAAACTATAGATGCTGCTATGACTATAACCTGGTTGAAGCATACGTTTCACTATTTGTCCTTGGGCATTTTTGTCGTTTAGACTTCAGTATCAGTGAATGTCTTTCATGAGTATTGACTATTGAAATACTTTTTGGAGTATTACATGATCCTTTTCCCTTGTATGCTGCTACCGGTTTGCTCTTAGGACTTGGATATTTCACAAGAATCTATTTTGCAAAATGTGGATGACCAAACAGTTCGTAGTCTCAATGGTTGTAGAGTGACCGATCAGATTTTGCGCCTAGTCCCAAATATTCAGGTGTGTGAATAGTACAATTAATTGTTGAAGTAGTAGTGTCACAAATGATGTCTAAATTATATTGTTTGTCTATCTTCTAGAATTTCCGAACTACACTACGATGTATGAGGCTGTGGGCGAAGCAGCGTGGAGTTTATTCAAATGTGAGGAAATAAAGACTGTAGCTTCTTTCTTATCGCTCAGTATCTTTTATTTATATTGGATATGTAAGAATTGGGTGTTGTTTTAAGTCTTTCATGCCCTTAAGCTGCTATTCCATCTGGCCAGGTTACTGGTTTCCTTGGGGGTATCAATTGGGCATTGCTTGTTGCCCGCATTTGCCAGCTGTACCCAAATGCTTTGCCTAGCATGTTGGTATCTCGCTTTTTTAGGGTGTACAATTTGTGGCGGTGGCCAAATCCTGTTATGTTGTGTCCAATTCAAGAAAGCTCTTTAGGACTTTCCTTTTGGGATCCTAGAAGAAATTATAAGGACAGGTTACACCTGATGCCCATAATAACTCCTGCATATCCCTGCATGAACTCTAGCTACAATGTCTCAACAAGCACGTTGCGGGTCATGATGGAAGAATTTCATAGGGGGAATGAAATATGTGAGGTACTCTTTCTGCAGTCAGTATTTTTTTCTAGCTAAGATTGGATGTATATTTTTATATTTGAATTGTACTTTATGCTTAATGTTTAATAGGTTTGCCTTACCTCGTTAACTATAAATTTCCGGTATGAAGATGCTACTTACCTTGGGTTTGATTGCATTTCCATGGTTACTCCACGTTTTACACTTCTGCTCGTAGGGTTCTAATTGGTTTACGTTCATTTTATATCAAGTAGTCGTTCTTCTAGTCTGATTGGCTTTTCCTGGAGTGCCACATTGGTACAAATGATAAGAGCTGAATAATGATACTTCCCATTCGTCAGAACCATATTCCGACATATATTAATTCTCCAAGTTGGTCCTTTACTAAAAAGTTGAAAAGAACATAAAAAGGTAAAAAGAACACCTATAGGTGGAGAGATGTGTAGCAAAATTGGCTGTAGTAAAGATAAAAATATGTTCTTATTATTCCTGAAGACTTCAAGAAACTATTTTGGTACATGTTCCGTATTCCCTTTTGGCAACAGTTTATTTGTTTCCTCGGCTATTTGATGGATTATGCTTGGCAGCTCCTCGGAACAGTTCTTCTATCTTTTGTCATTATGCTTTTTTGTGCTTCTGGAGTTATTGCAGGATGTATACTTTTGTTTTATGTGTAAGTTTGTGGTAATCGGTTATCACGTGTGGTAGGCAATAGAAGCAAACAAGGCCAGTTGGGGTACTCTCTTTGAGCCTTTCGCCTTCTTTGAAGCATACAAAAATTATCTGCAGATAGACATAGAAGCAGAGACTGATGATGACTTGATGAATTGGAAAGGCTGGGTTGAGTCCAGAAAACGCTTGCTTACTTTGAAGGTTTGTGGACTCTTATACATTTGTTTATTTTTTGTGTTTTGATTTGTTGGTATCAGTTTAAGTTTTTAGCGATAATTACAAAAAACTACCCGTGAGGTTTGGTCTACTTATAAAAAATACCAGCTAACTTATAAATTACCCCAAAAAAAAAACTCGGACTAACGGAAGTTCAATGAAACTAATGGAATTTGCGAAAAAATGTCACAATTATCGTTAAGAGTAAATTTCTTTAAGAAAATGAAATTTAGTCAACTTTATCCCCAAATCAAATTAGTATCAAATTTTGATTCCTCACCATGATCCAGCCGTTCATAGTTTTTTCCCCTCTAAATTAGAGAAAACAAAACAAAAATTTTGAAAAGAAGAAAAAAGCGCGCATGTATAGAGATACATATATACATATATTAGTATATTTTTGAAAAAATAAATAAAAAAACATCCAAATGAAATAAAGATACTATTCAAATTATGATATTTAATCAATATAACAATTATAACCCTCCAAATTGTAAACATTACAAATAGCCCCAAGGGCATTCTGTCTCCCTACACATTTTGAAAGGGCGAAATTGGATTTTCAAATTTAGTTTTTGATGGAACCAACATTTTCCGCTATGCCAACTAACAGTTGCAAAGTGTAAGATGGAAGCATATTTCAAGTTTTTGAAATTTTAAAAGTTAGCTGGGTTTTTTTGTAATTAGACCACACCTCATAGGTAATTTTTGTAATTATCCCTTAATTTTGCTATTGTTTCTCTGTATGTTGAACAAGTTTGTCTGTCAATAATCCAGATTGAAAGGGACACGAATGGGGTACTTCAGTGCCATCCTCACCCTGGCGAATTTTCAGATAAATCCAAGCCGTTTCACCATAGTTATTTTATGGGCTTGCGAAGGAAACAAGGTGCTAACCCTCAAGAAGGCGAACAATTTGACATAAGAATGACGGTTGAGGATTTTAAGCGTGACGTGTATGCATACTCATTCTGGAAGCCAACAATGTGGATTCAGGTATGTCACGTCAGACGAAAAGATTTACCTAACTTTGTCTTCCCTGGTGGGGTCCGGCCTTCTCCCCCTGCCAGAACCTCTGCTGAGAGCCGCTCGGTTTCAAAATCTAGTTCTCTACAAGCTGATGCTGTTATGAGCAGAAAGAAGAGAAAACAAGATGATGTCAATAAAGGATTTAGCTTGACGGAGTCCTCGGGCACTGGCATGTGTATTAGTGATGCAACTTCATTGGACGAAACAATGGCAAAGAAACAATTCGAACCTGATTTTAGTGGCACAACAAGTAATGGTCCTGAAATTGCAGGATTTGGTCAAAGCAAACCAGGTTCTTCATTTGCATTGGATAAGCCCGTCATTGAGCAATCATATGCACAGACTATTAATCACCAAGGTTCTTCGGAAGCACTTAATGGGCTTCTAGAAGATGTACAGTTGAAGAGTGAAGCTCAACACAGTGGCAAGACAGAAGGAATTAAACCATCGTCGCCCTTCTCATCAGAGCAAGCTGTATCTAATACAATGGTTCAACAGAAGGGTGATTTAGAGGAGCTTGAGGTCTTTTCAGCTAACTCTTTCTGGTTGTATCTGTATGCAGCAATGATTTTTTTCTTGTTTCTTTGTATTGTGAAATGCCAAGTTGTGGTTTGTTCTTTTACTTCAATTTTACCGAAAAAATCCATGGTTGTACTTGTAGATGCAGCATGTAGTTTGTGCATGGATAGTTACAGATGTTGGCACCACGGTTCATTTAAATTGGAATCGGCATGTAGAGTATCTCATCATCATTTACTGCATATTCCAGTTTCTCGCATCATGGACTATATTCCAAAAATTGTTTGTGCATAAATTTTAGGGATGATACAAAAATCCCTCAGAGGTTTGGGCTAATTACAAAAAAAGCACAGGGCTTTTTGAAAATTGTAAAAAACCCCTCGAGGTTTGATTATGTTTTACATTTTCCTCAAAAAAATTTCAAAACTCCCCCCATGACATTGATAAAAATATTATAGTTACCCCCTTAAATTTAAGACGATAAACTTGACTTTTTTTTAATTTTGAAACATCTCTGGTTTCTTTTGTAATTAGCCGAAACCTTAGGGGTATTTTTGTAATTATCCCTAAATTTTACCTTTTCTCACACATGCATAAGCCCTCGTTAATGTTTGGCATGAGCCGTTGATAGATTACAGAAGTGCTATGATTGTACATCTCCTTTTATTTGTTGTAACATGGTTTATTGCAACTATTCCTCGTATATAAGGGAATGGAGATCGACTTCTGACCCTTTCTCCACTGTTTTTCTATTTGTTTATAGCCTCTTGAATTGTCTGTGGCAAGTGCAACCGCATCTGCATCAACAAATGTGCCAGCTCAGAAGCCCCTTATTAGGTATCTATCTGCACCAGTCGATCGAGTTGAATAATTTTACCATTTCTCTCAACTTATATTGCCAGTTATGATTGAATAATCCCGGTCGGTCTGTGAGTCACACTGGTTGGTTTTATTTCAGGTTCAGTTTCACCTCTTTACCTAAGGCAACTGGAAACAGTGCGTAAAGGGATTTGTGGAACGGAGCGCACATTTCACCCCAAAGTTATATATAATCGTTCGGGTCATGTTCTTGCAGATTTAAATAAAATGTCGAGAAATTCTTAACTTTAGTGCAACCACAGTTGGGTGTGGTGGCTGGAGTGTTGTAAAGTATTTGTATTGTTTCATCTGTATTCTGGAATCTGTCTCTCTTTGACGTTTAATGCAATGAAAGTATTTTACATTCAATTCTACGCTTTATGTTATCGTTTCTTGAAGTAGTATTCTACTTCTCTGGTGTGGCCTGTGAAGTGTTTCAGTGTGTGCTGTATTCTGTAACCAGAGTCGCGTGTGTTTGACTGGGTTTTAAAACTTAGACCCGAGTTCTGAGCCTGGGTCCCGTTTGACCGGGTTAACGGGTCCCATTTGTCAACTATCATCACTACACATTCTTACCACAAAATACAATATTCACTTTCTTATTTTTCTAATCACCAACACCAATTACATCAGATCATTATTTTACCAAAAAAATCACCACATTAATTATCATCACCACATTTCTATCTATTATCCAATTGTACTCAACTTTTTTTCTTCTTATAATAATTTTTTCACTTTATTCTCTCGAAAAATAAAAAAGAGTGGAATGATAGGTAAATTTCACACCCTACTTTCTGCATCCCTTTTTTACTGCACCAGCTTCTAATTAATATGAGATGCAATGAATCTAAATCAACGTGAGACGATATATTATATGTAAATACTTTAATGTTGTGGGAAATCTTTTTGTCAATTGGTCCTTGTCTAATAGCCTAATCTTCACCGGCCTACTCTCCTTAATTGCTTATTATTCCAATTTGATGTGACATCTACAAAAAATTAAGTCCAATAGCAATATTGAATATGATAAATCTTGACAAGGAAGTCAAGTCAAAAAATGATTGTTACAATAACATGAACACTAAAAAATCTTGCAACTAATTATTATCCAGACTCACGTAGAAAATATGTAATGGATATGACTCTCTGCTCAGCTCCTATAAGTAATTGCAATTAGGTATCCTATCATTCCATCCAACTGAGCACCTTGTTTTTTAAATAAGCTGTGAGTAGTGGTTGGATGAGAGGGGTAAATTTCAAAGAAATTGAAAGATATCGGGTTCGAACCTCGGTCAACACCCTTATAGAGAGTGAGCGATACCACTTGAGCTACAAGCTCGTGGTCCAACTGATCGCCTTGTGATCAACATTGTTTTCATTTTTTACTAATTTGTTATTCTATTTATGGAAAAAAAAAAGTTTTGAATCTCAACATTCTTTAATTTTTTATTATTAAGTCTTAAGGTTATGGTACAGATTAATTGAAATACATGCATATAAATCTGAACATCATCTTTGCTCAAATATAACCCCAAAATGTATAGCTATTTGAGCTCTATTGTCTTTCATTTTCTTCTCCATCTTCTTCAAAGTACCCAAAAGTTCTTTCAAAACTTACCCATTAATTTTATATAGTCAACCTAGAATTTTTATTTGACTGATGTATTTCTTCAACTTTATCTCTCTCTCTCTGTATGCGTATTGGCAGGGGCGTTTTCTTTACTAAAGCCCCCTCAAAAATTTTGAAAACCCAGTTTTATATGTATATTTTATTTTAAAATATTAATTTTTAGTGCTAAATATTTATTTTTTCTATTAATTTAGCCTCCCAAAAATTTTTAGCCCTCCCAAAGTTACGGGTCTAGCTCCGCTCCTGCGTATTGGAGATGGCAGGAGTTTTAAAAGTGCATAACAGGAAAAAAATAATTTACCTACAGAAAAATTTGTAGGTTATAAGTATTAGATTAAGACAAGAATAAAATGTGGGTAAAATTATTGCAGATAAATATTTATTTCCAGAATCTAAAACTATCGATAAATACCTAGAGTATTTCTGTCGGTAAATCTAAAAACTGTCGTGGACCTGTTGGTGTAATTAGGGAAAAACAATTTTTTTTTATTCTGTAGGTAATTCAATGACAAAATCATTTCTATCGGTAAACTAAAATTTTCTTGTAGTGAAATCCACACGAAAGTACGTACATTAATGTTGAATTCTTAAATGGAGTGAATCGTAATTACATAAAAAATATTGATATAATAAAACATAAATTCCATAAATTCACACTCTAGTTAAACTTTTTAAGATAATTATAATTAGAACTATTTCTTCTACTTCACAAAAATATAAACAAATTTACTTGATATACATTGATTATACTTTTAATACGTAATATAATATTAAAATTAAGATGAGGATTCACAATTTAGAAAGAAAACGAAAGGACACTCGATGGTTCATGGAAGTATCCACGTAGCCTGCCAGAAAATAATACTGTATTAATTATGTTGGGAACTCTCATGTTGTCATGCATGGTCAGAAAATATCTAAACATTCAAAATGAAGAATTGAAAAGTTGGTGCTCTCTTGTTGTCGGAATTAAACACTTTTTATTTGTTTTTTTGCTTTAAAATATATTTTTCTCTGAAAATAATTTTATTCTTTTTTCATCCTCCGGAATGATATATATGGTTCCTTTTCTTTAAAGAAAATTAAATGGATATATATGGTTCCTGAACTGCGTTCTTTTTTTTTTTTTAAATAATTTGAAAACAAATAGAGTCGAAAATAATACCTAATTATTTGATAATTGATTCGAGACAACTAACTAATTAAAAGCTCAGTTTGTTAGAATAACAAATCAAATTTAACATTCTTTGTTTACTCCATAACATTTAAAGCTCTAGTCGAGTTCGGTTTGATTAGTACAAAATATACGAAAAAAGAAAAGGGGGAGATATTATATTAACCTCGATTCATGTTAATTCAATTGAGGGTTGATTCTATGAACAATAATATCAAATTAATATATATATATATATATATATATATATATAGGGGAGGATCAAGTGAGACCATGTGTCTAGGTGAGACACAATGGACTAATCTCAACCATCCCCCACTATTAATCAATGGGTATGGTTTAATGGATAAAAAATATATTAAAATATTAATTTAATCAATATAAGGGTAGTAGGGTAAAATAACATAACAAGTTAGTTACAAAAATGGAATCAAATCTATTTCTCTCTCATACATCTCCTTTTCCCCAATCTCACGTCTCTCTTTCTCTCTCTCTCTCTCATTCCTCCATTAACGCAAATAAAGAAAAACGCGAAGAACTCGAAAATTACAGAGAAAAAACACGAAAAATCGGTGCAATATTACGGATAAATAACGAACAGTGAGTTCGAAAACTAAATATGCAACAAAAAACTCAACTAAATATGCATTATCTGAAAACTATCCATGCAGCGTAAAAAAACTAATATGTAGTACAGTATAACCAACTATGCAAGATGTCATAAATTATGCAACAAAATCAACTAACTATGTATTATCTAGAAACTATCTATGCATTGTGGAATAACTAAATATGCGACATTATGTAACATCTCATTTTTATATTTTCCAAAAGCAACATCCCATTTCCATAACTAAATATACATTATATTGAACCTATTTATGCAGTGTAGTATAACTACATATGCAGTACGTTATATTCAATTATATCTTGTTTTCATAAAACAGTGCAACAAAATAACTAAATATGTATTATTTGATGTCTAATTATGCGAAGAGAAGAACCCTAACTATCTTTGTAAATAAAAATATTTGGAAAGAAAACAGGGTTCCTTAAATTCCGCCACAAAATCCTAAGTGAGTGTCTATTTCAACCCTTAAAATCACATGGGACCACTAATTTGAACCATAAAATCCATTGGGACCACTAATTTGAATTACAAAATTACAATCTTACCCTTAAAATCGAAAAATTAGGAAATAATTAAAAAAAACTGAATTAATCACATCCCTTCATTTTTTAAGATCAATGGGTAAGATGAGTCCACACTGTCTCACTTAGAAAGGGTGGTCTCATTTGAACCAAATCCTATATATATATATATATATATATATTTTAAATTTGATATAAATTCAAATAAATTGGAGCAATAACATGTTTTAATTGATTTTAGGGATGATAATGGAGCGGGTCTGGGTCCCAAGGAGGGTTGAGACATATATAATAAATCTTTTATCATTATATTATAAAATACATAATAATTCAAATAAAAATTAAATAAAAAAGAACACGAAACAAGAAAGTTAAATTATTACAAACTTGTAATATACTTATAAGCCTATTTAAAAACTTTTTATATTGTAATTTATTCTATTAATGCATATTATTTATAAAAGATGTCATTATCAATGTACATATAAAGATAATATTAAGTATACAAGAGTTACATTATCATATATATTAAATATATTACAAAAATAAAAATGTAAGGTGGGACATGAGCGGGAACTGTTGGAATTTTGTTTTGTAAAAATGGGTGTTAATCCATATTAGACCAAACATTTAAGTGGTTTTCGTTGGTGGAAAATAAAATTAAATTATATGATAAAATTCTACTAAGTGAGTAGATGAGATTGACATTTTGAATTTCTCAAAACCAATTCCTGGTGAATGAGAATTTAATGCTACAAATTAGCTACTTAAAACTGGAAATGGACATGGAAATTGGTAAATATGGGGGAGGAGTGAAACTCCATCCCACATAAGATAGAAAACCAAAGTTAGCTTTATTTATATAACCCAAGTGGGAGTAATGGTGTGAGGCCCCAGATTTTTATACCATAGACGACACGATCCACATATATTTCCCGATATATTATTTTAGTATTCCATAATACAATATGTTATCAATGTTAATATTATTTAATTTATTATCTAATTACATGATAATGCAATTGATTTATGTTTACTACTTAAATTTGCCGATTATTATCATTTTCCTTACAACTCGATTCGGTAAAAAGTGCTATTTAAATCTATTCTTTAGTATTTGAAAAATAAAATTCTTGTCGCCATATTTTTTTTATGACGATGATATTTATATTTAGTCATTTTCCATAAGGCTACTATTGCTCAATCGATCAAAATATTTTTTATTTAAAAGAAACTGTGTCTTCATTAAATGTTCTTTTCGATAAACTCAACATTTTACTCCAAATATATTATCTTGAGTTAACAAAAATTTATTATGATTTTTAAAATTCTTGGCATAAATTAAAGTAGTATTTGAACCTATTTTATTAGAAAATAATTTTATGCTTTACAAGCAAACTATTTCATTTGTGATCTATTAAAACCATCTACTACTAATTTGATACTTTAACAAAGACAATGACTCATGTTTTGAAATTTCATCTAGTAAAATTTCAATTTTTGAAAGAACAATATTCGAGATTTATTTTGTTAAAAATCCGACCTTTATATTAAAATAGCTAAGTGTCTCATTCTTGATTTGTTGAATTAATTACTACTCGATTTAGCTAATAGATATATCATTTATACTTAGAATTATTTTTATTTTATGGTGTATATTGATAACACCTATTTTGACTTCTTTAATGATTGTCGATTTTCTTTCAACTTTCAACAAAATATATTAACCAGTTGGATTTCTCTCTTAACAACTAATTATTTTATTTGTAGCATAATATTTATTTAAATATTTTATTAATTTCAAAAATTACATTTATATATTTTGAAATAATTTTTATAATTTGATTAATTGCTTGATTAATATATTTGACTTGCATTATTGGTTCTAATTCTATTTAATACCTTAGATTATAAGTGAAGATAAACTACTTGGGAATTATTAGACACCTTATAACTAGATGAATAATTATATAAGTAAGATAGATATAATATTTGATTTATATGAGAAGAGATACAAGCCTTGTCTTTTCCTTTTGTCTTATTCACTTAAGCATGAAAACCTTCATCCACTCCAATAAGTCTTGCTTCTACCTATGCAAGCATGAGCCTCCAAATTTGCTAGCTTCCGAAAAACACTTGAGTGTCTAGAGTAAAGAGGCTAGGATGAAGACTTCATTATTTTGCCATAAATATATGACTGAAATAATTATGATTTTTGCATAAAATGGCATAAATATATGTGGTTATATTTTTTATATATATATTTCTGGAAAAATTTCAGTTTTTATTTATGGAAAATTTCGAAAATTATATGCTTATGTTGGAATTATGATAAAAGTGCTTTTTGGTTAGAAAATAGCTTTTATATGCATATATGTCTCCTTATATATACAAAAAAAGGGGATGAATATATGAGACTATATTTTAATATATTGTGTAAATTTCGATTCCTTTTGTCTCTGGAAATTTCAAAAAAATATATGTGTGTGTTTGGAATTATGATAAAAGTGATTCTTGTTTAGAAAATAGCTTTTATATGCTTATATGCCTTCTTTATATGTATATCTTCAAAATAGCTGAGAAATATAAAAATATATATTTTTAATATATCATATTAATATTCTGGACTTGAGGACTTATGAACAAAATCGGGTTTGGGCCTTTTTTGCAAATACGGTAAAATATAGGGCTAAAGATGCTAAAATCAAAAACTGTGAGAACCCACTGGAAATTTCGAAAAATTGGACTGAAATTACTGAAATAATAAAGTAAAAATGAAAAATTATAATTGGGACCCTCCGGGCCAAGCAAATGTGAATATACGAAATTTTAGACACTAAATTGTAATTTTCCAAACCTTAAGGGGCTAAACTGTAAATTTCAAAAATTTGGACAGTTACTGTCTCAAAAATCTTATGAAATTCTTTTAATTAATATTCTGGACCTTTAGTCCAAATTTCATGAAAAACGGGCTTGAAACGAGCCCTTAACGGTAAAATTGCATTTGGGTTAAAATGGATTTTTTCAGAAAATCGGTACTAAATCTGGGAATTTTTCAAAACTGTTTTTAACCCACATAATTACTGCCCCAAAGAAATTATCAGACTTAGAATCTCGTTAAAACCTTTTCGATTTAAGAGATATCTATTTTTAAAAGTATCGGGTCAAAACAATAAATTGGGAGAAAACTGGGACTGACCTGTAATTTTCAAATATTGTACCCCGAGACCCATAAAATATGATTCCTTAGAATTTTTAGAAAAATTAGAGACTGACCTTACCCTTTTCCGAGTCCGGGAACACAACTTATGGAATTTTAAAACCCGGCATAAATTTTTCTCTTTAATTAAAATGTTTTATTTTACAATAAAATTTACCAAGGTCATAGAAATTATTTTATCTTATAAAATTCAGTTTATTTATGAAACATTAAATATTTTATTTAACTAAAATTATATTTTAAAATTATTATCCAAATTTATTCGGGATTTTCATATCGACTAATTGTCCCTTTAATATGGCGACTTCCTCGCCCGCATAACCCGAACCTTATTAAAAACTTCAGTATAATACACTGAATTAATGAATAGAATCGGCTAGATTATCCCTCCGGTCTCTATGCCATGTCATTGACTGACTGACTGAATATCGGACGCGGCGAGTCTATGAACGCACCGGTCCTACTGACTGACTGACTGGGTTGGCGTCACACTTTCGTGCGCAACCAACTGATATGAATTGATGGATTTGTGGAATGGATAAGTCGCGTATGGGATGGGTAGCTTGGCTACAGTCTCATGCCGACCTCCATCGTCCAACTCCCAACCTCGAACCGGATAGCAGAGTCTGGCGGGCGATTTGGTCGTAGGATACTAGGTATAATCATGATTATGACGTTCTCCAAGCTTAGCTGGCTCCACTATGGAGACAGCGTGCCAACTGGGATAGCGGCTTCAGTCCTCTCGACATGATGGATAAGGTGTACTGTTTGGGGAGATGATGTTTGTTCTCTGCCGTATAAGGTGGTCCGGGTTGGCGTCACACTTTCGTGTGCAACCAACTGATATGAATGGACGGACTGTCTGGGTTGGCGTCATACTTTCGTGCGCAACCAACTGATATGAATTGACGGACTGACTGGGTTGGCGTCACACTTTCGTGCACAACCAACTGATCTGAATTGATGAACTGACTGTTAAATAATGCTAATAAAATTATTAAATAAGTATATGAGAATGCCATTGCACGTATCTTGCATCAAAATTCTTGAAATGATTTTACTGCATAAAGTATAAGCCCCACTTGCACACACTCACCACACCCAATGAGAATTTTTGTCTCACTCCCACCTATTTTTCCAACCAGAGGATGAGGTTCCACCGGAAGAAGACCACGACGAAGATTTCGAAGCTACTATTTAGCTCTCTATTGTGCTAGACTGTTGAGACAATTTGAATTTTATGGTTTCTTTATGTATGGACAAATACTAAGCAATTTTCTTGTAATAGTCGGGCGCAAGACCCGTAGGAAGTATGATTGTGACGAGGATTGTATTCTATTTTCTGATTCCGCTACGATTGTACTCTTACTTAGTTTATTTAATATTCACTCTATTTTGGGATTTTGCTATTTCTGTTTGTGTTATATTAATGAATAAATAGGTCAGCATGGTAAACCGAGATAAGTTAGACCGTCCGAGTCACGACTCCCAATTCTGGGGCGTGACAAATGGATTTGGGCCCTTGGGACACCAAAATTTTTAAAGGAGGGAGGACCTACATGCTTGAGGGTTTGGTTCAAAACACACATGTGCGCGCGTCCGCCGGCTCGGCTAGGATTCGGGTCGTGGGCCGGGGCCGAGGCTTGGGCTTCAAGGCCCTTACAGTTTTAGACAAAATTTATTTAAACCTTTAAAAATTAAATTTTTACTCAATCAAAATTTAGCCTAAGCGCAAGTGTCTTATTTGTTGTGCACGACGCACACACTCCCGCGTGCACCGCCCAGTGCGATCGCGCGCCGCAGGGCATAGAGTTTTTAGCGCCGCGCGCGCGCGTGTCGCGTGTCGCGCGATTTGAAGCCAAGCACTGCTCGAAAGTTACTAGATGCATTTTTTGGCTGAAGACATATTTTTTCGAACCAAAAGACGTATCATTTCAATGAGGCACATTGATGTCTATAAATATAACCCCCCTGCAGATGAAAGAACACACGAAAATTAACCAGATAATAATTGAATCACTTTGCATTCTGCATATTGATTATCACCCTTAAAAAGCTTGGAAGTCTTAAACACTCCTTTGTTCGATGTAGGTTCGACTTTTGCAAGTGCTGCTAAGTCGAATTTGTAAAGTCCTTGTATCTTAGAGACGATTGCCAAAACTGCAAGCACTTTACGGGGCAATTTCATTTTGCAGAGATAGTATCAAATACTAGCTTCGACTTTAAATTATGTCCCGTTTTGTATCCTATACACTTAGTCATTTTCTTGTTAAACGGTACCACCCAAACAACATGAACGGATACCTACATGGCGTAAGTGGTATCTATACCCCCTTCCCCCGCGGATCACCGTGTGGGGTGACCCAAACATGGCTGGTAAGGACGGGTAAGGCCATCCCTATTTGATTTGCTACATTTATACATGTATATGTAAATTAGTTGTACCAGCACTTTCTAAAAAAAGTATACCCAACCATTTTAATTTATTATTTAAAAGAGATAAGTACAAAATTGTGCCAAAATTGACAAAAAAGTGAAAGATGGTGAGCAAAGCATGTGCTACTTCTCTTACCTTATAGAGCAAAACATGTAAAAAACCTAAGACAATGACAAAATTAATTAATGCTGAGATTTTATATCATCTAAATACTTACATCATAGGAAAAATTGGGGGTTGCAAAGAAGAGTTGGAGGTTGAGAAATTAAGGTGTAGAGACGTCCACGTTGTTATCCAAAAAAAGACTTTTTTGTTTGTTAATGAAACAAATCAGATATTTATTTGACACAAAATCATCTATCATCCAATGGATGTGATTCTAAAGATATGTATCTACATTATTACATTTATGCATCTTTATTGATCATCTTAAACTTTTTGCCATCCCTTGGCTTACATGTATTAATCTTATAAGGCTAATTATTGGAATGGCCCACTCTAACTTGCTAGCTCCATTTCCTAGTCCTTGTTTCACTACAAGAAAATTCCAGTTTACCGACAGAATTTACCGACAGAAATGATTTTGTTACTAAATTGAAAGTTTACTTACAGAATACCTACAGAATAAAAAATATTATTTTCTCCCAAATTATACCGACAAATTGCCGACAGATTACCAACAGTTTTTCTATTTACCGACAGATTTTTACGTAGGTATTTACCAACAATTTTAGATTCTGTAGGTAAATATTTTACCTACAATGATTTTACCTACAACAGTTTTACCTACACTTTACAATTTTCTTAATACTTACCTACAGATTTTTCTGTAGGTAAACTGATTTTTTCTTGTAGTGTTTGTTGTTTTTCTTCTCCTAAAAGAAAATTTATTTGGAGATATAAATATATTTAAGTACTAGAGGTGGTCAAATGGAACCAAAACTGGATTTCAAACCGAAACTAAAACCAAGGTCAACGATTCCAGGAGCCGTTTGATCGAAACTCAATTGCAAACTCGTAATCATAACCGCGTGCACCAATTCCAATTACGGTTCCTAGGTCTTGGTACATTTCGATTGTATGTAGTCAAACTAAATTTCCAATAATTACGGGAAAACCAAATTGACAAAATATTTACATGTGAAAGTATCAACAAAAACACATTACATACAGTGGCGTAGCTAGAGGGGCCAACCTAGGCCCCGACCTCCCCTATTTTAATTATTTTACGAAGCAATTTTTTTTTAAAAAATAATTAGGAATTATATGATTTTTATAACCAGTCTATCGTACTTTCGTGTGTCGGCCCACTCTGTTATGGCGTCTTGGTTGCGCCAGTGATTACATAAACTATATTCTCATAATCTGAATACGTTTACATAAGAAAATTTGATAGTGGTCGAGTGATTAAAACTCTCAAACTCATACTAGATGTCTAGGGGAGTGCTTGCTTGTGGAATATTTTTCATCCCTTCCACTTTTTGGATAAAATTTTCATGGACATGTGATTGCTTATGAAAATTTTCAAAAAGTACACTATTTATTTTTCTCAATTTTCAAATCATCAATTACATCCAATTATAATTTAAACAAAAAAATATCACATTAACTATCATTATTATACAATCAAATCACAAATATACTATTCACTCTCTTATTTTTCAAATCACCAATCAAATCTAATCACTATTATACTAAAAAAACTATCACATCAACTATTATAATCACATTTTCATCTTATATCTAATCACACTCTCAAAATCTATTCTCATTTTTTAAAATAATTTTTTCACACTATTCTTTCTAAAAATAAAAATGAGCTGAACAAAAGTTGATCAAACAATCACTCCCCTAGGGTTTGATTCTCATCTACCCTCCCCTCCCCTCCTCGGATATGAACTAAAAAAAATTGGCCATGATCCCACTACCCAAAATATATTTCATTGTGTCAAACGCTGCCTTAAACTGTTGTTGCACTACAACATAAATGACATTAGGTAACACTCAAAAAATGTTACCTAATAGCCATAAATTGTTGCTATAGACAATATGTAGCACTTTTATGGCGCTGCACTTGCCCGTGCTACCTATAGTCTAAGGTATCACTTTTATTAGCTTTTAGTAACACTTTTTCTAAGTGTTGCATTAAGTTTTCTATTGGTAACACTTTGAAGTAATATTTCTAAAGTGTTACATATGAATATTATGTAACACTTTTTTGTAACACTTTAAAAAAAATACTTCTAAAATGTTACATATGAATCTTATGTAACACTTTTTTTGTAGCACTTCGTAGAAATACTATTTTTTGCCACCAAGTAGATTCGAACCCACGACCTATTATGTATGGAAGTGGCAATTTGCCACTAAGCTAAGTTAATTCTTATTACAACTTTTACTTTGTTTTATATATACGCATGCACACACACACATATATTATATGTATATGTAATATATTTTATATAATAAAGATTATATTTTATAATATATGTATTAAATTATATTATTCACTGTATATATCAAATTTTATATTGTATAGTATATAGTTTGAAAATCATATTATATTACATATTAAAGGACACAAAAAATTAAAAATATATAAAATATATAAAATAAATTTATCGACTGATAAATATTCAATCGGTAAAAATAAAAAATATATAAAAATATAAATTAATTTACCGACAGATAAAAAAGTTATAACAGTAAAAAAATTAAATAATAAATAAAATAACGAAAAACTAATTTACCAACGGAAAAAATTCCTAAGTAATTACCGACAACATCAATTTTCATTGGTAAATTTTTTTGAAGAAGTAAAAAAAATAAAAAAAAGGCTAACGATGAAATTGGTCTCCGTTAGTAAAAATTAAAAAAAATAATAATAATAAAAAAATATATACATGCGCATTTTTCGTCGGTATTAATAAGACGAAATTAATTGCCCTCGTAAAAAAATAAAAGCAGAACTAAAATACTTTGTAAAAAGAAAACAAAATTCAGTTAAAAAAACAGAGTACATGATGTCTACAATTTTTAGGTATGATGACATCAATTAATTAAATAAATCTTTGACATGATTTAATGATAGTTATATAATTTTATGTTACTATAATATAGCTTAAAAAATGTTACAATCAATAAAATATAGTGTTGCCAAGAGTGCTTCTTAAATAAAGTGATACTTATTTGCGTTACAAAAGAAATAACGAAAAACGAATGATACCTAAAAAGTGTTACATATAAGCGTTACATATTGATAAAAGTGTTACCTATTTGCGTTACAAAAAAAATAACAAAAAAATGTGATACTTAAAAAGTGTTACTTATATAAAAGTGTTACATATAAGTGTTACATATTTATAAAGTGTTACAAAAGTGTTACATAAATATTGTAATGTAAAAAGTGTTACAAACATGTGTTACATATGTACCTTATGTAAAAAGTGCTACAAAATTTGTGTTTCCTAATGTCATTTATGTTGTAGTGTTGGTATTTGTGTCATTGTGTGAGTGTTTTCAAAATTTCTTTCCTCAACATAGACTATTTTCAAGATATAGAGAAAGATGTTGGGTGAATAAGAAAAGTTTGGACGTCAGCTTAGATGCATGGTATCTCTATATTTGTCGGCAGTTTAGGACACCGTTATCTTTAGATTTTTTTAGGTCGGTAAGATAATGCGTGTACAACTTTTCTTATTAAGGTATTAATTTATTTTCAAATTAGTTCTAAATTAAGGTATATATATATATATATATATATTTAAATTAGTTGGGAGGAGTGGTTAAAGGGAAAGAGATACCACTAGGACTGCAAATGAACCGTCAAGCCGCTCGTGAGCTATCCAGAGCTCGACTTGATAAAAGCTCGTTTGAGTTCGTTTAATGAGGAATGAACCAAACTCAAACTCAGAGATATTCGGCTTGTTAGTTCGTGAGCAGGCTCGTGAGCTGGATCGTTAGTAAGCTTGTGTAAATTAAACTAATAGCTTGACTTTAATTTTAATTTTTATATGAATAAACTTATTTGTTTGAATGAAATCATAGGTTTTAATAGATATATGTTATGCATTTTAGAAACATATAATTTTATTTTTGTAATAAATGGAAGAATAATTTAAGTTATAATTGATATTTACTAAGCTCGTTTATGCTCGATTAAGCTCAAAAAAATTCATGAGCCATCAATACGCTCGATAAATTCAAGCTCGAGTTCGACTTGATACTAAACGAGCCAAACTCAAACTCTCAAAAGTAGGGATGACAATTTGACCCGACCTCGATCAAGACCCGCCCTGCCCCGTTTGGGCCACCCCGCCCCCGTGGCCCCTGGCAGGGCGCGTCTGGGTATCACCTCCGACCCGTGGGTACCACCCGTCCCGTGCAATTTTTTTTAAATATATTTAATATTTATTTTACATGTATATTATATAAGATAATATAATTTATGTACTTAATATTATACTTAACATATGTAATGACAAATTTTATAAGTAATATGCATTTATAATACAAAATATAAGATTAAAAAATTATTAATAATATAAAATACAAGATAAAAATATTAAAATAATAAAATTATTTTCAATACGAGGCGATCCGCCCCGCCCCGCGACCCGTGACGGATCCCCCCGTTCTGTCCCATTGCCTTCCCTACTCAAAAACTTAGCTCAAATTGGTTCGATTACAATCCAAGATACCACTTCACTTGAGCTACAAGCTCATGATTAAGGTACACATTTTTTGTTTCAATAAAAACTCACTATTAGTATGATATAATACACATGCATGAATAATTATTGGTAGATGAATTACGGTAATTTGTTGGAATACCTTGAAGATCATTAGTTTAAGCCAAAACGAATAACTATTGGCAATAAGAACAAAATTATTTTGCAGCACTAGAACCATAGCAACAAATTCGAGATTTTGGAATAATTCATTAGTTTTCAAGTTCCTAATCTGAATATATATTTTTCGGGATATTTAATTAAAAAAATGCAAGAGATAATTATTCATGTCTAATTTGATATATTGAGACTTTATCATTGTAAAATATTTGTTCTTTTTGTGAAATTAACATACTTATTATAAAGAATGAAATAAATAAACGTGATTAGTTAGATTCTTGGAAAACAACCCCAACCACTTGTGATTAGTCTATCAGAACTTTACTAAAGTTATATATACCAGTCACATCACATATTCTTTTTTTTTTTTTCCGAAACGATAAAAATATATTCATTACTCAAAAAAACGTACACTGCCAAATGGCAAAATGGTCACCTTGAACATACATACATTGATACATGTCAAGGGGGAAAAGTCCGTACGAGAGGTATAACCACCGTAATTCGAGGGAGCAAAACAAGAAACAACTGAAAAAACACAAAACAAATGAAAACTAAGCATTCCATAGGAGACTAAACCACCTCCAAAAGGAGGATAACTAAGGCACTCCTCAAGAGAGACTACCCAACTCGAACAAATCCGAGCACGAGCTACATCACGCAGTGCAAGACAGAAAATACTGACCGCCTACGAATTTCGCAAATCAATCGTTAAAATAAAAACTAAAAAAAATTACATAAAACCAAAAAAAAAGAAAAAAAAAAGAAAAATGCCTTTCCTTCACTCACATATTTACAATGAAGCCATTTAGAGTTTCTCTTTTATTCCATAGGTTGAATTTCTAAAAGTGGTGCTCATTTCTACTTTGACCCGTTAAGCGGAACATCCTTATACAAATTTTATTATATGTAAATGGAAACCTAGATACAATAAGATATGAAACATTAATTTCTAAAATAAAAACGGTTCAAATTTTCCATTTGTATTCTATCTTCTTTTTCGATAATATAAATAACTATTAGCTATATAGACTATATTTTAAATAAGCACTTAACGGGGCATCAAACACAATCAACATATATCTCTCCAAAATAATATATATATATATATATATATATATTAAAAATAAGTTAAAAGACATGATTCAAAACGCAAAACCAGAATCAAGAAAATGAAATGAAACCAGTCTATATTGAGTTCAAATCACCTCATCTTTTCTATTATGTTTCATTCGATATTTTAATACATCAATTGAATTACACGTTGATGGGGCCCAAACTAGCTAGGTCATCATGTTTAATAGGCTGAGCTGATTTAATTTAAAAAACCCAATAAATTATTGCCCTCTTCGACTCAATGATCGAGCTGTGTAAATAGTTGACCAGTCCGACAAAAACCCTTAAAATTCGTAACAGAAAGAGTCAACTCTTGATTTCCGAGCTAACATAAATTGATACCGAAAGAAGATAGCTCAATCATAGTAGTTGACTGAGTTGTACTTTTGTAATGAATGACCGAGCTAGGCAATGACTCGGGATAAGAAAAGTTCAAGAAGATCACTCATAGACTTGGAATGATATTATGAGATATGTATGTGAGATTTTTGGAATATATCTTTCTTAGTATTGATGATCAACAAGGTAATTCAATCGTTATCGGATTCTACATCTCATTTTCCTTATTTTCTCCTATAAATATAATCCCTAGGGGCAAAGTACACTTTTTTATTGAACATTCGAGTTATTACTATATACCTTTGCATTTTTTACTTTATCTAGTCTAACTTAAGCATCAAACGAGTTCCTAGAAAACCTTCCGGTCCTTCTAATAATTAGTATGGCAAGGTTTCAATCATCGACAGGGGCAATTCCTTGTTGTATGATATGGGGGCTTTAACCACCCAAGTTTTTCAAAAGATTCGCTACTTTATATATATATATATATATATATATATATATATATATAATATTTAAATATTATTTCTTAATTGATTTTGCCCCTTATCCCATATTTAAATGTCTAGTTCCACTTCTAGTCATCGGAGTAATAGAACTCCAAGAGTTCCTGGTGGCTTTCATCTAGAACTAGAGCTGGCAGTGGGGCTTGGCCCGGTCTGGTTTTTGCAAAAATTCGGGTCGGGTCAGACCGCAAAAATGACTGGCCTAGTCCAACCGGACTAGCCCATACATACATTTCATGTAAAAAAATGGGCCGACCCAAAAAGTTGGGCTAGTCCGGCCCGTCAGGTTATTTTGACTGCCCCGACTTTTTTTGGGCCTAAAAAACACGGCCCAACATGATCCAAACCTCGGGCTGGCTGGACCGGCCCACGAGTACAGCTTAATTTTACCACCTCTATCTAAAACCCATCACACGTACGTATATAATAAAATAAAACATTATAAATAATAGAAACTCCACAAATTAATATGTGCTAAAATTGGAGCACATTAAATTGAGTAACATATAAAAATTTCAAAATTGGACCCATTCACACATGGGCCTTGATCGAAGCGCAAATCTCCCACTCTTTAGGCCTTCTCTCTTCTCTCTCCCTCACACCTACACACCACCTTCGCTTGCCTGTCCTCTCCTCCCTTTCCCCACGTATCCCACCCCCACCCACCCCCCATATACATATAGATATTTATATATGTACGTGAAATATATATATGCAAAAAACATACAACCACTTTCTTGCATGAAAAAAAAAAAACATTAAAGTTCTTCGAACTAAGAAAATGGGTTTACAGAACCACCTATCCGACGTGTCATCGGAATCAATCCTCGTATTCATGGTGGTCCTCATCGGAAAGAGCGTAAGTTATCTCCACTCCCTTCTCCTCACTATCTTGCACAACCTCGGCCTATCCTGCGCCGGCCTCGAACCCGATCACCACCACCCCCACTACTTTGAAAGTTCTCTATACGACGTCGTCGGGTCCGGTCTAGCTAACCTTATTGTTCTATGCGAGCAATTGAGCCTGAACCGGGTTTGCTCCTACCCGTACCAAACCGATTCGGTCGACGATTCGGACACGGATTGCGTGGTGTGCTTGAACCGGCTGGGTGAGGGGGACCACGTGCGCAGGTTAGATTGCGGCCACGTGTTCCACAAGGATTGCTTGGACGGTTGGCTCGACCACCTTAACTTTAACTGCCCACTCTGCCGGGCAACGCTGGTTTCCGACGAGAGCGTGGATCACACGCAGCGGCGCGTGGCCGAGGACCTCCTCGCGTGGTTTCCGTCCCAGTGATGGAACTCCCATGGCGCGTGATGGGGATGACTTTTTTTTTTTCGTTTTTTTTTTTTCCGTTTTTGTTTTTTTGGAGCTTTTATGCTCTTTTGTATGTCGAAGGTGGGCTTACCTTTGAATTTACTCTTTTTTTTTTTTTTTTGGGTTTTTTCAAGTTGATAATTTTGGGGAGTTATTCTCCCCTGTTTTTGAGGAGTATCAAAAGGGCTCCTTTATCAACTTGGGAAGGCATTTGGTTCTTTTCTTTTTGATAAATGAATAACTGTTATTAGACTTTAGTGGAATCTTTATTTTGCACTTATGATAAAATAAAAAGAGAAACTAATAAATGTGTATGCTTAATATTTTGTTTGCAAAATCAAAACTTGTGTTCATTTTCTTGTGACTATTGATAATTAATTCTATGATTTCCTTGTGTTCCTTTGAATTATTACTACTGTTAGTGCATATATATTTAGATTTCGGATGACAGACGGATCCACTGTTCCAAAATAATGTTTCATCTCATATTTCACAATGATTGTCATGTGTAAAATATGTATTTTATTAAAATCATAATGTATACTTGATTTATGCTTGAATTAATAATATGAAATACCATTTTGGAATTGAGTATTCCGTCCATTTAGATGGAGGATTCTTGGTTCTTTAATAAATCCTAGTACACTTGAATTATTGTTCCAAAGGATTATTGGGGATTGAGTTCACCTAAAGAAAATCAATGAATATGCATGAATTTATTGCGAATTATAGAATATAAAAATGTCATTTGAATTTCGAGATATTTATTAGCTTTACATACAATTGAACTTTCGCAAATCCTTCCCAAATTCGTCTTATTCACTCCTTATTTCTGATCTTAAGTACTTGGGAAATTTCTGTGTCAAAGCAGCAGCCTACAAGTGACGGCTCTTTTGTCAAGTGTTATTTATTCTACTCCATTTTTCATAGATAACGTATTTCAAATTGCTGCAATACTTCTCTTTATTTTCCTAAATTTTTTTATAGACGCTCGAGAATGGGATAATAATCAAATAGTGATTGACCATTTAAGGCTGCGATTGGATATGAAAGGGTTTTCATTTTGTCCGTTCACTACAAAAAAACAGTTAATTAGCAGCGGTTTTTTTAAAATATAGCAGCGGTTTCAAACCGATGATGAAGCATTTCGCAGCAGTTTCAAAACCGATGTCCATACACGTGTCGCGAGAGAATTTGCGGCGGTTTTTCAGAAACGCTGGAAATTGTGTATTTTAGCGGTGGTTTTTTGGCAGCGGTTCAAAACCGCTACTAATTTAAATTTCGCAGCAGTTTTAAACCGCCACGAAAATAAAATTATTTTTAAATTGTTAGCAGCGGTTCAAACCGCTGCAAGTATAAAAAATTCTTTTTGGTTTTTTGGCAGCGGTTCAAAACCGCCACTAATTTAAACTTCACAGCAGTTTCAAACCGCCACGAAAATAAAATAAGTTTTAAATTATTTTTTAGTGGCGATTATAACCAATGTTAATTGAAAATAATATATGCTTTAATAATAGTTATGCACCACTTTTTAACAATAACTAAATTTATGTCATAAATTTTTATATTTTTGTGACACTTTAATATCAGTGGCATAATATCATTCAACTATAAAAAAGTCAAACTATTCAACATCATATAAGTCGAGCATTTCGTTAAAGTCATTACAAACCTTCAAATGCAGTTATCAAAAACCATCTACAAAAGTATATGTTCTTAATACAATAGCAATGATGCAACATCACGAATGAGAATCCTCATTTACATCGTGACTAGAGGATGAATATTGTCTTGTGTTCCTCCGTGAAGGTTCATGTCCGCTTCCTTCATCTGTTGGTGCCTACAATTGAAACCATATTATTGATATTATACCTAATAACTTGTACTCAATGCAAAAGTTGTAATTCTAGAAATGTTCCTAAATAAAATTAAGTGACAAAATGTTAATAGTTGAAAAGAGTATATATCTTTTGAGTAATATACAGAAAAATAAATTTAATATGCAAAAGAACATACCACTTCATGTGTTCGGTTTAGCCAATTAGCAAACTGTTCAGGGACTTTTCCTAACGCGTTCTCAAAAACTGTAACTAGAGTACCACCAAAAGTCTTACTAGCATAATATATCATTCCCCTTACTGGCATCTAGATCAATCATTTGCATGATCATAAATGTTATATTCACACCAGCAACAACAAACGGATATAGCAAACGGATATTCCAAACAGCCCTTTTGCCGGCTTGCTTCCTCAATAGACTCTGAAAAGATACCTGGCATGAAAATAAAACTCGTAAGAAGTTTTCTAGGATAAACCAAAGATATTAAGTAGGAAATTTGAGAGTGCTAAGCATCGTAAGTAATTTTTCCAACATATCATATAGGCAACAACTATTTGTAAAAAGTATAGAGCGAGTAGAGTATTACCGAAAAGGTCTTTGCAAAAAATAGTAAGTTCTCCAAAGAAATGGAACCTGCTCCTCTCGCTTATAGTAAACATCAAAGAACACAAAAAAGCGAAAAAGGAATATAAGAGGTGATAAATGAGCTGCAGAAAAACATAGTGCAATATAAACCACAAGGAAAAAAACAGAACCTGAAGTCTGTAGATAGATCTTTTCCCTGCCATCCCATTTCTTTCCACTGATCTGATACCAAACTTTGTAGCTCCTGGCCAGGGTATGTAGCAGACCTTAAGGCCCTCAAAGCTCCCTGTATATAAAATACTCAAATAAAAAGATTAACAAAGCCTTCTACAATCAGGCACACACACACACCCACAAAGCAAGAATAATAAAATCCTAAAAAGAACAGAAATCAAGAAATGCTAATCACCATAAATGAAGGAAGACAAACCAAGACAAAGATAACAACATACCTACTTGAGAAACCACCACCAGATCCAAGTCTAATATTCTCCCCACTAAACTCACCAGTATGAGGACTGCAATCATGAAAAATAGAAACCAATGAATATATTTTGACAAACCTACTTGAGGCAAATAATCGCAATGCAAAGCAACTTTCTGTCTCAGTTTTCCTACTTGTCTACCAAACTAAACACATGCCAGATTATAAACTTAACCCGTTGGAGAATATATTTCCATACTCAAAGTGAAACTGAGCATGGTACAAAATTTAATGAAATACTATCCATTTTCAGCTATTTAGAAGAAGTATTTAGAAGAACCTGGACCCATTCTGATTACCAAGGTATTTAGAAGAAGTAAGAAGCAAGTTATTTAAATTGATTAATCAAAAGAGCTAGTCTGCTTATCAATACCACACCCATGGAAAGAAACCAAAAACATTTTATCCATAGCAACCAAAATAGTTGTTGTTTGATTCAGAAGAAAATTGTGAGAGCAAATAAATGCATTCTAATTAATTCAACTTTGAGCATGGAGTATCAGACCCTTCACATTTCTTTTCTTTTCAGACCAAAAGTCAGGTCAAACATGTGACTAATTCTTTGAATCTCATGTAATTTCAGTCAATTCTTAAAAGTACCCATTTTACTAAAATGTCAAACTTTTCAAATTTTCATTTTCAGTTGAACCAGTCAAAGCCATGAAATGTTTCTTTCTTTACTAAATGTAGCAGGGGAGTTGGGAAAATCTAGCAGATAAATATAAGTTACAAAATTAACATTTTTTATTGCATTAGAAACGGCAGTCACATATAAAAAAATAGCATAGCAGGTTATCTCAAAGTGTTTAGACAGGGACAATGGACAATCAAATGAACATGCATAAAGAGTGAAACTCTCACCACTATTTTTCCTCCAACTCCTGCTTCTTTGGTAGCTTACGTAAGAGCGGCCTCTTGAACTGTTTCATCGTTTTCCCAGCCTCCCTGTCAGAGATGAAATCACATAACTGACTCATATCAAACATATATAACTCACGAACTTTAAAGTTAATATTAAACGAAAACACAAAGTATCAACTCAATTTTATATAAAATCATAGTTCATTTTAGACAATGTGTACAGCTACTACAATAAGAACTTAGACCTATATTGAACTTTTGTTGTTGACAACATAGACAAAGATAAACATGACATTAAACCTAGTAGTTCAAACTATTAAGACAAAATCGAAAACCTAAAACCACTCACAATATACAACGTGTTCATCTCAGGTCAACATTAAATCATTTAGAATGATAAAGTTACAAAACTAGGGGATAACAATAATAATCTAATGAAATATATATAAGAAAATTGCTCGCCTCTTATCTTTCAACACAAATGATGCTACATGCTTCTCTGCCGGGGATACATTTGATAAAGTTTGAATAGTTATTCTATCAATTATTACTATCTGCTTGGTCATTATGTTTAAACAGCACAACAAATGACCAAATCACATAATAAATATCATCATTCACAATGTAAATTGAACTGAGTTTATCCAAACTAAACACAACTAGAATTCCCTATGCTTTCTGACCAAATCACACGCACAAGACATACTTCTCCTGAATCTTCTTACCAGTTCATCTATTTAACTCTTTTTTTCCTTTTTATTTATGTTCATTTACAAAAAGGAGAAAGGATGTGCAAATCGAGCTTGTACCAAAATGTTTTCAATTTTTTCATCCAAAGACTATCAAAAGTATTTTTCTTCATCCAACATATTTAGCATCCTATTTTATACTTTTGTTTTTTTCTACAAAATACATTCCAATTTCTAAATAGAAAAAACTAATTAGGGTTTCATACTAAGACACACAACAAAAAAAAAAGAGAAAACCGAAGAAGAGTATGGCGCGGAGACGAGCAAAAGCGGAAGCCATAATAACATGTAGAAATAGAGACAAAGTAGAGAGAAAAATACCTTCGCTATATGCCGTCGCCACCGCTCGTCGAGAAGTTGGCTTTGTCCATGGAAATTTGAAGCGGATGCACAGTATCCAGGCCTCACGGACGACGGACTCCTAAATACAGACGGCGGAGGCAGGCGGGTGGTATTACAGACGGCGCGAGATGGAAGAGGAGTACTTCGTGCAAGAGAAGACGCACAGTAGCTTTCTCTGATTTCCAATTCAAAACCCTTCTTTTAAGTTTCCTTTTCTTTAAATTTTAATTAATTGTAATTTTATAAGCTAAAATCTAAATAATACAAATATATATATATATATATATATATATATATATAGTTAGCGGCAGTTAGTAAACTAAGTGTTGCTAATATTTATATGGGCTTACTTTTCCTTGCGGTTTAACTTAACCGCAACATAATAAAGCCGCTAATATTTCTTAAATTTAATTTATTCGCTTAATCAACAACGGTTGTTGTAACCGTTGTTATATACTCATGTAGCGGCGGTTTTAATGAACCGCTGCTAAATATGTGTCGCTAAATTACTCTTTTTTTGTAGTGGTTGGAGATTTTTTTTAACCAAACATACAATTGTTTATGAAAATTTTCAGAAAATATATTATTATCTTACTTTCACTTTTTCTCATTTTTTCTCTTACTAATCACATCTACATATGTTTTCACAAAAAACTAATTATTATTACACATTCTCCCACAAATTTCACTATTCACCCACTCACACATTTCTAACTACCAATCATATTCAATCATTATTTTACTATTTTTAAATCAAATTCATCATTACTTTTTCATCTCACATCCAATCACACTATCACAATTCATTTTTTTTTCTTCCAAATTTTTTTTTACCACTATTCTCTCAAAATGAAAACATATTCAATTGCACCCTAAGACTCTAAAACCCAGACAAGAGGTATGTGGTTTAATTTGGTTCTCATCATTCATCCACTCTAAGGATATGTATTAAAAAAAGGATTTTTTTATAGATGCTTGAGTACTAAATGCTTTAATAGTTTTGTAGATGCTATTCTTAGAGGAAAGCACTAGGTGTAATATTGACCGTAGATCTGCACACAATGCATGCCAGCCTTTGTGATTGTATATGAATTTTTACAGGTACTTTATTATAAATTTACGATTATTATGTATATGAAGTACTCATCAGGAGTAGCATGTAAGTTGAAATTTTTCATAAATTCAATTATACGTGTAGTGCGCAATATGCACGTGAATATTGATGTAGAGACAGAAAAGGAAGTAAATAGACAATTAGGTGATAGAGTGTAGCAATAAGCGTATGGGATGGTCCATAGAAGTTAGAAAGTCAAAAGCGACGCTTATAACTTATAACTTATAATAAATAACTATTAAGAGAAATCTCATAAGAAATTAAAGGAAAAAAGTGAAACCCGAATAAAGAAAAGAAAAGTTGTCATTTTATTTTCTATTTTTGTTTTTGATTAGCATGTCTTAGTAGTCTAGGCTCTAGAACTACAAAAAGAGAGGTCATTTTCTGCTTTACATATCCCTTTTATGTTTTTCATAGACTACCAATTGCTTAAATATTATATTTATCTGGTATTTTTCCTTGTTCCATATTTATGAGTCTAAATTGACTTTACATAGAATTTTAAATAAACGTTGAAAATATAAAGAATTTATTTGTCTTGAAAATATATATTTTTTTAATTTAGTGAAAAAAAATTTATATGTCTTTACCATATACTTTTTTAATTTAGTGATATTATATTCACTGCAAGAAAAAATGAGTTTAACTACAAAAAAATACGTAGGTAAATGTTAAGATTAGTGTAAAATATAGATAAAATCCTTGTAGGTAAACACTTACATACAAAATTCAAAAATGTTAGTAAATACCTACAGTATTTATGTTGCTAATTAATTTGGGGGGAAAAACAACATTTTTTATTCTGTAGGTAATGTAAAATTTATTGACAAAATTATTTTTGTCTGTAATTTGAAATTTTCTCGTAGTGATTGCTAAGGTTCCCTGTTCTAAAATTTCCGTTTAGCCCCGATTAGTCAATGTCTATGCGCTAGACTCCCTTGCCACCTACGTTAATTTTTCCGATTAGACCTCGCTTAATCCCACCCAATTCATGCCTAACTCCATCTAAACGCTAGACTCTAATTTAACGGTCACCTAATACTTAACGCTTTTTAGAACACTATTAAGATTTGACATCATCAATTCAATTGATTTTTTTCTACACAGTAGACAGCAATAATGATACCAAACACTCAATTTAACCGAAGAAAAAAGTGACATTATTGCAAGTTGCAAGAGATGGGATTGACACTTGAAAAAGGAGAAGCCAATGGGAAGTTGAGAAAGCAATTTGCTTTTGTTGTTGGTTTTGATTCAACTACAGCCTTTTTGCAGTATATGTATAAAAAAAAGTGGACCACTTGCAAAAAATGTGTGGTTGAAAAATATATATTACAGGCCACAAGAAAATGGGCTGTTTTTCTAAGGATCTTTTTTCTGCCTGTTAAAGGAGTATAAGTATCTGCAAATTGCTAGTGCTTTTTCTGAATGTGACATAGTTGAGTTGTGTCTTTTTCAACCTTTTCATGAGGAAATAAAATAAAATGGCCATTTGATTTTCTATATTTTGAAATGGGAGTAATATTCTCATCTAATCCGAGGGGTTAGCCTGGTGTTTGAGGGATTGCAATTACAACCCTAAGGACTGAGGTCTCAGACTCAATTCCTTACTAACGCGGAGTGTTGGAGTTGGGTTCGCCCTCCTCCCACAGAGATTAGGACTATCCCTGGGAATGAGTGTGTCCCATAGTTCGAAGGAAGTGTGCGGTTTGTGCCCCGACTGATGTGGTAATATTCTGGGTCGAAAAAAAAAAAAGTAATGTTCTCATTTCACCTAGCTATAGATTTTTTCAAACATATGCATGTTGTAGGTAGCTAGGGTATCAAATTCGAACTCATCTCATTTGGAACCCATTTTGATAATGTAATAGGATTTTGGGGCAAGTTTAACTTTTTTTTTTTTTGTAATTTTAAGACCTACCCAACACTGACTATTTACTTATGTTTCAAGAATAATTCTTTTTAATATTTTTTAAATTAAAACGCATACCCTTTCAATGTGTGTGTGAATTCTTTATAAGAGTATCACTAATCCTTTATAAGGGTATTAACCAGGGTTCGAACCCTGTATTTTTCAGTTTATTTGGAATTTATCTCCTCCCCCTTAACTTGAACTCCCAACTTATTAAAAAAAATATGTGTGTGAATTCTTAAAAATCTCAACGAATGCTTAGACTGGAGCTGTCAAATGGACTGGATCAGGCTGATCCGATGGGCCAAAGGGAAAATGGAATCGGGCAAGGATACCGCCAAACACTATTTTTGGAGAACAAGCCTAGTCCATGCATTAAAAATAAAACTATACCTGATGACACCCGAGCCGAGCTGGAAGAAATCAATCCACGTCATCAGCCTGACACATATCCGAGTAGGCGACCTGCGGGTGACGTCAACAATGATGCACAACGACACGTCACGAATTAGGCTCGCCACCTACCGAGCCCAATCAAGCACGAGCCCAATTCGCAACACGGCAGCCGAGCCCCGAGCTCCGAGCCCAAATTTCGATATGAAACACACGCGCGACAACCTCGTAAAAATAATCACACGCCCATGCTTAATGCTTTATTGGTATCAGAAACTGCCACCTGTCAGAGAATTATGAAGAGAAGTCGACAAGTGACAAGTTTTGACTGACATGCACAACTATAGAGGGACATGTGTCTTTCTTTAATTATTTTACTAATTAATGAATAGTTAGTGCAAAGATGACTATTGTAAACCCACTTACTCAAAGGGGTATAAAAAGTCGGAAAAAGAGAAAAAAAAGAGAGAGCAATTGTAACAAAATTATAAGAAAGACCGACCCCAATAATCCGGCTCGGCATAATACAAAAAAGGCTTAATTAGCCAGAAATAAACATACGTTGCACACGTTTATATTTCCACGTGTTAAATCCTTTACATTTTTCTGCTTGTTGACCAAAACGCACGTCAACAATACCAGTAAATTGTATTGGGCCGGCCTGGCTTAATAATCTCGATTCCTTCCGACTGTGTAATTGCAGCCCAATCCGACCCTATAAGAATTATAAGATGTTCTTTATAGTTAATTTTCTACCAAACACCCTCTAATTTGCTTTGAACTGTCAAGTGTGCGAGATTTAATTTCTGGAGATTCATAAACTCGCTGTTGACAAAATAATAGGAAAATTTTATGTAATAAATAAGAGTTGCAACATGTTTTTTATTTCTTTTCTTTTTAAAGAAAAACCAGCCACCAACATACGTCATAGTTGACCGTTGACGTGGTCGCCAATTGATCAAATTAAAATATTCAAAACTAAGAAATTCAAATTTTTTATATATGCTCGAATCCGAAGAAAAAAAAAGAAAAATTGATATAAGCTCGCCACCAAGCAACACGTGGCCTTCCTGTTTCCTTCATGTACAATGATGAATTCTTCAAGCTGAAGAAAAAGTATGCACATATAAATGTTGGTAAAACGCCCTATATATCGAGTTCGAGTCTTTACCCAACGCCGCCTAAGATAAACGACTTTTTATCGTCCCAGTTAAGCGATCTAGCAAAACCGAACAACAAATAACAACAAAACGTTCGAACTTTCAAGCTTTGAAGGACTGTATGGCAATATGCAATATGCAATGCTCGATTTTTAGGTTGCTGATTATTTCGTGTCTTTATTCAAACATCAGGGGTCGAATAATATAGGCCTGAGGTACCTCGTATGGAAAGATCACGTCTTTTGGCTCGAAAAGACACATTTTGCACTGACAGACGCACCTGTTGATCGGGGCGCGACCCGCACACACAGTCGTCGCGCGGGTGCTCCAACGTTCGACAGTACGACGACCCGACGCACGGGCCATGCGCGCCCCCGTCGCGTGCAAGCGCAAAACTTTGCAGACGCGACGACCCGACCGCGACGGACCGTGCGTCCGCCGCGTCTTTCGTCCGAACGTTCCCAGGTTGAATTCATTTAATTAATTTACAAAAAAATAATTAAATCAGTTTAATTAATTATAAAAATTAATTAAACATTTATTTTAAAGGTTTTTGGTCCAAAAAGAATAAGGGCCTTGAAGCCCAGGCCTGGACCGTGCTGAGCCGAGCCGAGCCGAGCCGGCCAGCGCGCGCACGCTTGTGTGCTTTGAACCAAACCCACAAGCATGTAGGTCCTCACCGCTTTAAAAACTTGGGTGCCCCCAAGGGCCCAACCCATATGTCCAACTTGGGATATATTAAGTGTGCGAATTTATCCTCATTTTCCTATGTGGGATGGAACATCTCTCCTTCCCCACATTTTCCATTTTTCATACCATTTATTTGTATTAAGTGGCTAACTTCTAGCATTAATTTCTCATTCACCCGGAATCGGTTTTGAGAAAAAGCCAAATGCTATTCTCATCTGCTCTCTTAGGATAATTTTTACAAATAATTTAATTTCATTTTCACAAATGGAAACCACTTAATTATTTGGTCAAAATCGGGTCAACACCCATTTCTCAAGATCAAAATTCCAACAATAAAGAACCTTATTGTTAGGGGTGATCATAAATTTTGAAAAACCACCCGAATCGCACTATATTATACTGTTTTATAATGATTTTGATTAAAACTGCGCTTAATATTTAATGAAAATTGCATGACCTTGTTGGTTCGGTTTTAGTTTTGAAACAAAATCGCACCGCCATTATACAATTTTAAGTGTAAAATAAAAGATTTTTCTTCCCTTATTAGTTGAATAATAGAGAATCAATATTTTAAAAATTATTGGTGAATAATTACTTTAGATTTACATTTTAAATTCCAAGTAAAATATATTGTTAATTTTTTCTCTAACAAATATACATTATGTTTTACATTCAAAGTTATATACCATTAAAATACATTATGTTTTCAATGTAATTGAATTAAAACATAATGCAATGTGCACTTTATATGCAAAATCATCTTGTTTAAAACATATTAATTCTTCAAACGTTTTACATTTTTTTGTAATTTTTCGTAATATTCCAAAATATATATACTATTTTATTAATCTTATAATATTCTTGTATCAATCTTCTAAAACCTTACCTTTAAAATCGCGATTTGAAATTATTTTTCAGGAAAACCGCAAAAATAATTCAATTTTATTTTTTTTAAAAAAAGAACCCGCAAAATCACACTGTATTCATAAATATATGCCAAGAAAATATATACACAGATACGAGGCCCATTTGTTTACAATATGTTGGGAAATGAGATTTCATATCTAATATACGTCACATGTATATATTTTGATGACGTCGTCACTAGATATTATATATGAGTAATTATATATTTTTTTATTACAATAACAACTTGTAAATGTATAGCTTCTTTGATTCGAAAAGGTTTCGACACAAGGCCAAGTTTGTTGGGCTTGAGTTGAGTATTCAAAATCTTGTATAATATAAGATTTAATATCTTTTAAGTTCAAAAAATTATTTTATACATAAAATAATAGTTGAGCATTTTGGCAATTTTACGTTAAAAGTCAGGAAAACATAAAATATTATTGGTTTAGGATTAGTTAGGGATGTGAAGGCATATATACTACTAAGTTTTGTTCTTAATTTAGATTTAGTTTTTAACATGTAATGATATACTTCAGCATTTTACCTAATTAGGAACGACTAAATGATGAACGAGTGCATGTGTCTCCTCCCCAAATTCCCCCCATTGTATTCAAAAAAAAAAAATGATGCGAGGGGTAAACTTGTCTTAATTTCAACTAAAATTCACTGTAAACATAAGTGGATTTCATGCCTTTTGGTTTTGCATTGTCCCTAGCAGTGGCTTTTTTCTTCTTTTCAGTTTATATATTTGTCCCATTTGTGGATTTACTCGGAAGACTCAAGTGTGCCTTTATCTGATGATATGTTATAAAAATAAGATCAAGTTTTTTGGTACATGTTTTGTCCAGCACTGTCGATACGAAGTTCTGAATCTATGGATTATTTAGATCTGATAGGTTTAAAATTTGTTTTTATATCTGTATAGATCTATGATATGTAGGCTTGCAATTATTTTACATTTGATATTATAATCAATTGTAAGTTTCTTTCTGTTAAATGAATGATATTCATTCTGACTCAAAAAAAAATAAAATGTTGGGTTTAGCATGATACAATATATGTAGAAACAATTGGTCAATTATTTGAGTATTAGCATCAATTATCCACTAATGATTATAACACAGTTTGAAAATTGGTCAATTATATAGGGATAATTACAAAAAAGAAAACATTGAACTTCGGTCTAATTACGAATAAAACCCAGATAATTTTGAAAATTGCAAAAAAATAAGAAAAAAAGAAAAACAACCCTTTGAAATTTAATTCTGTTTTACATTCTCCCACTTCATAAGTAAAAAATAATTCAAAAACCCACTACTATCTATAGAAATATTAGGGTTACGGGCCCCTTTAGATATAAGACATATCAAATAACTATATTGTAATTTTGAAACATCTCTTAATCTCTTTATAATTAGCCCAAACGTTATATGGTTTTTGTTATTATCCCTATATAGAGATAATCCGTGCACTTTTCTACTCTAGTCATATATAAAAGCTCATTAATCTTATTTACTTTTTTTGAGTTTTAAAAAAATAATAAGATTAATGAGCTTTAATATATGACTCGAGTAGAAACGTGCACGTATTCCCAATAAAGGATAGTGCAAACAAGTAATTGAGAGGGAAAGGAAAAAAACAAAAAAAACAAACAAGAAATTAAAGCATAGCAAACATAAAATTACTATTATATCATTAATTAAAGCCAACTTTTCACTAAAATTCGCAATCTAAAAAGGCAAAAGTGAGATAAGAGAAGTCAAAAAAGCAAGAAGTAACAACTTTACCTTAATTCAATAGAAATCCAATACAATAAGAGGTGTAAGAGATGCATGCCCAGCAGCATAACATATAACATTACACAAAATAAGTACCTTTTAAGCTATCTTGTATGCATCTCTTACATCCCCCATGTTTTATCTCATAAACACCGAAAAAGACAAAGTAAAATTAAAAAAGAAGAGGTAAATTAAACTTTAATTATGGAATTACACGAACTAATTAAGTTAAAAGGCATAGATAAAATTCGGACCGGTACCCTCAATTCCCCGCAATGCAATAATAGCGCTCTCCCAGTTCTGTTCCGATTCTAGGTTTATTTTATGCTACACCTGGAGTACTCAAGGTGCAAAATAACCGTTGATTGAGTAAATACTATATCTCGTGTATTACTCTAGAAGTAGCATCTATAAAAAAACCGATTTTAAAAGGGCTAGAAACTCGGGAGAGCGAAATTAATGCAAAGCTGTTTTGTATCTTGTTTCTCTTGGCCATGAAAAATTACATTTCTACCCTCCTCCGCCTCCGCCACGGCCACATTTTCCCTCCGCCGCCGGCGACACCAGGTGAACCACCGTTAACCATTATTTTTAGCTAGCTAGAGGGTATAAAAATACTAAGGGGTGAATAAGGCACGAGAAATAATGTAAGAAAAACTTGGATATAATTAAGTTAGCAAGAAAATGAGACCATAGGTACGAGAAGAGGTAACATTATTACCCGTATATAAAGGCAAGAAGGGTAGCTTTTTTTGGGTGAGTAGAATTTTATTATAAAAAAAAAAAACACTAATATCAATTATGTATATATAGGTAGGAAGTGTGTGTTGAAATTGTAGTCCAAGTAGGTAGCTAGGGTTAAGGGCATGTTTGTGGGGAAGACCAAAAAAAAAAAAAAAAAAGAAGTCCACTAGCTCGAAATCCAAGGGAGTTGGAGTTTTCATAGCAATATTATTCTCATGGAAGAGAAGAAAAGTGGGAGTTGATGGGGTTTGTTTGTCTGAGAATGTGAACGTGGTTTCATTCACTTTTGTGAATATTTGTTGCCTTGTTTCCAATCAATTATCACTTTTAGCCTTTTACCTCAACATGTACAAAAGTTTTCATGACCAAACTTTTCAGTTTTTTTTTTTTTTTTGAGAATATACTTTTCAGTTTTTATTACCTTATAATTGTGTGTGTGTGAGAAAGAGAGAGCTCTTAGGAAATTTCAAGTTCCATAACTTTGATGATGGGAAAGTCCCCAAGGCCAACTCTAACAGAGCCCTTTGGTTATACATATTGTAAGTCGAGGAATATGTACGAGTGACAGTCCTGCAAGGAAAGATCAAGCAACAATTTTTATAATATCTCAGCAAAGAATTATTACAACACGGATTCGAACCCACGATATCGAAGTATTTTCACCCCAATCACCTTGCCACTTACCAATTTGCCGGGCTCAAGTTCCATAGCTAATTTCAGCCATGTTGGATTGGCTAATTAATCAACATAAAATAATTGGAGGACTCATCCCACAAATTTGAAATTTTAATTCGCTAAAGATGTATCATGGCCATCATCCTTATATGTTAATAAAGATTTATTATGGCCATCATCCTAAATTGTAAAAGTTGCATTAGTAGAATTTCTTTTCATCATCCACAATAAAAGTGCAACACCTACAAACATATATATGCAAAAAAGTATCAAATAATCATTGAAAAATCTTGATTGTCTAGCATTTTGATAAACAAAATCATCAATAAGGTCATCAAAATCAAGATTTTCTAACACTTTATTTTCAATACATAAAATTACCAACCCATTTAATTTTTCTTGAGACATGGTTGAACGTAAGTGTGATTTTATCAATTTCAGTTTTAAAAATTTCTCTCTATCATCTGTTGATGTTAAGTAACTTGTATAATTAAGAAAACTCATAAGCAATGGAATTATTTGAAAAACAATCCAAAGCTTTTACAATTAAAAAAAAAAAAAACTCTTTCATATACCTTTTTCAATTTAAAAACAAAAAAGATGTTCCCGAGTAGAAATATAATATGAAAGAAAAACACGTTTCTTTCATTTTGAATGTAGAAGTTAGATTAATTTTCGCAGTACAATTTTGAAAGTAAAGTGCCTTTTTGGTAATTTTTAATTTTTATCATTTGGTATTTTTTTAATTTTTAGGGGTTCACTGTAATATTTTTTAAATAAAACATCTATACTTATACAAAGGCTTATTTCAAATTGGGGCTTCTCAAAATCGGGGCCCTAGGTGGTCGATCTCGGTGGCTACCTTCAGAATTGGCCCCGATGACAACTAAGGGCATCTCCAACCCATAACACCAAATTTGGTGTGAAAATCACACTAAATTTGGAGTTTTGGTGTAATTTTGCAAAACCCATCTCCAACCCAATACATTAAATTTTACACCAAATGAGTATTTTAATATTTTCTTTTCATTTTGGAATATCAAATTTCTTTGTTTATGCAATTATTTCTTTTTGCTTATATTTTATTATTATTAATGTAACTAAATAAAAACTTATATTTAACTAATATTACTTTAATTAATTATATTGCAAAATTAATATTACAACTAATATCACAATAAATAAAAATAATTTATGATAGACTTTGATGCTTTTTTAATTAAATTATAATTTTGTTTATTAATTATTTTAGTTTATCAAAATTTTAATGTTTAGTTTATAATAATTTATTGGTAAATATTAACTATTGTTCATCCAAAATAATAATTATATACAAAATTTAAATAACTAAAACCATGTTACAAATGAATTATATATCAAATAGAGGATACAAATAGGAATTAAAAGTTTGAAGAAGAAGAAATTGGAGGGCAAAGAGGGAATATTTGTATTACACCAAATTTGGTGTAAAAGAATAGTGTCACACCAAATTTGGTGTAACACTATTCATTACACCAAATTTGGTGTGATGTCTAGAGTTGGGTTGAAGGGTGTTTTTTAGATATTTGGTGTTTTGGTGTGGGTTTTAGAGTTGGGTTGAAGATGGTCTAAGAGGCAAACGGCTTTTAATTGGTTTATCCATTTATTTTTGTTTTTACATACATTAAAGACTTTAATTTCTATATTTCCTTTTTCTCAACCAAAGAAGTTGTTGGCACATGGAAACAAAACCCGTGTAGAATTGATATATCATATATGGTCCATTTGGTGGTGGATGAAAAGAAGAAAAATGGTTGCTATAAATCACTTTTTGGTGGATTTGTCCATCAAATGAAAAAGCATATGTAAAAGCTGAAATCAATCCCATAAGTCAGCGATTGCGATTAGATTCTCATCATGTTAAATTTGTTCTTTCTTTTTACTCTCTATTTTGCCCTTTTTAGCATAAATATCTAATCTCGACTAATTTCATAATGGAGAAACGAAAGCTCCAGCTAAATAACACCATGTCTAGCTAGTTTGGATTGGTTTTGTTTACATCCAATAGATAGAGTTAGCAATTTGGGTCCGACTGTCCGACAATAAGACCAGACTGGATCATAAATTTGGAGGCACGAAAAAGACTGACTCAATTTGGCCCACCCTAATGAGGCAAATGGCACAGTCGGTCTAAGGAAAAATACACTACACATGTCTGCAAGCTGAGACATGAAAATATTGATCCGAAAGAACTTTGCCTTTGCCCGACCTAGCTTGATTTTTATCTCTTGCTCGGCAGGCTAGTACCAGCCCGGCCCGGCCTAATTGCTAGCTCTACCAGTAGGTAGAGTTATTAGACCTTTTTTGTAATATAAAAAATATTAGAAATTATTTTTTTGAAAATGATAATATTATAACATTCTAAAATATATATTTTCTATAAATAATTACTTTTTAAATACTAAATTTATCAGGTGTGAATCAAATTGAGTTTGAAAATGAAAAAATTAATGACTCGATGTAATCATTTTTACACTGTTAAACTTAACTCCTGACGTAATAGATCTCGTTGTAATATGGTTTAATTTGTCACGCACAGTTGTCATCCCTAGTTATATGAGCCTTCAATCAAGAATTTTTTTCCTATTCCTTGTAGATAAGGAAAGGTATTATTGGAATTGCGCTATTCTGTAAACCTGAAAATTTTCTTATAGATCAACTAATGAAATATGAAACTATTCGTACTATATTATATCAGCATATTATAATCTCAATACAAATCATATCCCTTATTAATTTCACTTTCTTTTTATACAATAATTTTTTAAGTATACGAAATGTAGTCAAGTCAACACATGTATCGGTCAACAGTAGAGTGGGACCTACTAATTGAAAACTACCACATCCTTGACATCCACCTGAGTGCTGCACTAACATTTGTGTCCTCAAATCTTAGCCGTTGGTTTGTTTAGAATGATATGCGGCTGACAAGTAGTTTGACATCATGGTTACGCTATTTATGCGTCATTAAGTTATTAAACCAGTGAATTACTACCACAAGGAACAGAATGGTCGCTAGCTCTCCCAGATGCACGCGAGACGCGTGCGTCTCAATGTCCGGGTTTTTTTTTCCAGGATCATATTTGTTTAGTACAAAGTTGAGGATCATGTTAATTAGGAATTAGGACATAGTAATTCATTGCTTTGGTCACCAAACTATGAATATACTCCCATTTTCATGAATAATTGAGAATTGATTTTTGTAAAGAGGACTCAGTTTTTTTTTATTTTCAAACTCGATTTTGTGTTTGCATTATTTTAGATCTAAAATGTTTTTATTAGTTGTAGTGTAAAAATAAAATAGGCAAAAACTTGCGTGAGACGGTCTCACGAATTTAAAACTTTTTTTTTTTCAGATTTTATTTTTCTTAGGGTTTATATTTGTTTTTTTAGGGTTTATATTGTTTCTTGGGTTTATTTTTAATTGATTTGGGTTTTTAGGATTTTTAGTTTTTTTTAGGGTTTATTTTTATTTTTCGGGTTTATTCTTCATGGTTCATGTTTTTAGGATTTATTTTTGTTTCTTCATGGTTATTTTTAAATTTATATTCAAGGTTCATGTTCTCAAGACGGAGCCCTTATGAGGTCCGTCTCACGGATCAAGATCCGTGAGACCGTCTCACAAGAGACTTGCTCATAAAAATATTTTTTGACTGATTATATGTCTATATTTGATTATATAGGTTACAAATTTAAATGTATTAATATTCTTTTTTCTTTTTTATCTTTTTTGTATGAAAATAAGAGAAAAGTTAGTAGGTTGAAAATGTATTTGGTAACTTTATGAAAAAACACAAAAAATATTAATAGGATGTGTCTCTAACGAAAATAAATAAAACAAAAGCATATTCAAGATTTTAAAATAAATATAAATAATTTGGATTTTCTATTCCCTATTATATTTTATTTTGTGTTTCGATAAATAATGCAACTATCATATGTACGAAATGATGCAATGACTGTATACATGAAATTTATGCGGTGTATTTAAATTTTAAACGCTACAAAGAATGAAAAATTAGGACTATTGGAAATTAGAAAAATTGGGAAGAAAAAAAAAGAATGGTGAAAAAATAATCAATCATTGTACACTTGACGGCCAAATCAACGGCCTTGTGTCTGGTTGGAAAAGTCCAAATAGGGTAAAGGAAAAGGAAATCTCCTAACTGTCTAACCATTGTCGGTAAAACAGCTGACAGATAGCGGCGCGTGAGACTCGATACACTGCTTTCACTTCCCAATTTACGAGATCCCACCACCACCCAAGTTTAACTGTTTCAACCCAATATCACCGGCCACATTTTTTTTTTTTTCGAAACGATAGTTTTATATATAATCGAAAAAAAACATACAAAGAAATTAAATAAATTTCAATCCATAAGATTACATAGAAGCGATCCATATGGAAAGCGAATTTTGATTCAAATTGAAAGACTGAAAATTGCAAGATAAACTCACAAAAAGTGGTCACAATCCCAAATGAAAAGAAAAATACAAGCTTGGAAAGATAACAAATGAAAATTTTTGTTACAAAAAATAAAACCAAAACTCCATCAAATGGCTAGTAGTTCCAAATCCGTCACAAAATCTTCCTTCAATCATCGAAATACCCAGATCCAACTCCATCTCGTGTCTTTCTTCGATGAAACCATTGTGAAACCACCTTCTGCAGTCTATCAACCACCAAAGTCACCAGATCTGAAATTCATCGGCCAGATCTACATCCAAAAGACCAGATCTAGAACCCAAATGGTCAGATCTGAAAAATAACAAACGAAAATAAAAATAAAAAACAAAACAAAAATAAATTTCCACAAAGGGAAACCAAACACTCCCATTAAGAGAGACTAAAGTCCCACAAGGGGAAAAATACACTCCCAAAACGGGAGAAAACGCAAGAAACCGAAAAACTAGAGCATTTTAGTTGTTCCCCCATCCTCCTTGTTGGAGGAATGGGGGAAAAATGGGGTTTGTGGTTGAGAGGATGTAGAGAGAAGGTAGAGAGAATGGAAGAAAAGAGAGAAAGGGTTTTTAATAAAGTTGTTGCTTTTGATTTTAATCAAATTGGTTTTTTCTATCACCGGCCACATTCAACAAGATGAAATAACTTTTCCATTGTTTGATATAGATTTTTTTTTTCACTTTCTCTTTTTCTAATTCTCAAGTTAAATATGTAACACGTTTTTTGTTAATTTTCTTTTAAATACATGTAGAGTGTAAATGAGTCGAGTGGAGCAGAACAGAACATATTGTTGCTCGTGCTTGTTTGTATTTTAATCGAGCTTCAAAAATTGTGTTTGAATTTTGTTTGATTATTAATTGAATTAAGCTTTTTAATCGAGCCGAGCACGAATCAAGTTCTGGTAACTTGATTTTTTTACAGATAACTCCTTTTTTTTATTAATCGAGCCGAGATTTACAATTTTACCAAACGGAAAAATGTGTTGAAGCTTGGTTGATTATTATATATTTTTTTTTTGAATAAATGAGAAATATTATTAAAAAGAAAAATGTAGTGCACTGCTTACAAGTCAAGCAACTAGCTTTAAAATAGGGTCGGGTCTCGTTAAAACCTATCAAAGTAGAACCCGGTGGGAAAAACCTTACATAGGAAAAAGAGTACCTCATAAAAGAAACAATAAAAATAACTTAAAGTCGCAATCTAAATGATGAGCGTATATTTGCAGAGGATTTTCGAATGACATTGTCATATATTTTTTTGGTACGTGCTTGAGTATCATCCTGATGATTTGATGTATCCCGTGAAATGTCGGTCCAAGATCCTCGAGGCACAATTATTAGAGCCTTCATAGCTTCTGACGAATCACATGTGTGAAAGACAATTGTTTTAAAGCTTCTAATTTGTGACGAACCGAGCTTTTAACGACCGATCTCGGATAGAGTAACGAGTAGCTTAGTTCATTTTTCAGTCCTACATACATTCAATCCTCTAAATACACTCAATCTCTATTATATTTTCTAAAATTTATCATCACGAAATACCCAAAACAAAAACTAAGGCATTGTATGGTTATGTTTCAATGAACAATTTCTAGTTTCTAGTGTTGGAAATAGAATTTTGAGAATTTATTGGTTTTCGTGTGAAAATTGAAAATATGTGTGGATGAATAAATAAAAATGAGTTTTATGTAGGTTTGAAAATGAGATTGTGTTTGGTTGAGTATTTTTGAAGTATTATTTTATGTATATAATAATTTGAAAAGTTGGTAGTGGTTGAATATTTTAATTGGATATATAATATTATATTTGTAAGATGTAGGGTGGTAGGTCCCATTAGGTAGAAATAATTAAAAAATAATAATATTTTAAGTGGATAGAGTTGGTAATGGTGGGTCCCATATGTATAATTGGATGAAAAGATGAGAATAGTGATTGATGAGTGATGTATGATAGTGTATATGATTGAAAATTGAAATTATAGGTTTGAGATGTAGTTTTATGTGAAAAATGGAATGTGAAAATGATGATTTCCATTGAAAAATTTATAAACAAACATGATTTCAATTTTATGAATAGTTGGAAATTGAAAATAGGTTGTTGGAAATATAAACAAACAAGGTCTAAACATTCGATATCAAATTTTGTTAGTGAAAAAGATATTTTGTGAGGACTTAGAATATTTACAGGTAAAGTTTCCGCCCCAAGAAAATATAAATAGTGAAAATATCAAATTTATGAATATGTGCAAAGCGAAATATATATATATATATATATATATGCATATATATACTTGTGTTTGTCGTATTAACAATTTTCATAAATTTAATAGTGATACAAATTGTAGTTACATTAAAATTATTAACAATTCCAAAACATATATATATATATATATATAGTGATAGTTCATGTTTTCTCTATCCATAAGTGAAATATCTACATATCTTGGCATTAGAATAAAACCACTGACAGCTCTTTTAATTAAATGTCATTTTAGTCCAAAAAATAAAAGGATAAAAGAAATCAAATTTTTTGATTCTGCAAATAAAATACTTGAAAAAATTAGAATGAGAACTGGCAAGCACCAGCTACGAGGGCACGCCTATACATTGGATCCCATTGAAGAATAAAGTGGTAACCTTTTTAACTATAAGTACGTGATTGGGTAGGTTTCATTTTGGGAAGAAATTTAGGGTCTCTCTTTTAAAAGACATGTCCCAAATTTATACTGCTAAATCATATGGGCATAATTTCATGTTAGGCAAAGTTAAATAAATAAAAATAAAAATGATTGGGTAGATATGGGGTCCCAATTATGCTTTTAATTTGTCCATGAGCCATTGTCTTCTTCAATTTGGCTCATTCTAGTGGAGGATATATACCATGCCATTGCAAGGGATGAACAATCTTGGATTGGATTGATTGTTGTATCATATATCAAACAGTATTACAGTAGTGAACCAGTACATATCAAACAGTAATCACTGGACATTGATTCATTTTTAAGATATATCAAACAGTAATCATTGGACATTGATATATTCATTTAAAATATATAAATATAATAGGGAAAATTGCAAATTTGATCCTATATCTATAGGGGTGTTGCAAAATTAGTCCCGTCCTGTGACAATTTTATCCCTTACCAAAAATAACAATTTTAATGATGTAATTTTTAGGATTTGATAACTTTAGTCTTTTATTTTTTAGTTGTGGTCATTCGGTTCTATTATTAAAAATAACCAATTTTGGCATGTTTGTACGTGTTTTTTGTATTTCGATAATTAAGAAATAATACATATTGAACTCGTATCACAAATTTTGATCTGGATTCATATTAAAATGATTCCATCATTAGGCAATCTATAGTATAACAAACAAATAAATTCTACTCAATTAAATAAAATATAGGTTGTGATACCATTTTAAACTTGATCTTAGGTATATTGATTATTTTGTCTATCAAGTATATTTTGGGAATAATTGAAAAATTGAAATAGCCCTTAAGAACAAATTCGCATCAACTTAAAACTTATAGACCAAAATTGCACAAATCTAAAACTTATGGGACCAAAATTGCAAAAAAGTCAACATACAGGATTAAAATCGCAATTTGAAAAATTACAGGACTAATATTGCAACACCCCTATAGATACAGAAATAATTTTGCATTTTTCCCTATATAATATACATCTCATTTGTAAGATAAAGTTTTATTATTAATATGATATAATGATGTATTCTACATTGTTAGTTCTATAGTGATTCATGGGAGCTTGAAGATTCAAAATTCGGGACAATTATATTTGAAACACAAATTCACGAATTGTTTAAAGAATAATTTATTATTTGGGTTATTGATTTTTTTAGTACCTAACTTATAAGCACTTTGCTGGTTTGGTACTTGATATTTCCGAGTTACCGATTTAGTATCCATACTTCATATCTTTTTATAAATTGGTATCTATTCATTTTTAAGGACAAAAATGCCCCCAAGAAACATAAGTATACTAAAAAAATATTCAGCACTTATTTAAATTATAAAATCAACTAAAATTTTAAATAAATTATTCAATAAAAAATAAAACTAAGTTTCTAAAAATATTAATGAATTTTTAGAAAAAATAAAAATTTATTACATTAAATTAGTAAATTAATAAACATAAATTAAAAATTAATCGAAAAAACTAGTTTAGTTAATTGAATTTAAAAATTGAAATTAAGATAGTAAATAAGAAAATTATAGAATTTTTTTATTAAGATATTAATTTTAATTAGTTTTTTAATCAAATTTTTAAAAAAATAATTAAAATCATTTTATTTTCTACAGTTAAAGAATTTAATAATTAAATTTAAATAATAATAAGTTATTTCATAATTAAATTTATTTTTTAAATTTAATAATTCTATTAAAACTTAATTTTTTAATAAAAATTTAAAAAATATTGGGGGTATTTCGTCCTTAAAAGTGGTACCAATTTATAAAAAAATGTAAAGTATGGGTACTAAATCAATAACTCGAAAATGTCATGTATTAAACCAGCAAGTGCCTATAGGTCAGGTACTCAAAAATCAATAACCCTTATTATTTTGTGAATGCTACTTTCTTCATTTGATTTATGTAGCTTAAAAGGAAGGTCACAATCCGAATTATATTTTGGTACTACTTGCCTAATATGCTCAAGTATGTATGACAAAGGAGAACAACGGTAATGAGATGTTACCTAAGTGGGTAATCCCCAACTCCCATTTATGATTTTGTCAAGTGTCTCACTATGACATGATTGTATTTTTTAAAAATAAAATAAAATGGGACACATGTCACAATTTTACGAAAGTTGTGCACTACCCACTTGGGTAACATCCACTTAACGAAGAACAATTAATATCATTACAAATTTTAGTGGTCAATTTAATGTCGTATACTACGACTTTTGAACTAGACGCTCAATCCATTTTTCCATCATCATTTGTTTTCACAACAAACTTGTTAAATTCGGTGGGACTTGGTACCGTCCCATACATGAAGCGTACCCAATATGAGAGAGAGCACAAGTCCACCAAGTGAGGTTTCATCTTAAAACCAATTGGTGATCTTTGGAATAACTTAATTGGGTTATAAACAAGGGTATTTTCCTCTATTTAATTATTGTGGGATAACTCACAAGTGACATATTTCAATACGCCTCAATCACTTGTGAGTCCTTCAATTCATTAATCATCATAACAGGATCCTCCGTGCTCCATTGAATCATCTGATGGCCCACCTTGAGTCGAACATGGGCCTGCTCTGATACCATGTTAAATTCGGGGGACTTGGTATGGTCCAACACATGAAGCGTACCAAAATATAGAAGAGAGCCCAAACTCGTCAAATGAGGTTCCATCCTAAAACCTATTGGTGATAGGAGGAATAGCTCATTTGGGTTATAAACAATGTTTCTTCCTCTATTTAATCAATGTGAGACAACTCACAAACGACATATCTCAACAAAACTCCATCATTAGTCTCATCTTTCGCTATTTTTAGTCTTCATTTGATCGACACATTCAAAGTTAAGAATTTCAAATCCATAATAACAAATCCATTGAATTTTTTTTAAGTCATATTATAATAGAATGAACTCTAATTTTGGTTATATTTTGAGTCATTGTAATGAATTTTAAATCATCTTATACAAAGTCATTAGAAATCCCTCGAATCCTTTTAAATGCCATATTATTCCAATACAACAAAATTCTTCAATTATGATACATCACAAGCAAATGTAAGCACAAGAATAATGGCAACTCAATCAGAATTCAACTAATCCAAAAGATTTAGTTGCCATGAGACAAACAAAATGAAGTAAGATTCATATTCCTACAAAACAGAGTTGGAAATTTGGTCTTGAGAAATGAGTATTGATCCGATTTTGACCAAATAATTAAGTGGTTTCCATTTGTGAAAATGGAATTAAATTATTTGTAAAAATTATCCTAAGAGAGCAGATGAGAATAGCATTTGGAATTTCTCAAAATCGATTCCGGGTGAATGAGAAATTAATGCTAGAAGTTAGCCACTTAATACAAATAAATGGTATGGAAAATGGAAAATGTGGGGAAGGAGAGATGTTCCATCCCACATAGGAAAATGAGGATAAATTTGCACACTTAATATATCCCAAGTTGGACATATGAGTTTGGGCCCTTGGGGGCACCCAAGTTTTTAAAGAGGTGAGGACCTACATGCTTGTGGATTTGGTTCAAAGCACACGCGCGTGCGCCGCCGCCGTTGGCCGGCTTGGGCTTCAAGGTCTTATTCTTTTTGGGCCAAAAACCTTTAAAATTAATTGTTTAATTAATTTTTTATAATTAATTAAATAGATTTAATTAATTTTCGTAATTAATTATAGAGTTCAACCTGGAAGAGGATCGGCCCCGCGCACGGACGGGATCACGGCCCGTGCGGTCGGGTCGTCTTACTGTCGAGTTTCGAGCCAGATCACGGGTAGCGCCGCGGCGTCGTGTCGGGTCGTCGCGCCATGCCGAACATTTATTGCACTGGCCGCGGGCAGCGCGCGCCCCGTGCGCCTGTCGTCGTCTTCCCTGCATGATGCATCTGTCTGTGCAAAAGGTGTCTTTTTGAGCCAAAAGACGTGTTCTTTCCATACGAGGCGTCTAAGGCCTATAATATTCGATCCCTGGTGACTGAAAATCAATACGAAATTATCAGATAACTAAAAACCGAGCATTGCATTTTGCATCCTGTCCCATTTCCTTCTTGAAAAGCTCGAAAGTTGTCAAACACTTTGCAGTTCGCCGTTGTTCCGGTTTTGCTAGTTCTGCTAACCGGAACTGTTCAAAGTCGTTGTATCTTAGAGGCGAGCGCCGGAACCGTAAGCACTCGATATACGAGGCATTTTCGTCTTGCGGAGATATAATCTAATTCTGGCCTCGACTAAACCATACACTTAGCCATTTTCTTCCAAAACAGAAACCATACACCATATATTTTACCCAACAATCGCAAGACGAAAATTATATTATTTTGTTTCTGTTGAAGATGATGGTATCTAGTTCGATCTCTTTCACACCAATGGCTGTTGCTCCCGCTCATGGCGAAAAGCCGCCCAAGTTCTCCGGCGCCGACTTCAAACGTTGGCAAAAGAAGATGCTCTTTTACTTGACGACCTTGGGGTTGTCACGTTTTCTGAAGGACGACCCTCCTCCCTCCATAGGCGAAGACGAAACTGACAACAATCGGAGAATCGCTGTGGATGCTTGGCATAACAGCAATTTTCTATGTCGCAACTACGTGTTGAACGGGCTAGACGACACTCTCTACAATGTCTATAGCACGTTCAAGACGTCCAAGGAACTGTGCTATTCCTTGGAGAAGAAGTACAAGACGGAAGATGCCGGCACAAAGAAATTTGATGTCGGCAAATTCCTGGAGTACAAGATGGTTGACACCAAGACGGTGATCAGCCAAGTTCAGGAGATTCAAATCATATTTCACGACTTAGTGTCTGAAGGGATGATTTTGAATAAATCCTTTCAAGTGGCTGCAATTATCGAAAAGTTGCCGCCATTGTGGAAGGACTTCAAAAATTATCTCAAGCACAAGCGCAAAGAGATGGGGATTGAGGATCTGATTGTTCGACTTCATATAGAAGAAGACAACCGAAAATCAGATGTGAAAACCAGTAAATCTGGAATGGAGGCTAAGGCCAATCTTGCTGAATTGAGCACTAGCAAGAAACGCAAGCACTCCGGGAAGGAAAAAGGAAAGGCCAAAAAGTTCAAGGGAAATTGCTACAACTGTGGCAAACCAAACCACATGGCGAAGGATTGCCGACACCCGAAAAAGGGCAATCAAGGTGGCAACCAACAAGCCAATGTGACAAAGGACAAGTCGGTTCCAATAGACTTGTCGGAGCTCAATCTCTCATCCGTTGTGTTTGAAGCCAATATGGTGGATAGCCCAAGGGAGTGGTGGATAGATACCGGGACTACTCGTCACATTTGTGCCGACAAGGAGATGTTCTCCTCCTACACTCCGATTAATGGAAGGAAGTTGTTCATGGGGAACTCTTCGACTTCCAACATCGTTGGGCTTGGAAAGGTGGTGCTCAAGATGACTTCCGGGAAGGAGCTTACGCTTGTAGATGTGCTGCATGTCCCAGACATCCGCAAGAACTTGGTTTCCGGTCCTTTACTTAGCAAGGCCGGCTTTAGACTAGTGTTTGAGTCCAACAAGTTTGTAATGACCAAGAATGGTCAGTGATAAAATATGTTGCCCTATTAATCAATAAATTAATACAAAAACCTGGATGTTCGGATTCAAACAGTGTTATATGTTAATGTTGTAACACTGAAACATACGACACACTCACACAAATGGAAAGATAAATAACACCAGGATTTTTAACGTGCTTAGATTCCTCAATCTTAATGCACGAGGCCACGCCCAGAGAAGAAATAATCCAATATTAGAAAAGCAAAGCTTATTACAAATACGACTGGATTTACGAATAGCATAAAGACTCCCTCTTTATCAATTCACCAACACTCGTATAAAACTAATCTCTTGATTGAATCTTCCACAATCTCAACCTTGTTGGACTCCCTCCAACTTCAAATCCCTTGAACGGTTGAGTCAATCCACACAGTAGATCTTCACCTTCTTCTCCCGAAGAATAGAAAAATGGAACAAAAAGTTTCTTGAAGAAGAACTTATATCTCTTGAAAAGGCTTTTTGGATGTCTTCTTCAAAGAGGCTGACTTTGCTTCTTATAGCTATCAATAGGAAATCATATCCCTGATTTCTTGTGGACAATTTTAAGCTAAGGAAGTAAATCAGCAAAATCAAATCATTTCCTTGTGGGTAAGAATCATGTACACAAGGAAAGTGAATAGAGAAAGGATAATTGACATTTATAAAAATGGCTGAATCAATTAAGATAAATTTATCCAATAATATCAGCAATATTCACATAATAGACAACATGCCAAAAATCACAACACAGAATCTGGCATAAAATCCGCCCAGATTCTGTTAACCGGTGTTGCATTAACAGAGTTACAACACTAGAACTTATACCGAGCTTAAAGACCAAATTTGCCAATTAAATAATACTAACAATTTCCCCCTTTGGCACTTTTGGTCAAAACAACAATTCATAGGATAACATCAAAACAGATATAGATAAATATGCAACACTAGGAATCATAAAGCCCTGCAAGTCAGCACAGTTCAAAAAGCATGCATACATAGTTCAAATTCATTCAACACATTGTCCAATAGAACTAGTTTATCATTCATACTAGAAACAAGATAAACACAAGCATGCAGTGGTCTTCAACAGAACCACTATATTCCTTTGACTCCCCCTCAGAGTCAACATCAATATCATCTTTATCTTCATACTCAAACTCCCATCCAGAAGCACCATCATCATCTTCTTCCTTATCACAGGACTTTTCGGACTCTCCCTCAAGTGGGTCTCATCTCACCATCTCACTTGACTCAGTTTGCTCCCCCTTACTTGGGTCTCACCTCACTTGAGTCTCCTCTCTCCCCCTTTTTGACCAAAAAAAGACAATAGAAGCCAACCAAACTTTGGCTATTTGTTGGTCAAAATAATCTCCTTCAAGAATTTGAATGTAGTCCTTACCAAAATTGATGAGAGAATGAACCGCCATAATTAGAGTGATACAAATGGCGACTATGGGAGTTTCCAAGAAAAGCTTCCAACTGCAAATTTTGAAATTCAAATATTTTTGGAAAAGTCCCATAATTCAAGGTGTGCAATTAATCCAAAATAAGCACAGATGAACAATACCATTTATTATCAGAGACAAATTTAAGGAATAAATCATTTCAAAAAATAATACACCACATCGAATCAAGAGAGAAGATATTTTCCACAAGCCCAAAAATGATCCTGAGGGATGTCTAGAATGATGAGTTTATTTCTGACGGGAATAAAAAGGCCTCGGGCGTTTTGGTGCTGTAACCCAGTGTTGTACCACCTTTTTCAAGAACATCGCCATACGAAGTCAATGGATCAAAATCCTTTTCCCATTTAAAAAATCTTTTGAGTGAAAGGAATCAACAGTGGAACAATTAGCCAGTCGGTAGCTTTCGCTCCAAAAACATGGGTAGCTCTTTCTCAGAAGATCATAACAAGATTCAAGCATATAAAAGAACATAGAATGGTTCACAATCAATAGCTTTCACACACAATGTAAGGGCGGCTTTTTTCCGTCAAAGGCCCAAAAATAAATACATATTTCACAAGGGAAAAATCATTCTGTTTGCAATTTGATCCACAATTATTTTTAGGCAAGGGTTTCATCAAAGGAGTACTCAATCGAGTTACAACAATAAAACAGAGATAAGCCAATGAAATGATCTTAAAAAATGCAAAATGACTAATGCAAAAGAATTAAGATCAACAAGAGGTTGCAACACATCAAGAAAAAGAAATGATACATATGGTGTTGCAACACTGAAACCCACACTAGTCAGAAAGAACAGACACCCAGAGACTGTTTCAGGTAAATAAACCTTTGAAAGTCTAGGGCTTTGATGAAAATATCAGCAATTTGATTCTCAGTGGTAACAAAATCAATGGTAACAATCTTATTCTCAACCAAGTCTCTAATAAAATGGTGTCGAATATCGATGTGTTTAGTTCTGGAGTGTTGCACTGGATTTTTAAAAATATTTATGGCACTTGAATTATCACAGTAATCAGTAAGAAATTTCTCTTCAACCCCATAGTCAGTCAACACTTGTATCATCCACAACATTTGAGAATAAAAGTTCCCTAAGGCTATATATTCAGACTCAATAGTGGATAGGGATATACAACTTTGTTCCTTACTGTACAATGAAACTAAATTGTTACCAAGGTAGACACATCCTCCAGGAGTGCTCTTTCGATCATCGATATCACCTGTCAAATTAACATCACTAAACCCAGTCAAGTTAGTGTTATGACACTTGGTGTTGTAACACTGGAGCTCTTCCTGCAACAAATAACAATTAGCGGAGGACTTATTTCCCTTCAGAATACAATTGTCAGAATTATCAAAGACATTACAAACATTCTTATCAAATTTGACACATAAATCATCATCACACAACTGGCTAATGCTAATAAGATTAACTTTCAAGCCTTCAACATACAGGACATTTTTTAAATGGGAAAGTCCTACGACATTTAACGTTTCTTTTCCCAAAGCCTTTCCTTTAGCACCATCACCAAAAGTGACCAAACCGTTTTCATATTTTTCAAAATCAATGAGTTTTTCCAATTCTCCAGTCATATGACGAGAACACCCACTGTCAAAATACCATGATTCAGTCACATTAGCTTTTAAAGATGTGTGAGCAACATTACAAGAAAACTCATTTTTCCTAACCTAGATTTTCTTTGGTTTGTTGGATAAATCAACTTTAAAACAAGGAGTGTTTCTTTGGTGATGTTTGAACACATGAGATTGCACTCTTGCGCTTGCTTTCTACGATGTTTTAAAGACGATAACACTTAGGTCTTATATGGCCAGGACGATTGCAATAGTGACAAATTGGAACAAATCCATTTCTTTTTCCAACATGAGTAGATGAAGTTCCTTCTTTAACAAAAGCATTTTTAGAATTTTTATCTTTTTTAGCAAAGTTTTTGTTAGAATTGGAACCAAAACCAATACATGCACGATCTTGATGGATCTTTTCTTGAGATAGAATTCCATCCAATCTCCATTTACCGGTCTTTAGTTTCTTAACAGAGGCCATCATCTCGCTTAGATCTTTCTTCACCTTGGTTAATTCTTCCTTTCTTTCTATTGCTATCCTTTCAAATTTTATGACTTCACCTTTGAGTGAGTCTTTTTCAGCAGTAAGACACACCACTTTGTTTTCCAGGTTCTCATTTGTCTTCAAGACAACCAAGCATTTTTCGTACATCTTTTGGTAAACTCTCCTTAGTTCTTCATTCCTTGATTCTTCATCAACTTCAGAATCATCCTCGGAGTATTCATCACTTGAGTTATTTTCCTCTGCAGGAATCACAGAGTTAGACATCTTTCAACAAAAGGAAAGTTAGTGTCATACATGCTTGGTGTTGTAACACCATAAATAGCACTAAGGTGCGTTTCATTACAACCAACCTCTTTGTCAACATGATTGCTCACATTTTCTTCTTCTTTATCATCTGGTTCTTCGTTACTCCATGAGGTGGTGAATGATTTCTCATTCTTCTTTCGAGTATTTGCACATTCAACCTGGATATGTCCAAAGCCACCACATTCTCTGCATTGAATCCTTTTGCTTTTATTTGAGGATTTGCTTCTTCCTGCTTCTTTTCGATCAAAGGAATTGAGGCGTGAAACCGAACTTTTCTTCATAAATGCAAGACATGTTAGCAACAAATACAAAACAGGATCTCACTAATAAGAATTAGTGTTAGACTCTTGATGCCAATTGATAAAATATGTTGCCCTATTAATCAATAAATTAATACAAAAACCTGGATGTTCGGATTCAAACAGTGTTATATGTTAATGTTGTAACACTGAAACATACGACACACTCACACAGCGGAAAGATAAATAACACCAGGATTTTTAACGTGCTTAGATTCCTCAATCTTAATGCACGAGGCCACGCCCAGAGAAGAAATAATCCAATATTAGAAAAGCAAAGCTTATTACAAATACGACTGGATTTACGAATAGCATAAAGACTCCCTCTTTATCAATTCACCAACACTCGTATAAAACTAATCTCTTGATTGAATCTTCCACAATCTCAACCTTGTTGGACTCCTCCAACTTCAAATCCTCAACGGTTGAGTCAATCCACACAAGATCTTCACCTTCTTCTCCCGAAGAATAGAAAAATGGAACAAAAAGTTTCTTGAAGAAGAACTTATATCTCTTGAAAAGGCTTTTTGGATGTCTTCTTCAAAGAGGGCTGACTTTGCTTCTTATAGCTATCAATAAAATCATATCCCCGATTTCTTGTGGACAATTTTAAGCTAAGGAAGTAAATCAAAGAAAATCAAATCATTTCCTTGTGGGTAAGAATCATGTACACAAGGAAAGTAAATAGAAAAAGGATAATTGACATTTATAAAAATGGTCAATCAATTAAGATAAATTTATCCAATAATATCAAAATATTCACATAATAGACAACATGCCAAAATCACACACACAGAATCTGGCATAAAATCCGCCCAGATTCTATTAACCGGTGTTGCATTAACAGAGTTACAACACTAGAACTTATACCGAGCTTAAAGACCAAATTTGCCAATTAAGTAACACTAACAGTCAGTTTTTATGTAAAGGTTACCTTGATAAGGGACTGTTTAAAATGTCTGTAATGTCTGTATTCCGCCAAGAGGCGAAGAATAAAAACGTTACTTCTGTTTACTTGTTGGATTGTTCTAATTTATGGCATGATAGATTAGGACACGTAAACTTCAGCACAATTAAAAGGTTAGTGAATCTGGAATTAATACCTACGTTTGAAATCGATTCACAAGACAAATGCAAAATTTGTGTTGAAGCAAAATTGGCCAAATCACCATTTCATTCGATAACGAGAAGTACTAAACCACTCGAGTTAATTCATACAGATGTGTGTGATTTAAAACTTGTGCAAACTCGAGGTAAGAAAAAGTATTTCATAACGTTTATAGACGATTGCACAAGATATTGCTATGTGTATCTTTTGAAAAGCAAAGATGAAGCTTTAGTAGCTTTTAAAACTTATAAGAATGAAGTTGAAAATCAGCTTAGTCTGAAAATTAAGATGATTCGAAGTGATAGAGGCGGAGAGTATATTGCTCCGTTTGAGGAATTTTGCTCGGAAGCGGGTATAATTCATCAAACGACTGCACCTTACTCACCTAAATCAAATGGTGTTGCAGAACGCAAAAAATTGTACTCTTAAGGAGATGATGAATGCGATGTTACTAGGTTTCGTCCCTCCCCAAAACTTGTGGGGGAAAACCATACTTTCTGCGAACTACATTCTTAATAAGATCCCACACAAAGGTAAAAACGAAACTCCATATGAGTTATGGAAGGGACGTAAACCGTCATATAAATACCTCAAAGTGTGGGGGTGTTTGGCAAAAGTCGAAGTACCTAAACCGAAACAAGTTAGAATCGGTCCGAAGACGATCGATTGTGCTTTCATTGGATATGCCAACAATAGTAGTGCATATCGCTTTTTAGTGCACAAGTCAGCAATTCCTGATATAAATGAAGGTATGATCATTGAATCAAGGAATGCTGTATTCTTCGAAAATATATTTTCGAACAAAGAACGGAAAGAAGAAAGTTCAAGTAAACGAACTTATGATACTGCAAGGTTACCTCAAAGTGATGATGAAGAGGAACGAAGACGCAAAGAAAAGACAAAAGTAGCTAAGTCTTTTGGTCCTGGTTTTCTAACTTATATGTTAGAAAACGAACCCCCGAACTATTCAAGCGTTGTCTAGTCCAGAAGCTCTTCTCTGGAAAGAAGCTATCAATAATGAGATAGATTCCATCATGCAGAATCATACTTGGGAGTTGGTTGATCTGAATCTCCCACCGGGTTGCAAACCTTTGGGATGCAAGTGGATCCTAAAAAGGAAGTATAAATCAGATGGATCTATTGATAAGTACAAAGCCCGTTTGGTAGCTAAAGGGTTTAGACAAAAGGAGGGATATGACTTCTTTGATACATATTCTCCTGTCACGAGGGTTACGTCCATTCGTGTTCTCATTGCTATTGCAGCTTTGCATAACCTTGAGATACATCAAATGGACGTTAAAACTGACTTCTTGAATGGTGAACTTGAAGAGGAGATTTATATGGAACAACCCGAGGGGTACGTTGCACCCGGTCAAGAGCGAAAGGTGTGTAAATTTGTTACGTCACTTTATGTACTAAAACAAGCACCTAAGCAATGGCATGAAAAGATTGACTCAACTATGAAGTCAAACGGTTTCAAGATCAACGAATGTAACAAGTGTGTCTACATTAAAGGTACTACAAATGATTACGTTATAGTATGCCTTTATGTGGATGATATGTTAATCATGGGTAGTAGTCATGATTTAATCATGAATACTAAGAACATGTTGAAGAAGAACTTTGACATGAAGGATATGGGATTATCTGATGTTATATTAGGGATTAAAATCTCTAGGACTTCAGATGGAATTGTCTTGTCACAGTCCCATTATGTCGAAAGCATACTTAGAAGGTTTAATGCTTTTGATGGTCCTCCTGGCTAAGACACTGTAGATCTAAGTCTACACTTGGCCAAATAAGCGAGCCGATTGCTCGGTTGGAATATGCAAGGAGTAATTGGCGATCCGACGTACTTAACGAATTGTACACGTCCCGACATTGCATATTGATTAGTAAACTAAGTAGGTTCACAAGTAACCCGAGTACGGATCACTGGAAAGCCGTGACAAGGGTACTTAGATATTTAAAGTATACCATGAATTATGGAATACTTTATACAAGATATCCACCAGTATTAGAAGGATATTGTGATGCCAAATGGATATCAGACACAAAAGACTCCAAGTCCACAAGTGAATTTATTTCCACAATAGGTGGATGAGCGGTGTCGTGGAAGTCTTCTAAGCAGACATGCATAGCTCAATCCACTATGGAATTCGAGTTCATTGCTTTAGATAAAGCTGGAGAAGAAGCAGCATGGCTTAGAAACTTCTTAGAGGATATTCCATGTTGGAATAAGCATGTGCCTGTTGTTATGATACATTGTGATAGTCAATCAGCAATCGGAAGGGCACAAAGTAGTATGTATGATTGTAAGTCTAGACATATACATCGGAGACACAATACCATTAGACAGTTGATTTCGAATGGGGTTATTTCGGTTGACTACGTGAAGTCAAAGGAAAACCTTGCGTATCCACTTACAAAAAGCATAAATCGAGATCAATTGTATAAACTGTTAAGGGGAATGGGTTTAAAATCCACAACTTAAAGAATGTTCATAGCGGCAACCCAACCTTGTGAATTGGAGATCCCAAGAGGCCAAGACCTTGGTTCAATGGGACAACTAAGTTATGAATGTTCAGTTGAACACTTGGAAAATGTGTTAGCTCATTCTCGATACATCCAAGTGAATGTAAACCTGCTGAATGTGGTGAGGTTAAGTTTAAGACTTTTAATGATTCCTATACCGAAAGGTGGAGTATGGCAGAATACTCTTCAATAGGAAATCACCTATATAAGTGAGAAGTAATGGCCGCTTCGAAAGAAACACTTATGAATCTAAGATATGGTCCAGGGCCGAAATGGACACAACATGAGAACAAGAAATGTTAGAGTTGTTATTGTGTAAGTATTGTTGTCTTGGTTTACACGAACGGCTGAGTAGTTCAAGACATCGCGTCACTAAGCAACTAGTAAATCCGATAGTATTTTACTAAGGAAGGTTCAAAGCCACAAGCTACCTATCATGATGCAATAACGATTCGCCGAGACTTTTAAGCGAATCTGCATACACGAATGCATTAATTTCATTCATGTGGGGGATTGTTGGAAATTTGGTCTTGAGAAATGGGTATTGACCCGATTTTGACCAAATAATTAAGTGGTTTCCATTTGTGAAAAATGGAATTAAATTATTTGTAAAAATTCTACTAAAAGAGTAGATGAGAATAGCATTTGGTATTTCTCAAACCGATTCCGGGTGAATGAGAAATTAATGCTAGAAGTTAGCCACTTAATACAAATGGTATGGAAATGAAAAATGTGGGGAAGGAGAGATGCTCCATCCCACATAGGAAAAAGAAGATAAAGTTGCACACATAATATATCCCAAGTTGGACATATAGGTTTGGGCCCTTGGGGGCACTCAAGTTTTTAAAGGGGTGAGGACCTACATACTTGTGGATTTGGTTCAAAGCACACGCACGCGCGCGCCGTCGCCCGCCGGCCCGGCCCAGGTCCGGGTCGTGGGTCTGGGCTTGGGCTTCAAGGCCTTATTCTTTTTGGACCAAAAACCTTTAAAATTAATTGTTTCATTATTTTTTTAAAATAATTAAATAGATTTAATTAATTTTCGTAATTAATTATAGAGTTCAACCTAGAAGAGGATCGGCCCCGCGCACGGGCGGGAGCACGGCCCGTGCGGTCGAGTCGTGCTACTGACGGTTTCGAGCGATCTGCAGACGGCCGGCGACGTCGCGGCGTCGGGGTCGTGCGCCATGCCGAACGTTTGCGCACCAGCGCACGGGCAGGCGCACTACCCGTGCGTCTGGTCGTGCTTTCCTGGACAGATGCGTCTGTCTGTGCAAAAGGTGTCTTTTCGAGCCAAAAGACGTGTTAAAAGCGTCTAAGGCCTATAATATTCGATCCCTGGTGACTGAAAATCAATACGAAATTATCAGATAACTAAAAACCGAGCATTGCATTTTGCATCCTGTCCCATTTCATCCTTGAAAAGCTTGAAAGTTGTCAAACACTTTGTAGTTCGCTGTTGTTCCAGTTTTGCTAGTGCTGCTAACCGGAACTGTTCAAAGTCGTTGTATCTTAGAGGCGAGCGCCGGAACCGTAAGCACTCGGTATACGGGGCGTTTTCGTCTTGCGGAGACAGAATCTAATTCTGGCCTCGACTAAACCATACACTTAGCCATTTTCTTCCAAAACAGAAACCATATACCATATATTTTACCCAACAAACAGCACATGATATTGATGCAGAATATATACTTAGGATGGGTTAAAACAAAATCGTGTCATGAATGATCAAACAGTTTTATGAGCCAGCTACAAAACTCCCTTTGCAGAGAGATTGAATCCTATGACAATGTTAGAACAAAATTGGACTTCACACATAAGTCAAATAAAAGAATGTCATCAAGCATTCTTGAGTTTACTCTGGACAATATATGTACAAAACAATACACATTTTCAACAATCAGAAGCTTCAAATTACATTGGCAGTTTCACATTCACGGCCTTCTCTACCTTCGATGATTTTGACCTTTTTCCCTATTTCTTGCCACCGGATTTAGATTTTGGAGATGTATACTGGGCTTGCTTTCCATGCCTAAATGAAGAAGTTTTATTTTCAAACACTATAAAGAAAACATGTAGCATAATTATCTAACTTGTAATGGCATAGACAATTTAGGGAGTGTTTGCAAAAACTTCTGCTTTTAAAGGAAGCAATTTATTATAGCAAAAGCCAAAAGTAGTTGAGAATCACAAATTGTTAGTGTTTGCAAACAGGAGCTAAGAGTTGAATAAGTTAAATGGGTGAATAAGTTATAAAAGTGCTTACCAAAAGCAAAATCACAAATCTAAAGCAACCCTCTGCTTTTTAGATGCTTTTTAGATTCTGATTAAGTTACGCAGAATCAGAAAAAGAAATTGGCATTAGAAAACATTAAAAACTACTTTTCTTTAGCCAAAAATTGACAATCAATTTTTTTAAGCGTTTGCCGACACTCTCTAAGAGTTATGTCCAGATTCAACTTAAAGGAATAATATATCCCATTTCTATTTCGGCATCAAGAATTTTAAAGTTGAGACTTACCGTAAAACTTTCTTCTCCTTGTATCTCATTATGACATTTTCTTTAGCATCCAACTTTGTGTTATCCGAATCATATGTACCATGTTGAAGAATCTGTTTAGGAAAAGTTGGAGAAAGCTCGTCGTCCTTATATTCAGAACCACTGCTTTCACCGGTAATCCTTGAGACGGAGAATGATGATGCTGAATAACATGGCCTAATTGGATGAGGACGATAATTAATCCATTGTAATTGATGAATTTGGTCGGACATATCCATTTCTTTGTCAGCAGCATTTGACTGCTGCAAAAGGCACACAGGGGAAGGCCCTGAAATATCCTGTCATAAAGAAACAACTAGGGACAATTACAAAAACACCCCTGAGGTTTAGGTTAATTACAAAAAAACCAAGACATGTTTCAGAACTACAAAAAACCCCTTCATGTTTCTTTTTGTCTTAAATTTAAGGGGGGTAACTGTAATATTTTTGTAAATGTCAGGGGGGGTTTTGAAATATTTTCGAAAATCACCGGAAAAAATGTAAGACGGAATCAAACCTCAAGGGTTTTTTTGTAATTTTCAAAGAATTCTGGGTTTTTTTTGTAATTAGCCCAAACCTTAGGGGTGTTTTTGTAATTATCCCAAATAAAAATAGAAAACAAAGAAGTTCTGAAAAGAATGTTTGCTAACAAAGAAGTTCTACAAATATGGCAACCTCGGATGTTCGATAAGAGATTAAGAAGTTCTACAAATACTTGAAATACTTCAATAGCATAATGCCGGAGACATAAAAAAACACGAACCTCAATTGTGCTTGCAAATGATGGATGCTTATCTGCAAAGGAGCATGTCATATTTTCATCATCAACCAGTGCTCTGATAGGCTCATGCTCACTTCCAAAAAATTCTTCAAAATTCCGGAATGTCAAATCGACATCGGGTATATTGACATCATCGAAACATTGTACTTCATCACAAACTCCAAGGTCTTGCATATTTTGAAGCCAAATCTGCAGGAATTCATGCATAAAAGATTTTGATACTTGGAGCAAAGAGTGGTTCTTGCATATTGTAAAAGGGATAATATCAAAAACTACCCTGAGGTTCGGATTAATTACAAGAAAAAACCGGAGATATTTGAAAATTACAAAAACCCTCTTCAGGTTTGATTCCGTGTTGAATGTAAGGTCGAAATTGCAACTTTTTTACAAATATAATGGGGTGTTTGAAATATTTTTGCTTATGAATGAGGTAAAGTGTAACGCAGAATCAAACCTGATGGAGTTTTTTGTAATTTTCAAAAACTAGTGGATTTATTTTGTAACTAACCCAAACCTCAGGGGTAGTTTTTATAATTATCCCATTACAAATTACCCATGATGTTTAGGCCAATTACAAAAAAATCCAGTTTTCTTTCAATCTTACAAATACCCCCTTCAGGTTTGTATTTACTTAACAAATACACCTCAATATAGGGAGTTTTACAACAGAAACAAATATCAAGGGTTTGTTTATAATTTCAATAGACAAGTAATTAGACTAAACCCCAAGGGTATTTTTGTAATTAATAACTTTTGTCAATGAAAAAGGGACCAGAAGACTAATATGATAGTATGAGACAACCTCATTATTATGAGCAGGACTTTTGTATTGCCAAAATGAGTCGGGATTTCCCGTACTTGTGAAGTTATCCAGCTGTGAAAACGGCGATGACAAAGGTTCCTCAGTTTTGTCCTCAAGAGGACTGCCCCCCATATGTTGAAAATGGAGATTCGGACTAAAACTCTCCATCTGATTATTGAGGTTTGTGTGGAATTTCCACATTGTGTCATGCTTGAATGGCAATCCACCCGTTCGTTCTTTGACGTGTAGTAAACACGAATTGTCGACAATGCCCTCAGAGAGCTGAAGGCTTTCCAAGTCGTTGATTTGTTGCCGAATCAAGTAGCTGTTTCGTTGCCAGTTATTGTCTTTAACTACCTAGAAGTAGCATTCTATCATCAGTGAACTCAAAAACTAACAAAAACTAACAGACATATTAGAATTAGTGTTCGGACATACATAAACGCTTAATGTAGATTACTTACAGTTTATCCTCACAATGCCAACACAAAAACAGGAATCTTCAATAAGAATAAGGGATAGTTACAAAAAGAACCTAAGGTTGGGGCTAATAACAAAAAAAACCCAGAGATTTTCGAAAAATTACAAAAAGACCCTTTAGGTTTGCTCCAAATTACATCTCCCCCAATTCATATACAAAAAAAATTTCAAAAAGCTCCCCTTACGTCATCAAAATATTACAATTACCTCCTTGAATTTAAGACAATTAAACCTCAAGGGATTTTTTTGTAATTTTTAAAAATCTATTGGTTTTTTTGTAACTGGTGCAAACATTAGGGGGCTTTTTGTAATTATCCCTAAGAATAATCAAACTGATTAAATTAGATAAGGAATAATTACTAAAATACCCCCAAGGTTTAGACTAATTACAAAAAACTTCCAATTTTTTTTCAAATTTACAAATACCTCCTTAAAAGTGTTACAAACACCCCCTTGAGATTTCTATAACTAAAAAATACCTCCTCTTGAGGGTACTACAAGAAACAAATATCATAGGTACTTATAATTTCGAAAGAAAACTGGGGTTTTTTGTAATTAAGCTAAACTTCAGGGGTAATTTTGTAATTAACCCAATAAATAATCGACCAAGACGATACTAATACCTTTGTCCGTCTACTGCTTGATCCCCCTTCAAATTCTGTATAAACAACAGAAACTGTACCATCAATATCAGACATCAACGACGAAGAACCTCCACTTTTCGAGCAGGACATTTTCGAAACACTCGAATTAACATCATGACCATAATCAGCAGTAGTAAGTGAAGAACAAACAGACTGATCTTTAGCAACACAATTTTTCTCCAATTCATCCAACCCGAACCCCCATAACACCGCTAAGTCTTTAGCCGACGGGCACCCCACATAACAGCTGATATCTTTCTTGTGGTGCTGAAAGGAGACACGGTGGTGGCTCGTGTCGCAGTTTTGGCACATGAACATCTCATGGTCAAAACATCGAACACTTGCCGGGCGATACCTGCACGACTCGCAGACGAGTGTACGAGGATGTCTGTAGGAAAGAGCGTTGGCCGAATGGACCTTGGCATCACAGGAGAGGCAGAGATGTGCTGAATCTGATTTACAGTACACTATTGGGCTTAATGCCATGCAAAATTCACACCTTTTTTCCATTACTCAGTAAAATTCGAATATTAACCATGGCATTTGTTTCTTGATTTACTAGTACAGACAAAAAGTCTGAGTAACACACCAAGATTTAAAACCTGGTAAAGAAAAAAAAAACAGAGCATTAATCGAGATCAAGAAGAAAGAAGTAAGAACTATAAATCGATAGCAGCTGAGAATCGGACAGTGGTCGAGTGGTTAAGACTCTCAAGTCCAGACCAGAGGTTGGGGTTCCATTTCCATCACACTTCTCCTCCCAGTATATGTACTTGGAAATATATAAATGGAAATATATAAAAAGAAAGGAAAAAATCATCATCACAAGCCTGTCAGTAGCAAAGGAAAAAAAGTGCAAAATTTCAAAAAAAAAAAACAACAAATATAATTTAAGAAGTAGTTGCAATTGATGACATAAATGACCAATTTTCTGATTTGAACCAGATCACACAGAGTTCTCAATATTTATGAAGCCTTCTAACCAAAAATTCACATCTATACATGAAAAGCTGAAGCAATTAAACTAAGATCTTAAGAAGCAAGAACTACTACCAATATCTAGTGTTCTAAAAAGCGCTAGACACTAGTCGAACAGCAAATTGGGGCCTAATGCCTAAACGGAACCTCGACGGGATTAGGCAGGAACTAAGCGCGAACTAATTGGGGCTAGACGAAGATTTTTAGAATAGTGATTAGTATATGAATCAAACACAGGGTGCTTAATTCCAATTTCCAAAACTACTTGCTGGCTCGAAGAATTTCTTACACAAACATCCTAGTACATAGTAAAATATAAATATACCCAAATATATATGGAACATAAAAAATCAAAATAAAAAAGGAAGATGAAGAGAGGCAACTTACCTTTTATCCTTCTTTTCTAGAATCAGCAAAAGATTACAAACCCTTTTGAAAATTCCTCATTCGTAGATGCAACAAAAGGTTAAAAAGGAGAAAAAACAAAAGATTAAAAAGAATAAAAAAAAGGTGAAAAAGAGGATCACAGGATTATTGAGTGAGTGTTATCATAAGATGATGATGATGTATGAAACCAGAAACCAAAAAAAAAGGGGGCACTGAAGTTTTGGTTCAGTGTTAGTTGTTTGCCTTAAATTGAAGCATATTATTCTTCTTATCTGGTTTCTCTCTCTATGCACTTTTTGGGTGAGGTGTTGTTCATAATATATCCCAACTGTTTATCTAATCTTTGCATGAGACAGGTGTGGCCACTCATCCAATTACTTGGAGGTTACAGCCAATGGCAACTCGCCACGTCATGGCAAGGATTGCCTACAAGTATGGGGAACTCTGAAGTTGGGAACAATTGAATATTGATCATCAAAGCAAAACTGTGACTTTCTCATGCCAACTTGCAAATTTTGTTTAAAAAAATGAGTCATAGCATAGAGGGATAATTACAAAAACTACCCTGGGGTAGTTACCGAAAAACTTAGAGAAAATCTTGAAGTTTGATTTCATCATCTTACATTTTACTCTAAATGTCAATTGACATGACAGAATTTACTGATGTAATCATTACATCCCTCGATTTTTCTAAATGTTATAAATAGCCTCAACTTGAAGGATGTAAATTATTTGATTAAATAAGCAAGTTCCATCGATTCAACTAAGAGTTGGGATAAGATGCAAGATAGAATGAAACAAGCAAACCGCAATGGAATTTTATAATTTTGAAATTTCTACTATTTTTTTTTTTTTTGTAATTACCACAAATCTCAGGTAGTTTTTGTAATTAATAAATAAAGATGTATACATATTATGAATTTTATTAGTCTATTTATTATAATGTCATTGAAATGCATTGTCTTCATCGAACGATCCTACAAGACTAAGACTAATTGTGTCTTAACAAAGCGTATTTTTTCTCCCATTACCTATTCCATTTGCTTAGATAAATGACATATGTCTATAAGATAAACATATGTTGTTGATTATTTAGTTGTATTTAAATGTATCATTCATCTAAGTAAGTGAAATAGGAAGTGGAACATGAAATCCAGATATGACAATATCATAAGTACACGTAACATGAATTGAAGTGATTATTCAAACGGATATGCTAGGGTGATATGGTGGCCGGGTCAAGTGTTTTGGGCTAGAAACATATAGTAATGGGCTGGACATGGGTCAGGGTATCGAATGGTCAGTAAATGGGCCAAATATAAACCTAACTTGGACCGTTATCGTAAAAGACAAGGTAAACTAGTTAGAACTCTGCCAAGCATGTGGGAAGTTAACAAGTTGGTTTCTTATCGGGCCCAGGCCCGATAATGCCAACCCCATGTGGGCCTAACCATATATTTTATACTTGGTTAGAACAAATCTACGGTCAACATTTGTCTCCAAAATCAAACGAGCATATTTCATATCTTAAAAGTTAAAAGTCCTTAATGGTTATGTATTGGACTTAATTTATAAAAAAAGAATTGAAAAATAAAACATATAATATGCTTCATTTTTATCATAATATAAAATCCAAACATAGTTTAACTACTCACTTCTCTTCTATCTCAAGGAAAACATGCAGCCACAATTGTCCATAGAAATTGAACTCAATAATCCAAACAAGAGTAATCAAACAAGTCATTTAGCACATAATCTAAATGGGCACTAAAAACAACGATTCTTAATCAAAATAGCCAAGAGACAATTTTATTTGGTTACTTGTAAGCTACAGTTTCCATATACACACAGATATTGAATGCATATTATTCCTGCACTTTGCCAAAAATAAGACCATTACATGAGAAAGCTGATGCAGAATGTAAAGAATTAATAAGCATTTGCAACTAACAGTTTTCACCAAATTTGCCACCATTCCCAAACAAAAAGCATTAATTTACAGTTGCAGGACAAAATAGAGCAACGAGATAACTCGGGCGAGTCATCCAGAAGACAAAAGAACTATATGCCTGTAGGGAAGTTAGCTTGCACACCGTCTGTGACACCCTGAAAGAAATCAGGCATCTAAGGGTTAGCAACACAACTGAATGATCTCAAAACAATAAATATCGAACATAGCATCGAAAGATTGATCCTCTAAACTATATCAAATAGCTTGGCACTCATATGATCAATTTGTTTTTCTTAGGCACCAGTCATTTACTTCATCTTTTATGCTTCTATAAGGAGCCTTTTTCTTGATTCAATCACATATTTGTAAAGAATTCATGCATTTAAATGTTATAATGTGCATTTGATTTAATTGTAACACTTGACCGGCAAATTTGATGCCCAAGGTACAATATGCAATGCTCGTGCAGCAAAGAATAGGTAAAAAGAACATATCTGAAATTAAATATCATGACTTAATATCAGTTCAATTTCATTGAGAACTTGAAAGGCATGCTTATCAATGGTAAAAACCATCCAGAAAGTTTTTTTACCGGGATCAACTTGACTTAACATGCACTTCTATGATGTCATCTTCCTCCATTCCAAGGCTATTAGGAGTTTCCGCTGGACTAATTTTATCCCCATCAAAGCAGAAAACTAAATTTTTCACATCGAGTTTACTTCTGTCTGCATACATCTTGAAGAGTCGCTCAAATTTATCATCCTGCACAATTACGATGATGCAATTCCAGTAAACAAATTTTATTTTATATGAAGGGAATAAGGGAATGAAAAACAAGAGTTGTAAGAGGATTAAATAACCAAAAAAAAAAAGTTCGCTGATGTAAGGTTAGTAGTATATATAAAAACAGGCTGAAATGCATCTCAAGCCACAGTTTAACTATATGTCTAACAAGTTTAAATAAGATCAGGCCTACGAGCCAGTACCAGTTTCTAGCTCTTCATAAAATAAGGCAAAATTGGGAATCAGTTGGGAATTTAGGCATCACATAAATAACTTGTTTTTTAGCTATTGTGTTTATATTTAAGGAGAAGAAACGAAATCCAGTGCACCTTACTATAAAACTAAAACTTAATCAAATAGAGAATTGGGACATCAGGTTTAGACCATGTAGGTGAAATCTCTATCATCCCACTCTTTCAGGGATACAGTTTTCACTGAAAGAAAATATGATTCCTATCAGGAAGCATCTCCTTACCGAGAAAAAAAAAAAGATGAGTTCATGAGAACAATATATTTCCGCTCCTGCCTGGCGTTAACTGCATGAGATTCTGGAATAACCTCTTTGATCTATTAAAATTTAAAATAGAGAAATACTGTAGCTATCCCAGGGTGATAAAATTCTAAAAAGTGCCTACACTTAGCTAGAGAGACTACTAAAATAGTTTTCATAAATGCATTACTGTTCTTCATACTTACTAGCTTTGCTCTGAGTAAATCTTATAACACTTATAACATTAGAACCTAAAATCCCTTTGACATCAGTAGCTGTAAATGAGAAATACTTAGAACATTGGAAGTAAAGGTAAAAACAGTGCTCCACGTTGTAAAAGAATTTTATCGTTCTCTATTTTTTGGACTAAAGAATAATTATATTTCTTTTGCTCACTTCTTAGATGCTGCACACAGATAGCTCTCACCCTTCGTGGTGTACATGGAGGCACACTATGGTGCCTTAAAACTGACATATTCACCATTCTGGAAAAACAAAATATGCTGTATGTTTTAGCTTCAAGTGATATCAACTACATACCACGTAAACCCGAAATTGCTTAAGCCCATCTTTATCCTGGATGGATATAACAAGTTTTGACCTCTCATGAGGAGGCTCCAATGGCGGCTTGACAGCACTTTTGGGAGGAGAAGATTGCAATGCAGCATTAAGGTTTTTTCTTACAGATTCTTCAACAGCACGCACCATTTCCTCAGCTGACTCAGCGAAAGATGCCAACTCCTGCCTTTTTAACCTAAGAACAATGCATTTACAGAAGAGGGTAAGTGAACAAAATTGAACAGCTTTTTAGATAAAACTTAACTACGTACTTAAAAAGAAACAATATAACAGACTACTATCACTCTGCCCATGGCATATACTGCTAAAGCAACTTTATCGTTAGTATATAGTACTCTCTATTCACATATGCTTGCGAATTGTGAATTATTAAAAAAAAAATTATAGGTTTTCTATAACTGCTGTGTGACAGGTCTTGAAGTCTATGATCAAATTTCTGGAGGAATATATACAGTATTTAACCTTTCAATAAGAAACCAAATTTCATAACTGACATCCAATAAAAACATAAGTTTCAACATTTTTTTGTTGGCAGTATTATCCAATGTTACAATTTTACCAAATGTGTGTTATGAATAAGATGAGTGCTTGAGAATAGAAAATTTTATGTTTTGCTTTTAAATTTCAGAGTACATACGAATGAACCAGCAGGAGAGGAATTTTCACCTCAGGCCAGTGATAGAACATGATTTAGCATCTACACCGAAAAAATGAATTCCCTACAAACGTTTCATTAAACACTAGCTTAGCTTTTTTTTGAAAAAAAAAAAGTCCGGCCCCGTCATTGCAGGTACTCGAACCCGGGCTTCGTCATTGCAAGTAATACCCGTAGCCACTGGGCTAACCCTAGTGGTTTCATTAAACACTATCTTAGCATTTTTCCTTTCCTCATGTTGCCATTCTCTGATATCAGAAAATTTTGTTCAAAATGACAAACATGAGAAAGATAGCTGCATGAATTTTCCTCCTACATATTATGTTCTATCCAGTATTCTGTGTCATATAAGGATATATATAACTAGAAAGTGAAGAATCACAGCAGTTCTCGAGAAAGATCGCTGCATGAATTTTCCTCAAACACAAAAAGTTCTATCCAATATTCTGTGTCATATATGGATATATGTATAACTAGAAAGTAACGAATCACAGCAGTTCTCGCCAAGGAAAGCACAAGTAATTAACAAGCATTCAGCAGATTAAACAAATCACACCAATCACAACCCAATGAAGTATTAAAGCACTTCCAATTATACCACCAGAGTAGAGGCACATATTTCCAAAACCATCAGTAATTACATCGTCGCTGCAGCCTATTATCGTCAAGTTTAATAAGAGAATTACATAAGATAAATAAGAAGTTAATAATTTCCATTATCAGTATACCTCAGGGCCTTCAGAGTCGAGTCCTCCTCAAGAATCTTGGAACTATTATCCAAATTCTTTGGCGGTGGAGGCAACCAATCCTCTTCGTCATCTTCTTTATCGTCACAATTAATGACCGTTACATCTTTCACTTTCACATCCTGCTTTTTCTCTTCTGCCTAAAATTTCCAAAGTGCAAAACCCCAAGTCCATTTAATCTTCATAATCCATCAATTTATATATCAAAACAAAAGGACAAAGAAAAACGGAATCTTTATTCGATTTTACCTCAGCATCTGAGGTTTTCCGTCTTTTCGGGATGAATACCGGTGATTCATCCAGACTATCATCTGCCAATTCCCAAAGTCAAGACAGAAACAATAATAAAAAGGAAAAAGGAAATCCGCACAACACACATACATATAATAAAAATTATTCCAAGGGAACTGACCATCGAGACAAACAAAATCGGCTGGCTGAACGCGAGTGTAATCAAAAAGGGGTTCGAATTCTTCGTTTGTGTCCTCCTACGAAATTGTACGCTGACGTCAATTTATACAGAAAAATCAAACCCTAGAGAGCTCGGTTCAAACTTTCTGCAAATAATTCGTTCACATAATTGAAAGAAGCTAATATAAAGGCAATAGAATCGCACCATTGATGACGTTCTTCTCCCTCTCTAACGCACGGCCCTGCTTTCTCTTTCGACGTGTATCTATCTGTATGTATAGACGAAACAGAAGTGGAGAGTCGTTCGAGTCTCCCGCCGCAACACTGTTGCCTTTTAGATGCCGAATTCGAAATTTCGAATCCCATATATAATGTGATACTCAATTGCTGGAAAAGATATATATTGTTTAATGTTAAACATAATAAATTAAATTTACAAATTATTTTTGAAAAAATAAGAATGAATTAAGAGAGTGATAGGATATAGGATGAAGTTATAATGATAATAATAATTGATGTAGTGATTTATTTTAGTTTTAAGTAAAATAGTAATTGGTGTTCGGAATAAGAATAAATGCATGGCGTATTTGTGATGAAATTATAATGATGACATTTGATATGATTTTTTCTTCTAATTGAAGTTATGATTCAAAAAATAAGAATGGGTGGGTAGTGTTTTCTTAGTTTAGTTCATGCTACCCCAAGAATATTACCTTAAATAATCAGGATTTTGACGTGTGTACCATATTCTATTTTAAATTTTTCTTTTGTTTTTTCCAAACATGGAACATGGTAGAAATGTCAAAATCCTAATTAGTTATGGTAGTAGCCTTACGGGTAGCATGAACTAGACTTTTCGATAAACAGATACATCCTAGGATTTGCTTGGCTTTATTTAAAATTTTTATTATTTACATTATGTTTACTTTATTTAATTTTATTTGTACTTGTAATAAGTTTGGCCAATGAAGAAATAATATCTAAAATTAGAAAGAAATAGTTTCTTCTTTAGATAATGTTCCACTTTGTTGCTTTCCCAATCTTTAAATAAACTTTTTTAGTTCAAATCCTGCGAGGAGAATAGTGATGAGAATCAAACCTCAATCTTAGGATATATCCGGGGTTCCGATTCTTTTGGGGTCTGAGGATATCATGCGGTGGATGTTTACCTCTCATGGTGGGTTCTCTATGTCTTCCGCTGGGATTCTCTCCGGGGTAGAAATGCTCGAACCTTCACGTATGGTGCCATTTGGAACGATGCTCTTATTCCTACTATCTCTATATTCCTTTGGCGCCTCCTTCGTAATCGTCTTCCCGCGTGGATATCAAGCTTCGTGCACGTGGCACTTCCTCTTGCCTCACGTTCTTGTTGTTGCTTGAATAATCCACATTCATCTCCTCGGTCGAATCTATCCCTCACCTCTTTTTGATGAATGATACTTTCGATCAGTGTGGAATCACTTTCTTCCTTGGTTTGACACTACACTTCCACACACCACCGATATGATATTGTTCCTTTCATTTTGGAGGAATCGCACACACACGATCACACACGAGGCACTTGAGTTTCTTGGTTCCCCGCTTGATTTTATGGTTTGTCGACGGAAAGGAATAGTGTCAAGCATCGACACATTCCTTTCTTGGCATCTCACATTATCCGGCGGTGGAGCGGTATCTCCGGATTCTTGTTTCGGTCGGCGTTTGAGCCCTTCGGATTGGTCCGGATGCTTCCCTACAGGTGAGTTTTTGCGGGGGAATGCTCCACTACGGGTTTCACGCAGCTGGGATGGTGATTTGGCGAGCCCCTCGGTCTCCCCGGATCAAGCTAAACACGGATGGTTCGTTTGATCGAGACACATTGATTCTTTGGCGGAGGATTGATTAGAGATCATTTGGGGCGAGACTTATGTTGGCGTTTCACGATTCCTTCCAGGGCGGTGTCTAGCTTTCATGCCGAGCTACTAGCGCTTGAGATCGGATTACGACATGCCCGACGCTTTTCACTTGATTTGGATCGAGTTGGGCCAGCAGCGGCGGGGTCACCACGATCACTTCGTGGCCTCGCTCTTGGCAGTTCAACACACCCCGATTCGCATTCGGAACATCTTTGAAGGACCTTGATTCGATTTCCCACATACACAGAAGGAATCGACCGACGAGATCACCTAGCGAGTTGGGAGTCAATTACCCTACTTGGCGATCACATTGTTGATGAAGGCACATCTTCTCACCACCTTCTTGCGCTCATTCGGATGGACCAACTGGGATATCCGAGCTTCAGATTTTCATAGATCATTGGTTCTCCTATTATTCTTTAGATTTCTCTCTATGATAGTCTTTCTAGATATCGGAGTGATAGGTTATTTGTTCTTTGATTTTCCCCCGCCTTGACGGGCATGACATTGTATGACATTTTGATTATTTGATATATAGGTAGGGGATCACGCCTCAATCCCCCACCCCCCGGGGTGTTATTTTATAAAAAAAAAAAAAAATCAAACCTCAATCTTCTTATATGGGAACTGGGGTTGAGATTTATTAACATTGGATCACCATTCAATTCCCCAAATAACTTAGGGCGCGACTGGATATACTTTCATTTTGAAAATTTTCATTTTGCTAGAGAATAATGGTAAAAAAAAATAAAAGAAAAAAGATGAATTTTGAGAATGTGATTGGATGTGAAATGAAAAAGTATTGATGAAAGTTGATTTGATTTAAAAATAATAAAATAATGATTGGATATGATTGGTAGTTAGAAATGTGTGAGTGAGTGAATAGTGAAATTCGTGGGAGAATGTGTAAACAATCTCATAACAATTTGGTTAAAAATATTTCTCCAGCGGAACAAAAACAGAATCCATTTCATATTCAATCGCCACCTTAGTTTATTACTCTACTTTATCATTCTCCGTTCGCTCTACCAACTAAAACTATATATTATATTTTTCAATATATTTTCTCTAACTATATAACATTATTTAATACATTTTCTCAAAACACTCAGAACAAGACCAAACATACATCACAATTCATAACAACTATTTACTTCAAAAACTAGAAACATTTGTTTACTTGATTTATTCAACTCAACTCTTGGGTAACAAGTAATCCGATCTTTCTTCTTTATTTTCTTCCCTTCTATTAATTGTGAAATTTATATGTACAAAACATGACAACACCACAAGTTTTTGCCTATAAGGCTATAACCAACTAACTCCCTTTCCCCAAATGTTTGTGGTCAGCCTAACAGAATATTGTTTAAACACAAGACAGTCCCAACATGGGATTTGACCATGGAAACACAAACTGCAATAGTAGTAAACTAAACCACTAATGACTATTATTAAAGACAATTCAGGACCCAATACAAACATCTACAACATATTTCAGTATAAGAATACAGTAAAAAATAAAAACCAAACGGCCATCAAAAAAAAAAAAAAAAAAAAAAAAAAAAAAACCAAACTATTTCAGTTATTTATGTTTGTAACAGGACCTCTAAACCAGTGCCTGGCACTAAGGACCCAAGAAGAAACTGTAAGAATGAGTAGGCCTCCAACTGCAACAGGAGTGTAGTTTAAGGTCTCCTGTGTAATAGGGTAGGCAACCGGCAACGAGAAGAGAACCGAAATTGTTGCCACCCAGAGGACCGCAATCCAACCAACAAAAACCCCGTATCGCCCCAAGTTGAACGGCCCGGGGGAGAAAGATTTTCGAGCCAGAGTTACACGAAAAAAGATTGGCAGGGCGTACGCTACGTAGAGTCCAATAGTAGCTATTGATACCATGGCTTGAAATGCTACTAAGCTTCCGAGTGACTGCAAGTATTAAACGGAATATTATAGCTTGTTATTAGCATTTAGAAAGAAAGAAGATGTATGAGTTTTGGAAGTTACATGATGCAGATATATGACTACTTTTAGTCCCATTTTATTCGGGAGATATTTACAAATACTATCATTGAGATTTAGCCTAATTACAAAAAGAACCCAGTGTTTCAAAGTTACAAGTACCCCCCTTGAGGCCTTGACATATGTAATGCCTCTACTTTACAAATTACACCGATTGAGAGGGGTAAATTGCAAAATCAACACCAAGCCTCGAAGGGGTATTTGTAAAATTAAAAGATAACTAGATTTTTTTTGTTATTAGAGTAATCCATAGTTATTAATGCGATAGACGATGCCAAGACAAGTCATGGCCTAGCGCCTCACGGCTTAGGCGACAAAAGACGATGGTCTGGCCATGCAAGACGACAACAACTAGAAAACATGTTATATACTTATATTCATCTAAAAATCAACTACAAAAAATAATAAATCATATCAAACAATAATAAACCCTATCAAACACCAATATTGTTCATCAAGCAACAAATCACAAGTCAAATAGTCAATAGTATCAACAAGACAACATCACAATTAAATCACATCCTAAACAACTAAAGTTTTCTTAAGAAGGCTACACAAATCATTCACTTTCAAGATCAATCATTTCATCCCCGTCACTATCATCCACATCCAATCCTTCATCAATGTATGAGTCAATGGAAGGAGGCAAGCGGAGCAGTGGTGGAAGGACTGAGAGCGGCTAGTCAAGAATGATTTTGGTGTTTGGTCTTTCCTTAAAGTTTTAAATGTTTATTTACAAAAAGAAACTTCTTAAATTTCTTAAAGAAAAAGGAAAAAAAAAGATCAAAGATCAATTCAACAACATAGAAAGGCGTCGCCTATCGCCTCTCAAAAGGCGAGCCCTACGCAATAAACCATTGCCTTTGGTCTAGGCGTGGCTGTAATAACTATGACTAAACCTTAGCCGTCATTTTAATATTTAGCATGGGGAGAGGGAGGGTGAACCACAATAATGCATTATCCAATGTAAAGTAAAATGCTGAGATTAATAAGAGATGACTGCCATACCGTTAGCGCCATGCAGAATGCTATAAATGCCGAAAGCCAGACTGCGTTTATGGGGACCTCGTGCTGGTTTACTTTATGCCAAGACTTGGAGAATGGCATGGCACCATCTCTTGAGAATGCATATGCCATCCTGACAAAATCATCCACGTAAGATCGTTCTTACATAAAGTAACATTGTGGCAATTAAGAAAAGATTGAACTGTAATTACCTAGAGTTGCTAGTGATTGAACTCATGCCACAGAAAAATATGGCGACAGCAACTACTACACGAGGCAAACAATTCCGCCAGTACCGTTGCCGTATCTACTCTTGAAAGCTTGGTAAAATATTTCGGCAATGGCATAACCACCGGCATCATTGTCTGGACTCAAAAGGTTTGGGATGTTAGTTACTGCAAAGGTGATACCTAGTATGTAACCCCACCCAACAATTATGGATATGCCAATGGAACTTATTATCCCCTTAGGCCCATTCTTATCTGCATTCTTCGTCTCCTCTGTCTGGAGAAAACCGTTGTCAGAAAATTGATTGCGGGGTTCCAGAGCCAAAAAATAATGTAGTTTAAGGCAGAGAGATGATAGGTACAGCTCTACAAAAAGTCAAATTATTTTTCATTTACGTTGTATATTCTAGGATTAATTACAAACTCCACTGAAGTTTAGCTTTTATTTTTTTGAAAAAAAAAATCCACTTATCTTTCAAATACAAACCTTTAAAGGTGTTTGTACGTTGTAGTACTTTAAGGGGATATTTCTAATTTTGAAATATAACTTGAGTTTTTTTGTAATTAGGCTAAATCTCCGGGGTAGTTTTTGTAATTATCCCTAAATTCTATAATAAATAACAATAAAAGAAATAAATAAAAATGTTACATATTTTTTCAAGTTGCCCTGTCACTACTGACTTGGTAGTAGTACAGAATTAGTCATCTATGTTGTAGAAAATTCTATAAATGGATTACATTTTTAGGGTGAAATGCTGAATACTTGTTCAAATTTCCTTGTCACCACTGAGTTTTTGAGTCTAGGAAAATTATTTAACCAAGTCAGAGTAATTCACAACTATAACGTACTAGCAGGAACCACTTTCATTGCTTGGATATTAGCTACGGTTTTGTAATTCGAGACAACCTCCTCCAGTTAAGACCATTTCAATGCATATTTAGATGACTGCACCTCAAACAGTTGAATAATTGACAGAAATCAAAACGGTATACTGTATGATTTATGAAGAGGTATATGTTAGAATTATATTAGTTTATATTAGTGAGGGTAGTTTTGTATTTTCACTTTCTTGTGTTTAACCTAGGGTTTTGTCTATTTAATGGTAGCCTCCATTTTGTATTTGGCATCCTTGTATTTCAAGACTCAAGTTCTATAGAATCCTTCTTCCATTTTCTCTTGCAATAATGTATGTTAATTATTCTAACATGGTATCACCAAGTCGCATCCGCTTCCGCGCTTTCGTTTCTTGGTTGGCAAACTCTCGATGATTTCTACTACATCATCATGAGTTTGTGGGGGGATGTTAGAATTATATTAGTTTATATTAGTGAGGGTAGTTTTGTATTTTCACTTTCTTGTGTTTAACCTAGGGTTTTGTCTATTTAATGGTAGCCTCCATTTTGTATTTGGCATCCTTGTATTTCAAGACTCAAGTTCTATAGAATCCTTCTTCCATTTTCTCTTGCAATAATGTATGTTAATTATTCTAACAGTATACATGTTACAACAGTAACTCACCATATGGGCAGATGCATCATAACCTGTTAGGGTATACTGACTCATGAGAAGTCCCAGAACAAATATGTACAATCTACTATTGACCCCTTCTCCATTATCCGTGTTAAAGTGAGTGAAAACATACTTGGCACTGGCTTTTTCAGTTGCAACCAAGGGAATGAGGATCATAAGAACAAAGACACCTGAAAAACATTCACAGCTCTGAGGGCATGATATCGCATAATGCCACCAATAAAACGAACAGTAATTTTAAGATACCTAGAACATTCCATGCAGCAGCAAGCTGTCCGAAGAAGGATAGCCATGAAATAGGAAGGCTGTTAAGGATAGCATGCAAGAGCAAAATTCCGGCATGGAATGCAATAACGACATATTTAGAGGCCTCATATCCTCCTCCGTTTTTCCCACCTGTGCTGAGGAGAATTATCACTTGAATCAACTGTGCTAGTGAAAAATCTACACTAGTCGTAACAGCCCACTGCAGAAGAAAGTATTTATGAAGTGATTAGTGTTTAGTGGCATAATTGAAGAATTTTGGGATGCAGAGTAGATTGCTGAAAAGTACCTGACCAACAATATTAAACCTGCATAATAAAGAAAATAAATGAATTACTTTAGTACAAATGATCAAACAAAGAGCTTGATTATATATCAAGTAGCAGCTAAGGTAGCTGAACAGCTAACTCTGCATTTGCATATTCGGATTTGAGAAGATTAAAAGATAAGCAATCAGAACACGTGAATCTCTAGAAGGAAAGCATACACAATATAAACTAAGACTTATTAGTTAATGCAAGAGGCTCAAATTTGAAAATTGAATCAGTTAAATTGCCCATTGCGCGCTTCTAATCATCCAAAAGGCGAGTAGGACTCTCTTGTAATTACCATGTATTATTGTCCGAGTGGAAGCTCTTGGATGAAAAATAAACCAGACATTTATTCAAGTCACAAGTTACTATATATGGCTCCAGAGGTTAAAATTTGTTCACATGTATTAGCATCATTACAAACTCAGGTACAAATTCCATATCATTACAAAAAAGTTGGAGATGATGAACTTAAATGAGGATATACATTGAATCTTAAGAATAATTAGGCCAATGACAAACCAGCCTCAGATGCAAGAATTAGCTAAGACATTAATTTAGGATAAGTTCATTGCTCTAATTGAAATCCCAGTAAGGACACAATCGTGCATGAAACAAACATGAAGTTAGAAGTTGGCAATAAAATAAAAGCAAGCTTTACTAACAAGAAGCAGCAAAAACAGAGAAAATAGCAAAAGAGAAAAACGGTTCTTTGTATCTAATCATTAAAAAAAGCCAAACTATCTATAATCATTAAAAAAATCCAAACTTGAAGTCTACATCATCAATTATTAGATTGGAAATCCCAACATTCAAGAAAATAAAGGAGAAAATTTAACAATTTCAAGTTCCAAGTCAACTATTCAAACTAATAGTTTTAGCACTTGGTTGTGAAGTTAGACCAATAAGGCAAAATCAAAATTACCATCCAGTGAGCCATGAGGCAAAGGGTGCCCAAGCAGGGCCAGCAAGCTTAGCACTCCAATAATAGAGTCCCCCAGAAGTGGGGTAAGCAGAGCAAATCTCAGCCATTGAATACCCAACAAACATGGTGAAACAACCAGCAATCAGCCACCCGTACACGAAGGAAAGGGGCCCACCATAAGTCAACCCAGTATTGTACAAGGTGGTCACACCAGTCAGCACTGATATTATGGAAAACGAAAAGGCAAAGTTTGACAACACTCTGCCGTTCTCCAAATTAAAAATAAATTAATTAATTAATGAACAAAGATCAAGAAAATGATTTTTTAAAAAAATGAAAAAAAAAATAAAAGATGATTACGAGAGGTCACGCTTGAGTTCTTGTTTGTAGCCAAGCTCATGTAAACGTGCATGGCCCGTATCAGCAGAATCACGGGCTCTTTCTTGAGCATGTGATGGTAGTGATGACTGGTTTTTTTCTCCACGATCCCACACCATCTTCTCTCTCTTGAGTGTGTGTGTCTGTGTGAGAGAGAGAGGGGGGTGGATGATCTTTTGAATGAATTTCACACAGTCACACACACCAAGAAATCTCTCTCTCTTTCTCACGAAAGAATATTCAGAAAGGAAGACTTTTTGCTTACACAGTTTATATATTGTGTGTGTGTGGAGTGGCAAATGGCTTTTGATTTGTTTTTAAGTGGGAAAGGTATTTTTCCAAGGTTTGTTGGCTGGCAAGAGAAGCAAAGTGTGGTCAGTCAAACAAAGCAGCGAGGAATTGGGATTTTATTTTTGTTTTTTTATCTTTCTTTGGCGCAAAATTTGGGAACTAAATTATAGAATGCACATTTATTATGATCAACCACTTGGCTTGGAGATTGCAGAATCTTTTATTTCTCTGTCAGTTTTAGTAGGTGGATTTCCATAAATCCATTTTTTCTTTAGTACAATGGGGAAATTTGGTGAGGGGACACACGCACTCGTATGAAATCGAATCCAGATCATTCACCTTTACAATACACGTCTCAACTACTGGAGCACATGTGGGTCTTTCTTATAGCATGTTTTACTCCTCCAATCTTCCACTTTGGATTTTGAAAAGAAAAGCATATTGAAACTATATATATATTACACTTTCAATTTTAGAGAATATGTTTCTTTAAATAAACTAACTAACTATTAAAGAAAATGGGATTACAAATAATACTCTGAAAAAATAGTTCTTTCAGATTTTCTTTAAACTAAAGAAAATATAAATTGTACTATTAGTTTTTTTTTAACTAAAGTCCAAAATCCACATATAAAAGAAAGAAAGACACATTGAGATTAACGTGTTTTATGACCAAAATTGGGGTCCTAACAACCTAATTTTTTTTGGGGAAATTCTTGTTTACATTTAATGTAAACACATTAATTGATACGAGGTTGAGATCAAAGGTGTAATATTTAACCTAAATTTTGGATCTAATGATTCATTAATTGCAAAAGACATCAACTCGCAGTATATTGGCGAATATTCATTTATTGAAAATGAAATCAAGATGCACATGCATTCCATAGAATTAAAATACAAAACTAAAAAATTCACAAATGGAGCCCATAAGGATTAACAAGAGATAGAACTTAGACTTCAAAACGATAACTTCAAAGAAAAAGTCCCAAAGTTTATAACTCTTAAAATGAGTGGATAACCATTTAGTAATATTTGCTTATTCATACCAAATATATATATTATACATATACACGTATGTGTATTTCCTATCCTATTGAAAAGTCAAGCTATGCATTACTCTCTAAAATTATCTCTTAGTCTTATATAGTCTTGAAAGTACATTTGTGGTTCGATTTCAATGATTCAATTACATATAAATATATCGATCTACTCAATTATGTGATTATATATTTACAATAATTATGTGATGTGTGTTAATAATCAAGAGGCACGACTTAATATCAGTCCCGAACAAAATGATTATAAGAAATCTAACACAAGTAACATAAATTTTATCGAACCCGAAAACGACTTGACGCCCGTGGATCTATGTTATTACACGGACCACAAAGATAGGAACACAAGGGGAATTTGTACTTGATTTGACCAAACCAATTACTCAAGTTAGGCAAATGAGGACGAAATACATTCCCTAGGGAAAAGGAAAACAAGAATTGCGATAAGGTAAAAGAACCCAGAGGAACAAGACAAAACAAAACATTGCCCAAATAATCGGTAAAACGAAATTCAAGTACTCAGAGAGTTTTGATGCTAATGAAGTATCACTTGATGGGCAAAAACTATACCAGGAGAAACTTTTGAGATTTTAGCAATTTTGTAAAATTGGCCTAGAAACCGGTAGGCCGATCCAATTTTGCTAAAATTGGTCGAAGAATCATTTTGGCTGAAAATCAGCCTAGGTGCCCATTTAGACGGGCTAGGCGGCACAAAATGAGGGCTAGGCGCTTACCTAAGCGGCCAAAAAATTGGGTCTAGAAGGTCTTGGCGGCAAAAATGGCCAAAATTCGGTAAAAAATAAAAAGAACAATAGAAAAATAAAGTAATTTCTAGGCGGGCGCCTGGACGGCAGGCTGCCGCCCGATTAACATTCCACGAAAAGATTAAGTCGTTGTATGGTTTTATTTTTTATTTAAGTGTTTTAAAATCAATATTTTTTCATTATTCACTCACTCACACATTTCTAACTACCAATCACATCCAATCATAAATTTACTATATTTAAATCAAATCAACTTTCATTATTACATATCCATTAACACTTTCAAAATTTTTCAAAAATTTTCATCAGATTTTTTTTTTCACTATTATCAAAAAGGGAGTTAGAAAGAATGAGAAGTTCCAACCATGAGGAGCCCACAGTGGAAAATAAAAAAAAAAAAAACATATCCAATCGCACCCAAAGTTACCTTGATTTTTGAGATTAAGCTCAAAATTACTGAGAGTCAAAGAAAAAGGCCCCGACGCGACAAGATTTTAAAATTATAAATTCCAGCCAAGTATGGACTTTGGAGTACTGGGTGGGGCCGTGGGGGTGTCGCCAGGTGAACAGACATTAAATATAGAATTCAAAAATTCAAAATTTATCCAATCGAGGTGAACTCTCTTCTCTCTCTCCGTTCTTACACGTTTTCACGTGCAAAAATTTGGACCTGCCGACTCCGACTAGTTAGTTAGACGTGCACTGCAACTAGAGTTGTCAATCCCGATCGGCCCAATGAGTCGGCTCGTCCAGATTGTATTTTTTACCGGGGTGGGTTATGCTTTTTAGGCCCGAAAACCGAGCCTAATAGGTTAGCCCATTAGACCCGTAAACCATGCTAGTCTGGTTCCCAAAATTTATAATGTGATTTCACGAACTGGGACTCCAATTTTAACGGCCCGGCCCAGTCCAATTTTTGTTCATGGTCCGGGCATTTTGACAGCTCTAGCTACAACCGAATTCCCTTGTGATTATAACATGTGTCTAATTTTATTATATTTTTTTAAAAAAATTACATGCATGTATTACAATGCGACACTTTGCAAAATCACGAATGAATTCGTACTCACTTAGTTAGCATCTAATTACCCCGACTGACTTCACTATTTTCCTCTATGGATGTGGGTTTTTAAAATCAGACGAAAAGCAAAAAAATATAGAAAAGAAAATATAAAATGCCAGCATATTGGCTAAATAAGCAAAACTAAATAGTGAGAAATAATTAAACCCCAAAAACAGCCTGTTAGAGGCAACATGAGTGAAATTACACTTAATCTAAATTCGATATTGCCAACCTTAGAAACCCTTTCTTTAATTACAACATAGTATTGTTAGTTTAACGCCTAAGAGGAACTCAACTAAATAATCTAATCATATTGGTCAACACAGGGAAATCTTTTTTTGCTAAACCGATAAAGATTTCAGCAATAATTGGAAAAGTTAAGTGTACCATGGCATACGAAACAATAACATTAATATTTCAAGAAAAAGAAACAGTAACATTAACAATTACTGAATTATAAAACTTAAAAAATAAAATGTGAGAAAATTTACCAGCCAGTAAGCCAAGACGCGAAAGGGCCCCAATCATTACCACAGAGCTTTGCGCTCCAAAAATATAGCCCACCTGAAGTTGGGTAGGCCGAACAGATCTCCGCCAAAGAGAGGCCCACTATTAAGGTCATTAAGCCCACAACTGGCCAGCCATAAACCATAGTCACAGGCCCGCCAAAAGTCAGGCCCTGACTGTATAATGTGGTTATGCCCGTGAGAACTGAGATTATTGAGAAAGTCACAGAAAAGTTCGCAATAAACCTGTTCAAACACAAAACAAAAACAAGCCCAACTCAATTTCTTGCACACTAAAAGATTGTGTTTCTATCATAGAGCATGTTCATTGTATTTCCTATTACACGTTAAAAATGCATGTTAAATGTATAATATATTTTATTAACTTTATATTATAAAACTATATACATATAGTCTGTATTTTTGTGATATACGATATGAATATAATAATACCAAATTCAAATAGAAGATTTTAAGTCACATTTTGACATCAAATGAAATTGGACAAATGCATCGTTAAAGTCATTCCTGGTTGGGAATTAGCCATAGAGTAAGTTTCCTGTGAGACGGTCGTACCATGCGATAAAAAAAAATTACTTAAGTGTAAAAATTAACTCATCTTTCTGTAGTAGTGTCAAAATGGGCCGGGCTGGTTAAATATTGGGGTGGGCCTCAGTTTTGGATGTTCAAGAGGAACCGAACCTATTTGACCCAAAAAGTCAGACCGACCTGATTTTTTATGGATTGGGTCGGGATTTGACCTCAATAGGATCCCAACAAATTTTGGTCTAGATTGCCCCGATTTCTCTTCGTTCCAATAGGCAGATACAGCCCGACCCATTTGACTGCTATGCCCTCTAGTATGAAAATTCAGAACCACTTTTGACAGTGATAGGATTGAGAGGAGAATATGGACAGTTTTGAGCGGACCAACATATCAAATAAAATCACATTTTAATATTACATCCTTTAATATGTTCAGATTCACATGCTCTATTATTAAATAAATATAAAAATCCATATCGTCAAATCTGGTTTATATTAAAAAACACACCAACAAAATATCTTCCTTTAGGCAGAATTTAATGCTTCCGGTTCATAATAACATCTGGTTTATATTACCGGAGCGGCCAACGAAGAGTTTTCGACTTCAGAAAACCGTCGGTTCTCTGTAAATCTCAACCTTCTCCGCCATTTTAACTTCCATCTATTTTAACAAATAATTATAATTTTTCACAGAAATATGAATTGATATCTCCACAAATACGAAGATAATTACAGATTCAAAAGCTACGCACATACAGAGTAGCTGGGGGAAAAAATAAATGACAAAAATCACAGTATGTAGGAGAAAACGAAATACGTACGAGAGGCTGCGGCGGAGCTCTTGCTTGTAACCCAGCTGATTAAGGCGAGAGTCATCGGAACCGTGGAGAAGATGATACGGAGCAACATCGGTGTCGCCGAGCACTGTTATCGGAGTCTCCATTTCAGACGCCGCAGAAATTCTCCACTCAAATCGTTAGAATATATGATTCTGCTTCAATTCAACAGCCTAACAGTCAAAATTATTCTGAATCTACTCAGATTGTTAATCGCTGTTTGCGTGTGTTGCGTGAGTGTGTGTGTGTGTGTGTGTGTGTGTGTGTGTGTGTGTGTGTGTGTGTGGAGGAAGGGGGTGTGATGTGTTTGGTGGTTGGGCTTGGGTTGTTATAAGTTGCTGTTTCCTTATTATAAGAGCTAAAGAAAGAAAAACAGTTGAGTTCTAATTAGTCTATGAAGTCATACTATTTGGGTAGAAATTATGTGTAGAAATTATGTGTAGGGGGCCCAACTAGAGGTGTAAAGGAGTGGAGTCAAGTCGAATATAAAACTGTTCAAGTTTGTTTGAAATTTTATCGAGATTTAAAAATTGTGTTTGAGTTTCGTTTGATTATTAAGAATCGAGCTCCAACAAGCTTTAGTCGAGTCGAGCAAAAATCAAGTTCGAGTAGCTTAATATTTTTACATATATTTTATTATTTTTTACTAATGGAGCTCAAGCTCGACCCGAGCTTTACGTCTTATTGAACAAAAAAACGTGTTCAAATTATTGGTTCATTATGTTAACGAACCGAGCACAAACAAACTTTTAATTAACGATTGCTCTCGAATCAAATATCAAGTAATTTGGTTCGTTTTTCAGCCCTAGGCCCAACTATCATTAATATAAAAATAAATACAATGCATCAACTCTAAAATTAAACTATAAATAAGAACCAATTATGATAAAGTTGTGTTAATTCAATTACATCTTAATATTAAAAAATAAATAACATAATATGGTTACATCAACATATCACAACATTTATCGTATATCGATTCATACTCATCTCGAATGTTGAATTCTTCAATGAGAATTTGATAATAAACCATAAATCATCTCAAAAGACAAATAGAGACACAAGAAAATAATGCCAAAATTCGAGTTCAAGTTTATAACGGAGCAAACAAATGTACAAAATTTTGTGAAATTAGAAAAAATAATCATGACTCAAAGTTTTTTCAAAATTCATAAATGGGAAGGAGGAATGAAGAATGGAGGAATTAGAAACTTTTTCCCTTTTTCTTATTTTTTTTGTATTGTTTTCAATGTTATAGACTAAAATTACTAAAATACCCTTGCAAATTTTCAAAATTCTAGGGGGTCCCAGTGCCCCCCTTGGCCCTATTGTGGCCTCGTCCCTGGGTTTAATTACACTAAACCTCTTACACTATGCAATTTTCTTCACTTTGCTCCCTTAACTTTTTTCTTGGCACATTACCTCCTGAATTTAATATTTTTGGTATACTTTACAACCTCCAAAGGAGGTTTGCTCTGAGAAAAACACTATGTTTAGAGGTAAAGTGTTAAAAAATGTTTAAGAAGCAAAGTGCAAAAATTTGCATACTTCATGAGGCGAAGTGTAATTTAACCTACTATTTATTCCATAAGCATTGTTTGGCAAAGGTAGTAAAAACAATAAAAACTACTTATATACTATAAAACGAATGTTGCTTAAAACTAGGGTTGTAAAAGAATCGAATCGAATCGAATATTCACAGTATTCAATTCAAATTCGACAAATAAATGGATATTTGTATTCGTATTCGTATTCGTTTATTATTCAAATTGAAAAATAGATTCATATTCTATTCGACCAATGTATCTGAATATGTTCGATTCAATTCGAATATTCGTATTCGAATTTTTTTAATCATTTGATATAATTTTTTCTTCAAATTATGATTAATTTACACTATAAATTAAAATTTGAATAATATAAAACTTATCGAATAAGTACTAGATGGTAATAAAATTAAAATATAAAAAAAATATATATATATATATATAATATCATTTACTAATATATAATATATGTATTTATTAGTGATATTTAATATAAATATATATTATTCGAATATTCGAATCGAATATTGTGGTATTCTTATTCGAATTCGAAAAGAATACGAATAAAAAATATATTCTTATTCGAATTTGTCAAATTTGAATCATCATTATTCGAATTCGAATCGCAAATCGAATAAAGAATATTTGATTCTTTTACATCCCTACTTAAAACAATTAAGATAAACACAAATTCTTTTGAAGAGGTTTTGTGAAATGAAAGAGGAAATTTATAAAATATACAAAAAGGCTATGTTTGGTTGCCTTTTATAGATATGATATCACACTTTACAAAAAAACTGGAATTTGAATTTATCATGCGCGATGTCTTGCTTGAAGCAAACAAAATAATAACAATGAAATAGTATGAATTCCCAAGCCTCCAAAGTGATAACATATCCACCCCCAAGGTGCAATTCATAATTCATAATCCATCTCATGCAATTTCTTGAGTCCGGAATTTACATAAATACCCCCAAGTAACCCTACAATTGGAAACTTCATTCTAAATATAGGACACAAAAGTAATATATCAACATTTGTATAAGAAGCTTAATCAATTCCTAACAGTGTCCCAGGGGCGTAGCCAGCCCGGCTGGCTACCCCTAGCCCAAAATTTTTTCCCCTCATTTTCCCCCTAGCTCAATTATTTTTTCTATTTAAAAAAACACATATAATTTTTTTTTAATTTTTTTCCACCTAAAAACGGACAAAAAAAATTTGGGGTGTCTTGCCCCCCCCCTCCCCCCCTATCTACGCCTCTGCAGTGTCCCACAACTCAATCCATTAAACAAACAAGTTATTAAGTCTTATTGTATCCATCTCTAATGGCCAAAAAACACTGTTAGGAATTGATTAAGCTTCTTATACAAATGCAACCAAACATAGCCAAAGAAGAAAAGAAATTGTATTTTTTTTATTTTTTTATTTTTTTATCGAAGAGCTAATTATATGCAAAGAAGAGCTTATATCTTTAATTAAACATGCACTTAACTGCTTTTGATTTGTTAGCTTATTTTCTTGCATGTCCTGGAACTAATTTGAGCGTCGAAAGATTTTTTATTAGGTAAACTTCGATATCCTTCACAATTCAAGTTCAACAATAATACTGTTAAGAGGATTGATACATATCATACATATATTGTTAATTTCAAACCCACTATTTATTTCTTACCACGACAAGAGAAAAAGAAAAAGAATTGATTAATTTATTTTTTCTTATGTACTTTAGTCTTTAATGTAGGACAAAAAGCACCATATTGGTTGAAATAATGCATGGCATTAATTCATGAAATAATTGCGGAATGTTGAATTCACATGCCAGTGATGTGTAACTAGTACTTGTCTGGGAGGAGAACTGTCAATTCCGATCCAGTCTATTTCGTTTACCGATAGAGCTCTAATATTCCAGGCCCGGGAAAACTGGGCCTCAAAGTCAGGCCCACATGCCCGAAAAACCGGACTGACCTGATTTTTAATGGTATTTTCCATGTGTTGGGTCAGGCCAAACTCTAAAATTAGTTGTCCGGTCACTGTTTAGGCCTGTTCGATTTCCTTCTTGGTTCGTGGCCGGCACCAACCAGACCCGGCCCGACCGTTTGACAACCCTAGCGGAGGATATATGAACGGCTAGCTGTGCTATCTTCTTTTTAGCTACTTGTAGAATAAAACATTGTTCCCTGTGAGATAGGTCACAATTTTGTACCTTTACAAGAAAAATAATGGTGCTAGGGTAGGGAAATTATTGATTCATATTATTATAGATATTACATTCTTATTGGACAATAATGGGTGTAGTACTATGTATGAGTCATATTATAAATGTAAAGAACTAGAAGGCCTTTTAAATTTAAGACCATATGTACTTAGGCAAAATAATTGTGGTTTAATCAAATGAGGCCCAGTGCCGTCCTAGGTGGAAATTAAACCAACTACAAAGGATTTAATGTCATTCATTTATACTCCAAGAAAATGAAATATAGAAAGAGAGAATAGGAGTCCACTAAATTTATATTAATTTGAATCTTTTCACGGACTAAAAACGAAAATAAATGTTTATCACAGGGTTGAATGGGACTAGGGGTGATCATAAATTTTAAATAACCGCCCGAACCACCTGCATCGCGCCGCACCGCACCGTCAAAATCGATTTATCCTAAAAATCGCGATTAAAAATCTCCATGAAAAACCGCACCGCTATGGCGGTGCAATTTGCGGTTTTGAAGATAAACCGACCGCTTATACAATATAATCTTCCTAACCATTTCTACATAACAATATATTCTTCCTATAATCTTCACATAATCTTTTATATTTATGGATCTTGAAAAACATATTATCTCTACAAAACTATAATCTTCCTAACCATTTTAGTGCTCAAGTCAAGGAGTGAGGCTTGAGGCTTTACACATATTTCTCATCCTATTTAATAATGATGATTTGAATAACATAATCCATTACAGATTAAGGATTAATTGATTAATACAATGTATAAGGTAGTGAAGGCACAATAATTATTCAGATTTTGATACAGCCAAGACTAATATGTATAAACTATTTTACCTCAGTAATTTGCTTTTACCTTTTGGAATCGGCATTTGCAAACCTATGCAAAAATTCTGTTATAATTTATATTTTGAAAAAAATTAGATCTTTAATGGCTGCAAATTAATTTAAAACTAATCAAACTATTGCTCACATTTTGTTGATTTTGATGCATTTGTTACAATAACTGTTTATTACTCTTACGAATTATTTTTTTGTTGCATATCGATCAAAACCGCAAAACCGCCCGCAACCGCCTAAAACCGCACTTTCGATTTTACTTTATACAACCGCAATTTGAATTATATTTTTTGAAAAACCGCTAATGGCAATTCGGTTTCGATATAGTGCAAAAAACCGCAAAACCGCACCGTGATCACCCCTAAATGGGACTAGTGTTTTAAATATTTGACGGTGAGAAATCAGAGTATATGAACTATTTTACTTGGTCTGTAGTGTATAGATCTAGGGCAGGAAACCCATTTTAACATCCGACCAAAAAGGCCCAACTCCGGAAACATCGACCCAAAACAGGAAGTAAGAATCCGATTTACCGACCCAAGATGGAGGTCGAATAGTCCATATATGATTTTAAAAATGTCAAGTCATATCGCAATGTATCAGCCAGTAATACACATCAGCATTAAAACCTCCTAAGGCCATCTCCAACCCATTGCACCAAATTTGTGTAAAATTATACCAAATTTAGTGTTTTGATGTAATTTTATCAAAACTATCTCCAACCCATCACACCAAATCTTACACCAAATGAATATTTTATTCTTTATTTTCCATTTTTTAGTAAATTTTTAATTTATTTATACAAGTATTTCATGTACGTATATTTTATTATTAGTAATGTAATTAACCAAAAAAAATTACATTTAATTTTTATAACATTAATTAATTATTACAAAAATAAATATTTAATTATCTCTTTTGGTTTAAATTATAATCATTTGTAAGTTATTATTAATTATAGAAGGTGTTAATTAATTATTAAAACATGTTATATGAATTAATTAATTATAAAATGAGGATACAATTGGAATTTAAATTTGAAGTATAAGAGAGTTGGAGGGCGAATAGGGGATATTACACCAAATTTGGTGTAAATAATTAATTATTAAAACATGTTATATGAATTAATTAATTATAAAATGAGGATACAATTGGAATTTAAATTTGAAGTATAAGAGAGTTGGAGGGCGAATAGGGGATATTACACCAAATTTGGTGTAAATGAATAGTGTTACACCAAATTTGGTGTAATATAATATTCACTATACCAAATTTTGGTGTAAGATTTAGATTTTAGAGCATCTCCAACCCATGTGTGTTTGGTGTAATTTTTCAAAAATCATCTTCAACCCACTACACTAAATCCTACACCAAATGAGTATTTTAATGTTTTCTTTTCATTTTGGAATAACAAATTTATTTGTTTATGCAATTATTTCTTTTGATTATATTTTATTACTATTATGTAACTAAATACAAAATTATATTTAACTAATATTACATTAATTAATTATATTACAAAATAATATTACAACTAATATCACAATAAATAAAAATACTAAATTGTACACTAGAGAATAAATATTGCAAAATATATATCATAACTAATATTACAATATTTAATTATAATATTTGTGTTTTGTATTTTATAATAGACTTTGATGCTTTTTTAATTAAATTGTAATTTTGTTTATTAATTATTGTAATTTATAGAAAATTTTAAGTTTAGTTTATAATATTTTATTGGTAAATATTAACTATTGTTAGTTATTATAATTGTTCATCCAAACTAATAACTATATACAAATTTTAAATAACTAAAACCATGTTACAAATGAATTATATATCAAATATATGATACAATAGGAATTAAAAATTTGAAGTAGAAGAAATTGGAGGGCAAATAAGAAATATTTGTATTACACCAAATTTGGTGTAAAGGAATAGTATTACACCAAATTTGGTGTAACACTATTCATTCCACCAAATTTGGTGTAATGTTTAGAGTTGGTTGGATGTTTTTTTTATACATTTTTTGGTATTTTGGTGTAGGATATAGCAGTATTTTAAATACCGTACCGGTGATCAAACCGGTCAAGCGGTGAGCGGTTCAACCACCGGTTTTAATAAAATATATTATATAAAATATTAATGTAATATATTGATATAAAAAGAGAAGTTATCTATTTTTTATTTTTTATGTTTATGTCTATATTATAGAGATTTGTCTAAATTTAGAATATTTTGATTGATTAGAATTCTTGTTTGAATTAGTTAAAATACAAGTAATTGATTTAAATCTTAACATAATATTGAATAATTGATTTTAAATATTGTTTGATTTGAATTATGGCATAAATATGTTGAACATTAAGTTTATAATTTCAGTTTTTATAAAAAAAAAGGTTGAAAAAAAATAAAAAGTAAAAAAATTCCGGTTTAACCGATTTTGGCCGGTTCTGACCGGTATAACCGCAAAAATAGTATTTAGAGCCTTACTGTACCGGTCCAACCACCGGTATCCGATATAACCAGTTCAACCGAATGGTACGGTCCGATATTTAAAATAGTGGGATATATAGTTGGGTTGAAGTTGGTCTTAGAGTTGGGTTGGAGAAGAATTTTTGTGCATTTGGTATAATAGTGTGTGTTATAGAATTATGGTGGAGATGCCCTAAGCATTTAATGTTATCTATTCCCTTTCAAATCATCTGTCTCACACTTTTTTCTCAAATTTTAAAAACAAAAAAGTGGTACTCAATCTATATAAGTGATCATTAGACCTACATTTATGGATATATAATACATATGGTATTTTGTCTTATAAATACCATCATTTATTACAAACAAGAGGTTAGCAATTACTCCCTCCGTCCCATTAAGATAGACTAGCTTTTCTTTTTTCGTCCATCTCAAACTAAAAGACTTATTTTTTTACTGAGAGTATTAATTACATAACAATAGAGTAAACTACCCCTATTTAATTCACTTTGTTTGAGGCTAACAATGATGTAAATGCAAGGGCAATGTAGGAATAATAAGAAAAAAAATTATGATCCCAATTATATTTATTATTTCTTAATATGTGTTAAATATTCTACTTGTTTATCTTAATGGGACAAAGGGAATATTCTGTAAAGGCAACTCATTAATAGAGAACTTATTAGCTATGAGTTAATAAAAGCAAGAATACGACCTGCTTTATGGGTTGAATATATTTCTTTATTCGCTTCACTTGTTTATATTATTCCTAGGGCTGTAAACGGACAGAGCTTTCGACAAACAGCTCGTGAACGAGCTCGGTTAACATTCGTTTATTAAGCTTAATGAACATAAACGAACAAGAAAATTTGTTCATTTATGTTCATCATGAACTATTCACGAACATGTTCATTTAGTATCCATTGAATGTTTGTTTATTATTCATTTTTTAATTATTAATTTTACATTTACTGCTTAATTTTCATTACTTTATTATGAAAAATAAGCTTACTTTAGTTTAAAAATACAACTTATTTACATTTGCAATCATCATAATGTTCATTTATTTTGAGTTGAGTATTCATGAACAATATTAAACTTTTTTGTACACACATTCTTATAGTTGTTCATGAACAATTAATGAGCATGTTCGTGAACCATTCGTGAACGTTCGTGAACATGTTTGATTATTAAACGAACGGACACGAACAACCTTCTAAAATAAACAAACAAACACGAATAATCCTCGTTCATTCGAGTTCGATTCGTTTACAACCCTAATTATTCCTCTCTTTCTGTCTACTGTTCGTCACAACAAGTCCCGTATAAATGGTTGAGACATGGATTCTCCGGATTTCGACATCAACATGAACTTCGAATAAAATGCGGTTATCAAACAATTAAATTGGCCAAAAACCTACTAGGCAATTACTATTTTCATCTTCAGTTAAATTGTATATTCCAATCTGAATTTTTCTAAAACTATGTTTTCTTCGCTAATATAATTTGAATTCTTTTAAATATAGTATCAAAAAAATTAATATTCTCTTTTTCGTTTTAAATTTAATTGGCTAATTTGGATTTATCCCCAATCATATTCATCACAGGACTCAAGACAAAGAAGTAACACATAGACTATAATAAATCTCTCTCCATAGATAACTCAAGAAAAATATTATACACGCATCATGATCATAGCATGTCTTCACAATATGAAGCCAAGGATAAAAAATAATAAAAATAAAACGTACTAGCTATATATTAACAACTTCTACCTTAAATAAAACCAGAATTGATACAAATCCAAGCTGGAACAAAAGTATTTCTAGTCTACCTTCTTCCAGACTCCATAGCATCAAAACTTGAGTCTACATTTTGATCAACTGTATTGTTGTTGTCTATTGTCGACTGTTGACGATACATACCTTGCATACTGACTCCATTGCTCGGCTGAACCGGTATCGAACGAGTTTCCTCCAATGCTCGGAAATACGCGTAAGGACCCCATCCTGCCATCAAGAAAAACCGAAAATAAGATCATTTTTCTCAGGTCAATAAAAAAAAGGCAGGTTTCATGTTCTGAGCTACATTCAGTGAAATTTCATTCATCTTTCAAAATAATGCTACCTAAACCACGACAATCACAAACCACGAATATAGCAGTAACGCCTGAGATTCGACTGCCCACGACTATAACAACTATGTGGAACACAATAGTAGGCTGTAATCTTGTCTCAGCAAAAGATGATTCTCTCATGCTTCTGCAGGCCGGTTACAAACATTTTGAATCTTTCTACATGTTAAAGGCTTTCTAAGAGAGATCTTCGGTTTTGAAATGTCTTTAACCATGCTAACCGAGTGTTTGCAAACTCTAAAAAAAAGTGATTATCAGCTTTTAGGTGGAAAAAATAACTGTTTTTCTCTATGATGAGAATCACTTTTTTGAGAGTTTGCAAACAACCCCTAAGCACAAGAATGCTTAACTACTTTGACTTGGATAATTGGAACTTAAAGATACTGAAAAAGTGTAAATATGTAGAGCAAACCATCCATTGTGTGCTTTTACTTTTTCAAATTCCATTAGCCTTCAATTGTATTGATGGATTTTGAAGTTAAAAGGATTTTAAATCCATGACAAAAAAATCTATTGAGTTTATTTCGGTAAAATCTCATAATACAATGGATTCCAAATTCTTGAACTCCTATTTTAAGTTATTTTTTGAGTTATTGTGCTGGATTTCAAATCCCTCGGATATGGAGTCATTTAAATCTCTACCCAAATCCTCCACTCAAATACATATCCTTCCATTCAAATGCAACCTTATATTATTTATAAGCTAAATTAAAATTTCACCATGAGATTGATCCTAACTCCCATATAGAAACCGACGCCCAAGAATAAATTTAAGTGCCTGATTTTCCAAATGTATATCCACAAAAGCAAAATGCAATGGCTCTGGTCTCGTAGGCCTAAAACCCATAGTCGAAATACTGATATACCCCCCAACCATAAATTTCAATCAAAATAAAAACAAAAAGAAAGAGAAACACAAAATCCAATTAAAATTGCAAATAACTAGAAGAACATTTTTCATGCAAAAGAGAGATCTACCTTCTGTGTGGTATGGTGGTGGGAAGAACTGCAGGTAGCAAAATGTAGCAACTACAAGACCTGAAAGGGTATACACATATGTAAAGAGCTTTAACCAATTAAACTTCTTTATTTTTAATTTTCATCATGTCCAAAGATAACCCACCTAGGAGACCTCCAGCGAACACGTCTTGCCAGTGATGCCAGTAGTCATCCACACGAGATATGCCGACAAGACATGCAGCAAGGATGGGGAACAAAATAATGCATAATTTCGCCACGTGGCCGCGGCCGTCAAAGCATTTAATTTTTCCCGCCAAGTACAATGCTAGAAAACCAAGACCTGCAAATGACCCTGCAAAATATCATAAAAACACATCACATGATCATTGATCAGCCCACAAACCACAATGACAACTAAAATGGCACAAATGATAGGCCACAACTTTTAAAAATTTAATGTTTTATTCTAGAACTAGAAAACAAGGTAAAAGATCTAATATAGAACTCACACAAGAAAGACAAATGATTGAAAGCTTAAGTTGAAACCTCCATTATATACAAAAAGTGAGAGCAAAAGGGAAATAAAAAGGCAAAACAAGAACAAAATGAGAAGACATCACCATCCAATACTAGTTATGATATACATATAGGGATAATTACAAAAACCTCCACGAAGTTTGGGCTAATTACAAAAAAAATCCGGAGATTTTTAAAAATTGCAAAAAACCCCTTAAGGTTTGATTCCGTCTTACATTTTTCCCTTCATGGGCAAAAAATATTTCAAAAAAACCCCTGATATTTATAAAATGTTACAAATTACTCAATAAATTTAAGGCAGAATAAAACTTGAGGTTTTTTTTGTAATTTTGAAACATCTCTGGTTTTTTTTGTAATTAGCCCAAACCTCAGGGTGTTTTTGTAATTATCCCCATACATATATATAAAGAATATAGTCAAAATATCATGCCTAAGCCTGGGGCTGGCCTGGCCAGTTAATGGGCTCAGTTTTTGTTCAAGAACACCCCATTTTTGTAGGAACATATAAGTATTTGACCATCTCTATTCATAGGGTTTTATTAGATCAAGGTCGAAATAGTGCACTTATAATTGTGCATAATGTAAAGAAGTTAAATCATAAAGCAAAAAAATCCACCTACATGAAGTATGACCGCTTGGAAAACTCTTGTGTCCTTCTTTTATCTCACTAGCTTTACCATGGCACACCACATTGCCCCACCGATCATATTCCTGATTACGGGAAAGACAAAATATGTTAATAACACAGAAAATTGGCTTTTTGAACAGAAAACAAATCAATTTTCTTTAACTCCCAATTTCATATAGTGCCACAGTAAATGGATTAAACATAGCCAATGCTAGTGCAGAAAAACCATTTCATTCCAGTAAACTGGATTTCCAAAAGGAGAAGAAAAAAGCTGCATTACGGGTGTTTTTTTAAAACTAGTTTTAGCAAATTAAAACTGCATAACAAAATCTTCTTAATAAAAAACTCTGAAAATAGTAGGATTAACCGATTAGGTAACACCATATTGGAAATTAGAATGACATACATCTCGCCCATCAGGAAAGCAACGCCAGAAAAAGTTAGGCCGTGGCCGGCCAACTGCATTTTTTATTGAATCTGTGAGAACTCCAGTTATCAACACAGCAAATAAGAGTCCTGCAGTTCCATCATAAAACATGTTATGAGCTAAACTCCCCATTTACTCCGATTAAGCGATAAGAAAAGTCCTTGCACTAAGATTGGTACAAGAAAGGGACAGTACATTACCTAGTATACTATGGTGCAGATCATAGACATCTTTCCTCCGAAGATAGTACAGAACGAATATAAGAATAGGCAGCAAAACTGCATATACCTAATCACAATAATAACCCTTAATCAAAATTCAAAGAGGACAATGAAATTTAATAACACAATTAAGATTTTTTCACTTTTTTTTCGAAATAATCACAAAAAGAATGAAGATGTCATAGGTAATTGAGAAACTCACAGGAACCGACCATACTGGTACTGTATTCTCTTTCATAGGATATCTAAGATCTGTCATCATGTCTTGCCCAACATAACGGTAAAATGGGTTAATGATATTCAAAACGATCTCTATGCCTGCAAGCAGTATCAGTATCAGCCAGTCATGCTTATGACTTCGTGCAAGTTTTCCGCCGTGAGACTTTATTGTATGTTGACATCCAAGTTCAACCTCATCTTGTCTAGCCTGTTTGTTAGTGCGTAAAATGCACGAAAACCGTTAGCGTTGTAAGTTGCAGTTGCCAATGCAAGAAAGATTAATCCAAAATTAGAATGCCAAGAATTTTTCCTCCAAGAATAGTCGGACAAAGTTTGACAAAAAAAGAAAAATCGACAAAAAATAATTTTACATTCCAACTGAAACTGCAGCCAGTATTTACACACTAAAGTTGATTAACAACATTTTTTTTTCCAAGTAAATTCAATAAATTACATTTACATAATTGAATTAAAACCACATGTGCTGGAAAAAAATAACTGTAATGATAATTTTAATATTCAAGGCATGTTGTTAAGCACTTGCACTTTTTCCGAACGATCACCTGATTTTAAGCTTAGTCTTATAGGTTACTATGCAAATATTTGGATACCTCTGCCAATTATACTTGATAATCTATAGAAAGGCAAAAGAAAGTAAACAGCATCACACCAGTCTAAGCTACTTTACACATAAAATTAACACAAACTCACAACTTCATAAAGTCAAATATTTCGTTTCTAAAAAGTCGAAATCTTAACTAAACAGCTTTACATAAATTATTTTTGTGCCAAAAGGCCTTTATTGGCAATATTTCTCTTATAGTACAAGATACATCAGAAAAGGCAAAAGGCACATATAAATCATTGTTAGGAAATTACGGACCGGAACAAACCCATGACAATAGTGATGTGAGAAAAAATAAAGGTAAAATGACACGAATATTTTTACGTGGAAAACCCCCAAATAAATTTGAGGTAAAAACCACGGGCAAGTGTAGGAGCAATTCACTATAAAAATAGGGATTACAACACCTTCTCTCTAAATACAAGGAGATATCAATATTACACTCTCTCTTGTAATAGGATAAAACTAACACTCTTTTAGTGAGAAAATAATTAGAGAAATGATCAACTGAAGCTTTCTTGATTGCTTCGTTGCTTCACATGGAATGATCCCAAATGCTAAACCTTTGAGCTTATTTATAAGCTTTAAACAAGCATTAATTAGGACAACAATTATATCTAATTGTTGTTGGTTGGAAATAGGTGTAATAATTGCCCGGTTTGCAAATTGAAGTCTTCATTTCCATTCTTCCAAAAACATCACCATCCAATTAATTGGCGGTAATGTTTTCAACCAACAAATCAAATTTGCTCATTAGTCAAATAAAATGACTTTATTTTCTGACATTCTCCCACTTAAAGTCATTTTGTAATCCTTTCATCCTTCTCTACACTTACCACTCTTTAAGCTTACGTTTACGCTGGCCCACACGAGGATCTACACCATTCAAACTTGCCGTGTTGATTGGTTTGGTCATCATGCAATCTGCTAGTTCTCATCGGATGGATCTTTTGCATATCCACACTTCCATTTTCCACTACTTCCGAACGAAGTGATATTGAACTCCAATGTGCTTTGTCCGTGAATGTAAGTCGATTCTTTGCAATATGCAAAGCACTCGACCGTCACAAAAGCAAACAATCTTTTCTTGTTTGTGCTCGAGCTCTCCTCGTAACCTTTGAATCCAGACGCTTCCTTGCAAGCTTGTGTAGCCGCCATGTATTCTCGCTTGTTGTTGACAGAGCTACAACGATCTGCGGCTTTTGAAACCCGACTTACTCCTCCTCGCAAGTGTAAACACATATCCCGTAGTGGATTTTCTTTTATCAAGATCACCGCAAAATCCGAATCAACATAACCCCGACAAGAAAAAATCCGATCCTCCATAACATAATGCGGCAAAGATCGAGGTTCCTCCGATGTATCTCGAAATCCTCTTCATTTGTATCCCAATGCTTTCTACCAGGATTCGCCATGTATCGATCGATCGCTCTCCCCATCGCTTGCGCAATGTCCTGGTCTTGTGCATATCATAGCGAACATTAAACTCCCCATCACGATGCATACGATTTCGAGATATCTCCTCCTCTCTCGCTTCATTGCTAGGACACATACTTGAGGATAACTTGAAATTAATAGGAAGAGGGGTAGAAACTGGCTTACAATCTTGCATGTTGAAGCGTCGCAAAATTTTCTTGAAGTAGTTCTTCTGAGAAAGCCAGATCTTCCTATTATTTGTGTCTCGGTGAATCTGCATCCCAAGAATCTTGTTCTTTGGTCCCAAGTCCTTCATATCAAACTCCCTAGCCAATTGTGCCTTCATTTCTTGGATTCGATCTTTATTGGGGCCTGCCACCAACATATCATCCACATACAACAACAAAATAATAAAATCGGTATCATCAAACCTTTTGTAGTATGCACAATGATCCGAACTAAGTCATTGTATTCAAGGCTCATTATGAAGGAATCAAATCTCTTGTACCAACACCCGGCGCTGTTTGAGACCGTCAGAGATTTGTTCAACTCCGCAAACCAAGTTCTCTTTTTGCTGTTTCAAAGAAAACCTTCTCGGTTGAAGCATATAAATTTCTTCTTCAAGCTCTCCATGAAGAAATGCGGTTTTTACATCTAATCGCTCCGGATGTAAATCAAATGTAGCACACATCGCCAGGACTACTCTGACTGTCGTGAGTCGAACCACTGGGAAAATATCTCATTGAAATCAATGCGCTTCTTTTCTCGAGCATATCCCTTTACCACCAATCTTGCACGATATCGCTCTACTTGATCGTTGCTATCCCGTTTGATCTTGTAGACCCGTTTATTACCAATGGCTTTTCTCGCCGTGTGGTAACGGTACAAGTTTCAAGTTTGATTCTTGTGGAGAGCTTCAATTTCTTCATGCATTCTTTGTCATCCACCGAGATGCATCCGAGCTTTCAGAAACTTCATGGAAAGTTGATGGCTCTCCATCCTCCGTTAAAAGACAAGTATGCAACATTGCTCTCCATAACATACTCCGATTGCCAAGATGGCGGCTTTCTCTCACGAGTTGACCGACGTCTTCTTGGACATCGACTCGACTTGTTCTTGTACTCGTGCTGCAGTGCTGCTTCGAAAGATTTTGGATCTTCATTCTCAGAGGTTATTTTCCACTAAAGACCGTTTGTAGTAGTCTCCTGGTTCTCTTTTACATCACTACTATCTCCTCAGTATTGTAGTTTATCTTCTCGCAAATATCACATCTCTCGGCGATGACGACCTTGTGGGTAGTGGGATCCCACAGCGATACCCTCGACTCCATCAAAGATACCCCAAGATACATTTTCCTGGACTTTGGATCCAACTTCGTTCTTTCTTGGTCATTGTACATCACATACACAGACTTCCAAATGTATGTAAGCGAGAATAATCGGCGTGCTTACCAGTCCCACATCTCCATAGGCGTTTTCAATCAATCGCGATTGATGGTGACCGATTGATCACATAACAGCGGTTTTTTTGCCTCTGCCTGAAATGTCTTGGGTAGACTTGCGCTTCTCAACATTGCTCTTGTCCTTTTCTAACAAGAGTTCTGTTCATTCGCTCTGCTTTACTCCATTTTGTTGAGGTGTGTACGCCACCGTGAATCGTCTTTGATGCCTTCTTGTTGTGAAAAGACTCAAATTCATCACTTGTAAATTCTCCTCCGTTATCGATCCTTAAACACTTGATCTTCTTCCCGATTCAAGTTCTATCTCGAGCTTTGTAAACTTTGAAGATCGAAAACACATCGGCCTTCCTTTTGATAGGATACACCCAACATCTCCTGGAGTAATCATCAATGAAAGATATAAAGTATCTCGCCCCCCCAAGGATGATAGTGGTGCTTGCCAAACATCGAGTGAATCAACTCTAAGATGCCCTTACTCTTAGATGTTGATCTCGCGAACTTTAATTTGTGTTGCTTACTTGTAACACAATGCTCACAAAATGGTAAAGATACCTTTGTAAGACCAGGTAGTAGCTTCGCTTGAGAGAATCTTCAACCCTTGTTCGACATGTGGCCAAGTTTGTGGTGCCACATTGTCGTTGATTCTTCTGCTGAACCCGCAACCGCAATAAGCTTCTCCTCCTCGTTGTCTCACCTTTAAGCATATACAAATTCGCAGCGAGTTTCTCCGCCTTCATTACTACAATAGCCCCTTTCACGATCTTCATGATCCCATCCTCAATACGAGTTTTACATCCAACATCATCTAATTGTCCCAAAGACAAAAGATTCTTACGTAGGCCCTTCACATGTCGTACCTCCTCCCGAATGGTGCGAATCGTACCATCAAACATTTTTATTTTGATAGTACCAATACCAAAGAATATCCAAGGCATGATCATTCCCCATAAATACAGATCCTCCAGAGATTGGTTCGTATGTGTGAAACCATTCTCGGGAGGTCATGTGCCAGGTTGCTCCTGAGTCTAAAAGCCAAACATCATAAAATAGTTTTCTGCCTTCAGCGTTGGTTGTTGCTTCGCCATATAAAACTTCTCCATTTTCAGAGGTACTTGCAATATTCCCTTGAGCATTTGATGACTCAGGGTCACCACTCTTCTTACTCCAACAATCCTTCTTAAAGTGCCCTCTTTTGCCACAGTTGTAGCATTTGATGTTCTTTTTACTCCTGGATTTTGATCTACCATGATTTTGACTCCCACTGGAGCTACGTTCCGTGGATCTTCCTCTCACCACCGCCAAAGCTTCCGCTTGATGCGAACTTCCTTGTCTGTCTTCTTTGTTTCTGCGCCTGCTCTCTTCTTCTAGTATAGCGGTTGCAATTTCATCGAAGACTAGATAGTCCGAAAGGGCGTTGTTCGTCAAGTTGATGATGAGTTGATCGCATTTAATCTGGTAAACTTTGGAGCAAAAGTTCCGCGTTCAACAACTTCTATTTTGTAACCCGTTGAGGTGAGTTGCGAAAATAGAGTATTCAGTGTTGATATGGTCGATCCACCGAAGTGGTTTCCGCCATACGAAGAGTATACAATTTTCTTTTTAAGAAAATCTTGTTGTGAAGTGACTTGGCCTCGTGCAATTTTGTCGGTGTCCCCATATCTCCTTTGCCGTTTTTTTTCCGCCACACTAGATAAAACTCCATCGGCTAGTCTTTAAGTCTTGCGGATCGACAATCGCATTGCCGTCCCATCTCGTCCACTTGGCATCGCTCGGTGATATCTGCGGGCTGTCTCCAATTGCCGACAAGCAATTGTCTTTTCTCAAAATAGCGCCCAATCTTCATTTTCCACAATGAGAAATTATTCCCGTTGAACTTCTCTACATCGAACTTTGTTGTCATTTTGTTCACACCGATTAAATTTCACTTGAACCGAATTTCACTATTCACGTGAATAGTGCGTGAATAGTAACCCGTGAACAGTAACCCCTAAACCAATGGCTCTGATACCACTGTTAGGAAATTACGGACCGGAACAAACCCATGACAATAGTGATGTGAGAAAAAATAAAGGTAAAATGACACGAATATTTTTACGTGGAAAACCCCCAAATAAATTTGAGGTAAAAACCACGGGCAAGTGTAGGAGCAATTCACTATAAAAATAGGGATTACAACACCTTCTCTCTAAATACAAGGAGATATCAATATTACACTCTCTCTTGTAATAGGATAAAACTAACACTCTTTTAGTGAGAAAATAATTAGAGAAATGATCAACTGAAGCTTTCTTGATTGCTTCGTTGCTTCACATGGAATGATCCCAAATGCTAAACCTTTGAGCTTATTTATAAGCTTTAAACAAGCATTAATTAGGACAACAATTATATCTAATTGTTGTTGGTTGGGTAGGTGTAATAATTGCCCGGTTTGCAAATTGAAGTCTTCATTTCCATTCTTCCAAAAACATCACCATCCAATTAATTGGCCAGCTAATGTTTTCAACCAACAAATCAAATTTGCTCATTAGTCAAATAAAATGACTTTATTTTCTGACAATCATAACAAAAAATTACGAACCTGAAACATGTTCCGGAAAAATACCATATTTCTCCAACCCATTTGTATTGAAACTAAACCAATCCCTCAAGCGCTGATTCCCAGATTCTAAGGAGAAAATCGCCCAATAAAATGAGATTTACAATTTTCAGTAATGGAAAATCATCAAATGGTGATTAGCGAAATGACGAGTGAATACAAAACAAGCGTAAATATTGCGACAGAACGGCAGGAAAGGACAAGCTTTACACCTAAACAATGTTCCAACAATATATGCAGTTTAATGCCGTGAACTTGAAGATCAAGCAAAATTAATGATACCTTAAAACTAATCTTTACACCACAGTAAGACTTCCTTTTTTTGCCTACGGTAATGTGAAGTTTTCACAGTACGAGTTGCTAAAATGGCAACCAGATCTTGAAAATCCGAGTTGATGATGATGATAATATCTAAAGAAGAGTTGAAGAAAGGAAATTATTAGGGATTGTGGGGGGATTAATGGGGGTTGTGGGGAGGTTGAGGAAGGGGTTAAATGGCAATTTGAATGAAGTAACGAGGCGCCCTGAAGATTTTGAAAATTCCTATAATGACGTTAAAAACAATATGCATTCGACAGTTGGAATTTGGAAAACTGAATATATTATATATACACTATGTCACTTGTTGTTTTGGAATTTATATATAATAATGGTCAATGCTTGATATCAGCCGTTGGATTCCTCGACATTTCTTGTACGCGGCAAGATATAGTCAAACTTTTGTTGTGACAGATTTGTTTGTTGTATAGTTATTTTTTTATGACCTTGGTATCCAGGTGTGCTCAGCACCCGACCAATGCTGATCTGCCACAGCGGCCTTTTGGCCCAGTAGAACGTGAATTGCGGGATGTGTTCGAGTGGTCAGAGTAAAATCATGATCTAACCGCTACGCGTGAGAATGTGAATGCGAGATGTCTGCTAAGTGGTCAGGATGGACTTAGAATCCAACTGCCCTCTATTAGATTTAGGGGTGTCAATTCGGGTTGGGTCCGGGTTCGTGGGTCCGGGTTCGCAGGTTGGCGTGTCATAAACGGCCGACCCGGACCCGACCTGTTTAATTATTCGTGTCGAAATCTTGAACCCGACCACACTGCTTATTTCACAGTAACCCTGACCACCCGCGTAACCCGTCTAATAAAATAATTTTTATATAAATTTAATAGTTTTAACTAAATAAATTTATTTTTTTATAAAATCAATCATTTGTACACTATTCAATCAATAAAAAATATCACAAGTCACAACATACAAAAAGAAATAACATAATTGCATAAATAACATAATATACTAATCATATTTTAAGGACAATATTCAAAAAGACATGCATAATAATAACGAATACATAATTAAGGAGGTTTTATCATTTAAGTTTTAATGACAAGTCTTGTTTGTTGTTTTTTCTTACAATTAATTATTTATTTAATTTTCTTTTAAATTTACAAACGGGTTAGACGGGTTAAATGGGTCATAGTAGGTTGACCCGAACCCGACCTGTTTAATTGGCAGGTTATTCGGGTTCGACCTATTTTCGGCCCGGACCCACGAAGCCTGGACCCATACCCATTAATTTCGTGTTATGTTCGTGTCGGGTTTGCGTGTCGGGTTTGAAATTGACACCCCTAATTAGATTACCCCAGACAGAAGTTATGGGGGCGCTTCAACTCATAATTGAATATTTCTTCTTGTTTAACAGTTTAAGTTGTTTTATATTATCTCTAATGTTTAGTTTAATTAGAAAAAAACGTTAATTATCTTTTAAAATTACAAATACCTCTAATTAAGTTGCCTTCAAAAGTAGTACAAAAATAGCGAATTACTTTACATTCATTTGATTTTATCCATTCTTATGCACTATAAATTTAGATAATTGTGACATGATTCTTACTTATAATTTCTCTCAATTAATTCAATAAGATTTCTTTCAAAAAAAAAAATAATCAATAAGATTGGACTGGGTCCAAAAGGAATAGAGTTGGGTGTGGGGGCCTTCCCCAGTTCCAATTTTCTTGCGAAACTTGATCTGGTCAACACGTTAATTGCATTTAATCAAACCAATATGCAAGAGATGATGCCTATAACTATGGACCAAATATCCCTCTAGAACAGGCAATAATTATTTGTTCCACATTGTATACCACTTATTTGTCTTTCGATACTGAAGATAACATATGAGTTGTTGATTGTTTGAATATATGTACAATGTGTCATTCATTTTAGCAATAAAATAGAAAGTGAAATAAGAAACCCGAATATTAGTACATGTTATTAATTAAGCTGAGCTCTCACATCTCAACAATTGAATTTGATTAGGGATGACAATCGGGCATGTTAAATCAACATGGTGGGTCTAAGCAGGGCGGAGCTAAATGTGTAAATTTTAGGGGAGGAGGGGGAGGGCTAAATAATTTTGGGGGACTAAATCAATAAAAAATATATATTTAGTACTAAATATTAATATTTTAAAATAAATTATACATATAAATAATTGAATTTTCAAAAAAAAAAAATGAGGGGGGTGGGAGCTAAAGTCCCCCATGGCTAAGGGAGGATACGCTCCTGGATATAAACCCAGTCAACCGGGTCCCGAACAGGTTATAGACCCAATTTTGAAAACCTCATTGAGTCTGAGGCTGGTAACAGGTCAAATTGAACCTACATCGTATAATATATGTAAATTTAAAATTTATTTTTCTAGCAATCTGAATTACGACATAATTAGAGTGAGTTGCGTGAGCTTGAAAATTAATGTCTGATTTGCCACCGAGTCCAAGACAAGAATTTATAACAAAGTTAACACTTAATAATCATTAATTTTATGTTTTCGGAGTCCAATGGGTTTGACCTCAGTCTCGGATCAAGGTGGTCTTTGGATGGGTCCCGAGTCTAGCTTTCTCTTGGTGGACTGGATTATGGGTTTAGCCAAACCCGTCCAGGTTGACTTCCTAAATTTGATGTTTAAATTTAGTTATTTCAAACGGACATGTAATTCTTTATGAGAGATGATATTGTTGAAGTTTTGATACTTTTTTTCGGCATTTGGTGCCAAATTAATTTTTTGAGTAGGGCTGTTAAAATCCGTCTCAAACAGGGTAGGTTTGGAACAAATTCGAATTTAATCGGAATCCATTTTTAGTAGAAAAATTGCATTTTGACTTAACCCAACACCTTTAGGTAAAAAAAAAAAAAAAAAAAAACCTCAAAGCCAGACTTGATAACACCTTCTGGAAAATCTATATTCTTATAAAGAGTTTGTGACATGTTTAAATTGTCTGACAGGTTTTGTATTCTGCAAATTTTGTGCAAAAATACTTCGTACGTTAAATATTTAATTGGAATTAATTTATACATTTTGAGAACGGAATGGATACAGGAAGGTAGATAAGGAATGGATCTATTGTGGATTCTTGGTTAAAAGGCTGGTGTTGTCAAAGTTGTGGTTAGGCCCAGATATTCGAAGCCCAAATTTGTGAGGGATGAGCATTGTATTTGTCCGTGGACCTAATTTGTTGCTTAACGAGGAAATTACACAAAATATCCTAATTTTTAGAAAAAAAAAATAAAAATACATATCCATCACAAAAATACCCCACCAGCTCCATCCCATGACAAAAATACCCTACCTTTAGTTTCATCACCTCCCTCTCCGCAATTGTGTTCTGCTTGATAGGGCGGCGGGCCGTTGGAGCACGCCGACAGCATCGCAGTGGTGGCGAAGAGGCTGCTGAGAGTATCTCCGACGATGAAGCATCTTCGTTTTTGGACAAGCTCGTCTTCGATAAGGTGAGTTTTGAGCTGTCTCGCCACTGAGTCGATCGACTCATGCCAATCGATTCTTGATGATTCTCACAGCGTTTTTGGTTGTTTTTTTACAAGTGAGACATGAAAGGCAGAAGATCCATGGTTGAGACCAAGAAAGCTGATACCAAGTTGGTTTTGGGGGAATTTATATTTAGATCCGTGATTTGGATTTTTGTGTCAGACTTTTTAATTAAAATTTTTTATTCGTGTTTTGGAAAATGAAAAAGGCTTTCTATGAAGAAAAGAGAAGTAGCATCTGGTAAAAGTCACTAAGAAGGGGAAGGCGGTTAAGGATCCTAGCAAGCATAAGGCGCCTGCTAGTGCGTTTTTCGTCTTCATGTATGTATTTTTTTCTTGTTATATATATATATATATATATTTCTCTTGTTCTATAGATGTATTTTTTCTTGAATATCTTGTTGATTTTAATGGTGTTGTGTGATGAATATAGGGAGGAGTTTAGGATAAATATGGGTTTTGGATGATAGGATTTTGTGCTTATTGGAATCGATCGCGCGATTCTCCGCCACGCCGGCGATGGTTATGGAGATATTGAGGATGGGTGGGGTTTCGAAGATGTGTATGGTTTTAGAGGTGGATTGCACGGTTTATTTCGAAGATGTGTAGTTAATGCATGATTTTTCTGTGTTCTTTTATTATTTTGTGATTTGAAGTTTTTTGTTTGTTTGTTTGTTTCGATGTTGTTTCGAAGTTGTTTCTTTTATGTTTCTTTTGTTCTTTCATGTATTTTCCATTTATTTGTTTTTTTATTGTTTTTGATTTGTTGTATTATCTATCTGACTATGTATCTTTTTTTATTTCTTTTATAGTGAATGTGGGATTTTTTGTTACTTGTTATGTCAAGCATTTTATTGTTGGGAAGGCTATGGACGTCGAAGCGTTCGAGATAGAGAATGAACAAGCAAGGCTTAGTCATCTGCTTCACAATCATGCTAAGTTGAAGCTGCAAAATGGTGATGACGATGACAACGACATTGAGATTCTACCTCCACTTCCTAATGATTTTAGAGAATTGTTGTTACGTAATTCTTTAATGATGGTGTAATCAGTTGAAACATGTAAGAAATATAAATGAAACATGTAAGAAACAATTGTGAAACAAGGGATTATGTGATAAAAGTTTGTAGTAAATTAGCACAGTCTAATGAGTCGTGTGTTTTGGAGTGAGCTTGTATGCATTCGAAATTCGGAAATGTTGAAACTTTTAAGAACTCATATTTAAACTCAATCCAATCTTAGACTCAGTCCTAGAATCATTAATTCCATTAATTAAGTTTTTTTTATCACTTTTGAAAAACATTATTAAAAAGAAACACTATTAGAAACATATTTTTAATTAACAAAAATATATCTTATATCCTAGAATCTCAGGGAGCAATTGTCAACCCAAGGATGAGTAACTGATGAAAGCAAAACCTGATTTACATGGGTTTTTTCAGTTTTCACGTGAATAAACTCAACATGTTGATAAAAGAAAGTAGCAAGATGTAGTGATCATAAGCACAATTGAGCAAAATATAAGCAGAGTTACAAATGATAACAAGCTAGTGTATCTGAAAAATTAAATCAATCTGAATTGTACATCCACCTCCTAGGAAGATACTTTACTTATTTGATTAGAGACTCAAAAAGTTTGTAGATAGCATAAATCTTTATCCCAAAGCTAAAGTAAACGGAAATATTCACCAACTCCCTGGAACAAAGTTGGTATACTCTCTATTTTCTTCCCATTGTCCATTGTGGCATACCACCTGAGATTTTCTCCATGAAACTATGGAATTCAATGAAAAGTTGGCTAAGTGAAACATATAAGAAACATAAATGAAACAGGCATGAAACAACAAACATGTTTGAAACAACAAAGAAACAATGTAAAAAATCAACGGAAAATGGGTATTTTTGTCAAAATTCAGCGGAAAATGGGTATTTTGTCCAAAATCAGCGGAAAATGGGTATTGTGCAGGGATTTGGTATGAAAAATGGGGTATTCATATCCTTTTTCAAGTTTTATAGTACTAAAAAAAAAGATTTATAGTAAATCTTTGCTTGATATACCAGTAAGGTAAATTATATGAATTGCCAGAAGGGCCCAATAAAACAGTGAGTCAACTTTACGTTTGGGTGTGGAGAAAATTGCACCCTCAGTCCACAAGATTAGGCCTCTTACACCGTTAGTCTTGTACTTTGCATTTGGCATCCCACTGTTTTCAAATCTTGCACTATGAGTCCTACAGTTTTAGAGATATGCATAAACAGTCCCACAGTTTATAAAATTTGCCATGCAAGTCCCAAATTATCATGTTTTTCAATGTATCACATGTTGTGAAAGATTTTATTTTCTGACACCTGTTTTGTTCGTGGCATTGTTACACCTACTTAGATCCAGTTCTATTAAGAGGTTTTAAATGGACTATGTCAGGTTTCCAGCCTATAAACTTAACAGGGCATACTTCTGTAATAGTTTTACTAACATGTATGCATACTTCAATTTGCCTAAGTTTATTAACATAAATGGATATAGTCCATTACGACCATATCAGGCCCAACATGCTTCCGTAAAATTAAAATATCCCTTAAAATTCATACCTTCTTTGACCGAAACAGCACCGGGTGAGATGGCTCGCAACACCACCAGTCGGAAGATTACTGCCCCCAGATCTTTTGACAAACAGCTCCTCACTATTCAACCTCACCCTCAGGGAAGATGATCTGCGAGTTATCCGAATCCTTCAGCAACTGTTCAACACAGCCTTGGTTCGTTTCCCACTCCAGGCGTATAAGTAATCTTTAAACGGGATAAATTAATAGAACATTATGAAGACATGTTGAAGTAGAGAGCCCCTTTTTATTAAGAACTTATATGAATATTTATTACATTAGTAATCTCCTTTTGGGAGGAGAATACCTGTTTAGCCTATCATGTATGAGGATTGCACTCGAAAACACATAAAAACTTGAAAACTAAAACACTCAAAATATTACAAATTTTTCTCTCAGACTTTATTATAAGAAAACTAAGGAAAATGTTCGATATCCTCAGCTTCCTTCAAATCCTGCCTTTGATAGAGGTAAGTCCGGACTTGAAATTCGGACTTCAAATCTTGGTGAGATGTAAAACGTCACTGCTTATGTCATACTCCTGAATTATTGCCTCGCCAGTTGTCTTTCTTTTCTTTCCGCGTGACTCAGTCCATGTAATGGTTGTCAGGGAATTTTTTAAAAAGTTGGTTTGCGTGGTCCCCGAGGAAAACGCGTCTTGTGAGTTGGCCCTTGTCCTTTCCAGCTGTATGGTCTTGTTGATCGGGTTTGGGTCGGAAACCTTTCCCAAACTGGGTTCCTTCTGTTTGGGGCATGCTTGACAGATCCGGTCGATCCAACGGCCCACATACGCCATGTTACAAAATTTTCGGTAAGATTCTTTTCTCGCCGGAATCTTGTTCTCCCAGAGAATTCTTCTCTTCGTCTCGAAAAGCTTCTCTGCGAATCCTGTTGTTGATCCAGTCATTGAATTCATAGAAAAAATCCATTTGCTGAATTATGGAAAAACTTAAATGGATATTTGACTTTGTCCATTTATGTTAGACAAACCTAAAGACCCCATGCTCGTCTAGTAGAAACTTCGTCTTCAGAAATTGCTCCTACTAACACTGGTACTTCTTCCGGTGAAGCTGCCTTGATATATTTTAAAGTATTTCCACATGGTCTTCTTAGCTTGATGAAGTGAAAAGCTTTGTTAAAGCCTTTCTTCGCTGGTTCAGGAGTTGCACTAATAAAATATAGTTCCAAAATATCTCATCTGGCCAAATGTGGATTATTGACCCAAGTCTCATAAATTGCTTCTCCAATCCATTTCGGTAATTTTGAAATTTCTGGGGATCCTGGTGATACAGTATAGATTGAAGCTAGAGCTCCAAATGTATACCATTCACGTACTTCATTTGGATGGCTTCCTGGTTTCATCCAAACTCTGGGATACTTGCCTGAGATATCAACTATTGTTTTTTCTGGGTTGTTACCTCTTCTTGTAACCAATTTCTCCCATTGTCGTTGATATACCTGCATTGGAGAAATCTTAATCTAGTCAGTTTTTGGACCTTAGATTTGCATGTCTGTGGCCTAAGATCCAACTCTCCCTCTTTTACCCCAGAGGTGCTGGGTTGACTTGAAGACTCGGGTTGTGACACCGGAGCTTCAACATTTGTTACAGTTTGTACATCCTCATGAGATGCATCATCTGCAACACTTGTGATTATGGTACTTGAATCCATAACCTCCGGGTTAGAGCTCCGTTCTCTATTCGCCTTTTTTTGCATCGTGGGAGATGCGGCCTGGAGGAGAGGCCCTTGCAGCGCTAAGAACAATTGTCCTTGAGCGATCTGGCATGCTCATATTTGACTAGAAATGGATTTCTGGTCAGCCTGTTGAAGTCGTCCTGCAACTTCTACATTGAGACATAATGTCCCAAAATCTCGTTCTAGACTCTCCAGGTTTTCTCTGAGATGTCTTACTCGTTTAAGGACCTCGTCAGCAATGCGTCCTTCCATCTCGTGTCAAAAAATCTGCAAGAATGTTTTCATGAGATTTTGTAATGACAATATCATAATCATAATATTGACATTCAACTTGCCATCTAAGTAATCGAGTTTTTCCTGGTTTTGATTCAATTTTGTTTTTCAGAAAAGCCTTGACACTTGAATTATCAATTTTTAAAGTAAATTTTTTAGCCAGTAAAAATAGAGGTCATTTTTTAAAAGCCTTTCTGACTGCAAAAAATTCTTTCTCGTTGATATATCATCTGTTTGCTTCACTGGGTGTGAATAAACCACTGCAATATCTGCATGACACTTCTTCGTTTGGTGTGACCTTAGTAAGAACTGCTGCCCACCAATCATCACTGACATCTGTGTAAAGAACCAGTTCGTCCTCGTCTTGAGGAATCACAAGCTTTGGAAGTTTTTTACAAACTTCTTTAAGTTGCTTAATTCCTTCTTGATGTTCATCTTCCCATTTGAATATTGCATCTTTCTTGAGCAATGGGCTAAACACCTTTCTGTAATGAGCCAGATTGTTTATGAACATTCCAGCGAAATTAACAACTCCAAGAAAACTCTGAAGTTGCTTCTTGTCTTTCAACGTATCTGGAAATCCCTGTATCTTTTCTACAATATGACTTTGTAGGATAATCCCAGATTCATCGATTTCAATTCCGAGGAATTCAATCTGTCTTGTTGCAATCACCGCTTTCTTCTCCGAAAGCACTAATCCTTCCTTGTGACAAACATCTGAAAATATTTCCTAATGTTTGAGATGCTCCTTCATGTTCTTTGATGCTATCAGAATGTCATTGATATACTCGAACATGAAACTGAAATAATCTTTGAAGAGATTATCCATCTTCTTTTGATATATCTGGGGTGCGTTAGCCAATCCCATAGGCATCACGTTCCAAATATAATGTCCTTGTGGTATGGAAAAAGTTGTGAACTTCTTGCTTTCTTCATCCATCTTAATCTGGTAAAATCCAGATTTGCAATCAAACTTTGAGAATATCTTGGCACCTTTGATGTAGTTAACCAGATGTTATCTTCTTGGGATATAGTATCCGTCGAACTCCAAAATGTTATTAATCCCTTTGTAATTAATAACAAGTCTTGGCTTTCCTCTTTTGATTTCTCCATGATTTCTGACTAAGAATCATGGGCTGCTGTATGGAGAAACTCCTGGTGAAATCAACTTAAGATCAAGATGTTCCTTAAGTATCTTCTGCATATCCTCACGATCTTCCTGGTTCATAAGGATTGGTTTGAATCTCACGAACTCGTACTCCTTTCCTGGCTTAACCTTTAAGGATGCTTTGAGCTCGTTCTTGTCCCACCATGCCAAAGGATCTTCATTATAATTCCTTTGGATCTTCTTCTTTATATCCTCGAGTGATATTTGTTCCTCCAGGGTCATGTCACTTTGTGGATTCTCCATTAGACTCATCCATAATTCTGCAATGGCTTCTGGAGTAACTCGTTCTTCTCCTTGTACTCTGAATGAATACATGTTATTATCCCATATATTCTTATACTTTCAGCTTCCGAATTGTCTATAGGATAATAACGCTTCACCAAATTTCCTTCGATCCGCCATTTTTGGATTGCGACGTTTGGCTTCATCACCATGCTGGCTGCGAAAATTAAATGGACATTTTTCTGTAAAATGCTTCCCGCAGTCTTTGGACAATGATCTTATGATCGCATAATATTGTGAAAATAAGTCTTCTTGTCTTATTTTCCTATGTAAATCTCTTGAATGTTTGGAGAAAATTGTTTCCTAGCAATACATCTGCTCATGTATTATGGAAATAGATTGGTGGCATCTTCACTTTGTACCATGGGGTACCGTCTGCACATCCGATCATGATTTGTGCTTGCTTAATTCCTCTGTTAAGAATAATAATTCTTTTAGAGAAATCTCTTCCTGCAATAGTTGGTAAATCTTCTCCAATTTCTTTAGGGAAAACATCCGGCTTTGCAGTACATATTTCGGCGCCTGAATCAATATAGACAGCGAAATACTCAACCTTGTACTCAGCATATAACATTCCGATAGAAATGTATATGGAGAATGGACTAGTGGTCATCTGATTCTGTATCTTTTATCTGCCACCGTGAACTCCATTCCGTCTTGTAATCTTTCCCAAGGTTTATGATCCTCAAGAAATTCAATTCCCAGTATTAACTGTTCTGGAATTCTTCCTGCTACTCCTGAGATAGTCAACTCAATTTCACCTATCTTCAGGCTTCCTTGATACCTTCCAACTATTGGTTGTTGGAGATAATATAGAACATCACAAGGAAAAATATTATTCTTTTGAGTGATGTCAAATATTACTTCAACTTCTCGCCATCCTTCTGGACATTTCAGCTCTTCTGCTATTTTGAAAACATCTGGAATGCGTTGAACTGTACTTGGTCTTTTTTCTTCCCATCGGCTATTGCTTATCATTCTGTCTTGTTAGAAAGACATCCTTCTTGGCTCAACTCTGAGACTTCGACTTTTGATGAAGACTGGTTGATCTTGTATTTTCATATCGATCTCCTTGATAGTTGGAGACTCTATGACCTCTGGTTTCCACCCTGGCAAAGTCCTCGAAGATTCTTGGGACTTCAATAAATTCATTTCTCAAGAATACTTCTGAATGATGTGTATTCGAGAGAGCATATGATATCTTGTATGTGATCGAGTAAGGTCTATTCCCTTCTTTCATCAAATCATCTCTTTTGAAATCTTGATGAAGGATTGGGACTCTGTTGAAATCTCGATCTCCCGGATTGTATGCAATTCTAGGATAAACATTAAATGCCAATTTCCCAGCATACAAATTTCCTGTAACCGCTCCAAGGCATGAATCCTTGAGGTTTGAGATCCGCTTATCAAAAATAGCAAGATTGAGTGGCGAATCTATTCCTTCCTTGAATGTTGCCTTAATAATTACTCTTATGGCTCTGATGTGAATCCATGAGAGTGTATTTGCAACTTCTCTTTTGACTCTGCTTTTGATCTCCTGGATTTCTCTGTAAGGGACCAACTGCATCTCGATCAGGTTACCAGTAAACTCCATCGGAATAGCAAATTCTACGGTTGTTACCCTGTGAATAATTTGGTGTTTTATGTTACGAAACCCAATCTTATCCAACGCCTTCTCCATCGCTCCGATAGTAAAACCGATTGCGAAATGTATCGAAGCCCTGGGTAGTAAAAAAAATTGTAGGAGCTACATAATTTTTCTGAAGACGCGCCGAGCAACTCCGTCCCTTTCTGTGGGACAGGGCACGTCGAGCCCACGCGAAGGGTTTAGTTAAGATATGCCAGATTCCGCCAAGTTTGAACATGTTCTTTCCATGACGCCTCTTAATTCTGGAGCTTTGGATATTCTTTCATAATTCTCATAAGAGTCTTATGAGAAACCGTAGTGTGAGAGAGGAATCCTGACATATCCTCCCTAACCGTCTGTTGAAGAATTTCTTCTTCACTCTGATTATGAACTGGATTCACTTCCATCATCATAATAGATCTCCTCTTCATAGATGCTTTCATCTGAGGGAATATCCTCAAATTGATACACATGTATTAAATCTTGATAGTAGACAGCTTCTTCGATTTCTGGTGTAGCCTCAAACTGTCTGACTCCTCGTCTTTGATTTTCTGGGCAATCAATTGAGATATGCCCTCTTGCTCCACATGTCCAGTAATTATAGTCTCTGAAACTTTCATTAGCTCTGGTATGAGCTCGCCTGAAAGTTCTTTTCCATGTGGTTCTGCTGGTACTCGCTTGATTTGAACCTGATGATGAGGCTCTACTCCTGCTTGGTGTTGGTCTTTGCCCTTATTTGTAACTTCGGGCTTTTTGTTTTGACCAAAACCTTCTAGGTCTCCATGAAGACCTTTTGCTGCTGCTTCCCCGGCGGTATGGATGACTTCTCTCCTTCTTCTTATGCCGCCGTGGTTGACTCCCCACAACTGTTGGGATATCATTGTCCACGCAACATAGAGGAACCACTTTGTTAATTCTTCATAATCTCTTATAATTCCTGTATAGAGCTGCCTGGTAACACCATTCAGATAACTTGGCCTTTAAGAAAGACATTCTTCTGGCCACTGTATCTAATTCTGCTCCATCATTGTATTCTCTGATAAGCATTTCTCTCCAGGGACTCGGAATCTTTGCAAAGAATAACTGTGAAGCTTCCTTTTCTACAATATTGGATTTCCACCGGTATTCGGTGAACAACTTGATATATTCATCGATATGACAAATATCATGTAACTCCAGGCTATAAAGGGATTGTTTATATCTTTTTCTTTTTTCATCCTCTAATCTCTCAAAGTAACCTATGCCGATAAACTGGATTTTGAATAGTTTAGCCATATCATCGATAATTCCTTTCAATGATTTTCATGATGTGACCGCGCTCTTCGTACTTACATCGGTCATGTCCCATGCAATCCTTACAGATCCCTCAATACTCATTCAAGGAGTAGAATGAAGGAATCTTTCGTAAGATCGAGGGTACCTGCTGCATTCCTCATTGCTGATGCCCATTCATCAATAAGGACTTTTCGATTTTTGAAATCTGGGATATCCAGATTTAGCACCAATCCATATGGATGTATTGGATCTAGATGTGATCTTCCATAAGGAGTCTGGTGAATATTTGGCCTTCTAGGAGGTACTCGAGTTCCTGCAAGAGGTGGTCGAGCTCCTGTTCATGAAAGAGTTTCATTCCCTGTGGTAAAATCTCCAGCATGATGCATTTTTTCCTCCTGGATTCCATGATGTGAACCCAAACTTTCTGCGACGTTGGGATTTACTGGAGGCGGTGGTGGAACTGGCGGAATTGGTCTACCATGAGGGTCATAGGTAACCAAAGCTGATCCATCTCATGCGTTCATACCTAATCCTGCGAAGGATTCTGCCAGGCCATGTAGATCTTTAAGATTGATCTTTTCCATATCCATCACTTTTAGTTTATGATGGATTTTCCTTTGATGATAGCAATGAGATTTTCATCGTCCGTCATTTTTCGTATAACTTCGGTTGGTTTCCCTTTTTGGTGTAAATAGGGTCGTCCCCAAAATCAATACGTTTTTTCCTCCGGAAGAACTTGGTCATCCCCTCCAGGTTCTTAACTCGTTTCAATATCATGAAGGATTTCAAGAGTTTCCTTCTGATATTTCACCATCTTCTCCATCTGGTTATGGATCTGATGAACTTGTATTGGTAGATGAATACGGCGGTTGCCATAATTTTGTACCGTCTTCTGGATTTCTCTAAGATCTGCTGAGATCTTAGATGTATCGGGAAGTATCTCGTTCCATTCTGATACTCCATCAGGAATCATTGTTCTGATGGGAATTCTCATGAACTGCTTCTTGGCGATTCATCGATCTACATATAAGATGCCGTTTCTTGTCCGAGAAACTCATATAATATGCTGCTCGCATTTCGCATTGCCTCAAGGCTTCCCCATCGGCTTCTGCGCGTTCTTGTATCTCATATTGGTGATTCTAATATGCGATCTTATCCTGGTGTTCTTGTGCATACATCGTCAAAATTTGACGATATGTCCTGTAAGGTGTACATCTCGGACAATTGTCCGGATCCATATTCTCGGAAATAATTCTCCTCACCAATTGTTAATTATATAAATATAATAAATATAACCAAAAGTTGTTAATAAACCTGGCTATGATACCATTTTGTGTCAACAATTCTAAGGCAAATTGGGTATAATATAAAATGAATTATTTTGGGACCGAATGTGCAACCTTTGAAAATTATGGGACAAAATATGTTGAATTTAAGATCTCGGGACTTCTTTTGCAACAATCTTAATCCTATGGGATTATTGCGCAACGTGAGACTAAAATTGTAATGAAGAAAATCTTATGGGACCAAAGATGCAATTAACTCTTTGGGTGTGTGTGTTTTTTTCTTTTTCTTTTTTTTTTTTGGTTTTCCTTCTGAAAGGACGTATGGTTTATTTTTTGAGAAACGTATTTTTGTCTTCTGAGAATAAAGATACATTCGGTAAGTATATTTTGGAGGAATGATATTTTTATATGTGGTAAACTGGTAATATATAAAACAAAATGGTAATAAGTCAAATTGGCCATTACATTTTTAAAAATAAATAATAATCATGTTTTTAAAAACATATATTTTTAATTTTTTTGGCTAAAAGCTATGGGTGATCATAAACCGCTCGGACGACCGAACCGCACTGCCCGCATCGTTCATAAATTATTATGACCAAAACCGTGATTTAAAATTTTAGATAGAGACCATACCGTTTTGTTGGTCCTTATGGTTTTAGATTTTAAAAAAGCGCACCGCACGATACCACACCTCTATAATTTAGGGTAAAATAAAATATTGTTCTTTAATCTTTAGTTAAATAGTTAGACAATAAATATATTAAGAACTAATTTATGAATGATGTAATTAGATTCACACTTTGTATACTAAACGCAACGCATTTTGCATTTATTTCAATGTTGTTACAATGCATTAAGGTTTTGCATCAAAATAGAACAACATTACATTACGTTACTTTACATATTGAATGTAACCTAAATAAAAATATATTGCAATGTGCATTTTATTTGCAAAAATACATCTTGTTTTAAATAAACACTTTTCAATTATAATATTTTTTTGGCTTTTTCTTTAAATAACACCAACAAAATTATATTTATTATCAATTATATAATATTTTTATTAATTGAAGCCACAAAACTGCCCGCTACACCCGTCACCGCTTAAAACTGCACTTTCGGTTTTACTTCATAATACCGCAATTTAAAAATATTATTTAACGAACCGCATATAGCCATTCGATTTGAATTTGACTCAAAAAACCGTAAAACCGCACTATAACACCCCTGCTAAAAACTGACGGTAATACCCTCTGTGTAATCTCTAGTGAGGTATTTGGCCATTTTTCAAAAAAATAATACAGTCTATAACTTGGTATCAAGTTACATAACCTGGTAACGAGTTATGTACCGATCACCAGAAAAGAAAAAAATGGCAAAATGCGCATTTGAACTAAAAAATGACAAAAAAGAAATATATTTTCTAAAATATGCCTAAAACAATATTTTCTATGAAGAAAAGATAAAAAAATTTGACGGATTTTTTATATCTCAAAATATTTGCATTTTTATTTTTTCAGAACCCTTCTATTATCTTTATATACAATCACTACATCGATTCATATATATATATATATATATATATATTATCAGTAAAAATTCTTTTTCTTTTGGAAAAATGATATATGTATATATATCTCTGAATCATTATATTGATACCAATACATATAATTCAATATTTATTTTAATACAAAATAATGTAAAGTACTTTAATATGAAAAAAAAATCATTTAAATGCATATTAAAAAAATAATTGTCAAATCATTATAATTAAATATTCATTCATATACATTTTTATCCTTCAATCACCTTTCTCATTATCAAAATATTTGTATTTGTGTAGATGACCTCGTGGAGAGTAATACATAACATGTTGGTGCACGTGTATCCTTCATTTAAATTTAAATTTTAGGTCTCAATTCGTGGTGGTTGTTGAATATCTGCTGCCATGTCATCTATCTTTCTTTCTAGTTTTGTTGCTTGTTGTTACTTCCTGAAACACGTTTCTATTTTTGGTGCCTTACGACTTTGCTAGCTGAGTTGTATAAATAGACCCAGCTCTACCTAATAAAGAGTACTGTTTCATTTTCTCCAAAATTCGGTTATCTCCCGCGTTCTTATTAAGCATGGATTCACATTTTCTTCATGGTATCCAGAGCTAATTCAGTTCTACCTGGGAAAGATGAACACCGATCCTGCAGCATGGAAGACGGTCGTTCTTTGGAGGAACTCCCCTCCACAAGGAAATTTATTCTTCGCGAATCGGATCGGAGTGAAGGAAGGGAAAGGAGGCGATCCTCTTGACTCCATGGATCGATCATCCAGAATGCTTCTCGTCTCCAATCAACTTACGGTGTAATAATTACCTCTTGGAGTCGATCTATGATGATAGCACTTGGAGCTAAAACGAAGCTCGGTTTGTTAATGGCATCATTACCATGCCAAAATCAGATTCACCTGAGTATGATAGTTGGAAACGTGTAGATCTAATGGTTACGAGTTGGATTCTAAATTCAATCTCTAAGGAAATTGTCGATGCTTTCTTATATGTTAAATGCACACGAACTATGGGAGGACATTGCACGACGTTTTGGAGAGTGCAATGGTGCGGTTCTATACCAATTACAAAAGGAGATATCCACACTTACACAAGGGAATGCTACTTTGTAGCGCTTTTATTTTACTAAATTGAAGAAGCTTTGGGATGAGTATAGTAGTCCGGAGCCGTTGCTGTGTGCAAATGTGGAGCCGATAAAATCTGGCCGAGAAGAGTTAAATCGGCGATTGATGCAATTTTTGATGGGACTAAATGATACCTATGATCATATCGAGTCAAATATTGATTATGGATCTCATGTTGCCTTGATTAATCGAGCTTATTCAATGATTCAACGAGTGGAGAAGCGGCGAGATGTACAGGTGAATTTTCCTCACACTATGGATATGCGGCTCTGTTGGCCAAGCTACCACATATAGGAAGAGGTCGGTGGAAGAGGTGTCATTGGAGGATCTAATTGGCGGGCGGAGGAAGAGGTGTTAGGAGGACCGGAGAGGAGAAGGCTAAGCTCACTTGTGAGCATTGTAAGATGACAGTCATGAAATAACCGAGTGTTTCAAACTTCACGGATATCCTGGAATGGTTCAAGCAACCAAGAGAACAAAGAGGTCGAGGTGTGGCCAATTTTGTGGGAACACTGCAGATTCTAACATGATTTGTGGACATCTCGGGAAAGGTGGATCTGGCGGTGATATGTCCACCCTCATACAAATACGAGAAATTGCCAAGTTTATGGCAACACATGCATCCAAGCCTCGGACAGAGAAAAACCGAGATTATGAACATGGATTTTGCACATTTTGTGGACTACGCGGTAGTAACATATCCTCCGATACTTATTGTGCATTGTCTACTTTTGATCATAGTGTGAAGGATTGTTGGATTATTGATCTTTTGTGCAAGTAGACATATGTGCTACAATAAGAGTCTTCTTACTAATCTTGTTCCTCTACCATCCTCCACTATAATCTTCCTACCGGATGGTTCCACTAAACAGGTTACACATAGTGGTCAGTCACTCTTTCTTCCGATCTTACACTATATGATGTGCTACTTGTTCCTTCTTTTACTTACAACCTTTTGTCAAGAGCACAACTCACTCATAATTCTCACCTCAAATTTGTTTTCTATGCCTCTCATTGTGTCTTACAGACCGGAGGATCGAGGAGGTGGTGGCGATTGGCAAGGCTCATGGGAGACTTTACATCTTGCAACCCTTTTCTACACAAATTCTTTTTCCGGAGTTACTTGTGCTAGTACCTCTAACTTTCATTCCCCTTCCTGTAATAATGTTCTCGTTGGAGTGGCACGATGGTAAGCTCCTTGATCCTTACGTTTTTGAACATATTCCTTGTTTACTGACCATTTTATAATCCTTCAATGAAGCATATTTTTGATGATCATGAGATATGCCATAAATCAAAGCGGCTAGGTTGTCCTTCCTCTCAGATCTACTAGATCTGGTTCTTGTTTTGATTTAATACATGTTGATGTGTGGGGTCCTTATGCCAAATTTAATGTCTCTAATACACCTTATATGCTTACTCTTGTGGATGATTATAGTCGGGCCACTTGGACCTACTTTCTTGCTCATAAAAGTCAGGTTGTTTCCATTCTTGAGTCATTTTTTCTTATGATTAACACTCAATTTGACAAAAGGGTTAAGGTTGTGAGAAGTGACAATGGGAGTGAATTTGTCAATCACGGTTTGTCAATCTCTATTTCATTCTCTTGGGATAGTGCACGGAAAAGTTGTGTATATACACCCCAACAAAATGGTGTAGTTGAGAGAAAGCATAGAACTTTGCTCAATCTAGGAGGGCATTGATGTTTCATCTGGGGTCCCTATGAAGTTTTGGGTGTATTCTTTGATGACTCGCCACTTATTTGGTGAATAGATTACCTAGTGTGGTTCTTGGGTGGCAAACACCTTATGAGCTTCTTTATGGAAAACCTCCAGTTATTCCACTATCAAACCCTTTGGGTGTTTAGCCTTTGCCACGAATGTGTCCCCTCACAAGCACAAGTTTGAAGCACGAGCCCATAGGTGCCTGTTTGTGGGATATTGTCCAGGTTCCAAAGGCTATAGGCTCTTTGACATGGACTCAAACCAATTTCTGATATCTAGAGATGTTCACTTCATTGAAACCACCTTTCCTTTCCTTCAAAGACACAACCACAAAATCATCAACTCCCTTACCACTGGTTCGCATCACAGGATCGGTTTCCCACTTCTTGTCCTACTCCTCGCTTCTTCCTCTTCTTCTATTCCTGTGGCGGAAAAGTACCAGAATTCTTAAACCACCTTCTTGGTTGAATGATTATGTTACTAACACGTGTACTGACAGCTTGCCAACTACCACCATCACACCTCAAGTCCTCTCTACTCCAGGTTCATCTTCTACTATCTCTCATTTTCCTTCTTTTGTTTCACCTCCTCTTAGTAGCACATATGTTTCTTTCTTGGCCAATATTACTAACCAACATGAGCCAAGGTCATTCACTCAAGCCGAAGGATGTTAATTGGGTGCGGGCCATGCATAAAGAGTGGAAGCTCTTGAGAAGAATAATGACACTTGGGAATTAAGCGCTTTGCCGCAAGAGAAAAAGGCTATTGGGAGTAAATGGGTTTACAAACTCAAGCTTCTTCCTCATGGTTCTATAGACCGTTATAAGGCGCGTTTGGTGGCGAAGGGATATCACCAGGTGTACGATGCCGGATTATTTAGATAGCTTCTCCCCTGTGGCTCGGCTGGTAACTATGCGTATGTTTATTGCGGTTGCCACCATGAAAGGGTGGGACCTTGAACAACTTGATATAAACAACGCTTTCCTCCATGGTTATCTACATGAGGATATATATATGACACCTCCTGAGGGGTATTCTAAAGCCAAACCAGGGCAAGTTTGTCATTTGAAACGCAGTTTATACGGGCTAAAACAAGCTTCGCGACAAAGGAATCTTGAGTTTTGTCGAAACTTGTGGCTTATGGTATGGTTCGATCCCAAAGATGACCACTTTGCTTATTTATCAAGGCCTCCCGATCCTCCTTCCTTCTTGCTTTAATCATCTATGTGGATGATGTTCTGGTCTTGGTTCCAATTCTCATGATATCGCCGCTTTGAAAACGTATCTTGATGACATGTTTACCATTAAAGATTTGGGCCCGGCCAAATACTTTCTTGGTTTGGAGATTGTTCGGAGTATGGAAGGGACGTATCTCAATCAACGCAAATACATCTTAGACATTCTTTCGATGTTGGGCTTACTTGACCGCAAGATCGCTTGCCATTCCCGCAGGGGTGAAATTGGTTGCCCAGGATGGGGCCTTTCTCGACCCGATCAATATCGTCGGTTGGTTGGTCGCCTCTTGTATTTGAATTTAACCCGTCTTGACATCACTTATTGCGTCCAATGACTCGGTCGATTCGTTAACTCTCCCCATACTTCGCATTGGGACGCATTATACATGTTCTTCGCTACTTAAAAGGCTGCCCTTCTACGGGGCTTTTCTCTACCCTGGCGATGCATCTTGAGTTAGTGTGCCTTGATGATGCGGACTGGGCTTCTTGTGGTGATACGCGAGATCCCTTACGAGGTTTTCGTGTGTTTTTTGGTGGTTGTCTTGTGTCTTGGAAGACCAAGAAGCGATCTGATGTCAAAATCCACTGAGGCGAGTATTGTGCTATGAGCACTACGGTGTGCGAATTGCAATGGCTTACCTATTTGGCTCGTGATCCGTAATTACCCATTCCAACTCCTATACCTCTATTTTGTGATAATCAAGTTGCCCTCCACATTGTGGCTAATCCGTGTTTCATGAGCGTACTAAACACTTGGACATTGATTGTCATCTTGTGCGTAATCAATACAAGAGTGGTTTTGTTCTTCCTCGAGAAAGTGGGTTCCCTGGATCGATTGGCGATCTCTTTACTAAACCGTTGGGCAAGCAAATCGCTTGTTTCGTTCGTTTGTAGTCAAGTTGGGGATGAAAGATTTTCATCCACTGCCAACTGAGGGGAATGTTGAATATCTCTTTGCCATGTCATCTATCTTTCTTTCTAGTTTTGTTGCTTGTTGTTACTTCTCAAACACGTTTCTATTTTTGGTGGCTTACGACTTTGCTAGGTGAGTTGTATAAATAGACCCACTCTACCTAATAAAGATCTTGTTTCATTTTCTCCAAAATTCTTATCTCCGCGTTTTTATTAAGCATGGATTCACATTTTCTTCAAAGGGTTTGTTTCACGCCACTTTTTTAGGGAAAATCTTATCTCAATTGGCGCTCACAATAGTGCATGCATGTTCGTTGGTCATGACTCATGTCAATTTATCAATAACTACATCTATTTTTCAAAGATTAGCCACTCACGAAACCAAGTCGAATTTTCACTTTCGAGAATATTATTTTATTATTATGTATTTCAATATTTCCATTATATGTCAAGTATATCAAATATTGTCATCAATAACATGTATTAATATTAGTAAAATAGGAAATAAAACACCATATGACTAGATGGCCCAAATTAATACTTTTTTTTTATCATGTATTGGGTTTTCAAAGTTAAGCTCTGAAAAAGCATTCAATCGAAACTTAAATCTCAATTTCTTCTAAATAATTTATTTGTCTAAGTACGTGCAGGCTGAGTAACTGACGTCCTTAATTATGTGAGTACAATGAGGGAAAATAGGGGAAGGTATACACACACTTGTATAAAATCGAACTCAAATCAATCGCCATTGCAACACACATTTCAATCACGGTAACATAGGTTGATCTTACATGCGGATGTGTGTTTGGATCCCGAGCAAATCATAAAATATGGGAATATTTATCGCACATAGGATAAATTTATTTAATTTCATTCATAGTGTAAAAAACGTGAACATATGGCCTCATACGGCTTGATTTTCTTCATCCCATCAAATCATTCTCAAACTTACGGAGCATAAATTATTAAGAAGAAATTGAATAATTGATAAGCCATATGCACATATGACAAACAACTTTTACGTCTACTAAGAAAAAGTATTCGTATTTCTCTATCTAATGACTAATATATCACACCAATTTGAGATCTAGGAGAAAATAAGATATGATTGATTGATAAGTGCACTCAGATATTCTGTAAATTTGCCACCCCTATATACAAGTAGGGAATTCATTACCCTATAATTTGACGTATTTGGATTACTATTTCAGATATTTTTCTTTCTTATATAGTTTCTTTACCCTATAATTTTCTTGCTTTATTCCCAAAGCATCGTAAGGGATATGATTGCCAATAAGAAATAAATGGGTTGCAATATGTCAAATCTAGGTTCATTTAATTTCATTCGTATTGCATATGTGAACTTTCATGCAATTCACGTGCATTTAAATAATTTTACGTACTCCAAATTAATTTAGTGAGATCAATAGAAGATTTTAGCTTCGTTATCTAATTAGCACAAAAATTTGTGTGAGACGGTCTTCTGGATAGACGAATCCTATATATTTAAATAGAATTTTGACCTAAACTCATACCCATGAAAAGAATCCATATTTTTATATGTGTTTATGATCTGTTTCATGGACTTAGATTCATGAGACGATTTCACATGAAACCTCCTCTCTAATTAGTTGTTTCCACCAATTAGTTTAGTTACTTATACAATAAAAAATCATGTGTGAGATTTTACAGTGCACAAATAAATGCATAAAAGACATTGGTAGAGGACTTTGTGGTTCTTCATATCCATTTTCAAATTCTCATGTTTGTAAAATTGGAAACATGCTTATGGAATTTTTGGCATGTTTTGGATGCAAATTGCAAAACTCCAAAAATGCACTCAAAAGCATTTTGAGAAGGTAGACACTAATGTGTTCGTGATTTCCTGGAGGACATGTAGAGATATGTGTGATGGATATGCCACTATATATAATTACTACTCATTTTTTCATTGCTACTATTGTTTTACATGTGGAGATATAAAATTGGAACAATTACAAAAAATTTGAGGTTTGGACTAATTACAAAGAAATTTAGACATGTTTCAAAATTACAAAAAATCCCTAAAGTTTGATTATGTCTAAATTTAACAGAGTAACTGTAATATTTCTATAAATATTATGGGGTTTTAAAATGTGTTTTGCATATGAAGGGAAAAGATTTAAGACAAAATCAAACTTCAATGTTTTTCTTTTATAATTCTCAAAAACATCTGGAGTTTTTTTGTATTTAACCCGAACCTCGGGTGGGTTTTTATAAATATCCCCATAAAATTTTATCAACTTAATTGAAATAACCATGTTAATGGGACTTGTTAAAGTTTTTGTTGGAATTTGGTTTGGAAAAATGGGTGTTGACCTGATTTTGACCAAATATTTAAGTGGTTTCCATTAGTGAAAAATAGAATTAAATTATTTATAAAAATTCTACTAAGTAAGTGGATGATAGTAGCATTTGGAATTTCTCAAAACCAATTCCGGGTGAATGAGAAATTAATGCTAGAAGTTAGCCGCTTAAAACTAGAAAATAGTATATGGAAAATAGAAAATGTGGGGAAGGAAAAAATGTTCCATCCCACATAGGAGGAAAAACCAAAGTTTGCTCAGTTAATAAATCTCAAGTTAGACAATTGAGTTTGGGCCTTTGGGGGCACCAAACTTTTAAAAGGGTGAAGACCTACATGTTTGTGGGTTTGGTTCAAAACACACACGCGCGCATCACCGCCCGCCTAACTTGGGCTTGGGGGCTTCAAGGACCAAATTTATTTAGAATACTTTATTTAGAATACTTTAAAATTAATTAATTAATTAAAAATCCAACCGAGGGAGTGTGCGGGCGCGCACACGGTGACTGTACGCGCCGCGCACCGAGAACAATGAACTTAATTGTACACACACGTCTTAACTTGCACCTGTTCGAGCAACCAGGTGAAAACGAACTATCGAGTCATTGCATCTCCATATTGATATTCTTCCCGTTAAAAACTTGAAAGCCTTAACCACTTTACGTTCGTTGTAGTTTCGACTTTTGCAAGTGTTGCCATGTTGAAACAGAAAAAAATCGTCGTATCTTAGGGATGAGCGCAAGAACTGTAAGCACTTTGAATACGAGGTGTTTTCGTCTTGCGGAGACTATATAGGATAGAGGCCTCGACTAGTCTAAATTTCCTAAACATTTAGCCATTTTTTGAAAACAGTAAACCACCCAAACAATAGTTTTGTCGAAAGTTTCTCGAAGTTCAGTTGTATCAACAAATGTGCTTTGTGTGAGAAACGTTAACTATCAGTTCACCAGAGCTGTAAATATACTGAATTAATTCACCCTTGCTATAGCTAGTAACAATTTACAATTTAGTATCTAAACTATGATTTCTTCGATAGTGATACATGTTAATTCAGGCAAATGCTACATAGATATACTTATCATAAAAAGAACATTATTAGAACTTTTAAAGCAAATATTCGTTAAAATAATATTATCATATAATATGGATTTAGTGAATTAAAAATTAAAAAAAATAAACAAGACCAATTTGGAATAGACTTCACGACGATTCATTTATACTTTTAAAAATTCGCTCCAAATTGAACGGATAGGAAATGGATATTTTTTTTAGAATCAAAATAAATTTCATTCATTCATCAGAGGAAGCACACAATTGATTATAACAATGAGAGAAAAATAATTGCAAATTCTAGAAGATCATAAATCTACAGATTTTAAAACATTAATTTTAAATCTAACTAGATCAAAATTATTCGTATAATCAGAACTTTACAACGAAGATACTGGACAAAATACGTACCAAAGATAATATCGTTTTGTCACTTATTGTCGGGTAATGGTTCATCCGACCTTCTGAACAAGATCTCGCATACGGTACAAACTTATTAACTGAAAAAAGTCATATATTAGGGACAAAAGCTAAATTGCAAAATATGCATTGTAACTATTGGGTGGTGGCAAAACAAGACAGTAATTTATTCAACTTGCAATTTAGGACAATAATTTTTAAAATATGGCAGGTTGAGGACTAAATTGGCCGTTAATTTCAAAAATTCCACAGAATCGATTCTCAATTTGGGGATTTCATTTATTTCGGTCCTAATTACTAACTAGACATGACATGACAAATTCACAATGATTTGGATGAAAATAAAGGAAGCATAAATAAAACGGCTCATCCCCTCGGCAAAATCGAGCCCCAAATAAGTTAGAGAAAACCCAAAAAATTGGATATATGCTTCTTCTTTTTCATAAAAGTCATCGTGAATTTGCTAAGTCATATGTCCAATTAGCAATTACGACCAAAAAAATGAAATCCCTGAATTAATAATCGATTCCAGGAGAAATTTGAAATTGACGACCAACTTAGTCCTCAATTTGTCATTTTTCAAAAATTATTGTCTTAAATTACAGGTGAAATAAGTTACTGTCCTATTTTGCCACCACTTAATAGTTACGGGGTATATTTTGCAGTTTAGCCTAGGGACAAATAAAAGCCATATATTAGGGAGAAATTTATTTAAATTCAAAGCAATTAAAGTTAATTTCTCCATCATTCATAGGTGGACGAGAGAAGAAAATATTTTCAAAAAGAAAATTACTAACATAAAAAAATATGAAAACTTGATAGGAAACGGATACTAATCATGTGAAACGGATAATTAGTAGAAATAAAGTATGCCTTTACAGCGTGACATTGAGGCATGTACATACATGATACATCATCCCTTGGGCCTTGAGCATGATGACATACGTCATTTGACCAAGTACCAGTCCACCGTAACACACCTGATCCTCCCCACTCCCAATCACCACCCACAATTAGCTGTCGACCCCACAAGAATTTACACACTCGCCCCTGTTCTCTCCCACAATTTTTAACTTGGACCCAAGTTTCTTCAAACATTTTCTTTTTTCTTTTGTGCTGATTTTCTGCAAATTATCTGTCTCCACTTGCAATTTGCCCCTCCTATTTTCTTTACACCAATGCCCCACCTTTTTCTCCTATTTTCCCTCATTATTGCTAACCATAAATATCTTTACATAGACCTATACATTGTATATATACAGTATGCTTGCACATTTTTATTCATGTATCTGTATTCCTATGTACTTAATCCCACTTTTCTACTCATTAACCAACTTAAATTTTAGGGTTAATTGCAAGAGCCTAATTACAAAAATCCAATTATCTTTTTAAAATTACAGATATCCTTTTGACATTTGTTTCGATTTTGTAATTAGATAAATCTTGGAGTAAGTTTTAATAATTACCCCTAAATTTTATCACAAGGTTTCTTAAACTTAGAAATATATATGAATTATGATTGCCAAGAACAACATACATTTTTAGCTCAAATACTTTTAGAGGATTAAATACCCGCAAGTTACAGTCATATGTTCATAAATCTTACATGTGTTGAGAGCGATATATCTCATAATGTTTGAACATGTAAGTAGAATGCGACTTAAAAACAAGGAGTCCAAGTCTCTTTCCATCAAGAAACAATTTTTTTCTCATGAACTTTGTCTGTCTACATAGAGTATAGACAATTTGTTGAACAGACACCAACCACTACGTATCACATCAATCATATTGTCCCTCTAGAATTATAATTATCTCTAATTTAAAATAATAAAACCTTCCATAAATATTCATTTAAGTAAGTATTATGCTTATAATTTATATATTTATGGAATCACTTAGTATCATGAATATATAGAGATGGCAAAATATCAAGAACCCGATCGGAGAACCCGTTCCCGCCCCGAATTCGATGGGGAATCCCTGTCCTTATTATGTCAATGGGTCGGGGATGGGTTTTGGTCGCTCCCCCCTCCCACCCCCCGCTTTATATATATATATATATATATATATATATATATATTAAGTATATTTTATATTGTATATATACCTTAAAATATTATTTTTAAAGAAATTATTATTACATATTCATTTTTTTAGTATATTTTATGGTAATTTCTAAAAGGGTTAACAAATATAACATATAAATTTAACAAAAATATGTATATGTTAAAATATATAAATTGAAAATTAAAAATATTATTTAAATTATAAAAATTACAAATGGGAATCTCTGCTCCCACTCTGCCTCCGTCCCGCCCCTGATTCACCCCGCCCCAATTATGCCCCAAGTCTTTGTGGGGCGGGGATGGAAATGTCAAAACTCGGCCCCGCCCCGTTCCATTGTCACTTCTATGAATATATGGATACTGGATACATATGATGTATATATAGATATTTAATAAAAATGTCAACCCCTTTATCATTTGTTTTTTCTTTTCTTTTGACTTGAATAAAACATTGAGTTATTATATTTATCAAAGTGCATTAAATGAAATGATTTCTCACCAAAATCGAATAAGGTAAATATATATCATCACTGTAAAGTAAAATAAATTTACTTTGGTAGTAAATACTAAAATAGCAATACAGAAAAGAACTAAATTGGAAAACAGCTGTGCAACAAGTATAAAAACAGAACAAGTCCAGACTCCAGCCAGGACAATTCCTTTTTCTCATTTCTCTCTCTTGCGGCCTCTTTTTTTCCAACTCATCTCCTTCCATGGAGGCCCCACCACTCTCCACTGCTCCACCAATTCCCACTACCACCACCACCACCATCGCAACGCCGCCGTTATTCCCTGACTCTGTCGACTCCTCCCCCCGCTCATGGGACGTCGACCCTCCACCTTCCCAACCACCACAGCCGAAACTCCGGCTCATGTGCAGCTACGGCGGCCATATAATCCCCCGCCCTCACGACAAGACACTCTGCTACATCGGCGGCGACACCCGCATCATGGTTATCGACCGCCACACCTCTCTTTCCGACCTCCACCACCGCCTCTCCAAAAGCCTCCTCCATAACCAACCCTTCTCCCTTAAGTACCAGCTCCCCAGCGAGGACTTGGATTCCTTAATCTCCGTCACCACGGACGAAGATCTCGAAAACATGGTGGAGGAGTACGACCGCCTTAATAGTTGCGACGGCGGGTCGAAAACCGGTCGCCTCCGCCTCTTTTTGTTTCCGAAATCGTCGTCGAGTATGGACCAGCTGTTGGTCGAGACTGCGTCGACTAAATCGGAGGACTGGTTTTTCAACGCTCTCAATTGTAAGGCGACTACTATTTCTGCTGCTGCTAGTGATCGTGGATTTTCGGAAACGTCCTCTATTAATTGTCTGCTTGGATTGGATGATGAGTTTGTGAGAAAGGCGGTTGTGGAGAAAGATGCTGAAGCCCAAATTGAGGGTTCAAAGGTTGGTGGTAACGGAAATGGAAATGGAATTGTTAGTGGCAATTATGTAATTAATCAGGATGTGCAATCGATCCCGGGTTCCCCAATGTTAGAAACGTCGTCGTCTTTCGGTTCCACTTCCAGTTCTCCGTCCGTCGCCAATTTACCGCCAATTAGGGTGCATGTGGAGGAAAATCCGAAGGCCGGAGGGATGGGAATTGAGGAGCAATTTCAGCAGATGAGTGTTGGAGTTATGGGAAATGTTAATTTTCCGCCTCCGCCGCCGAAGCAGGAGGAGGTCGGGGTTTTTATGGCCGCCGGCGTCGCGGCTGGGACGGTGGCTTCAGGTATTCCGGCGGTGGTTGGTGGTGAGTACGCTAATCGGATTTTTTCCGACGATGAAAGATCAGATCATGGCGGGTACAGAAAGGTACAAGAAATTCAGCCGCAGGTACAACCGCAGCATATACCTCAATTTCAGCAGAAACAAACTAGTGCATTCGATTTGCCTTCTCCAGATTCAGTTTCCAGGTACATCATTCAAAACATAAATATTTTCCCCATTTTTTATTTCCTTTTTTACCTTCGCTTTTGCGTTCATTATACGCCTGAATTGAAATATTACTGATTTAATTGATACAGTGATGGAAGTGTAACAAATCCACTATCTAGGCAGAGACAAGCTATTTATCAAGAACCAATTACACAAATCCAATCTGCAAACCCTAGAATTTCATCTAATCAGGTTGATCTCAAAACTGTTGATCAAAATAATAACACCAAAATTCAAATGCAACCGCAAGTTCAAGAATCCGGTTACATATTATCCGCCCAATACGATCAAAATCATCCTCAGTTTCATCATCCACAACCGTTCGTTCATGCCAATAACCAATATATATCCACCGGTGCAGCTCCGATTCCGTCGTATTACTCTGTTTATCCTCCCCACCAACAACACCATCCACACCAGCCGGTTCTTGATCAGCAATACCCTGTTTATATCATGTCCAATAGACAAACCCAAGCTTATAACTTGCCATTACAGCAACATAATTTTACCGAATTAGCCCCAACCGCTCCTTCTAGCCACCCACAAACGCCGCCTCATTCGGTTTACAATCAGACGAGAAGTGTTCCTTCGTCCAAATTAGTCCAAGTGCCTTCGAGCCAGCAACAACCGCAATACGTCGGTTACACTCAAATTCATCAGCCGTCATCGGCACCAAATTCTACTTATACGTACGAATTTGCTGATCCAAACCATGCCCAAATGTACTACAAGCCTTTGCCGCATCAGTATCAGACGCTGACATCATCATCCCCTGCTATGGTCGTATCGGATGCGTCTCCGCGGGGCCCGGTGGAGAATATCAAGCAGCAAGTTAGGACGTCTCAGCCGTGATGGATGAACAATTTTGCAACAATGGGTTTGTTTGGTTTATCTTTGAAGTTTATATTTACAGTGTGCGTTCGATTATATACTTATTGGTTTGTGATGTTTAGTTGTAATAGGTTATAAGATGCTCTGGTATTTTCTCTTCTTTTCTTGTGTATTTTGCGTTGCTGGTGTTATCAAGTGAAAATGAACGCTGTTTGATCACCATATTGTAAAATTTGAACCTCAGGGTGACATGGTCAGTATATATACATAGTCGAATTATTATCTGTTCATAGTTTTGTTATACTAATTTTGAATTTTCAGCTGATGATGCTAAATTGTGCTGCTGGGGTTCTGTGATAACTGATATCTAGGGAGTGTTTGCAAACTTTAAATAAAAGTGATTCTCAGCTTCTAGGTGAAAAAATAGGTGAGGTCTCTTTTTTGTTTTTTAAAGAATTTGCAAGCACTCGCTTCTTAGGAAAATTATTGGTAACAGCTTAATTGAGCATGATAGGAGCCCCAAGTTTTGTTATGTTAAACAATCGGGGTTAGCCTAGTGGCCACGGATATTCATCTTCCGTGAAGAGGTCCAGGTTCGATTCTCTGCATTTGTTAAAAAAAAGAAAACGATCTCCGCTTCTAACTCCACTAACATTCACGACCCGCGTTAAGGCCCGAGTGATCCTCATAAATACAGTGAGAAGAACCCGGAGAATGTTTTGTGCTGTTAGTAGTTGTATAAAGCCCTTCAGTTCACAATAAGCAGTTACACATTTTCAGGCATATGCTTCATGTCAAGATTAGTTTGTTACCTATTTCTTATTGGATTCTATGGAATTTTAACTTTTAGACGAGTAACTTTAAGTCTTTAACTACCCTTTTTGTGTTCATTTTATTTGTAAAGATAGTATGGCTTGTCTGGATGCATTATACTTTATGCAGAACGTTTGATATTCCATCTCGTAATTATTGGTGGTTTATCATTCAAAATATTCGACCTTTATGTTTACATTGCAAATAAAGTGATTGTATATACTTTACACTTGCGCAATCTGTTACTTTACTGCTCTTGTTTTTACTTGCCTTGCAAGCCTGCCTTTATTCTATATCTTAAGCTGCTATGTTTGCAATATTTTATTGAGATAATTACAAAACCACCCTAAGGTTTGAGCTAATTACCAAAAAATTAAAAAAACCCTGATATTCACAAAAATATTACAGTTATCCCCCTTAATTTTAAGACAAAATGAAACCTGAAGGGTTTTTTTTTATAATTTTGAAAACTCTCTGGGTTTTTAGTAATTAATCCAAACTTTAGGGATGTTTTTGTAATTATCCGTATTTTATATTGATTGAACATGTTAGTATAATGATTGAATTATATAAAAAATTATCAAATGTATATAAATATAATTTTCAAGTTAAAATTAACTCATGCAACCCGTATCAAATGTATATAAATATAATTTTCGGATTAAAATTAACTCATGCAGCCCGTATAATCCATGTAAATAGAAGAGTTATTTAGATTTTTAAAATATATATGTCATCTTGGTTCAACCCAAAAAATACTAATAGTAAATATCTCGGATTGGGGTTGAGAAATATGACACGGATGATTAAACGGATACATGAATTGCCTCCCCTAGATTTTATCATCTTAATTTCTTTTTAATTTTTTTTCTCCATGAATTCTAAGTTTATGATTTATGTACAAAAGTTGTGAGATATATGTTATATGTATGACTTTAGATGCATTATGAGGACTTTTGATTTTTTTAATTATTCATAGTTTTAACTGAAAATGGACTATAAATGTGAAGAAGCATTTTTTGCCCTTTTGGTGAGACGTGGAATTTTGAATGACGAAATTTAAATTCCATTTAGCTGATTGGTCAGGTCATTTTCTGGATTCTAGCTAATTTATGACATTTTGCTTTATGCTAATTGTTTACTGCTTTTCATGTGAATATACAGTGATTGTTGCAATATCTTATGTTTTGTACGTTTAATAATTAAAAAAGTACTTGTAATTAATTAGGGATTAGTGTATGGGTCAAAAGGGTACGAGGAATATGTAAGTTTTATTTTATTTATTTGTAATAAATGTAGAAGAGATGAAACCAGCTGATTTGGATTCGTGGGACAATCATTTTCAAAAGAAAAAAAAAATGGATTTGTGGGTCAATGAATAGCTGAAGCATCTGCCAACCTTCTCTGACAATAAATGTGAAACATTTAAGATACTTTAAAATGCTGACTCTATCCCATGTCATTGCCACATCCTCTTCTCTGTCAGCATCTACGGTTATTAATTCCTGCAAGAAATTTTGCTATGATTATTAATATTACCATTTGCATTAAATTTTATGATTTGGTGTTTATTTTGATTTTGAGTGACTGTAATATTTTGCTTTTAATATAGATGAGAATTAAAAAGATGGATTATCGTAATCGAATATGATTTGGTTGATTTCAATTGATTATATATGTGTTGTAATTATACTATATATTGATGACCTTTTTTTTTATAACTCAGTTTTGAGAACTTACGTCGATTATCTTGAGAGACAACGAACATTTCTCCTCATTGTTCTTACGCCAAAAACCGCGGGATGTGCACGAATCGGTCGATGTTACGCGAGTCTCTTGACGTCAAACGATCCTCCCATGTAAAGAGAACAATTATGTTCGACCCCCCAATCTACTAATAACAATCTATCCCCGAATCGAACCCACACGGATGCTATTCAGCATGAGTTCTCACCAAATCTTCACCAGCTCGCATATGCCCCGGAGAGCAATTTGATGGAGTAAGGATTTGAACCCCTGACCTCCACCCCATTGTGGGACATGTGACATTTTTTCGTTTTTTTTTCTTATTACTATTTTCTTTTTCATTGTTTATTATTTATTCCTTGAGGTTATGCATGTATTTATTAGGTTAAAAGATTTTTTTTACTACTTATTATTTATTTTTAAAGACTATATATATTAGGTTAATTAAAATGACAAAATATTGTGCCCCTATTGTAAAAAAAATTATGGAACCATCATTGGACATGAACTTATTGTTTGCTCATATCATATACATCTCACCGTATAACTGCCTACTTACACACATACACATGGCCGTGTCTTGTGTAAGGCGAGTGAGTCCTTCGACTCAGGCCCAGAAATAATAAAATTTTAGGGGCCCAAAAATTTATATTACCTTATAATATACACACACATATATGTAATAGATAGGAAAATAAATATATAATAGAAGGTAATTTTAATTTTTCCCTCAAATTAAGCAAGTTTTTTCTACTTAGTTCACTTAACTTTGAATTGTTCTACTTTACCCCTAAACTTGTGAATTATTGCACTTAACTTATCATTTTCAAATTTACCCCTCCTTGTAACAATTATGATTTTTTATCTTTTAAAATGGTATCAGAGTTTAGGTTTATTTATGAAATTTATTTATTTAGTATCATTTGTAAATTAACTAACAATGAATAGATTTTGATAGAAAAATGAATAAAAATAATTCTTTGAGATGTAATAGCTACAGACACTCATAAAGAGAAAATTAATAAGCAACTTGGAAAAAATGAAGAAAAACAAATCTTCTTTTTATTAAAGAAATGGAATTTATATAATACATTAGGCTCGAGAAATGATGAAATAGAAAATTTATTGATGAAATATGGAAAAAGGAACAAACCTTCTTTTTAATGGATTAATATTATACAGGCTTGATTAATATTTTTGCCGTCAAATTTGTGAGTCAAATTATATTTAAATAATTACTTTGGACATGATTGTCATGTTATTTTAATTAATGTTATACATTAACAGTTTGCCTTTTAATTATTTTATGTTGTCTTTGAATTCGCAAATAAAGAGGACCCATTTTTAAATTTGACTCAAGCCTAATAATTACTAGACACGACCCTGATATACGTATACGGTATGTATACTATGTGGTGAGATGCACACACAATGAAAATCACCAAATGCTTTTTAATTACAGAGTAGAACATTTCTTAAACTGTTACATGGGAAGTATAAATTTATTCATGTCAAAATTATCTGCATTTGATTAGTCAAACTCAATTTGAACTAAAATTTGATTGTAAGAGTTTCATTTTTAAAATTTTGGAAAAAAATGTAAAAGATAATATTGTGAAGGTGCTTCATGCAAAATTCTATTACAAATTTCATGATTGAAATTGATACTTTGGGCAATTGCAATTATTGGACCTTACCTTCATCAAGATGCATAATCTATAATACATTAATATATTAAGGATTGGCATGGGAGAATATGTAAGAACTTTTCCTTCCATCAAGGGACATTTTAATTATTCACCCCCTCAATAAGGATATTATTATTAATTTTCCCAAAGGTCACATTACATAATATGACACTACTATTGCATTATTACTATTATTATTAATTTTTTAACAAACAAGATTTGTTTATAATTTGGAAATAAATAACCAAGGTTGGTAAACGAACTGACAAATCAATATAATAAGATACCTGGTCGTCGAATGACGGCTGCTAATTAGTTTTGATAAGGGCAAATGATAGATCTGGGCCGACCTGACAGGCCTAAGACATTGGGCTGACCTGACAGGCCTCAGGCATTGAGCCGACCTGATGATACTGGACATTGGGCCGAAATGATGAGATACATAGCCTTGTGTTGATCTATTAAGCATTAAATAATGGGCCGATCTGTGGAGGCTTGCAGTATGAGATTGGCCTAGGGCTTATCAATTTGGGCCGGCCTGTTAAGGCCGAGTGCAAGTGGTTGTGAATGTTCATAAGACCGACTGTGTAAAGTCAGTTGTGTTAAGCCGAACTGTTGGTGACCTGTTGAAGTCTAACATGACTTCAGAGGAAGAGGTCAGCTCGGCTTGAGAGATGTATGAGACACTCGAGGTGCCTTTGGAGATTTAAGGGGTTTCGCATCCATACAACGGGCGTGTTCGAGGCAATTCGGAGCTATGGCACTACGGGCGTAAAATTAGGGTTTTTAAGAGATCCGATCCTAATCTAATGATGACTCGACACCAAATCGTAACGGAATCCGGGATTTTACGGAAACCCTAATCCGAGCTAAGGTATAAAAGGCCCAAGCCCAGGTTCATTCTAACCTAATCTCATTTTACTATTACATTGCTTTTTTCTCTCTCTAGTCTTTGCTTCCTTCTCAAGATACTGACTTAAGCATCGGAGAGGGTACGCCGGAGCCCCCCTCCGGGCCCCCTTGTGCAGGTTTCGCGGTGGACTGTGTCTGGGAAGGTGATCGGTGAGGAGAGGTCTTTTTTGGAAGCAACCAAGTGGCGTCGTCTGTGGGAATCATTGAGCAGAGACGTGAGGTTCGAGTTTTAGCTATGAAGGATGTTTGGAGAAACTTGGAAGATGATCTGAACCGTACGCCGCTCGGAGATACTCCAGGCGTAGTCACCCAGGAGGATGTTCGACCTCCGCCCCCACCACCTCCGGTGGACGGCGGAGGGCAGCGGGTGCAGAGGACGGAACGGATGGACAGACGCCTATGTCTGGGGGGAGTATAGATTTGGGCCCAATGTTCTTTGAACAATTGGGTGGTTTCATCACGAGAGTTGTGGAGCAAACGGTTGAAAGACGCTTAAGGGAGATGCTTCCTCCACCGGCTCCGCCTGTGGTCCCCCCTCCGATCCCTCCTCCTCATGTGATTCCCCCTCCGGTGGTCCTCCCTCCTGTGGTCCCTCCGGAGGTGGGAGAAAGAGGTCGGCGACCAGCAATGGCGGAAGAGGTGCATTCATCAAGGGCGGAGCATGTGTCTGCTGAGGACCAAGACTGGTCAGAACGGATGGATGATCTCCATCGTGAGGTGCGAGATATCCGTCGAAAAGTGGTTGGAGTGCCAGGAGTGGCTGCAGTTCGGGTGAGGAGGGGAACTCCTTTTTCAGATGAGGTGATGGCGGACGAGCTCCTGGCCTCATACCGAGCTCTGAACTTCGAATATGATGGTACGACAGATCCGTGGGACCATCTCTGTCGTTTTGAGAACGCTACTTTGCTACACAGGTTCACGGATGGCGTGATGTGTAGAGTTTTTCCTACCACTTTGACGAAATTGGCTCAGCAATGGTTTAGCCAGCTTGCCCCGGGCTCCATTCGAAATTTTGATGACTTCAGCTCAGCTTTCCTTAATCAGTTCACGAGTTGTCGTAAGTACCAAAAGGCGTCCCTGACTCTGTTTAGCATCAAACAGAGAGAAGGGGAAGGACTTCGGAGCTATATTCAGAGGTTTACCACGGCAAAGTTGGAGGTGCCGTCAGCCAGTCCAGAAATCTTGGCCAATGCCCTAGCTCAGGGCCTGAAGGATGGGGAGTTCTTTGAATCATTAGTAATAGAGCCTACTAAGACATTCGACGAGCTGTTAGCTCGGGCGGAGAAATATATCAACCTGGAAGAGGCGAGAAAAATGAAGAGAGAGGAAGGAGAGAAGAGAAGAGATAGGAGGGAGGATCGGGAGGAAAAAGGACCTCAGAAGAAGCCGAGGTCTGAGGCGATGGGAGGAAGGCCGAGGTTTGAAAAGTACACGCCTTTGGCCATCCCTCAGGGCGAGGTGCTTGTAGCTATTGAGAGGCATCCCGACCTGAGGTGGCCAAAGCGCACGCAGAGGCACACCGATAAAGCGAAATGTAAGGAGTTTTATAGATTCCACAATGAGTATGGGCACACCACGGATCGGTGCACACACCGAGGGATGAGATCGAGCGGCTCATTCAAGCAGGTCACCTTAGGGAATTTGTGTACATCGACAAAAAAGAGAAAAAAGGGGAGTATAAGAGGGATAACAGAGGATACCATCAACCTCGGCGGTAGCCGGAGCGTAGGGGGGAGGAAAGGGAAGAGCTACCTCCACCTCCGCCCCCACCTCGGCGAGAGGTCATCCAGATGATTGTTGGAGGGCCGGCAGAAGGAGATTCGAGGCGAGCTCGAAAAAATTATGTGAGAGCGGCACACGGATCGGATGCGAGGAAGCGATTAAAGGTAGAATAGGTCGGGTAGGGGCCGAGTATCCAATTAGGACCAGAGGATTGCAAGGGTATCGTGACACCTCACATCGATGCTCTTGTGATCACTGCGACGATCTCTAATTATGATGTGCAATGGGTATTTGTGGATACTGGGAGCTCGGTGGATATCCTATTCTATGATTGCTATAAGAAGATGGACCTCCAGGTCGGTTTGGAGGCAATGGACACGGCGTTGGTCGGATTCGCTGGAGGGATGATCCAACCAATAGGTATGATTACTTTACCTATCTCTTTGGGTAAGGAGCCGAATCGTAAAACTAGGATGATTCGATTTTTGATAGTTGATGCACCGTCCTCCTATAATGTCATGTTGGGTAGGCCGGCACTAAATGCTTTCCAAGCAGTGGTGTCGGTATACCATCTAAAAATAAAGTTTCCTGTGGGAGAGAAAGTAGGTGAGGTCGGTGGTGATCAATATATGGCTAGGAAATTGTATGTAGAAAGTATTCAGAAGGCAGAAAGAGGGAGTGCTTTTGATGATGATAGAAACAAAGACAAGTTGATTAGGTTGGATGAGCCGGTGGAGCACGTCCAACCTAATGAGGAAATGATGATGGTTGAGCTGGTGCCAGGTGACCCTGACAAGGTCACCAAGGTCGGGAAGGAGTTGTCTGATGAATTGAGGGATGGGCTGGTGGAGTTTCTAAGGGGTAATGTGGATGTATTTGCTTGGACAGCGGAAGACCTGGTGGGGATCGATCCAAGCATTGCTGAACATAGGCTTAATGTTAATCTGTCATATAAGCCGGTGAAACAAAAGAAAAGGAACTTCGGCCCTAAGAAGGATGCTATAATTCGGACGGAGGTGCAAAAGTTGTTGAAAGCAAGGCACATCAAAGAAATCCAGTTTCCAGAATGGCTCTCTAATGCAGTATTGGTTCCGAAAATAGAGGATGATTGGCGCATGTGTGTGGACTTTAGGGATTTGAATCGTGCTTGCCCTAAGGATTACTACCCGTTACCCCGAATTGATCAGCTGATAGATTCGACGTCGGGATGTGAACTACTTAGTATGATGGATGCGTCGCAAGGATATCATCAGATCAGGCTAGCAGAAGAAGACCAAAAAAGGGTGTGCTTCACCACCTCTTTTGGTACCTTCTGTTATGTAGTAATGCCGTTTGGATTGAAGAATGCGGGAGCCACATACCAGAGGTTGGTGGATAAGATGTTTGGGGAGCAGCTCGGCAGAAACATGGAGGTGTACGTGGATGATATGTTAGTCAAAAGTATAAAAGCTGTGGATCATGTGCGTGACCTAGCTGAAACGTTCGACACTTTGAGGAAGTATAGAATGAAGCTGAACCCCAAGAAGTGTGCCTTTGGGGTCAGGTCGGGAAAGTTTCTGGGGTACATAGTAACGGAGAAAGGAATAGAGGCCAACCCGGAAAAGGTCAGGGCCAACAGAGAGATGTCACCGCCTCGGGATGCCAAATATGTGCAGTGTTTAACAGGTCGGCTGGCAGCGCTGAATCGCTTTATTTCGCGCCTTGCAAAGAGAAGTTTGCCCCTTTTTAAAGTCTTAAGGAAAGCCAAAAAGTTTGTTTGGGATGAGGAGTGCCAAAAGGCTTTCGAGGACTTGAAAAATTACTTGGCTGATCTATCATTGTTAACTAAACTGTTGCCTGGTGAGCCCTTATACCTCTATCTTTCGGTAGGGGAGCAGGGGGTTAGCACGGTCTTGATCAGGGAGGAGAGATCGGTTCAGAGGCCGGTGTACTATGTCAGTAAAGTTTTGAGGAATGCCGAGCTGCGATATGCGGAGATCGAGAAGGCAGGTTTGGCCTTGGTGGTGACTGCGAGGAGACTTCGGCCGTATTTCCTTTCGCATAAAGTAATCGTTCGAACTAATCTTCCGTTGAGAAATGTGATGAGTAAACCCGAGGTAGCAGGGAGGTTAGTGAAGTGGGCTATTGAGCTGAGCGAGTATGATGTTGAATTTGAGAACAGATCGGCCATTAAAGCTCAGGATTTGGCAGACTTTGTTCAAGAATCAACTAGAGATGATAGCAGAGAAGGAACTTGGGTGATTTATGTGGATGGTTCATTAGGGAGCTCGGGATGTGGTGCTGGTATTGTCTTGATCAGCCAAGGGATCGAAAATGACTTTGCTGTGAGGTTGGAGTTCAAGCTATCTAATAATGAGGCGGAGTATGAAGCATTCATCAGAGGAATGCAAATGGTCATTGAGATGGGGGCTGTTAGGATGGTAATTTACATGGACTCTCAGCTCGTCCATAAACAGGTTATGGGAGAGTTCGAGGTTAGGGAAGAGAGGATGAAGAGGTATGTTGAAGCATATCGAGTTTTAGAAGGGAAAGTGAAAGAAATCAAAATATGTCAGGTCCTGAGGGAGGAGAATGGTCGGGCAGATTTTCTAGCAAAATTGGCCAGTTCGGCCTTAGAGAATCAAGCTAAACAGATTACACTTTTGGCGGCGAAAGAAACTGCACTGGGGTTGGAGGTCGGAGAGATTGAGGAGAAAGATGATTGGAGGTCGGCTATCATAGCTTACCTAAAAGAAGGGGTCTTACCAACAGGTAGGCGTGAAGCAGCTCGGCTGAAAATTCGGGCGACATATTTTTGCATTATCGGAGACAAGTTATATAAGAGAGGCTTTTCTATGCCTTTGCTGAGGTGTTTGAATGGAGAAGAGGGTACGTATGTGCTGAGAGAGATACATGAAGGTTGTTGTGGGAACCACATGGGAGCAAGGATTTTGATGAAAAAGGTCCTTAGAGCAGGGTATTTTTGGCCTTACCTGAAGGGGGAAGCAGAAAAGTTGGTGAGAGCATGTGAAAAATGTCAGATCCATGCACCTTTGGTACATCGACCGGCGGAGGAGCTCATGACGATGAGCTCGGCATGTCCATTTGCAAAGTGGGGAATTGATATAGTGGGCCCCTTTTCTCCAGCTTCAGGTCAAAGGAAATTCTTGATTGTGGCAATCGACTATTTTAGCAAGTGGGTGGAGGCAGAACCTCTTACTAAGATAAATGAGGATGCAGTGATGAAATTTATTTGGAAAAATATAGTGTGTCGGTATGGAGTGCCTCGGGTCTTGATATCAGATAATGGAACGCAGTTCGCGGGGGCAGAAATCCGAGCTTGGTGTGAGGAATGAAGATCAAGCAAAACTTCACTTCGGTGGCCCACCCGCAAGCTAATGGGCAAGTGGAAGTGACTAATAGAATTCTTGTCCAAGGATTGAAAGCTCGGCTGGAGAAGGCAGGAGGAGCGTGGGTTAGAGAGCTCAGTTCGGTGCTGTGGGCTTATCGAACTAATCCGAAGGAGGCCACTGGCGAGGCTCCGTTCAGCTTGGTGTATGGTATGGATGTTGTGATACCGGCAGAGATCGGGATGGAAACACATCGGGTTCAGAATTTTGATAAAGATGTTAATGAGCTGTTGATTCGAGAGGCATTGGATACGATAAATGAGAAAAAAGAGATGGCATTTTTGCAGATGGAAAAGACACGAGGAAGGATCAAAGCAACTTATGACAAGAAAGTAAAGAAAAGGGCCTTTCAGGTCGGTGATTTAGTTTTGAGAAGATCAGATGCTAGCAAAAACAAAGGGAAATTGGATGCGAATTGGGAAGGACCACTTCGGGTGGTGAAGGTATCTTGGCGGGAGGTGCGTCTGGTGGAAGAGATCGGAGGTCGAAAGCTCCCGAGGGCTTGGAATAGTTGTAATTTGAAGAAATATCATTCCTAGAATAGAGAAATATCTGATGTAATCAATCTACTCGTTTTGAATGAAATGATCCGCTGCCATACATTATGAGTTTGGAAAGTTGAAAAGAAAAAGTGACAAGTATTTGGAGCTCAGCTCGAGCTAGTCTCCAAATACTTGGGGCCACGAGGCCATGCGAGGAGCTCGGCTCGAGCCAGCTTCCTTTGAAAGAAGACAAGTATTTGGAGCTCAGCTCGAGCTAGTCTCCAAATACTTGGGGCCACGAGGCCATGCGAGGAGCTCGGCTCGAGCCAACTTCCTTTGAAAGAAGACAAGTATTTGGAGCTCAGCTCGAGCTAGTCTCTAAATACTTGGGGCCACGAGGCCGTGCGAGGAGCTCGGCTCGAGCCAGCTTCCTTTGAAAGAAGACAAGTATTTGGAGCCCAGCTCGAGCTAGTCTCCAAATACTTGGGGCCACGAGGCCATGCGAGGAGCTCGGCTCGAGCCGACTTCCTTTGATGAAATCGACAAGTATTTGGAGCTCAGCTCGAGCTAGTCTCCAAATACTTGGGGCCACGAGGCCATGCGAGGAGCTCGGCTCGAGCCAGCTTCCTTTGAAAGAAGACAAGTATTTGGAGCTCAGCTCGAGCTAGTCTCCAAATACTTGGGGCCACGAGGCCATGCGAGGAGCTCGGCTCGAGCCAGCTTCCTTTGATGAAACTGACAAGTATTTGGAGCTCAGCTCGAGCTAGTCTCCAAATACTTGGGGCCACGAGGCCATGCGAGGAGCTCGGCTCGAGCCGCCTTCCTGATGAAACCGACAAGTATTTGGAGCTCAGCTCGAGCTAGTCTCCAAATACTTGGGGCCACGAGGCCATGCGAGGAGCTCGGCTCGAGCTAGCTTCCTTTGATGAGACTGACAAGTATTTGGAGCTCAGCTCGAGCTAGTCTCCAAATACTTGGGGCCACGAGGCCATACGAGGAGCTCGGCTCGAGCCAGCTTCCTTTGAAAGAAGACAAGTATTTGGAGCTCAGCTCGAGCTAGTCTCCAAATACTTGGGGCCACGAGGAGCACAATATGCCAATCTTTTTTGTAAAAATAAATAAATAAATAAATTTTACAAGAATAATAGACAAGAGATCGAGAAAATGAAAGTGCAAAGAAATTTCATTGATCGTTCAAAATAAATACAAGTACATAATGGAAAATTACAAAAGGAGAACTAAACTCCTAAGCAGTAGGAGGAACATTCTCAGTGCTCAGGTCTTCCATGGAGATGGTCACGTCGTCTAGGAGAGCGAGATCAGAATCATCATCCGGGATCTCCTGAACTTGAGAAGGGCCTGCGGGAAGCTGAGGGGTTGGCTGATCTCCAGGAGCTTGAGAAGGACCGGCCGAGCTGGAGGCAGGGTGGATGATAAAAGGAGCAGATAAGGATTCTATGAACTCCTCCACAGGAGCAATGTTGAGATGCTCTGCCTCGTCAGAAAACACGAAGCCTTTAGGGTGGGGCAAAATCCTCCTAGGACCTCGGCGATCGAAGGGCTCGGTAGTGATACCGCGTTCCCTGAGCTGAAGCTCGGCCTGGTCAAAAGCAAAGTCGTAGTACTCCATGGCAGATACAGAGAGAACTTTGATAAATTCCCTGGAGCTTAGAAAGGCTTGCTTCACCCTCTCCGGAATGGCCTGAACTATTGAAGAGCCTTCGGGGGAGGTGAGGAAACTTTGCCGACCAGCTTTCGCGCCCTCAGCTCGGGCTTGGTCGACGTTAAAAGATCAAATGGATCTGGAGATCGCTCAGCTCGGTCTTAAGATCAACATTATCAGTCTCCAGAGCCTTTATTTTGGCCTCCAGAGAAGCCACAGTACCCTTGTTGACCTCCTCTCTGTCCTTGTACCGGCGGTTCTTCTCTAGGAGTTTAGTCTCCCGAGCTTTCAGCCGAATGACCTCCTTCTTAGAATTGTTGAGCTCGGCAATATGGGAGGGATCAGCAAAACCAACCCGAGCTCTGGATATCAGTGCAGCTAGTTGTGCCTCAGCTTTTGAGTGGTTTAGGCAGAAGGAGCTCACCAGCTCAGCGTCATTGAGTTTCTCCAAGGCAGTTCGGTCAGGGTTCGGGCAGTTGCCTTGGACGTATTGGATAGCAAAAGTTCCATCGTTGTTTTTTAGGATGGAATTGCCCGTGAGAAAGGTTTGGTTGGGTGTATGAATGGGAGTGCGTGAGAGGGAGAGAGCAGCAGGAGGTGGTGTGGCGGTCTTCACCCTCTTGGCAGCTCCTGTGCTGGTGCCGGCAGCCGACCTCTTTGGAGGAGGAGGTCGGAAAGAAGGTTGAGCTCCTGGGCCTATGAGATCAGCCATCACTGCGGCAACTGTGTCTGGTCGCCGAAGTAGATGAGGCTGACCTCCAGTGCTTGGGGCGGCAGTGCTGGATGAGGGAGGTTGTGAGCCAGGAGCAATGGGTTGATCCTCGTCATCCAGATCGGCAACCATCTGTGCCATGAACATATCTGCACAAAGAGGAAAAATTAGCTAATGAGTAAGAATAAAACGAATCAACTGCAAAAAGGACAATTACCAATGTCACAAGGCAAGGGAGCCACGATGGGGCTCAGCTCAAAGAAGTACATAAGGGAAGGGGTTATAAGGCGAGAGAGGTCGTACTTGACCAAAGTGAGTTTATTTATCTGAGCTTGGAGATCGGGAGACCGATCTCTGGTGTTGTGTTTGCGCTGGAGTGGAAGGGTCCAGGTCCAAGCAATAGGAAACCCCCAAACTCGGGGGGAAGAAATAAAAAAATATTTGTCCTTCCAGAATTTGTTAGAGGAATGGTACTTTCTTAAAAACTGAGCATCACCTCGGGAGGTGATGTAGAAAAGGCCCTTGGTGGTCGAGCTTTTTATTTGGAATAGGGCAAAGAATAGCTCCGGAGTGGGTTCTATGTCTAGGTACTTAGTCAAAATTATGAAGCCAGCTAAGATGCGAAATGAGTTCGGAGCTAGTTGATTCAAGGGCACCCGGGAGAACTCGGACACCCTAGCCATGAATGGATGGATGGGAAACCGGAGGCCTCCCTCTATCTGACCTGCAAAGAAGGCTAGGGCATTGGGTGGAGGTCGGTTAGGTCGGTCGGAACTGCTGGGTAGATAGAGTTTGAAAGAGGAAGGAATTTGGGCTGTTCTTTTAATAGTTTGAAGATTGGGGGCTGATAAGGTGGTTTCCTTAAAGTCATGAGGATATACAGGCAAAGGACCCGAGCACGGAGCTCGGATCTCTATTGTATCGGAGTCCCGACCCGAATTAGAGCTGGATTCGGTGGCATCGGGGTCCGATGGACGGACTCCGGTCAGGGAAAGTGGTGGAGGAACAGAGCCCGTCGTTATTGCCCACCGCTCTAAGTCAGCGACGACCGGGTCCGACGTTGTCGAGTGAGAAGAAGAGGATGCCATATTAAAGAAAAGAAAAACTAGAAAGGAAAGGGTTACTTACTGAATAGAAATGGGAGGTTGAAGGAGGAAAATAGTCTGGATCATGAAACTTTTGAAGCCTACCGGAACCTGGAGAATTCCACCGGAGAAGATGAGTATTTGCTGGGGAGAAGCTCTGAAAATCGAGAGAAAGGGAAGTGAAAAATGAAGGAAGAAGGTGGCTTTTATAAGGGGAGAGAGAAGCCTAAGGGACGCCTCGATTTTCGAGGAGACGTTTGACGGTCTACGAGGCGTCAGTAAGCCGAAAAGACATCCCGTCAATCAAATCCGCGTGTCAGGTACTCAAAGGGCCAAAGGGCGGCAGGAATTTCAAATGCCAAGAGTCGGCGGGAATGTGAAAAGCACAAACCCTAAATGTTAGGTCAGCTCGGCCTATCAGCAACTATGGTTGAGGTGCAGATCAATCCATAGTTGGGGGGAGGAATTGATAAGGGCAAATGATAGATCTGGGCCGACCTGACAGGCTTAAGACATTGGGCTGACCTGACAGGCCTCAGGCATTGGGCCGACCTGATGATACCGAACATTGGGCCGAAATGATGAGATCCATAGCCTTGTGTTGATCTATTAAGCATTAAATAATGGGCCGATCTGTGGAGGCTTGTAGTATGAGATTGGCCTAGGGCTTATCAATTTGGGATGGCCTGTTAAGGCCCGAGTGCAAGTGGTTGTGAATGTTCATAAGACCGACATGTGTAAAGTCAGTTGTGTTAAGCCGACCTGTTGGTGACCTGTTGAAGTCTAACATGACTTCAGAGGAAGAGGTCAGCTCGGCTTGAGAGATGTATGAGACACTGAGGGTGCCTTTGGAGATTTAAGGCGGTTTCACATCCATACAATGGGCCGACGTGTTCTGAGATAGGTCGGAGCTATGGCCTTACGGGCGTAAAATTAGGGTTTTTAAGAGATCCGATCCTAATCTAATGATGACTCTGACACCAAATCGTAACGGAATCCCGGATTTTACGGAAACCCTAATCTGAGCTAAGGTATAAAAGGTTCAAGTCCCAGGTTCATTCTAACCTAATCTCATTTTACTGTTACATTGCTTTTTTCTCTCTCCAGCCTTTGCTTCCTTCTCAAGATACTGACTTAAGCATCGGAGAGGGTACGCCGGAGCCCCCCTCCGGCCCCCCTTGTGCAGGTTTCACGGTGGACTGTGTCTGGAAAGGTGATCGGTGAGGAGAGGTCTTTTTTGGAAACAACCAAGTTTAATGAAAGAGTAATATAATTTTTTGTTAGTTAGCACAAAATTCTAGCAGCAAAAAAGAGAAGTCAAGGTTGACAAAATGCAAATTATCTTTTACTTTATGATTAATTAATTTTCACTTTCAATTTTTTTCATTGCTCAGCATGGAATATATGTCTCTGGGGATGTTCATCGGATCGAATTTTGAATTCTTCGATTTCCTCGAATCGAATTAATCGAATAAAGTTTTTAAAACCTAGATTAGAAATTCGATCCTAATTCGATTAATTCCGAATCGAATTGGATTTATTGATTTCTGAATCGAATTCGAGTCAATCCAAAAATCCAAATTTGTCAATAAAACGACACAATTGTATTTCAGACCCATGTTTTTCATATCCAAAATGCAAATTTTTCATGCAAACTTCAATAAAAAAAAAATAATAACAAAAATAGTTCTATGATGAAACAATAACATAATCAAACTATATAAATTACCAAAACTATATTATTGCCATAAAGATATTACAAAAACTAAAGACAAAATACCTTTGAGCCTGAAATCTGTTAAAATAAAAATCATATTGTTCTTTTGTGAAATAAAAAACACATTGTTCTTTTAAGTTTAAATACATCATAAGACAATTCAAAAACTACCCAAAAATGTTGAGACTTTGAAATGAAATTGAATTGTGAAACACTGAAACCAAATATTATTTATACATCAACTAATTATGTTATTTCCATTTGCATATGTAATTTATATATATATATATATATATATATATATATTATTTAAAATATATAAATAAAATTTGGATTATAATTGAGTTCGAATCAATAGACGAATTCAAATTAAAATACGAATACGAATTGATATTTAAATCGGATTTACTCGAATTTCACCTCGAATTAGGATTTTCGAATAGAATTCGAAAAATATTTGTAAGTCCAAGCGGCTACGATAATCTAGAGGGGGGTGAATAGATTATCTCCATCTTTTTGATTTATCCCTATTTTTTTGAATTGAATGCTCAAAGACAAATATAAAGGTGCGGAATGTAAGCAACACGCGTCGATTTAAAGAGGTTCAACCCACCTAGGGCCTAATCCTCTACCACCCCAGTATATCCGGGATGGATTTCGAAAAGAGAAAAAGATTTTATTAATAATTACCAAAATTATTACAACAAAATCTTACACCAACACCTTGAAGAGCACCACACTCTTCTTCAACACCACCTTTGAGATTACCACAATCTCACTTGAAGATTACCACAATCTCCAAACGGCACCTTGTGAAGATTACCACAATCTTCACCCTTGAAGAGCACCACACTCTTCAACACCTCAACAAGAAGATTACCACAATCTTCTTACACCTAACACCTAGTTCACCCAAGTGTGTTCTTACCACACGAGAACACTCACAAGGATATCTTGTGTTTGAATGACGACCACAAATTCAAGATTACAACTCGATAATTGATAATACAATAGAGTGCAAGTGTAATCAAGAATAGCCTAGACCTCAAGAATGTGAAAGTGAATAGCTAGGCAAATTACAACAAGAAATAAGACAATGTAAGAACAAGTGTATTCTTGAGTGTATCTTGTTGTGTTGTAGTTTTCTCTCTTGTTGTGTTGCTTCAATTCTTCCTCTATTTATAGAAGATGTCTTGTACATGATAGGCTCCTCTTGGGGACATGAATTCTGTAAAAAAATTGCAAGACAATTGAAGAAAAGAGGTGTTAGAAATCAATCCCACAAATTAAGGAAATATGTCTGCCGCACAACGGTTACATTTTTTTGTCAAACTTAAGAGAATTCGGCCGCATCGCAAAAATAGACGTTAGAAGAATACACAAAAAATAACACAGGCGGCCGGCCGACGTATACCTCGACCGGTCGACCATCACCCCAACCGGTCCCCTCATGGATTTTGCAAAGATCAAGTGTTCTTTTTAGAAACACACTTGCAGCACCGGCCGCACCCTGGGCGGCCGTCGTCTGGCCGGCGACGCGCCGCGGCCGACCGCCCTTTACACTCCTCAGGCTCAACTTTTGGGTTCAACGTACTCTTGGTGCAGGGTTGCCCAATAGGGCGACCGGTTGGCCTCAAAACCAAAGTGTTGTCCAATATTTAATCGAAGATAAACAACAAGAAATACTCCGAAAAATAGTAAAAACATTTTAGACCGATCGGAGTATTAGGACAACATTTAGAAACATTGTTTTGGTGTAAAAATACATTAACGAAAAATCATTAAAAGTGTTGTCCAATTTTGTCAAAAATAAAACTTGAAGAAATACTCCTAAAATATTAAAACCATTTTAAATCATTTAGGAGTATTTGGACAACCTTTAAAACCATTGTTTTGGTGTAAAATCAAAATCATCAAAATCATGATAAAACCATTTATCAAACAATCTCCCCCTTTTTGATGATTACAAACCAAAACAATTTTAACGAGGTTGATTTTGAAAACAAAACAATTTTACCGGTTAAAGAGAACTATCCGTTGTGAGCGACAACATTCCATGCAATAAAAACACAAGGATGGGAGTAGAGATATTCAAACACATATTACAAATGCTCCCCCTATTAACATGCACAACAAGAGTTATAAAGAAGCAACTAAATCAAAAGCTAAAGGCTTAGCTTTTCAATATTGAGCTTAAGTATCAAAACTTAAAAGCTCCCCCTGTCAAAGAGACATCGTTAGAAACATATATAGGTCCATACTACAACTAATGGACTAAGAAACATATACAACCACAATATACCAAGAGTGGACAAAATATGATCCACAACTTATGACTTTCAATAGCCACAACATGACTTTCAATAGCCGCAACTTATAGCTTCTTTTTGTTAAGCTTTTCTTAGCTTCTTTGAGCTAAAGAGCTTATGACCTATTTCTCCCACTTTGGAATCATCAAAAATAATGTTAGCAAGATAAATACATCATATATTCATATCAAAGTGCGCAACTAAACCGATGTATCGAGCTATTTGAACATTGAAGCTTATAAACCAAATAGGAGGAAAAAGTCGAATCATACGACTTGTAGAGGTTTATGAAAAATTATTTGATAAGAAAAAACATGATCTCTAAATATATGAGACTTTTGAAATCGAGAGACTCATGTAAGTGATGAATTTTTCATTGAAACGTTTTATCGAACACTTGGTCAAGGCCAAAAATAGAAAAAGTTATATATAGCCCTTGTAAATGAAATCAAGCCAAGTTTTTCATCACCAAATACAATTTAACAAATATCATTCATCAACAATCAATAAGCTCATCACAAACATATATGAATTACATCATGAAAAATACATATAAGCCACAAACTCAAGGGTTCAACCCAATTGAGCTAAAGATAGTGAAATTCTTACCATTCAATCGGTAAAGACGAGCAATGATGATGATAGTCGAGCTAGATAATCCCCAAAATGTATAATTCATGCATCAAAACTCATTTGAAGTGAATTGTGTGTGAAATTTGCAAAGGGGACGAAAAATGGCCAAAATATGTTAAAGTGAAAGAATGCTGAAGACAGAACGTTTAAAAGCCAAAATATAGCTTAGGGCGACCGGTCGAGGTTGAGGGCGACCGGTTGCCCTCAACCCTTTCAGCCCACTGTCTCTCAGTTTTTCCAAAATCCGAATTTTCAACCAAAAATCCGATTTTTCGCCCCTAAGTTTTAAAAACATGCAAAATGCAAACGTAGACCTCATTCAATATGCATTATGCCTAACCGAGCTCGTATCGACGCAAAAGTTTCGGAAGTTAGCGGTTTTGTAAAGATGTCCGCTAATTGATCTTGAGATGGCACAAAAGATATCTCAATTTTTCGTTTTGAGACACAATCCCTTAGAAAATGATGTCGAATCTCAATATGTTTAGTACGGTTGTGACGAACCAAATTTTGAATACGAATAACCGTATAATAGATACCAAACTTGTTATCCCGAAAAAAATAAGAACATTTTAAATCTTTGGATACAACAAGTCATAAGAAGAAGTGTCTTTCAAATATTTGAAAATTTCTTTTAATAGCACTTTAATGAGATTCGTTGGGATAGTTTTTGAAGTCGTGCATATAGACATAAGGCATATGGAATGTCGAGTCTATAGGAATAATACAAGAAAACATACCTCGAATTTGTTTGTCGGCCGATATGCCTTTCTCAACCTTTGTCAATCTTTAGCCATAGAGGTTGAGATGGTTCTTCTTCCTTCAATGCTTAACTCCTTCAAGAGTTCTTATATAACCATCTTCTTGGCATTGAATAATTTGTAGTCCAAGCAAGAAATTGAGCTCCCCCATCATTCTCATCTCAAGCTCACCTAGTATCAACTTAGAAAAACATATCTTGCACAAATATTCATTAGTAGCACCATAAATATTATCAACAAAAATTTGCACAAGTAAACAACCTTGCCCTTTTTCAAAACAAGAAGTGTAGTATCAACTTTACCTTTTGTAAAATCATTTTGCAAAAATAGCTAAGTCTATCAATTGTACAAGGCCTTTTATAAAAATCATTTGGCCTAAAATTTTAGACTCGATAGACTTATATTTGAATAAAACCATTTAGAAGGTTGGATTTAACATCCATTTGGTAAAGCTTGAAATTTTCTTTAAAACAAGAATGGGCAAGTAAAATGCAAATAGCTACTAAATGTGCTATGAGTGCAAATGTTACAACAAAATTAATTACCTTCTTCTTGAAAATACCTTCGAGCTACTAACCTCGCCTTAGTTCGACCAATGTTGCCTTGGTCATCGAGTTTGTTCCGGAATACCCTTTTTGTCTTCTTCATCACTATCATCATAGGCCATCCAATTGATCTAAGGTGTTCATAATAGAACATTTACATCCAAATATTTTGAGGTAACTAATATTTGGAGTACTTCATTTCTCATCTACACAACTTAACAAACTCATTACCGCAGACGCTTATATAAGCAAGAAAAAATAGTCCAAGTGTAAAAACATGCCTCAATCATCAATCACAAAAATATCTTGCATAAGAGCATAGTAGAAATAGACACTATATATATAGACCATGAAGCAATAAACACATACTATGCATTTAGAAGATCATCAAGAGTCTAATAAATCATGCAAGTTCAAATAAGCTTAAGAAAGCTACAAAAGGTCTCTTTTGAAATTTGAAAATCCGAAAGCATATAGTTGAGACCTTATCTAAAAGAAGTATTTGAACAAGAGTTGATACAAAGAAATATGTGCAATCAAATATCGAATAGTGCCTTTCAAAAATCTAAAAATCCTCTTAATGGCACTTGTATGAAATACTATGAAAAACAAGCACATAGGCACATGGCAATACATATATCGAGTCTACAAGAGTAAGAATAACACAAGTAAACGTACCTCGATAATTTATGCCTTTCTTGACAAATAATGACGTAAATGGCCATTTGTGAAAATATGTAAATCCTACACAATTCTTAAAACATATCTAGCACAAATCATAATGATAAAAGTGTAGGCTAAGAGATATCACAAGTAAGCTCATGCCATAAAAATCCATAAAAGATGATAACACACTTTAGTCTACAAAAATGCACAAGAGTTTTAAAAACATCATATAAGGTCTTCTTTTTCAAAAATATTTTAAAAGCACAAGTATATATTGAAGACCTTAATTAAAAAATAAATATTTGAAAACGCCTCATTTTGCAATTAAGACACAAATAAAAGCATGCATAATAACAAAATAAAATGCATATTTAAATAGGGAGATACGGGTTACCAATTACGCCATTTCCATGGGTTGTGTCGTTCCCATTGTTGATGATATCTTCCCCTTGAGAAGTGACTTTGTTGATGATGACTTCTTTGATTGCTCCATTTCCAAGGTTTGTTGCTTTCCCATTGTTGAAAGTCTCTTCTTCTTTGAAAATCATCTTGTTGATGATGTCTTTGCCATTTCCAAGGATTGTGTTCTTCCCATTTTTGATTATACCCTCTTCTTGGAAATTGGCTTTGTCGAAAATAGTTTCTCCTTCTTTGATCAAATGAAACGGTCATTTTGATGTCTTCTTGGCGGTATAAATTTTCTTCGATCATTATTTCACGGGTACCTAATATGACTTTGTTTTGTGGTACCCTTATGTGTTTGGGTCCTTTGGGATTAGTCTTGAGACTTTTAGGTCTCCAACAATAATTGGAGCTATTTCTAGCCCGACAAGTATTTACCGTATGACCCTTTTTACCGCAATAAAAGCATGTAATAATTCTAGGAGCATAATGACCAACGTGCTTAGAGACTTGATTCCTTTTCATGTGATTGACACCCTTAGGCTTATGATCAAGTTCTAGTTTCGAATTATCACAACAATCAACAATATTGGTCATCTTATTGGTACTCAAGTTGGATTTAGATAAATCATTTTTCAAGCAATTTATATCCTCAACAAGAGTACTATTTTCTTTCTCAAGGTTTCTAACCTTGTCAAGAGTGGTGGTGTGAGCACATGATAGTGATTCATAGGAAGTAAATAAACTATCCTTATCATTCTTTAAAACAATGAATTCCTTTTTCAAATTTTTGTATTTAACAAGTAAGTTTTGGAATTCATCTTGTAGCTCATCATAATCATTTTGCAAGTCACTATATTCATTTTGCAATTCATTGTCATAAGAAGTAGAGGGTTTAGAACTTACCTCGTTTCTTCTTCGATGCCCATGAGGCATTGTTCAACTTGTTCATCATGGGAGGTTGTAGAAGGCTTATACCATGTTGTTGAATTTGATGTTGTATCCATTTGTGAAGTAGATGCTTTTGAGTTGCTCCTTTCATTTGCATATACTTCATAGATGGCTTCTAATTTTGCCATACTTCATGTGTCGACCGAATACCTACAACATGATCAAATTCCAAAGTGGTAAGTGAACAATGTAAAATATTAAGAGCTTTACCATTTAAGGAGATGATTTTCTTCTCTTCATCATTGAGCTTTTTGAAGCCTTTTGAGGTGTGTGGAGTATCTTTCATCGGAATGGATTCTCCATTGATGACGGTGTTCCAAATATTGAACCCGCAACCTTGTAAATAGCATTCCATTCTTTCTTTCCAAAATATAAAATTTTTGGAATCAAACCGAGGTGGCTTGGTGGTGGAGGTGCCGGAAAGTTGAGCTTCGTTCGTAGCCGATGATCGTTTCTCTTCACTCGCGATGTGAAACGAGCTTGCCAAAGAGTTTGGCTTTGATACCACTTGTAAGTCCAAGCGGCTACGATAATCTAGAGGGGGGGTGAATAGATTATCTCCATCTTTTCGATTTATCCCTCTTTTTTTGAATTGAATGCTCAAAGACAAATATAAAGGTGCGGAATGTAAGCAACACACGTCGATTTAAAGAGGTTCAACCCACCTAGGGCCTAATCCTCTACCACCCTAGTATATCCGGGATGGATTTCGAAAAGAGAAAAAGATTTTATTAATAATTACCAAAATTATTACAACAAAATCTTACACCAACACCTTGAAGAGCACCACACTCTTCTTCAACACCACCTTTGAGATTACCACAATCTCACTTGAAGATTACCACAATCTCCAAACGGCACCTTGTGAAGATTACCACAATCTTCACCCTTGAAGAGCACCACACTCTTCAACACCTCAACAAGAAGATTACCACAATCTTCTTACACCTAACACCTAGTTCACCCAAGTGTGTTCTTACCACAAGAACACTCACAAGGATATCTTGTGTTTGAATGACGACCACAAATTCAAGATTACAACTCGATAATTGATATTACAATAGAGTGCAAGTGTAATCAAGAATAGCCTAGACCTCAAGAATGTGAAAGTGAATAGCTAGGCAAATTACAACAAGAAATAAGACAATGTAAGAACACGTGTATTCTTGAGTGTATCTTGTTGTGTTGTAGTTTCCTCTCTTGTTGTGTTGCTTCAATTCTTCCTCTATTTATAGAAGATGTCTTGTACATGATAGGCTCCTCTTGGGGACATGAATTCGTAAAAATTGCAAGACAATTGAAGAAAAGAGTCATTAGAAATCAATCCCACAAATTAAGGAAATATGTCTCACGCACAACGGTTACATTTTTTCATCAAACTTAAGGCGACCGTCGCACGAAAATAGACGTTAGAAGAATACACAAAAAAATAATACAGGCGGCCCGGTCGACGATACCTCGACCGTCGACCATCACCCCAACCGGTCCCTCATGGATTTTGCAAAGATCAAGTGTTCATTTTAGAAACACACTTGCAGCAGGCACCGGCCGCACCCGGCGGCCGGCCGTCGTCTCCCGACGGCCGACGCCCTGGGCGACCGGCCGACCTGCCCTTTACACTCCAGCTCAACTTTTGGGTTCAACGTACTCTTCAGCACGGGTTGCCCAATAGGGCGACCGGTTGGCCTCAAAACCAAAGTGTTGTCCAATATTTAATCGAAGATAAACAACAAGAAATACTCCGAAAAATAGTAAAAACATTTTAGACCGATCGGGAGTATTAGGACAAAATTTAGAAACATTGTTTTGGTGTAAAAATACATTAACAGAAAATCATTAAAAGTGTTGTCCAATTTTGTCGAAAATAAAACTTGAAGAAATACTCCGGAAAATATTAAAATCATTTTAAATCATTTAGGAGTATTTGGACAACCTTTAAAACCATTGTTTTGGTGTAAAATCAAAATCATCAAAATCATGATAAAACCATTTATCAAACAATATTCTCCAATTCATTATTCGATTCAAATATCCATATTCGAAATTCGATTCAAAATTCAAAGATCCTAATTTGAAATTGAGATTCGAGTTCGAGTCAAGTCGAATCTCGAATTGGTTCGAAAAATGGACACCTACATGTCTCGAATGTACCCCGGTAGCTGCATCATGCCAATAATTAGTTGGTATCAAAAAATAATTTTGTTTTTGAATTAAGATCGAGTAATTAAGGAAAACTAGATTCCTCCCGTGCGATGCATGATTGTATTAAGACAATATTTTAATTTTAATACAATATGTGTAATATCAAAAGGCCTTTAAAAACTGAAGATAAATAATACATCTTAGAGCATCCCCAACAGATATCTACTTTGGCGTGGGGCGCTTTTTTTTGGCAGCCAGCAGTGCGCCATTTGCTGGCGCTAGAATAGAGAATGTATAGTGCAGCGCCATTTTTCTGGCGCTGCACTGTTTGAGGTGCTACTTTGGCTTTTTTTATTTTTCTTCTTAATTTTAAATAGCTCTAGAAAATTAGTTTTATTAATTTAAAATTAGTAGAAAATAGTATTAAAATTAATTCCACATGGTATAATTTTTTGTAATACTGTGGTGTGAATTGAATAATACTATCAGATTTAAAATACTACACACAAAATTATAAATCATATATAAAATACATTACAAAATACTAAAACATAAAATTATAACAATAATAAAAACTGCATAAAATAGGTAAAATTACATAAAATAACTAAAAATAAAATTCTTGAAAATACAATAAAAACAAATACAATATTTTTTTTCTAATACTCTGGAAGACCACTCCCGGATCCTCCAAGATCCGGAAAAAAATCTCCAAACATATCATTGCTTGAGTTTGGTAATTGTGTTTGTCTCCTCTTCTGCATAATTTGTTGTTGCTCCAATCGGAATAATTCACGCCGTTCGGGATCTGAAATGTTATCCAAATTCATCATTAAAATATTATCTTCTCTCATCAACTCATTTATTTTAGATTTACGATTTTGCGCTTCGATGTTTTTCATTTCCAACTCAACAACGCGGTTTTTTTTTAAAGTGAACTTAATAATAGTTCCCAAAGTTTTGCATTCTCTTCTTTGACCGTGTTTGCAAAATTAGATGCATTTTTGCTTTGTTTCCTCTTTAATTTGGATTTTTTGACGCCCTCGAGTCGATGTGATGAAAAAACCCCACTAATGTTTTCATCACTTAAATTGATTGAAAATGAAGACAACGAAGGATTAGGGAAAATAGGGGATTCTTGTATATTTTCTTTAGGAAATGAAGAGACTCCACATACGATTTCTGATTGCACATAATCTTTCATAACATGCCACACATGATCAAATTTGAATCCGCCACTATATCTTTTTGTTGCATCAACAACTCATTTGCACGCTCTAATTGCATAATATATCAATATTATTGAGATTAAAAGATATTATTAGTATTAAAAAATAATAAAATATATAAATATAATTAACTTATGAGTATTTGTTCATTTGCACCGCTTAGGTTAAGATATTCGATTTGTTGAAGACAACCATTGAATTTTCTAACATCTTTGAGAATGGTTTGCATGCGGCATTGCAATGATCTTTGGTTGCGGTCTTGTATGTTTGAGCTTGGTTTTTCGGAGTTGTATTTATCTTCAATACGTTTTCAGAATTGTTCTCTGGTCTGGTTTGTACCCACAATTGGATCCTGTGAAATATCAAGAAAGACATTACAAAGATGTCGATCTTCAGCAAATGTGTAATTAGTAGTGCGTGGTTTAGACATTTTGGAGAGAGTAAATATAAAACAAATGAATTTAGATAAGTTGGAGAAGTGTGTGAAAAAATATATGGTATGTCATCTATTTGTAGAAATATGGAGATACACTATGATGAAGATCCAACGGCTAGTAATGAAAGCACAAGGATTGTGCTTTTCTAAAATAGTATATTAAATAAAATTACTTATATAATATATTTATCAATTACAAAGTAATAAAAATCAATATTAAATTAATAAAAGAAGGAATCTTATGGAATATTTTTTTAGTGCAGAAAGTAGTGCAAACTGCTAGAGATGCACCAAAATAGTGCAGACTCTGCACTAAAGTAGTGCAAACTACTGGAAATGGTCTTAGGCAATAAAAAATTGTAAATATGCACAAAACAACTACTTACAATTTCCCTAAAACAAACAAATAAATTAAAAATCAGAGAATTAATTATTGAGTTACTAAACTAAAAAATATTATAAATTTCGTTATACTTCTTTGAATACAACATTAGTTGTTGAATTTTTATGAATACTTTCAGTATCATTATCACAAAGTAAAATAATAAGACCTTATGATCGATAACTATGGACAAATCAACATATGATTGATCGTGACTAAAAATAGTTTTTTCTTAAATAGTAGCTCTACATTAGAATAGAGATTGGCCTTTTAATAGATGAATTATTAAACAAAACATAAGAAAATAAGTTTTTTCTAAGACGATAAAGAAAGACTCCTATTACATAAAAATATTAACGCCCAACTGAAATATACACATCTAGTCATATATGCATATTTTGTTGGGCGAAAATTAAATTATAGGGATATTAAATTAATTAGTTCTTAGTAGTTATTGTTATATTGCTTATTTCAACATACAATCAAAAATAATTATAAAAAATATTTAATATTATATTACAAAACAATAATTATAAGCACATACTAAAAACATTATTTTAAAAATAAAACAATTATTTTTAAATAATTACGAAATTTAACAATACAAATATACATTAACAAAACAATTATTATAAATTTTGGCAAAACTTATTTAAATACAACATTATTCATTGAACCAATACAATTATTATCACTATCTCATATCACAAACTGAATCACAATATAAAGTCTTTTTGGATTGTTCCAGAAAGTTTCTACAACGCTGTAATCATTAAATCAGTGTATATAGTTGTTTTGTATTCATTGCAGCATGACAAATCAATTTCAGTATTTGAATGTATTTTTTCAATCCCCAATATAAACAACTGCTGCAATATTAAAGTAAATCTGCTAGTTAATTAATGTCTTGTATTTTGTGTAATAAGAATTTGGAAAGACATATTGTATTGCGAGTTAACAACCAAATTAAAGAAAGGATTACTTCATATCTACTTTTTTTTTTCACAATTTTTCTTAAAAATTTCCACATTTAGAAATTGTTTTTTGGCAGTAACTTTCCAAAAATAATGCTATTCTGTTTTTATATATTATTATATAGATATATCATTATTAGAGAAAGAAATTATAAATATATTTTAACTTCCCATTTCACTCACAACATTTTTTTTAAGAAAAATAAGAAAATCAATTCTAAAAGATATATAATTTGTCGAAAATAATAATGGAATAAGAAAGAGAGAGAGAGAGAGAGAGAGAGAGAGAGAGAGAGAGAGAGAGAGAGGATTAAGAGCGTTAGATTGTAGAAAGAAGAAAATTTATATTTGATTCCACATATATTCTGGGATAATTAAAAAAAGAACCTAAGGTTCGGGCTAATTACAAAAAAACCGTCTATCTTATATTTTACCTCATCGTAAACAAAAAATAATTAAAAACTCCATACCTGATATTTATATTTATAGAAATATTATAGTTAACCCCTTAAATTTAAAATACAATCAAACTTGAAGGGACTTTTTGTAATTTTGTAGCATCTCTCGATTTTTTTAAATTAGCACAGACAAATCTCGTATCAACTATTAAATAAACAAAATTCGAGTAGTAAGCCAATGAAATAATTTTCATTAATTTTGGCAGCCATTTCCCATTATTACACACGTGATGCATTGTATCATGAGTACTGGTTGAATATGTGGGAAAGATGAGTGGTGCTGCATTATATATATTGGCAGTGTTCAATGAACCACATTTGGTTTTTGTTAAAAGAATTGTGATGCGTACCAACAATCAAGTTGGGGATAAATGCCATTCACCTCATTGTCTTTTGGAAAATAACATGCCTTTTGATGAGTGTAAAATATACGTGCATTTGAGGGTTTAAAATGATATATATTTGATGTATTTGCATGCATATTCAGTGTGTTTTGCTTGGTTTCCCTTGTTGGGCGTGATACTGCGTACTCTTGTAAATTTTGCAGAAAATGGAGCTAAATTAGATAAAAAAAGATATCACGTTCCAAAGTATAAGTCAAGTGTTAATGTACGAGCAAAAATATGAAGGAGAGAAGCATGGAAGGTCAAACAAAAGGAAATTTCCTTCAAAAACGTCAAAACGCGCTAACAGTTTCCAGCACTGGCAGTGTTTCGTATTTTGGCCATAACTTGCTCTACAAAATTGATATTGAGGTGATTCAAGTGGATATGGAAAGCTAAGAGAATGATCTACAACTTTCATGAAGACTTCGAGATCAAATTACGATCGCACGACCCGTACATGTGGAATTAGACGGGCGTGCGATGTAACTGAGGCTGAATTGGTCTCCTTTTCCTACTTAGACTCTGCAGGTGATCTCTCCAAGCATTTATAAAAGGGACCCAAGGCTATGCACGGAAATTCATCCATCAATTCATCATTCCATAAATCATTCCATACAATACACTCTCATTCATAGCACTTTTGTACTTTAGTTTTTTGGTATTTTTCTCTTGCTTTCAACATTGGGATTGTTTGGGTTCTTCCCCTTGAAGTTATTTTACTTCTTAATCAAAGAGTAAGATTTCTTCATCTCTTTTGTCTGATTTCAATTGTTGGGTGATTATTATTGTTGCATGATTATGTTTATGATTATTTTCTTTCCTTCAATTGAGATTATGATCCCATCCCCAAGCATGAACTAATTTCCTTGTTTTAGGATTATGATGATTTGATTCAAACAAACAAGCATGAATATTGATTAATTGATCTGCTTTCCTGAATAAATTGCTTTATCTGATAAATTGATTGTCTGATCAACTTTTGATTATTTTGGGGGAATAATTGAGATCGGGAGAAGATATTATTCCTGGACTAAATTTATTCAGGGGGTTAGATATGAATCAGAAATGTATTATCTAACCCTAGGTTTAATGAAAATAGCAAATTATGTTGGGATATCCTTAATCTGTGAATACGAGAGTTATCAGATCTAGGCCTAGTTTTTACATGTTTGTTATATTTGTTAACCGCATGATCAATTAATTGATATCCTGCTTGCAAGTTTGATGAGATGAATCCATAATCCTAGACTTTCTTCCATATCTTTTTCTCCAAAGTTTAATCCTGCTTAGTTTTAATTCGTCTTTTTGATTTTTTTTCTTTTAGTTTAAATAAAACCAACAAATCTGGTTAGAGTGTTTAGAATTTATTTTATGTCTATTGTGATACATAATAATTATTTGCCGGCTAAGTCTTCCTTGAGAGACGACTTGTGGTCAACTTGCTACCCTACAATTGATCTCGTTCTCTTGCGAGGATTGCTAGATTTATTTTAGGTGTTAGCGGTCGAACATCTTTTATAATTATATGTACTATCTTTTTTTTGGGTAATATGTTGATTTGGATAAATTACTTTTCACCATGAATAAATGGACACTTGGTTCATTATTTGTACACCGAATATATTGTCAATGGTATTCCTGGACCTGTTTTTCGACCCTCTAGAGGACTCCGTCAAGGAGACCCTCTATCACCCTATTTATTTTTATTCTGTGCAGAAGCTTTTTCAACTCTAATCAGGAGATCGGAATTTATCGGGAAGGTACATGGAGCTAAACTATGCAGAAGGGCACTACCAATTTCCCACCTATTCTTTGCTGATGATAGTATTATCTTCGGGAGGGCAAATGAGAAGGAGGTCCGCGAAATCAAAAATATTATCACAATCTATGGGGAGGCGTCGGGACAAGTGGTTAATTTTGACAAGTCGGAAATCACATTTAGCAAAGGGGTTCAGGGGTCGACAACTAGTATACTTGCGGATTACATGGGAGTTCAACCCGTTGATAAGCACCTAATTTACTTGGGCCTCCCTGCTCATGTGGGGCGATCCAAAAAATTGATTTTTCAGGCCCTTGTTGACCGAGTAAGGAAAAAAATTAAAAAATTGGAAATCAATTATGTTATCAACAGCCGGGAAATTGGTTCTACTCAAGAGTGTGGCACAGGCGATACCTACGTAAGTTATGAGCTGCTTCCAATTGCCACAAGATATTTGTCACCAAATGAATTCTCTAATATCAAACTTTTGGTTGGGACAAAAAAATGAGGAGGAGCGGATTCATTGGCTCCCATGGCAAACACTTGTTGAACCCAAACCGCACAGAGGGCTTGAATTTCGGGATTTGACGGCTTTTAATTTGGCTATGCTTGCGAAATAAGGTTGGCGGTTAATTCAGGATGACGACTCACTTCTTGCTCGATCCCTCAAAGCCCGCTACTACCCGAACACTGATTTCCTAAATGCCACAATTGGCTACAATCCCAGTTACACATGGCGAAGCATTGTGGCAGGTAGGAATATCATCCAGAAGGGTATTAGATGGGTCATTGGGAATGGAGAGCAAGTGAGGGTGTGGCAAGACCCATGGCTGATTACGAAAAGAGATTTTCGAGTACAATGCCCAAATGGTAATTGGCCTCAAGACATGAGAGTGAGGAACCTTATAAATAATGATGGGATGGAGTGGGATGCTGAAAAAGTCCATCAGATTATGCCAGACCATATTGCTCATGAGATTATGAGGATTCCCCTCCTCCACGTGGGGTGCAAGGATAAGATTGCATGGCATTATTCCGGTAACGGTAAATACAGCGTGAAGTCGGGTTATAGAATTGCATTATCATTGAGTACCCAAACCCTGAGCCGTCCGGGTCAATCTGGGCCACCATCACTTTTATGGAAGTGGATTTGGAACCTTGATGTCCCACCTAAAGTCCAAGTTTTTCTTTGGAAGACAGCTCACGGAAGACTCCCTGTGAGGGCAACACTTCATAGAAGATCTACGGACAGTAACCCCTATTGCCAACGATGCGGAACGAATATAGAGTCGATCGAACACACACTTAGAGATTACCCGTGGATCCGATTTTTTTGGAGGGCCTCGCCGATACGGTTGGACACACTTTTGCATACCACTACAACCTCTATTGTCGATATGCTTGTGGTGATCTCGAAAATGGATAACAAGGTTGTTGAGTGCCTTTTTACTGTGCTATTGTGGATCCTATGGCATGCCCGAAACGTCCTGATATTCCAAGATAAAGAACTCTCTCATGAGCAATGTTTTGATATAGCTTTGAGGTGCTTGGACGACTTTCAGAAAAACAACAGTAGGGTCAGGCAGCAAACAACAATACCACAACACGTAAGCTGGACACCCCCTGCGGAAGGATATGTTAAAATCAATATGGATGCCTCAATGGTGAAAAATGTGGGAACCGACCGGGCTTGGAGTCGTGATACGAAATCACACAAGTAGCATTATGCACACGGTTTCAAAGCGTCTTACGGTGGATTACTCCGTGGAAATTGCTGAAGTGTTGGCTTGCCGAGAGGGACTACTTCTAGCACGGGATCTTCATCTCAATCACATCCAGCTGGAAACGGATTGCATGCAAGTTGTTCAAGCTCATAACCGTCACCAGTTGGATCTCTCATACCTTGGGGCTATCATGAAAGATATTCGGTCTATTGGCAGCAGCTTCTCTTCGTTCGCTATTACTTTTACTCGTAGAACATCTAATATGATAGCTCATAATTTAGCCAAATTTGCTTTTTCGGATTCTTGTAATGGGTTTTATTCTGGTTTATTACCCCCAGAATTAGAACTTTTGTGTTTTGCTGAGGAGTTCTCTTCTGATGGTTGAATGAATATCCTTATTTCTCAAAAAAAAAAAAAAGTAGAATTGGGTTTTCAGGTACCTAAGGCTAGAGATGTCAATTGGTTGGGTCCGCTGGAACCCGAGACTCGCCCCATTAAGATTTCAAAAGACCTAGACCCATCTTTCCCAAACCCAGACTCGTCCCAATCCAAACTCGTGTCTAGCGGGTAAGACCCACCAGACTAATTAGATCAACCTATGTCATATATTTAGACTTATTTGTATGATTTCTTTTCATATTACTATAAAAAAAAATATGGATAATTACAAAAACACCCCTGAGGTTTAGGCTAATTACAAAAAAATCGAGAGATGTTTTAAATTTACAAAATGGCAAAAACTTGCGTGAGACGGTCTCACGGATTTAGATCCGTGAGACGGAGCCCTTACACAAAGTTTTAAAGGTTTTTTTTTCAGATTTTATTTTTCTTAGGGTTTATATTTATTTTTTTAGGGTTTATTTTTAATTGATTTGGTTTTTTAGGATTTTTAGTTTTTTTTAGGGTTTATTTTTTATTTTTGGGTTTATTTTTGTTTTTTGGGTTTATTTTTGTTTTTCGGGTTTATTCTTCATGGTTCATGTTTTTAGGGTTTATTTTTGTTTCTTCATAGTTCATTATTATTTTTAAATTTATTTTCATTGTTCATGTTCTCAAGACGGAGCCCTTAGGTAGGGATGTCAATGGGTCGGGTCTTGTTCGGGTCGCCTGGACCCGAGACCCGACCCGTTAAGAAAATACAATACCCATACCCATACCCGTCCCGCCTCATCTAGACTCATACCCGTCCCGCCTCATCTAGACTCATACCCGCCCCGACCCATACCCGTGTCTTGCGGGTAAGACCCGTTAGACCCATTAGACCCGCCAACTTCATATATTTAGCCAATTTTTTACGATTTTTACTCAAAATAGTGCACTCAAAATTTATGTTATTTATATAATTTTATAGATATTATATAAATTATGAAACAAACACCAACATATATAAATCAAGAGTTCTTGAACAAGAATAATACAATATATTCATTCTATATAAAAAAATAAAAAAATAAAATAAAAATTATATGGGTCGGGTCTGGATCGGGTCCTGCCATACCCAGATTACCCATACCCATACCCGCCCGGGTCTAAAACTCAATACTTGTTACCCGCCCCATACCCATTTATTGGACCCATACCTGCCCCAAATGAGGCAGGTCTGGTTCGGGTCTTACCCGGACCCATTGCCATCCCTACCTTTAGGAGGTCCATCTCACGGATTTAGATCCGTGAGACCATCTCACAAGAGACTTGTTCTTACAAAAAAACCCTTGAGGTTTGATTTCATCTTACATTTTCTCCCTTCATAAACAACAAACATTTCAAAAAACCCATGATATTTCTAGAAATATTATAGTTAACCCCTTAAATTTAAGGCATAACCAAACTTGATGGGGCTTTTTGTAATTTTGAAAAATCTTTGGGTTTTTCAATAATTAGCCCAAACCTCAGGGGGTCTTTTGTAATTATCCCTAAAAAATATGTGAAATGAGATATTCATCTTTGTAGATATATTAGTTATCAAAATAAACATGATGAAAAAACTAAAAAAACATTTCCATCTCAATAAAAGAAACACAAGAACCCTAATATACACTATATGTATTAATTAGGTCAAACTTGGTCGGGTACTACTAAATCTGTTACTCCGATTCAGACCCGCTCGGGTCTGAGAATGCATACTCATTACCTGTGTCATATCCATTTACTTGCCCCAGATCCGCCCCAAATAAGGCAAGTTCAGGTCTGGTTTGGGTCTTACTTAACCCATTGACATCCCTACTTATGGCTACTGGGAGAATCATACTCACAATTTTGAAAAGTAACCTAGGAAAGTCAATATTTCCAAAACTTCAATATACACATCTTCTTGAAAACTTTCAGAAACTTCAGATTAATGCAAAATCAACTCAAAAATACTTTCACAAATCTAATCTTTAAGCTACGACCAGATGGTACAAGATGATCACAAGTTGCAATTATACATGTGCACATCATTATTGTACTTTACCTAATCCATACAGTTGTATTGTTACCACTGAATAATCGAAATATGCATTTCAGGAGGAATAAAATCATGACCACCATAACATTGCCAAAACTTTTATAGCATACAAAAGGTGATAAGAATTTGCAAAGCATAATTATACTCACTCACCCTCTCTTTTTAACTAACCAAACATCAACCTGTCAAAAATATCAAACACATACTTGAAATACTCTCACACAATGATCATCTCCACACGACGCAAGCTGAACGCTCGTACCATCTTCGTTTTTCTTCGCGTTTCTCCATCTCAACCTGTGAACTGCAGATACATGACATATAAACGGGTCGAACCGTACAACAAGAGCAGCATTTGGTACAACAATGCTACTATTTTCACTTTTGGTGTTCGAAAAACTCCAAAGCTCAATGAGACCACTTTCCATTCCGACAGCAATAATCCCATGATTCTTCTGTCTGTCTACGCCCAGCCAAGATAACGCAGTAACGCTACTCCTGAACGTTGGCAGTGTCGTGAGCAGCTTAACAGACGACCCGTTTTCTAATTCCCATATTTTTACGGTTTTGTCCCTTGAACCGGTGGCAAATTCATGTCCAAATGGGTTCCAAGAGCACGCCCATATTATTCGTTTATGGGCTTCTTGCTTGATAACAAGCTGGTGACTGATTTCATCTGGTCCTGGTGTGCAAAAGATATTTCAATAAGCTATTGGTGGTATAACATTTGGTTAAAGGGATAATTACAAAAACTACCCCTGAGGTTTGGGTTGATTACAAAAAAAACTACAGGTTTTTGAAGGTTTGATTTTGTATCACACTTTACCCTCTTCATAAGCAAAAATATTTCAAACACCTCCCTTAAATTTATAAAAATATTATAATTACCCCTTTACATTTAACACATAATGAAACCTCAAGGTTTTTCTTATAATTTTCAAACATCTCTGTGTTTATTTTGTAATTGACCAAAACCTCAGGGGTGGTTTTTGTAATTATCTCTTAAGCTAAACAAGAGCAACAATGAAAAATTACAGCAAACTTCAATATACCTGTTTGCTTAATTGCAAAAATAGAGAAATGACGATCTCTAGACACGGACAAAAGAAAACTGTTGTCGTGAGAGAACTCCAACTGTGTCACTGTTAAAGAGTGGGAATGCAAGCGACCAATGGCCTTCCAAGTGCCGACTTGCCATAGCCATATCTCTGCTACAGATGCCAACTGTGCCTGCGAGATTCAAAACTTGTGAATTTATACCAAAACGCAAAATAATTATTCAAGCAACAAGGCCTGGAGCTGTCTTAGTTATACTTAGAGGGTGATCGAAGCAGTACGATGATCTTTACCAGAATAATATGATGTAAAGTTAAATGAGCATTCAAGTATAAAAATACAGGGTTTCAAAATGACTAATTATCTTATTCCATCCATAGTCTATTTTCTTAGGAGTTTCCTTTTTTTTTTTTTTTAAATAAAGGCACCCATTTCGGGTGAGGGATTGAGGTGAGATCCCTAACTTGTATATTGAGAATTATATACAAAATTCATGAGAACATACTTCAAATCAATTAAATCGATGTCAAATCCTAAAAGAAGGAAGTTCTAATTGATCAATTCTAGCTAAGCTAACTATATTTCTTGGTACATTGAGAGAAGAAAAACAAAAAACATATGTAGCATCTCTGCCCATTTTTGCTAATTGATCAGCTACTTGATTACCCTCTTTTGGAACATGTTGGATCTTGAAACTCCCATGTGAAAGCTGATTCTTGATGTTGGTGATGATGACGCCCGAGCCGAGCTGGAAAAATTAGTCCACGTGGCCTCCCAGCACGTGGATAGGTGGGGCCCACACGAACGACACAAACCGAGCCGATGACGTCAGCTGCTCAACCTGGTGAAGTGTCGCGAGTTGGGCTCGATAACCCCGAGCCCGATTTACGAGCCCAATTTTGGCGGGTGACACATGTGCGGGAAATTTAAAGGATGATTATCCATCCCAGTTTAGTGCTCCATTAGCACTAAATGCCGCCACTTGTCAGCCTAATATCAAGATGAGTCGACAAGTGGTGAAAACTTGGCTAGCATGCATGTTTAGAGAAGAACATGTGTCTTTTTCATAATATTTTAGTAATTAGTGCAATAGTGACTGTTGAAAACCCCTTGATTAGAGGGGGGTATAAAAAGGCCTCATTTAAGAGGAAAAGGACAAGAGAGAAATACTAAGCAAAAACACTTGTAACAAAAACACTGTAAGGAAAACCAACCGGAACTTTCGGCTCGGCAATATATAAAAAAGGCAGAATTAGCCCTTAATAGGAATTCATTTACATTTCCACATATTACTTCTTCGCACATCTTGCTTGTTGGCCGAAAAGCGCGTCAACAAATTGGCGCTAGAAGGAGGGGGGCCGTGTGTTGGTCCAGCCCAAATTCCAAGTCAAGTTGAATCACGTGAACTCAGGTAAAGCTACGCGTTAACCTTTTCGTAATAGACAAAATGAGTCAACAATCACGAAATGCCCGTCTAACCGAGGAACAACATCCAAATAATCAAATTGGCCAAACCACCAATGGCCAAAATGTGCCCCCGACCGAAGCGGGGAGCACAACTTTATTCCCCTTGGCCCAGTTGATTGCCAATCCCACTTTTGTACAACAGATGAACCAACTTATTTCTCAAACGTTGCCACCACCAATTCACAAGCACCTCCTCCACCACCCGTAAATACTCACCCACTCAACCCCCCACTAAATATTAATATAAATCCGCAAGCCCCTGTGCCTCCCCATAATGAAGGCTAGGAGGCTAGTTATGGCCACGAACAACACGGTCGTCTTGACAGAAGACGACCACGTGATGACGAGGAACAGAGCCGTGTGGCGGAGTCGCAGCCGGAGCCTACACGCCACCGCCGCGCTCGCTCTGTGTTTGCAGGACGACTAGGGGACAATCCTCTTCACCCCACTCGATCAATAAGCTCTAGGCTCCGGTTTCCAAATGAAAGAGGTGGAGCCGGGGAAAGAGCCGGTGACTGAAGACGAGCTGCCCCTACAGAAAAAAGAAAAAAGAGAGGCAAAGTAAAAAGAGAAAGCATGCGGAACCGGTTGACACGGTCGATGTTGGTAGGCAGAATGGGGCCGACATGCCAGGAATTGATCCTAGACATGCATGTCATCGTCTTAATATTGACCTGACGTTCCGCCCAATTATCCAGAAAAGGCGCAAACTCGGCCCCGATAGGCAGGTCGCCCTGGAGGCCGAGGTCAATAATTGTTGGACAACCAATTTATCAGGGAGGCCCTCTATCCTCGATGGGTGGCCAACCTTGTGTTAGTGAAGAAAAGCAATGGCCAATGGCGCCTTTGTGTAGATTTCACCGACCTCAATAAGGCATGCCCTAAGGACAGTTATCCCCTGCCTAATATCGATTACATGGTAGATGTCACGGTCGGACATGAGCTGATGAGCTTTATGGATGCGTACTCAGGCTATAACCAAATACGAATGCATTCGGAAGACGAGGAGAACACGTCGTTTTTCTCCGCTCGAGGTGTCTACTGCTACAGGATGATGCCCTTTGGGTTGAAGAATGCCGGGGCGACCTATCAAAGGTTATTTAATAAAATGTTTGAGGAAATGATAGGTCGTACTATGTAAGTTTATGTGGACGATATGTTGGTGAAATCTTTGTATATATCCAATCATCTCAATGATCTTAATAAAATGTTTGTTGTTTTGAGAGAGTATAAGATGATGTTAAACCCGAGAAAATGCACTTTTGGGGTCGGCTCGGGTAAATTTTTGGGATATATGGTTAGCCAAAGAGGGATCGAAGCCAACCCGGATAAAGTAAAAGCCATCATTGATCTTGAACCCCCTAAGTCTGTCAAAAGAGTACAAAGCTTAACAGGCCGATTAGCCGCTCTTAACCGGTTTGTTTCACGGTCCACGGTTAAGGTTTGTTTCACGGTCCACGGACAAGTGCAAACCTTTCTTTGAAATCATAAAGAAAAATAAGAATTTTGAGTGGACCGAGCAAGCACAAACTGCCTTTGAATCACTCAAACAACACTTGTCCTCAATCCCTGTACTACAAAAACCGACCCAAGGGGAGGACTTATATTTATACTTGGCGGTATCTGAATATGTCGTCAACTCGGTGCTAATTAGACTGGATAACTCCGTCCAACATCCGGTCTATTACACAAGTCAAGCACTGCATGATGCCGAGCTCCGATACCCGCATATGGAGAAGCTGGCCTACTCGTTGGTCATTGCAGCACGAAAGCTCCGCCCTTACTTCTTGGAACACAAAGTCGTGATCCTCACCAATTACCCATTAAAGCAGGTATTGCACTGACCAGACACTTCAGGACGAATGATCAAGTGGGCTGTCGAACTCAGCCAATTTGACATTTCGTACGAGCCGCGCACAGTAATTAAAGGACAAGCGTTGGCTGAGAGTGGAAGTTGTTCGTTGATGGCTCTTCCACCGCAGGCCGAGCAGGGGGCGGGATCGTGATAATCGATCCAAAACACAAAGTCTTCTTTGCTCGGCCGTGCGGTTCGCCTCCCAAATGACTAACAACTAAGTCGAGTACGGCGCTCTAAAGCAGGTTAGAAATGGCGGCATAACGGGACTAAAACGACCGGTAGTGCAGACAAAATGATTCACAATTGGTCGTCCATCAGATCAATGGAGAGTACGAGGCGAAAGAACAAAAAATTGCTCGATATCTGGACTTAGTCAAGGAAAAACTATCGCGTTTTAAAACAGAAGTTCTGCATATTCCCCGAACAGAAAACATGCAATCAGATGCCTTGGCTCGGTTGGCCTCCAGTCCAGGGACCGAGGCGATTGCAATCAGATGCCTTGGCTCGGTTGGCCTCCAGTCCAGGGACCGAGGCGATTGCAGACGTCACCATTACCCAGCTGGCTGCCCCATCACTCAACACGCAAAAGATACACGCCAATGAAGCTACCGAACTGACCTGGATGACTCCCATCATCCAGTATTTAGAGAAGGGAGTTCAACCGGAAGACAAGATCGAGGCTACAACCTTGCGCACTCAAGCTGCCCGGTTTACGCTGGTTGATGGCGTCTTGTACAAACGTGGGTACTCCGTCCCACTCCTTCGGTGCCTGTCAGGAACGGATGCAGATTACGCACTCCGGGAGGTACACGAAGGTATATGTGAAAACCACGCTGGGGGCCAAACTTTGGCGTACAAGTTAATACGGCAGGGATATTATTGGCCGCCCTGAAAAAAGATGCAACCGACCTCGTCAAAAATGCGAAGGTGTCAAAGATTTGCACCACAAAAATCGGGTATCACCCTGAGCAACTTACCTCCATATTTAGTCAAGTGGCCATTTGCCAAATGGGAATGGACCTTATCGGGCCACTCCCACCGCAAAGGGGCGTGAAGTATGCCATTGCGGCAGTGGATTATTTCACAAAATGGGTGGCGAAACCTCCGCAAAGATAGAGCGAAAACGCGTCGTTAATTTGTATGGAAATCCATTATCTGCAGATTTGGGATCTGCACTCAATCGTCACGGATAATGGGAAACAATTCGATAACCGGAGGTTTCGAAATTTTTGCGAAAGGATTTCACATCGAAATCATTTCTCGACCCCATACCACCCCGATCCCAATGGGCAAGTCGAAGCGATTAATAAGATACTCAAATATACATTAAAGCGCGAGATTGGAGGAATCCAAAGGCAACGGCCGAGGAGTCGTCGCGTCTTGTATGGTCGTATAAACGACACACCGAGCGGCCACGGGAGACACCTTTTCTTTGGCTGCTACGGAACCGGCGGCGGTTATTCTGTCAAAGACGGAGCCCTACTACCTCCGAGTTGCAAATTTTCTTTGAGAAAAACAACGAGTGCGCTCCGAGCCGAGCTGACTTGCTTTGGAAGAGAAAAGATGCAATGCCAAGATGAGAAATACTGTGTACAAACAAAGAAGTGAGAGATACTACAACTCAAAAGTGAAGGAAAGAAGGTTCCGGGTCAGTGACCTTGTTCTAAAAAAAGTAACAAGGGTTGAACCCAGCCCGTTAAAGCCGACCTGGGAAGGTCCATTTCGGGTCAGCAATGTCTTATCCATGGAGCGTATGAGCCGAAATACTTGAGTGGAGAAAAATTTGCACATCCCTGGAATGTAATGTACCTTAAAAGGTATTATCAATAAGAAACTCAGCTTACGATTCAGATACGATTCTAAGAGTCTATCTTTTCATCTGATATTCTGTGAGCTCTCAAAAAGGGGGGTGAGTTTTTTATCCGCCTCGGCCACGTGCTGAGCGCCATGATATACGCCTCGGCCTAGATCCGAGCGCCAATCAAATCGCCTCGGCCAAATGGCCGAGCACCGATTGCTCATCTCGGGTACGTCCTTGCACGTTAACAAAGGGAGGCTCGCCCAAAAGGCGGACCTACCCTAAAAAATACAGACTCGGTTTAAGTTCCGAGCATAATCAAAAACTTGACTGAAGTCCCGAGTACAAGACTTAGCAAATAAACTCAGGCAGACAAAGCCCACTACTCGTGCCATTTTGAGTACCAAAAAACCGAGCCCCATACTTGGGAAGATAAAAGAGGCAAACAAGACAGAAATCATACAACGAGCACAACACTTGGCAAAAGTTGAAAAGACAAATGCATACACAGGTAACTAAAAAGGAATTTTGTTCCAACATTCAAAATATTTACATTGGGGGGCGGAGCCCATTACATTCAAAGGCCCAAGGCCAACTAACCTATCCACGAGCAAATACAAAAAACCTTCAAAATAAGAAAGGATGAAAAAGTATCAAGACTCGGCAGGAGGCGGGATCTCAACAGGCCCGCTGGAAGCAACTTCTTCATTCGGAGGGGGCGAACCTTGGTTACCAGCGGCCTCAGCAAAACGAGGGCGAAGGGTATCGAGGTCTGCATCCAAGAGAGCAAGATCCTCCTCGAGCTGCGCAATGGTCCTGCCAGCCCCTTAAGGTCCCTGAGGATTTCTGCGATGCTGGGTGCGTGACCGCAAGTTAACATAAAGGCGTATTCCTCGGAGTCCTTGTAAACCCGTATGGCATCCACTCGAGCCTCCTCAACCTGCTTACGAGCGGCCTCCTCTGCCCCCTTGCGCACCTCGGCCACACGTCTCTCCATTTCTTTAGGGATGGCAACGGGGCGGGTTTGGCCAAACCCGGGACCCGCCCCGCCAAGGAAAAATTAGACCCGGGACCCGCCCCGCCCGGCCCCGCCTCAAAACCACGCCGGAAGGTCTGAGACCATTAGACCCGCCAAGTATTTTTTTAAATTATAATAATTTATATTTTTCTATTTTTGACCAAATTTTCAAAAGTAATCTAATGCCAATAGGTTAAAAAATAAATAAATATAATTATTCAACTTATTATAACTATTTTTTAGAATTGCTACTATTAAGATTTTTAAAAAAAAATACTATTAGTATACTACAATAATACTCAACTAATATTTAAAATAAATATTCAAAGTAGAATATTACAAGATATTATATTAGTAAATTAAACTTTAAAAGTAAATAATATTATATTAGTACTCAACTAATATTTTTAAACATATAACACTCAAATTTAAAAATACATAATGCAAAATATTTCAATATATATTTAAAAATATAGTAAAAATTAATATGCGGGCGGTCCGGCGGGTTCTATTGGACCGGGACCCGCCCGACCGGCGGGTTTTGTAATCTTGGACCCGAGACCCGCCGGACCCGTTTATCCGGTCTGAGACCCGCCCGTCGGGGCGGGTTTGATGCGGGGGCGGGTTTTGACCCGCCCCATTGCCATCCCTACATTTCTTCGGCCTGAACAGCAGCTGCACGCTCCATCTCCGCGACCCTCGCACGAAGCTCTTCCTCGATTTTGCGAGCCTGATCCCGCTCAGCCTCGGCCCTCACAAAGAAACCTTTTTCTCTCGATCTTTGGCTCGCGCATGACCTCCTCCCGCCTCGAGTCTTCAAAGACTCTTGCACCCCTTGGCAAAGAGCATGAGCCTCTTGCAGATCCTGATGACGCCTCTCCAACTCTTCCATCCCGCCGATCATATGCCACAAAATCCCAGTGATGCGCCCAGATAGCCCCATCACGTATTGGGCTTTTTCTTTCCATCCGATCTCCGAACAAAATTGTTCGATTCCAGTGGTCCACGCCCTCACCGCCACGTCCCTAGCCGCTCGCCCAGCATCAGGCAGATTTTTCACCTGCTCGTCGGTAGGCGTGGAGCACCTCACGAACTCCACAAACCATTGTGGGTGTGACCCGACCATCCCATCGCAGGCCTCGTCCCTCGCTCGGCTTGGGGGGATGAAATGGCACTCCCGGCCGAGGTCATCTGAAAAGGTTCTCGGAGCCCCACCTGCAGAAACTCGTGCCGAACGCACCTGCGGGGTTGACCCGGCCCTTTCTGTTTGCCCGGGCTCCTCAATGATAATTCCCCCTCTTCTTCTTTGGAGTGGGGGCTCCTTCGTCTCGGGGACCCCATCAGTCGGACGTTTCCCAGCCCGAATCTCCTCCCTCCGAGTTGCCTCTGCATCGACGGGCTGATCCACAGCCGCTCTAGTCCGGCGCGCGGCTGTGTTCCTAGCACTTTGAAGGCGCGCACGGAGATCCACACAAAGCCCTGAAATAGACATCGATTGAATAAGAAGTAAAAAAGAAGAAGTCAAAAGGAAAAGAAGAAATGTAAGAAATAGAAAATTCATACCTTGAGTCCCAGTTGGTCTAGGCGGTTCAGGGGTCCGCACTTGTCTGGTCAGCACGGGCGCTCGCCCTGGAGGACTAACCGTTGTTGGGGACGGCCCCGCCTGCTCCGTCTGCACAGGTAGTTCCCCCTGCCCGGGGGTATGTCTCCTTTCTGCCCTCGGAGGGCTCCTCTCGGCCATCTCCTCAGCCTCCTCTTCCACCACCACTGTCTCTCCCCCAGCCGCTTCTCCGGCCTCGGGATCGGCAGGCAAAGTGGCCCGCAAGTGGTCCGCCTATCCATCGCACCCGTGGCCTGAATATTTTCCAGCCTGCGGATAAAAGTAGCCGACAGTGGGCCTTTGGAAGGGCGGTTCCCTGAAAAAAAAAAAGGCAGAGTTAGCCCTAGAAAAAAGAGACGAAGAAAGAGTAAAAAGCAGAAAGAAAAGAAGGAACTCACTGAAATTGAAGGTAAAATTTGAAGGGGGATAAAGAACGGTCTCTTCCGCTCCGACCCCAATGCGAGCCTGCCACTCGCCGCTTACCCAGAGCCATTTATCCTTCCACTCCTTTAAAGATTGTGGAAGGCCTTCAACCAAACTATCTGGGTATCCGGATCGGGTATGCACGTAGTACCACCCCGATGGTTGCCCCCGACCCGGCGACGAAGGGGTTGCTCTCCAGACAAAAAGTTCGTTCATCTCCGCAAACCTGGGGCGAGAGTATCCCTCCAGGTGAAACAACACCAGTGATCCGATAATCCGGCCCCAAGAAATAGGGTGCACCTGGGTTAAGGGGAGGCCCCACTTACAGAACCACCGCGTAAGGAAGACCGGTAGTGGAAAGCGCAGCCCATAAGAAAACTGGGAACATGTATAGCCACGCACCCCTCCGGTGGATGTTGGGGGCACTCCACGCCGTTCGGCACCTAGAAATGTACGCCGGCCGGAATTTGATACTTCCGACGAAGGGCCCCCATTTCCGGGACCATCAACATGTTGGGGATGTCATTTAAATCGCAGGGCGTCCACCCGGCCTCCACGCGCAGCTGGGGGCCTCCTCCCCGCCTACCATCACCGTTACGATGACCCATTGGCCCTACAGGCCTTTCAGCTCTCGAACCCTCGGAGGGTTCGTCCACCCGCTCCGCATGCTCGTGCTCAGGCTCTTGAGGATTCATCTCTTCTTCTTCTTGCTGACGGTTTTGGGGTTCGGAATTTGGGGTTTCCTCCCTGAAGTCTTTCGGCACTAACCCGGGCTTATAAACATACACTCTCGAAAAACAGTCATCGGCACCGGGTTGAAGATTGTATGCGTCTGCTCTAGCGGAGTCTCAACGGGAGGAGTGTGGCTCGAACTTGAAATCTGGACAACGCTTGAACTAGGAGGCGCAGTCCCACGAACTGGAGAAAAGGAAATAGAAGGTTTAGAGGGAGGGTCTTCGATTTCTACCTCCACACTATAACTACGACTCCGACTATCCTCAAAAGAAGACATCTATTTAAAAAGAAAGAAGATTTTTTGAGAAAATACCTAATTCTGAAGTCTCTGAGCTTTGAAAGCCGACCCGAAATTTCTGCTCAACGGATTTGGCTCGAAAGATAGAGGATGTAAAAGTGTAGAATGCAGGATGAAAGAGATTTATAGGTGTAGTTCCCTCGAAAAGGGAGACACCCACCCGAAAAGACGTACCTTTTCAGCCTCAAAGGCCGTCAAAAGCGTCAGAAACGTCATGTCCCCACGTTCCACTGACGGGATTGACACACCTATTCGGTTCCTGCGCAGAGTTGGTCCAACTGGAAGAGGCCACGTGTCTGTCATTATGACACTACAATTAATGCGCCGTTTCGGGCATTAATTGATAAACGACAGATGTCAGGGGGGATTGACCTTTAAGGTTTCCTCTTCCCCATTAAATGTCCATCATTAGCATTAAAATTTAAATCCGACCTCAAAAATTCTTCTATCGGAATTAAACTTGGGGGCCATTGATGACGCTCGAGCCGAGCTGGAAAAATTAGTCCATGTGGCCTCCCAGCACGTGGATAGGTGGGGCCCACATGAACGACACAAACCGAGCCGATGACGTCAGTGGTGACGTGTCACGAGTTGGGCTCGATAACCCTGAGCCCATATCCCGAGCCCGATTTCCGAGCCCAATTTTGGCGGGAGACGCATGCGCGGGAAATTTAAAGGATGACTATCCATCCGAGTTTAGTGCTCCATTAGCACCAGATGCCGCCACTTGTCAGCCTAATATCAATATGAGTCGACAAGTGGCGAAAACTTGGCTAGCATGCATGTTTAGAGAAGGACATGTGTCTTTTTCATATTATTTTAGTAATTAGTGCAATAGTGACTGTTGAAAACCCCCTGATTAGAGGGGTATAAAAAGGCCTCATTTAAGAGGAAAAGGACAAGAAAGAAATACTAAGCAAAAACACTTGTAACAAAAACACTGTAAGGAAAACCGACCGGAACTTTCGGCTCAGCAATATATAAAAAAGCAGAATTAGCCCTTAATAGGAATTCATTTACATTTCCACGTATTACTTTTTGGCACATCTTGCTTGTTGGCCGAAAAGCGCGTCAACAGGTGATTCTCTGTCTTAATTTTGTAGGAGTTTAAGGGTTTCAACACGAGTGCTAGTTTATCAGATAAGCAACCGAAAAATCCACGTTTCAGATCTTATTGAATTTCATAAGATATATAAGTGCAATACAGAATCTTCTGTACAACCAAAAATACCCTCGTCTCTCATAATTGCACGGACCCATTTTCTCTATTTCGCCACTGGAAAATATGAAGTACTGCTAGCAAAGAATCTTAAAAGTTTAGAAATGCAAGAAATGGTTATTGTAGGATGTTACCTCACTCTGGGAGTGTTTGCAAAAACTTATGCTTTTAGAAGAAATGATTCATCGTAGCACAAGTAAAAGTCGTTGAGAATCAGAAGTTGATAGTGTTTGCAAATAGAATCAGGAGTTGAGAGAGTTTTTGGTGAAAAAGTTGTAAAGGTGCTTATTTGTTTGTAAAAGTAAACCAAAGCAGATTAGATGTTTGAAGCACACATCTCCTTACTTACTATTAGATTCTGATTAAATAAAGTAAGAATCAAAAGCAAAAGTTGGCATTTGCAAACACTAAAAAGTGATTTTTTCAGCCAAAAGTTGAGAAGCACTTTTTTTAGTGATTGCAAACACTCCCTCTAACTGGTGGTGAAGTTGTCTCAATTTAAGGTACCTAAATACTAAAAGCAAACATAAACCATCCAATCAGAAAGAGAGATGCTGCTGCCACAATAATACAATGATCCATGTAGCTAGGCTCCTTCCAATCTTTCGAACAGTCATATAATCATTACATCTAAGAAGGGGGGAAAGCAATCATCGAAAGTGGGATCCAGAAGAAGTACAATGAACCAAAATATCTTGGTGAAATTTAATCTTAACTATCTATATCTGCATTTGGCTTTGATTCGTTGAGTGCACTATGAGAATCTGTAATGCTAATGACTAGAAATATTTTTAGTCAAAAGAGCGTCATTAGGTTATTTAGGCCTATACTGTTTACAAAAGTCGTACTAGCACTTGTTCAAAGATGCAGGAACGAGGAGTAATTCGTAAAGCTCTTTGCCCTATTTGATTCAGAGTGTTCTTAAACAATTCTACACATTACAATTGAGTAAAAGGGTGAAGTGATTCGTGAAAATATCAACCAGCTCCTTTATAAGATTGATAATTGCTGGATTTTTATATAAACTGACAAAGGGTAGATTGAACTTAAGTCTGTTCAGATGAAATAAGCATAGCACAAAATCCTAAAGGCGTTAACTTGTACCAATAACACTAAACTCTATCACAATATGAATAGGAAAAAACAAAAATTACCTTGCATGATGTAGCAACTAGCTTCCCCTCATGGTCACCACATACAGAAAAGAGTTCATTCCCATGACCGTAAAGCTTGTGTGACTCTGGCCATAGTGTATGCCATGCCAGTTGCTCCTCAATGGGTGGTTCTGTGAACACAACTGGAACTGCTTCTGGAATAGTTTCAAGGGTATCGATTCCTTCATTGATATTTCTCTCTTTTGACTCGGAAGATGCTGCAGCATGAGATTAGAAATATCATTTGCACTTTAAGACTTGTCTTGCACTACTTATTAAACAAGAAAATTTCAGAACATAGCAGTGACTAAAAGTTCTAGAATAAGTCTTATAGAACTCTTATAGAACAGAATTTACATTTACAGAACCTGATCTTGTGAAGTCTATCAGAAACATGGATTGTTATTTATAAGTTATAACAATATTTTCACTCAATATCTATTAAATATGTATACCAGCTGTGACAGAAAACAACAAAATTAATACCAAATCTAGCTTCATAATCCTTAATGTCTCCTGCCACTATGCCACTATTACAAGGAAGAGTGTCGTAGAGATAAATCCACAATCAGGCATCTTACTCATTCATGCGTGATGCTTACAGATATGTCGATACTTACAAGGTAAATTCTCATATTAACACTAACATAAATGCTTTATACGTAATCATCAATCATGTACTGCTCCAATCGGAAACAGAAAGAAAAAGAAAAAGTCAACCATGTGATGCTATGTAATTGCTACTCCAAACAGACAAAATCAGTTCTTGTTTTGTCAATTTTTTTTTATATTACTTTTATGGCAAGAATTATAGTTGAACAAATTATGGCTCACACAGGTTTACATTGGCTTTCCGTCCAGAAATACACATCTATAGTCAGCTATGATCCAGCACCATACATAAAACCTATATGAGGTATGACCCGTATGGCTGCTGTCTAATGTTTCACAAAGATGCCAGATTGAGCAGTTGTCATATCCACTCCCCCCCCCCCCAAAGAAAAAGATCCAACTCAAACCTGGCCAGGGTGAGAATTGCCCAGGTATTGTTTCCAAGTAGTATCATAGATTATTTGGATAGTTAAATGTACGAATGCTGGTCTATTTACTTACCCTCAGAGGGCATGCAGCAACCTCGTATTTTTACAGCCAGCAGAAGGCAGCAGACACTATTAAGCCAACAACTATGTGTTAACACTGCCAAGTATTTAGGTTTGTCTTAATATGATAACATTCCAATAGTTAACTGATAAGAGTGAAACATTTAAAGATTGATGTTTAAGAAAAGTCAAAAACAGTACATATCCCTGTCCACATATTACTATGTTTGGTTGAAAATTTATCCTCCAATGACAAAAGAGTAACAAACTTTTTTGAAGGATAAGCTCACCTTGAACATATATAGGCTTCTGTGATAGCCCTAGAGCAGACATATTTGCACCAAGAATTTGCACATCCACTGGAAGATCATCAGTAAAGCTAGATTTCTGTGAAGTTGCATGACTCAATGTCTTCAGAAAAGAGAGAGGAGCTTCAAACACTCTAGCAACTTTCTCCTCAGCCCCACTTACAAATCGATGGTTCCCTTTTCCTCTGATTAATGTCACACAATTAATATCATGGCCATGAACTTGAGGCCGTGCAATTTCATGCCAAGCCTTTCCATCTTCTGAAGAAGATTCATCACACCATGCAGAAAATATTCTAGACGTCTGCAAATGAACAAGGAAGTTGTCACTTAGTCTATCTGTGAAAATCCAAAAGGAGATAAGAGAAATTAGGTGCACTAGATTTTATTTCAAATGTCACAGAAATCACAAACACATTGCAAGTATACAATGAATATGCCTTTCCAATTTAACTTGCAAGAGACCAGATCACGTTAAATAATTTCTACAGCTGTCTGGTTTTCTAAACCACCCTCCAAGCACTCAGGGAAATAAGATTGACGCAAATAGAACGAGACAAACATAATCAGCAGGTTCATGCACAGCTGATACTAAAATAATAGTACATAATATACTTAAATTCATTTTCCAATAATCCATTTTGAAAAAAAACTCAGTTTGTTTTACTATGTTCCACAGGTATGATACTAAAATAATGCATAATATATTCTAACCACATTTCACACCCTAAAGATGCAACGTTTCTTCTACATCACTAGCACTACATGTGATCCAAGAAAAAGAAAAGAAAAGTCTTCAATGCACCAATACCGGCAATATATATCTATTAACAAAGAATTCAAACAAACTGATTTTAATAATAGTGACTATTTGTCAAGCAGCTATAATTGGAGTAATATCACTTGAAACCTATACCTAGACAGAATCATACCCAACCACCTGACAAAGAGATCTGCATAACTGAAATCAAAAGTGTCTTACTTGATCATGACTAACAGATAGCAGATACTCCCCCTCTCTTGCCCACGAAATGTCTGATACTGCTGCAAAATGTCCAGAAGGAACTTTCTGTGGTTTCCAATCATCAATATCAGTGCCCACATTTTTCCAAAGATGAAAAGATCCACCATATCCATGAGCTAAAATCGAGTCCCCGCTCAGGCTCCAATGACCACCATAAAACCCCAAAGCACAATGACTCAACTCCCCAACAGTAACCATGTTCATCCATATACCAGTTGTCTTTTCAGGTTGCCATATCATCATTGTCTTGTCCATGGATGCAGATAAAATGCTCTGAGGTTGATAACATTCAATGCCATCAACAGATGAGTTTTTTGGAGGCTGCCATTCCACTGAATACACCCAGTCCTCATGACCAATGAGAAGGGATTCTAGGGATATCTGATAAGAAAATGAACCAGCTAAAAATATTGGGCCTTTAATGTAAGAAGCCAAGCTGGTTTCTTCTTTCCTGTTATTAGCAAGAGACTCGTGTAAAGCCATCTTCCATATACGTATCCCTTTGTCTTGAGATGAGCTCACGAGTAGAAGACTAGATGTTTCACCATTTTCGTATAAAGGTAATGAGAAATCCAGACTACGAATCCAATCCGTGTGCCCTTTCAGTTCACAGGCATGAACAAACTGACAATAAATCAACACGATCATATTAATTTTAGCGAAATAAAAACCAAACTAGAAAATGAATGTATAAAAAGATAATGCACCAGATGATACAGACTTTTCCTGTTCTCTCACCGCTGTAAATGTGAATTTTGTTATCCAATCCGCCCATGGCTAGAGCTAGGTGCCCACTGTTTCCAGGCAACTCCGTAAGTGAAAGAGCAACCATAGGTTTTTTGCCAACAAATAATGTGTCCAAGCAAGATAATTTGCATTCACCTAAGACATTCAAACATATATCTATGAGAAATAAAAAATAAGGAAAAGCAGCTTCAATGGCATGACTAATTAGCACAGCATTTCCACAAGTTCATTGTCTGACAAATCTAAACTCAACGATATAGTAGAACAATAAGTATTATTTTTCAAATATTTTTTCCAAAACACAAACTTCGTTCAGCATTGCACAAGACATTTTATGTTAAGTTTCATATAAATGAAGAGATCTATAAGCATACACAAATAAGAATGGTATCGATAATGTTGCAGTTAAATCTAATTTCAATATCCGAATAAATGCAAATTAAATAAGCCTAATCATAGAGTTTCTCAAACCAAGTGACTCACCTCCGGAGCTGGATGGAAGGATTACTTCCCACACGCTCACTATACCATCAGAAGAAGAGGATGCAAATATAGCATCTGTCTGAGACACCATTACCGCAGAGATGCATGTAACTCCTTTTTTATGTTTCTCGGGTACTTGTAGCACATTCCTCCACTGCAAACAAAATCCTTTATCGGCCTACAGAATATAACAGAAATGAAGCATAACAATGACCAATTATATTGCCAGTTATCATTGTATGTTAGACATACATTATACAGATGTATATTACCCAAATTCCACCACCCCACCCCCCGGCAACACACAAAATACAAATATCTATATATATATATATATATAAGAAGTACAGAAAGAAAGAAGATCCATTATCTTTGACAAGTATATAAATTAAAGGGAAAGTAGTAGATAGGGGAGAAGGAACTTTTTATGTTATAGAGGAGGAACTAACATGAGGTTATACAGGGATATGGGAACATAAAAATTTCATAATTTTATTAATATGCTAGCCCAATATAAACTTTTTACCTAACTACTTGTACTAATGTATTTTATGTTTAACTCAGTTTGTATACAATTTTTTCTCATTAAGAGAGGCCAAAAATAACCAAAATAATTAAGATTCTGAAGAAACTATCAATCTCCAAAAAGAATCAAAAGTACAATTTTGATAACAAAATAGCCAACATATTATTATACCATTTTCATAAAGGTGATGAACGAAAATTTATGGTAATCTCGATAACTATTAAAATTTGTATACAATATTATGATATTATTGATGCAATTATAATAGTCATAAATTGTACCCAAATGAAATAAAATGGGTTTGATATATTCAAGCATATATACATATATGTGTGTGTGTTCTGTGTGCGAGTGTGTTGTGTACAATATAATGGTGTTAACTTCTTGAATTATTTTCAGTTTTTTAATAGAGAAACAAAAACATATAAAAAATTAGTTAACATAACATATTAGGAATAGAGTTTTTACTGAACTTGTACTATCATAGTTGTAAATTTTACATTCCCTTCTCCCTAATAAAAATAGAAACTCCCTACTCTCTTTCCATAATTTTCCCTGAAATAGGTCAAAAACTTAGGCTATGTAAGAGTGTTATGGCTTGTCACTGAAGGCAGAAAGCATATCATCCCTCCAAGACAAAATCTTTCTGCTCTTTCTTAGCCAATCTGAACTTGTGCATCATGTTAAAGGGTGCACCTGATATTAACACTCAGTTGATTGATTCCCAGTCAAAACTTTATCCTGAATTCTTTAAGCCAATAAAATCACATATCTTTTTAATTAGATGAAAAAAGAATATGGTAGTCAGTGACTACAGCTTACTTTTCAAGCGATAATAGTCAAGCAGACTTCACTCTAATTATACAGTTAGATAAACAACCTTTGTAGCTTCAATATGAAATTCCATAGTTCTTCCCACAACAGAAATAGGAGTCTAAATTCAATGAGAAATTGTAACATGAAACTTGTCTACACTGTGAACAGAGATAGGTGTGTAGATCTTTTAGTAGAAGTTCTGGTCCTGGAGGGACAATATCAACCATTAATAGTCCAAATTGCATCTGAAACCAGAGGCTCAAGAGGTATACGAAAAGGAAATTGCGAAAGGAAAATCGAATTGAAATTCATTAGAAACTCTTCATGTGAGAATATATTTCTAGGAGGATAAGATTATTAATGATAGACCCTTTTTAAGTCTTTCAAATGGCAGATATCTCTTCACACAGCCCACATTGAGCAACACAAAAACATCATCCAAGTTCTGGTGTAACATACCAAAACACCTCCACCTGTAGAGCACAGCAATGAGCTCTATCAATGTAGCAAGTATAACCTAACGCATCCCCATTAATTTAAACATCAAACAACTTCAGTAATGAACTACCTAATCTAAAGTTTAATAATGGACATGTTCACCTTCTTTCCCACAAGTAGCACCCATGAAGATGAACGTTGTTTTTCTAAGATTATCCCTATCGAAGATGGTCATAGTTGCCATAACCGAAAAGTCACTTTCTTCGGTTCCTTGCTTCCCCCAACCACCTTCCTATGAAATATCCATTTAGAGACTTAAATATGCATGTATGGTAAGATTTGGGCTAACAGTAAGTTGAACTTAAGACGTCAGATAAGCAATTTCTAAACAGATTAAACCTCATAATCCTACACTTCTTCTTAAGAAAAATTGGCACCACTTCCTCTCCATCAAACTGCATGAAAAAGCAAAAAATATCCTCGATAAACTCGAGGTCAGCCAACCAGGAAATCATATTACAACATAGTTTTACCTAGAATGTCATTTGACACTAGTAGGAACTTATCTCCCAAGTTTGAGCTACCAGTCTTAGAGTGCACCTTACCATATTACATTGTCAAACCTATAATGCCCTTCTAGAGGCCCAGCCTACCAAATGTGCCACCCACCTTTTGTGCAGCCATACTTGTCTCTAGTTACCCTCCTTCACAGGGCATCTTCTTCAGTGGAAGATTTGTTCCTTGATGGATAAATACTTAACTTGGAAAACCCTCTGAAGCATTTGCCGAACAAAACCCTTTCAAAATGACTAATTTCTCACACTAGTACCTTATGGAGGAAAAAAAAGCTTTCGCTCTCAGTCACTACTCCATAGTATATTCTCTTATTTGCCCTTGAAAGAAGTTCCCCCCAAGCTGATAAATATAAACAAATCTTGTTGATACATGAGAATTAATCTAGGATATTCATCCCTCGACAGTCGACACATTTATCGTATTACTGGAAGGCGACAATAAAACATAAAATCCTGGTAGTTAAGCAGCAATTCATAGTTCGACATGTTAAAATTTTTGTAGTCAGCACTGCAATTAACAAATGGCCCCTCTGCAACTCGATGGGAAAAACCAACCATGACCTATAAATAAGTTCATCATTTCTAGTTTGATTGCATTAGATTATTCATAGCAAACATGACAAACAGCAAGCAAATCAAACGATGCCATCACTGAAAGTATTCGTAAGCATAAACTTGAAAAAGAAAGTGGAAGAAAAAAAATAAGAAACTCCAGCAAGCACCTTCCTATCAGCAAGCGAAAACTCCCACAAAAAGATAGTTCCATCAGCATCTCCAGACAGCAGATAATGCCTTTCCAAATTCCTAGCTGGAAAAAAATCCATATTCACCATATAAAACTGTAAAAACTCTACCAGCATGAGCACACAAGTAAAGGATACAAGACAAAACTCAATTTTCTCAAAAAATTACACAATTATCAATACATAATATTTCTGGGACCTAAATTACTTCATAAAATCCACTCCTGTATGAAAACAAAAACGAAAAGGTTTCCCTAGCATAATTACAGGTAAAAAATTGAATGAACCTTTGGACGCAAACTTGCTGCTGGGCAACCAATGCGTGCAGTTCACAAATGCTTTGTGCGCCGGAAGTGTAGTCAGAATTTGCGCCGTCTATCGAAGTACCAAAAACCAAAAAACACAGTAAATACACTAGCATTAATCAAAAAAAAAAAAGAGTAAAAACTGAAGTAATAGCAAAACCTTGGGACAAAAAATGGCAACAGCGTTTTGGGCACCAAAAGAGAGCAAATCACAAGCTCCCCACGATACGTTATTAACTATTCTGTTGCAGCCTGCTCCTATGAACACTCTTTCAACTCCCACTTCCATTTCTTCACCATTAAAACCCATCAATTTACATGTATTTGTGTGTGCGAAAAGTGTTTACAGTGGTTTTCCCGGTGACGGAGGGAGAGGTTTAGTAAGGAAGAGAAAGTGGCGGAGGTGGTGTAAGTTATGTATGGGCTTGAGTTTTGGTCTTGGGCTTGTATGGAAATGAGAATTTTAAGATCACCACTGCATCACTTATGTTGTAGGCCCAAATATTTTCCTTTCATTGTATGAGATTCTTCGTAACTAGAGCCGGCAATGGGTTGGGTTAGGCCGGCCCCAACTCAAGTCCATCGGGCCAATGTATAAAATCGGGTTGGATCGGGCCATGTCAAATTTATATCGGTCCTCAAATTTCTTAGCCCAACCCAGTCCTACCGCGGGCTACGAGTCATCGGGCCAAAAAAACCCAAATTAAAATTTTAAAAAATATATATATTTAGATTAAAAAATAAAAAACAAAACATTATTTCACATTTTAAAAAAAAAGAAAAAAAAAATTGCATAGCAAGTCAGCAGCATTTATATAAGGCAACATATTATTACAACAACAGAAATGAAGACCATGGCAGCATGGCTTTTAATAAATGACCAAAAAGGTTATATATATATATATATATATATATATATATATATGATCAAATGAGGCTGCGCTTTTGGTAAAAACATTTAGGCACATCTGAGGCATTTGATTTAATATTCAATGGTCCAGATTTTACCCATCTATTTTAGTCATGGTGATGGCAAGCAAGGGTAGGAAAGTAATCTGTCTTTTTATTCAAAGGATATAATTGTAAATCCCTAATTTTTGAATTTGGTAACTGAATCTTATATCAATATCCCGCGATTATCTCTTCATCTTTTCCAGAATCATGTTTCCTCTTTTTTCTTTCATCTGATACCTGCTACATCGTTCGGTCTTCAAAATCTTGAAACCGCTGCACCGATTCTTATTCATCTATTCACCACGGTAGGGCTAAGGGCTCCATTTGCAACTGACACGAATCTTCTTCCTATCTTCATTGTAAGTTTTCTGTAATTTTTATTTTCTTTTTGATTTTGGTGTTTGTTGATTTTAGGGTTCCAATTTGGGTTTTTATTATCAATTTCTATTGTTCTTATTTGTTTAAATTTAGGGAATAAACCTTTAGGTATAAGAGATTTGCAAATTTTTTAAATATAATTAGAGAGGATGATAAATGGAGAAGTAATGGGGATGCAGGCAGGTAGAAGAAACATGGGAGATGGACTTTTTAGCAGAGGTCGTCTGTGAGTGGCAAGTTAACTCTTCTTGTCGCATTTGTATAATAGATTTTTTTCTTTGGTTTTTTTCCACTCAGCGAGATAGGGCAGTGGATAGAATTCTAAATTCCATACACATTTTTGGTCAGACGATTTCTTTCTAGATCTTGTTAATATTACAGGAGCAAGAATGTCATCCCATCTATATGTCTTGGATAGCATAATGTTATGGAATTATGTGTTTTAGTTGTACAATTATGTGTTTTTAGTTTTGTAATAATGTTTATTTAGTAATAGCACAATGTTTTTCAGACCATTGCATCAGCATATACACATTAAAGTACTTTTCTGTGAATTTGAAATTTGAATTGGAAAAGCTAAAGGACTAAACAATAAATTATTTGATACAAGACAGTCACCCATACACACCCCCCGACCAACCCCACCCCAACCCCACATGTTTTTGGATTTTATAGTGATCAGAGTTAAAGATATGGGAAGATAATTTTTTAGTGCAAAATGGGTGTGTTTAAATAGGTATGTAATTGTGTGTACTTAAGTATGAAATTATGTATAGTTAGTTAGTATGATATGGTTAATTGTAATATATAGTCCATGAAGTTTGAAGTTGTTTTATATGGTATATTTGCAGGTTCGGATATTTTCGAACTACTTGGAGAGTAAAGGTTGCCCGCAAATGGCTAGTGTTGTCCGAAAATTCACCCCGTCTAGACTATGCATGCCTTGGAGAGATACCACAAACAAAGTTGATTGTGGTATATATGTCATGAGGCATATGGAGAGCTACATGGGCGGCGGCACCAAGGGATGGGATTGTGGTTTGGAGAAGAATAATGCATCTCAACTGTCTAATTTACGCATGAAGTACTCAGTTGCAATAATCCTCCACCATAGCAATGAGCTAAAGTATAGATGTTTGGAAGAAGCCAGAAAGTTTTGGACGGGGAAAATAGTACTGTAGTTTTGTTTTTAATAGACAACGTAGTATGCAGATTTGTGCTCATCTTTTTTGTATAGTTAGTTCACTATCTTTGGTGTTTTTTGTCTTTGGGAGTCGTTTGTAAATGTCTTAGGTGGTTTCTTGAATTGTGGATTTGAATAGTTTCAGACATGTGGTGTTTTCTTTTTAATCAATATAAATTTGCATTTTTCACGTACATATGGTAGGAATGTTGTTATACAACAGTAATATTGTATTCGTAGTTACTACATTGTGTGTACTTACGCACAAAATTATGTACAATAGTTAAACAGGGAATATTGTTAAAACAAAACCTACAGAAAATATAGAATCAATTATTTACAACAACATACAACTAACTGTCCATTAACCCAAAACTATATACACATTATTACATAACTAAAAACACATAATTCTACATCTAAAAACACATAATTCCAAAACAAATACACATGGTCGCACAAAATAACAAAAAACATTGTGCTATTTCTAAACAAACATTATTACATAACTAAAAACACATAATTCTACATCTAAAACCACATAATTCCAAAACAAATACACATGGTCGCACAAAATAACAAAAAACATCGTGTTATTTCTAAACAAACATTATTACATAACTAAAAACACATAATTCCAAAACATACATTTATTGATCCTGATGTTGTCATTGAAGGACGATCTATAGGTAAAACACAGATAATGTGTAAATAGGTTGTAGATATTGTATGTTTATGTGCAGTATTATGTAAACAACTTATAAATTGCCAATCGTATACATTACACTAAAAAATTGAACAAGTGTGACAAATACACATAGCGCTCGGGAGGCGGCCAAAGTGCGGGTCGGGCATGTCCTGTTGTTATGTGTCGCAACCTCACCGCATGTCCCATATTTTCTTTTCAGTTTTGTGCTTGCTTTTATGGCTTTTTCTCTTTGGCTTTGGAGCCTGCTTTTCAGATGACTACCACTCCCTCAGATGCCTCACCAGGTATGGGTTTTTTAGAGTTCTTGTAACCCTCTCTATTGCAAACCACGTATTGCACGCGAATATCCTCGTTCTTGAATTTCTTTGTAGTGCTTCTTCTAACGTCGAAGCCACTACACAAACCATAATCCTTATGAAATTGTATTCCTGCCTCCAGTGTACGGAAATGCATGTTGGCACGAGAAATTTTTTCTTGTTCAACCTCTGGGATCCAATATTTAGTTGATCCAAGCGAGATTTCGAGCCTCTAACCAACGTGAATTGTGTAATCTGGATCTTGATCTGGCAAAAACACAAAATTTACATATTAAAAGAACAAATTTTGAATACTATTTACACAGATTTTCACGTATCGTGTAAACAACTAACTAAACACACACATATGTACAAAAGCTATATGTGCTACATATATTTCATACTAAATACACAAATTCGACACACTATACGCACAATTTATTAATACTAACTAACCACACATATGTACAAAAGCTATTTTTGATATATTACAGGTGATACACATTTTTCATAATAAAAAAACAGATTCGTGACATTATACCCACATTTCATTAATACTAAATAAACACACATATGTACATAAGCTATTTTTGGTATATTACAGGTGATACACATTTTTCATAATACAAACACAGATTTGAGACACTATAGACACATTTCATTAATACTAACTAAACACACATATGTACAGAAGCTAAATGTGATACATATTTTTCCATAATAAATACACAAATTCGAGACACTACACCCACATTTCATTAATACTAACTACACACACACTCTCTAAGAATATAATATACACATGTTACATAATTACAAAGCTATGTATACATAATTTTTATAGTAATCACACACAAATTTTCTTATAATTACACATCCATTCCGCGATACTGATTCGTGAGTTTTTTGATTGTCCCACATTACATGCACTCCAACCACACATATTTACTGATCAATTGGTGCGAAATTTTACCTTGATGCGTCTGGTTTGTGGAGGGGGTATCATGTGTTTGTGACATTGCAATATCTATCCCGTTGATGTGGGCTGCATTTTTTTTGTGTTTTTGATGATGGTTTGATTTGTGTTTTGATGCTTAGTTTTCAATAATGGTGTTTTTCGCAGTTGTAATTTCGATTTTTCTCTGTGTTTGCAGGTTCGATTTTTGCGTGGGATTTCTCTGTGTTTTTTACGGTGCTTTGATCGTGGGAGAAGACGATGATGAAGGCAGAGTTTTGGACGATGTTCACGCTAGTTTTGGACGTTGTTTCACGTTGGGAGAAGAATATGGTGATTATGGTAAGATTTTATTCCTTGATTTTAGGAAAACAATTATTTGGCTGATTTTAACATTCCAATTGTACCCCTATTTGGTTCCCACTATTTTTTAATTACTATAAATCCCATTAAATCCTAGCCTTCTATTTTATTTGGTTGGAGGGTGTGGATTGAGTCTCATGTTCCTATCTATAGTTATGGTCTCATAGGATCTCCTCCCTATATATATATAATATATATATATATATAATATATATATTATATATATATATATAGGATTTGGTTCAAACGAGACCAATATCCTAGGGTGAGACTGTGAGACTTAATCTGGTACATCCATTGCATTTTTTGAATGGTGTAGATTAATTCAATTTTTAATGTATATTTAATGTGTAAAAACTGTCAAAAGGATATATATATATAAATACACATAGGGACACCTATTGTGTTAATTATGGATAGATTTTACCCCCTTTATTATCGCCCAAAATGAGATTTGCATGCATCTTGAACACCGAAATTTTTTTTGGGAATGATTTAGCATACTTAAATTTGATACAATATCATTATAAAATTATAACAATTAATTTTTCAAAACTCTTCGAAGTTGCACAAAACCAGTTTTAACTTTTAAAGCAAAGGACATATGATAAATATACATCATAAGTATCTAACTATGCATGTAAATTGCAATGAAGAAAAACATATAAATATTCCATTTAATGTGTTGCAAAGAACGATTAATATTTTTTTCATAACCTATATATGCATCATACTTTTACTAAATATGCATTCGACGTGCAAAGAACGATTAATCTTTTTCATAACCTATAATTAATCTTCCAACACTTTTTGAAGGATGCATAAAATCAGTTTTTAACGTCAAATCAATAAATGAGGCGAAATATACATCATAATTTATCTAACTACGCATGTAAATTGTAAGGAAAAAATCTATTAATTTTTGCATTTAAGGTGCAGCAAAAAATAATCAATATTTTTTTAAAACCTATATATGCTTCATTATTAGACTAAATATACATAGGATTAACATATAATTAAATTCTTAACACTGGGGAAGGATGCATAAAACCAATTTTAAACGTCAAATCAAGATACATCATCTAATTATACATTTTTTTTTATATATCTATGCATGTAAATTGCAAGAAAAAAAATACATAATTATTGCATTTAAGGTGCAACAAAAAAAAATTAATACTTTTTTTACAACATATATATTCATCATACTTATACTAAATATACATTGAATGCCCCCATCCAAAAATGATTGCATCTCTAAATTAAAGGAAACATATATGGCATTTTTTTTGCTAGAGATTAGAGGATTTTGGATGTTATTATAATCGATTGCATCCCTAAATTAAATGAAATAGATATGGTAACTCCTATTTTTTAGTTAGACGATTTTTTGTATTTTTTCTAAATGCCCCCATCCGAAAATGATGCTAAATAATGCAACAATATCTAATGTTCCAATCTTATCCATCCAATGATTAATTATAACGGTTCAGATTAGGTCTCACGGTCTCACCTCAATAAATGGTCTCACAAGAACCCACCCCTATATATATATATATATATATATTGTGGTCTTGAAAAGAATTCTTTTAATATCAACCGTCCAAGCTCTCATTGCACAAACTGAAAAGTGGATTTTGAGTTTTTGGGAAACGAGTAATAAGCCATCACGTATTCAGGTATATGCTCAATTAAATTTTTTTATTTTTCTGTATCGGGTCGGGCCAGTCCGAAAATGACGGACCATTTTGGCCCAATTCCAATCAGCCCAACGGGCCTACTGGGCCAGGCCATTTAGGCCCAAATTTTTTCGGGCCTTCAAAAAAGGGCCCAGTCCAGCCCCAAATACGGGATGTCTGGGTCGGCCCATCGGGTCGGGTCAATTTTGTCGACTCTATTCGTAACCCAAGGACACTATTGCCTCGTTTCGGAGAGAGGGGCAATTTTTATGTTATCGCGCATTTTTTGGATAATTTTACGATTCTATGCTTTTCTGGGATATTTTATGCTCTTGTCAAATTTTTCGGATTTTTTATGTTATTGTTTCAAGATTATTTTGAACATCGGAACATGTTAAAACGTGTTTCATCTAATAAAATTCTAATAAAAAATGTTTTCCCCCATTAAATAATCAATTTTATACCCGAATCTTATAAAAAATCAATAAATATACACATAAATTAACACATATTAAAACCAAACAAATTGAAAATAAAATATAGAAATAATATGAATAAAAAACACAATCCAACTTTTGATTCAATGCATTGAAAGCATCAAAAACACGAAAACAACCAAAAATAACAAAACACAATTGAAAACTACATAGAAATAAACCAAAAACAATATATAAAAACCATATGAACAAAAATAGTTTAAAAATAGGTCACAACTTTATTGAAACATCGAAAACTACATGGAAACGACGAAAAAACATTGTAACAGTCTTAAAACATATGGAAATAACTTAGAAACAACGTAAATAATTTAGAAAACACCATATGAATAAAAATAGCTTAACAATAGGTAAAAATTATTTCACACATTGAAAACTATATGAAAACAAAAAAAAATTATTAGAACAACATTACAAATATCAAGAACAACACATAAACAATAAAAATAATATACAAAACAACACAATTTATCTTCTTCTTTTGGGCGCAATTGGTCCACTTGTTATGGGTTTTTTATTGTTTACTTTCTTTAACACTTTATTTCATATAAAGTTTTTCCACTTTGTGTTGCAAGATTTAGATGTGTAAACGAGTCGAGTTAGCCAAACATAATACTATTGAAGCTTGTTTGAATTTTAACCGATCTTCAAAAAATGTGTTTGAGCTTATTTTGATTATTAATCAAATCGAGCTCACTAATAGTTGACCAACCGCGGATACGCAAACAAGAACCATGGCATGAGATGTATTTTCCTTAAACTAAAGCAAACCGAAGCTTCTGCCCCAAAAAGCTTTACTCGAATCGAATATAGCTTGATATTTTTACATTTAGTTTGTTCCTTTTTTTACCAATCGAGTCGAGCTCGAACTCATGTTTATATTTTATCAATCGGAAAAACTCGTTCAAACTTGGTTCATTATGTTAATGAACCAAACTTAAACGAGTTTTTAACGATCGATTTGTTAAAAAATAGTTTGTGATATAATTAAAATCATTATTGCTTAAGTGCAGTAACATTAATTTTAAAGATTGTTGCTCAAATTCTCATAATCATTATTCTCAGCGGACGCAACTTCTTGGAATGTACACCTCGTTTGAATGGAAAGATGAAATTCAAATTGGTGGAACAACCATCTGATTTCCATGAAAAGGTGCAACTTAGTGGATGAACCATTTCATTTCATTTCTTTGAAAAGGTGCAATGCAAATGGCCGAGTGAAAGTTTAGTGACTATTGATGAAGATGTACATGGCTACGTTTGATATTATAAATTGTTGAGCAATGCCACATTAACTTAACTTTTTTGCATTCTTATTTCTTGTAGAAATAATCCAAAAACTTGATATTTGTTGTTTCATTAGTCTATTGTATCCTAGAAGTAATTTGCCACAAACTCGGTTAGCAAGTGGTGGGGGCAAATAACACTTTAAGAAAAGTGTCCAACACGCCTTAGACTTGTTTCATTCCCTTCAAAGTTGTAATACAAAAATCTCATATATTTCGCTTTCCTCCAATTTCTATTGTGTTCGATTCATACCCGGTTAAGTTATTCAATAATCTTAAAGTGTTATTCGAGTTTCCATGGAGTCCACTCAAGAATCTGCAATCAAAGTGATGAATCAAGACTTTGTGAAGTTGGACAGGCTGGATGGACAGGCACCAAATTTAATCGTTGGAAAGACAAATTGATGTTTTTCCTAACTGCTCTGAAGGTTGCTTACGTTCTCAACCCGGATCTTCCAGAAATCCCTCCACCAAAAGATGGTGAATCTGACGAAGTGAAGAAACAAAGAGAGAAGCGTCAAGAGGAGGAAGTGATATGTAGGGGTCATATTCTTAACACCTTGTCAGACACCCTTTACGATTTATTCACCGATGTGAAGAGTCCGAGGGAAATTTGGGCAACACTTGAACGTGAATATGCATCACAAAAGCAAGGAGCAGATAAGTTTTTAATTAAAAAGTATTTTGAATTTAAACTTGATGATTCTTCTTCTCTCATGGATCAAATTCATAATCTGCAAGTGATAATTTCAAAACTTAAAGATTATGGGGTGGAAATTTCAGAATCTATACAAGTAGGTGCGATAATTGCTAAATTACCTTCTTCTTGGAATGATTATCAAAAATAATTGTTTCATACTTCTGAAATTTTGACCATATCTAGTGTTTTGAAACATTTAAGAATTGAAGAAGGTGCTATGATTCTTCATAAGAAAGAATTTGATAGTGATCCTAGGGTGAATATGGTTCATGAGAAGAAGTTTAAGAATAAAAGAAAGAATTCTAAAAATGTTGATTCTGAAGACAAGAAAAAAAATAGAGTTTGCTATAATTGTGGTAAGAAAGGCCATTATAAGGCCGAGTGCAAATCCAACAAGAAACAAAAAGTTAATAATGTTAATGCTTCTAGTGCTAATCTTGTTGAAGATGCTACAGAATTATAGCAATGTTATCTCTTGGTACTGTGACTAAACTCCACTTAGCTACACCAACCTCTTCTAAGGATTGTTGGTATGATTCTGGTGTTGCGATTCATGTTTGCAATGACAAGGAACAATTCAAGAATTATGAAATTCTGGATGGACAACAAGTAGTTATGGAAAATGGTGTGAGGGCCAAGGTGTTTGGTCGAGGAGATGTTCATTTGGACTTCACCTCCGGCAAGAAGATGGTACTCACTAATGTGCTTCATGTTCCAGATGTTGTGAAGAATCTTGTCTCAGCGGATATTCTTAATAAGAAGGGGTTAAAGGATGTACTAGAGTCTAATAATGTAATCTTGTCTAAGAATGGTGTATTTGTTGGAAAGGGGTATTCTTGTAATGGACTGTTTAAGCTAAGTATCAATAAAGTTAATAATGTTTCTCTTTATTTGATTGATTTTTCTTATTCTTGTGGCATGGTAGATTAGCACATGTTAGTTATAGAGTTTTGAATTACATGTCTAAAAATGGATTTATCTCCTATAATGACTTTGTGAATATGAGGTGTGAAACTTGTGTTCAAGTAAAAATTACAAGATTACCTTTTCCTAAAGTTGAAAGAAACACACAATTGCTTGATCTTGTGCATTCAGATGTGTGTGAACTTAATGGTTTTCTAACAAGAGGTGGAAATAAATACTTTGTTGCTTTCATTGATGATTGCTCAAGATTTGTGCATGTTTATTTGATGAAATCTAAGGATGAAGTAGATGTGGTGAATACTCTTGTAAAAAATCAATTAAGTAGAAAAATCAAAATTTTGAGGAGTGATAGATATGGTGAATACTTATCTAGTGAATTTTCTAAATTCTGTGAAGATAATGGTATTGTACACCAAACTAGTGCTCCATGTACACCACAACAAAATGGTTTGGCTGAAAGAAAGAATAGAGCGTTACAAGACATGTTGAATTCCATGCTCTTAAATTCGGGTTTGCCAAACAATTTGTGGGGTGAAGCTTTGTTGGCCGCCTGTCATGTTTATAATCGGATTCCTTCATTAAGGACTAAAGTGTCCCCATATGAGTTATGGAAAGGTAGAAAACCAAACTTGTCATACTTTAAAATTTGGGACTGTATAGCCTATTGTAGAGTTCCAGACAATAAAAGAACCAAGTTGGGACATAGAGCACTTAAAAGTGTTTTTGTTGGCTATGCTGAAAATTCTAAAGCTTATAGATTGCTAGATCTTGATTCTAAGGTAATAGTTGAATCAAGAGATGTTGAGTTCTTTGAGGATAAGTTTCTCATAGATTCAATGGTGAATGTGAATCCATCACAAGTGCCTAGTTCATCTCAAACTGCAGCTTATAGTGAACTTAAAAGAAAAGAAATTGACACTCCTATTGAACCTAGGAGAAGTCAAAGACAAAGGACGGAAAAAGAACTTTCTTTTGATTTTATATCCTCTCAAGCTATTGTCTTCCTTGTAGAAGGTAATAGGAACTCTCTACTTAATAAAACACCAATTTTATTTAGTGTAGAGGATGATCCTAAAATATTTAGTGAGGCTATGAAATCTAGAGTTGCTGCTTTTTGGAAAGAAGCGGTAAATGATGAAATGGATTCAATATTGTCTAACAATACTTGGATTCTAGTTGATTTACCTCAAGGTTCAAGAAATAGGCTGTAAATGGGTATTTCTTAAGAAGTACGCCACAGATGGAACTATTCTAACTTATAAAGCAAGATTAGTAGCTAAGGGATTTAAACAAAAAGAAGGAGTCGATTACTTTGACACTTATGCGCCGGTTGCTAGGATTACCTCAGTTAGAGTACTTCTTGCTTTAGCTTCTATATATAATATGCATGTACATCAAATGTATGTAAAAACAACCTTTCTAAATGGTAATTTAGATGATGAGGTGTACATGGAACAACCAGAAGGCTTTGTGCTACCTGGTAATGAACATAAAGTGTGTAAGCTAGTTAAATCTTTGTACGGACTAAAACAAGCTCCTAAACAGTTGCATGAAAAAATTGAATATTTATTACTCTCAAGTGGATTTAGGTATAATAATGTTGATAAGTGCATTTATTCTAAATTCAATGAAGAGTATGGTGTGTTTATTTGCCTTTGTGTGGATGACATGTTTATTATAAGTACTACTTTAAAAGGTGTAGTAGATACTAAGAAGTATCTTTCTTCTAAGTTCAAGATGAAAGATCTTGGTAAAGTTGATACAATCTTAGGTATTAAAGTTAAGAAACATAGTGGGGGTTTCGCTCTTTCACAAGCACATTATGTTGATAAAATCTTAAAAAGTATCAATATTTGAATGTGAAAGAAGTTAGTAATCCTTTTTATCCTAACTTTAAGTTATATGAAAATTCTGGCAATCTAATAGCCCAGCTCGAGTATGCTAGTGTAATTGGAAGTCTGATGTATGCAATGAGTTGCACAAGGCCGGATATTTCATATTCTGTTTGTTGACTTGCCAGATATACTAAAAATCCTGGTTGGAACATTGGAAAGTTGTGACAAGAGTTCTTGAATATCTTAAAAAAACTAAAGATTTAGGACTCTACTATAATAATTTTCCAAATGTACTAGAAGGCTATTATGATGCTAGTTGGATTACTAGCATAAGTGATCAAAAACCTACTAGTAGTTGGATATTTATGTTTGGTGGTGGTGTAGTTTCTTGGACTTCAAAGGAACAAACAGTAATTACACACTCCACCATGGAAGCTGAATTTATTGCTTTATCTTTAGCTTATAAGGAGGCAGAATGACTTAGAGATTTATTGCTTGATATAGATCTATGGCCTCGTCCAATGCCACCAACAACTTTATATTGTGATAGTGAGGCTACTATGTCTAGAGCATTGAATAAAGTGTACAATGGTAAATTTAGACATATAAGCCTAAGGCATGCATTTATTAGAGAAATGCTTAATAATGATGTTGTCACTATTGTGTTTGTTAGAATTTATAATAATTTGGCGGATCCGTTGACCAAACCTTTAGCTAGGGATTTGGTGAATTTGATAACATCAGGAATGGGATTAAAACCCCTGATCTATAATCACTAGTGATAGTAACCCAATCTTCTTCTAGTACTACCCCTAGACTGAAAGGTTTAAAGGGTAAAAACAAGTTGCTAAGTGATTGTGAGCATCTAATTAAGTGTATAGCATTCCAAGTATAATGTGCATATTTGTTACTCTTAAGTGAGCAGGTTGATAAGTAAACTCTTAATGAAATTATTTATTGGTGTTTTATTTATGTTTATTTAAATAAAACTTGAAGTAAATTCCACCTATATGATCATAAGAAGTGGTGCCGCTTCTAGCAAAAGTTTCGGGTGATCTTTTGTACATGATCATGAACTAGGATGAGCACATGGCCGGTAATAGTGCTAAAAGTTTTTGTGAATAAAAGAATGCAATTGATGGTTCATGCGTGAAATATTTCTAATCTACTTTGAGTGTTGGTTTAAGCAACCTAGCCACCAATTACTTAATTTAGATTTGTGAATTATTTACACTAAGGAAAGTTTAAAACGAAAGTTATTTTTCTTATGCATGAAATCTATGAGTGTTAAGTTGGGAATTATATTACAAACTAAGTGGGGGAATGTTAAAAAATAGTTTGTGATATAATTAAAATCATTATTGCTTAAGTGCAGTAACATTAATTTTAAAGATTCTTGTTCAAATTTTCATAATCATTATTCTCGGCCGGATGCAACTTATTCTCGGACAGACGCAACTTCTCGGAATATACACCTCGTTTGAATGGAAAGCTGAAATTCAAATTGGTGGAACAATCATCTGATTTCCATGAAAAGGTGCAACTTAGTGGATGAACCATTTCATTTCATTTCTTTGAAAAGGTGCAATGCAAATGGCCGGGTGAAAGTTTGGTGACTATTGATGAAGATGTACACGGCTACGTTTGATATTATAAGTTGTTGAGCAATGCCACATTAACTTAACTTTTTTGCATTCTTATTTCTTGTAGAAACAATCCAAAAACTTGTTATTTGGTTGTTTCATTGGTCTATTGTATCATATAAGTAATTTGCCACAAACTCAGTTAGCAAGTAGTGGGGGCAAATAACACTTTAAGGAAAGTGTCCAACACGCCTTAGACTTGTTTCATTCGCTTCAAATTTGTAATACAAAAATCTTGTATCTTTCACTTTCCTCTAATTTCTATTGTGTTCGATTCATACCCGATTAATTTATTCAACAATCTCCGATCAAGCAGCTTGGTCGTTTTTCAGTCCTAGTTGGATTTCATATTTGAATATTTAATTTTCTTTTTAAAAACAAGGTGATATACAAAAATTAAGCTTGAGGCTTAAAATAATTTTAATAAATAAAGTATCTTAAAAATTATAAATATTCTATAAAGTATTACCAATGCCATCTTGGAACTTATGTTTACTTTATAAATAGACTCCAGTAGGTACAAATTGGTAAATATAAATTGATATTAAGAGGTTGTTTATATTTTAAGATAAATAATTTACTTTTTAAATTAGAGCGAGTCTCTTAAATATTTTTTTAGTTTAGTCTTAACAGGGTCGATTCTATCAATTTTTGGCATGAGTCGAACACTCGAACTATAAAATTGTACCCATGCATTTTCTTATGCAAATTGTAAAAAGATTTGAAATTGAGCCCCTTTTCAAAATTTCAAAAAGCGGCAAACATTTAATTACTACTAGGGGTGAAAATGGGCCAAGCTAAACCGGACTTTAAGTTAAAAGGCTTGAGTCTACTTTGTTAAGTTTAGGCTCAATCCTGACCTATTATTTATAATAAACTTTTTTCATAGGTTCGACCTGATATTTTTAAGTAAAAATGTCAAGTTTGAGCCTATTTAAAGCCTGTTTAAGCTTACAAAAGTCAATTTAAATAAGAAATTAAAAGCCACACGATAATAGTCAATACACTACAAAAGCCACACGATAATATCACGATAGTCAATACAAGATACATAATACAAACAACAAAATGCACATGACAATAGATTTCATTACGCTACATCTCCAAATAATACAAATATGGTGATACAATATCCAATAAGTCCATAATAATAACAAATCCAAATACAAAATAAGTGACTGATTAGTGTTCTAATATTATATTTATATATAAAATATATGTAGTATTTTTATATAATTTATATCTTCAATAAATATATTTATAATACAATACATACATGTACTATATATAATATTATTTATTTCTATGTATTATATTTGTACTATATATAATATCATATATATATTATATGTAAGCCTTAAATAGATCGGCTTGTTGAGCTTAAAAGACTTTTTTAAATACTCACGTTTGGCTCAACTATTTAAATAGGCTTTATAAAATGTCTGAATCTGACCCAATTATTAAATAGGACAAGTTAAAATATACCCTTATGCCTTAGTAGGTTGGGCCATTGGCCCCTATTGGGTAGCCTGGCCTGCTGGCCTATTTACACCCCTAACCACTACATTAGATTTATTGTTGAATTTATTTTATACATGTATTATATGTAATATATGTAAGAGGTGTATAAAGTTAGGAGGAAATTGTGGGAAATACCCACTTAGGATAGGACAAAGAGTTATCTGACATGTGAGATAAAAAAACTAAATTTTCTACCCATTTTTGTGGTTCTTTTACCCAAATACCCTTATATTTTAAATGCAAAAGTAAGTGGGGCTCTATCTCTTTATTTTTTCTCTCTCTACTCCCTTTTTGAATTTTATAAAAAATCTGATTTTTTGGTAAATTTTTTCGAAAGCCTTCAACAGTTTTCATTTTTTAATCCACTTTTCATATTGTTGAACAATTTTTGAGACTTTTAAATAAATTTCCAGGTTTTAAATAATGGCAAATGTTTAAAAAAGTGTATTTTTTTTAATTTTCATATTTAAAATAAATTATAAATTTTAATATTTAGATTTTAAATAATTATAAATTATAGATTTTTTGATTCTTTTTTTAATTTTAAAATAAATTATAGATTTAAATATTTAGATTTTAAAATGATTTTGTGGATTTTTGACATTTTTTAATAAATTGCAATTATTTTTAAATTTTATTGAAACAATTTTCAAAATTAATAGACATTTTTTTAGAATATGTACATATACATAAAAAGGCATGATATATTTCGTGCCTCAGTTAAAATTAGGCACGATATATTTCGTGCCTCAGTTAAAATTAGCACGATATATTTCGTACCTCAGTTGAAATTAGGTACGATATATTTCGTGCCTCAGTTAAAATTAGGCACGATATATATTTCGTACCTCAGTTAAAATTAGGGACGATATATTTCGTGCCTCAGTTAAAATTAGGCATGATATATTTCGTGTCTCAGTTAAAAAATAAGCACGATATATTTCGTGCCTCAGTTAAAATTAGGCACGATATATCGTGCCTTTTTTATGTATAAGTACATATGGGTTGGCACGATATGGGCAAGATATGGACATACGATTTTATACATAGGTGTGTGTATTTGGGGGAAAGTGTACACGATTTTCAAAGAATGCATTAATTGCATCAGTTTTAAAATTCAAAATCTTTAAATTAAAGGAGGGGCATTTTTGTCAAATTAGGTGAAAAAGAGCTTTCTTATGTCTATGAGTAAAAAAGAATACTCACTATCCATAACGAGTATTTAAAAAATTCCTCCTAAAGTTAGCTAATCATTTAACGTATGGAGCTGCCATCCTTCTGGAAAATATAAAATATTAAAATATGCATCTCATGGCTATCTTTGAAAATAATGTATCGACTTTTTTCTTTTAGGACCAGACCGCCAGATACATGTGAATTGTGATGATTGATGAGTTTATAAGAAAGCAAAACGTACTATGATTCTTTTTTAAATAAAGAGTGCTTGACAATGCAATTTATTGGTTCTTATCTTATAACTACAGTACTCCACCGCAACTCAATTATTTTCCATATTTATAATTTTCTATAAAGTTTAATATAGTTATTGAGTGGAGTTAAAGTTTAATCCAGTTGGAATCACTTGATGAATTTGAACATATAATTGTTTTGAATTTTGATTTTAATAATCCAGTCGAGTTCGACCAATCTTTATGTTTTATTGGACAAAATATTATGATTTAATTTAACCTAGCGAACTACTAGAACTAACTCAAATGATTTTTTATATTATCTGAAATTCATTTTTTTTAACATAATGACAATATGTAATTATGGATTACATATCAAATAGTATGTAAATATGTACTGCGAAAGTATTCAAGATTTCAATAAATGGTGTGTTTGTAAATGCCAATCACTAAAACAAGTACTTATTTTTTTTTTTTTTTGCCAAAAAAATCACTTTATAGGGTTTGTAAATGTCAATTTTTGCATATGATTCAAGTTCATTTAATCAGAATCTAAAAGCAAAAAGACACGAGATTTATATTTTTGTTCCTAGTTTGGCTTTTACAAATCAAAAAATTATTTTTCGACTTTTTAACTAAACATTATCAACTTCTGATTGTATAAAAATAAATCACTTAATCCAATGATCCTTTAGTGGTCGATGTGAGGTACTTCCTTCGGGTACTTGCATTTTATTTTTTTATTTTATTTAATTTTTTTAAAATCCTGTGGGTTGTGGGTTTTTTACAGCTTACTTTCAAGGGAAGGAGAAGGACTTCTTACCTGCCGGCGTCATTGCTGCCGCCGGGAGATTTAACATTGCCCGGCCATGGGGGCCGGGCTGGAGGAAGTGTGTGCCGTCGGCGTTCGCTGCTGCCTGTCCCTCTCCATCTCTGTTTTCTCCTCTCCGTCCAAACCATAAACACTAAAGTAAGGAGTAAAAAAGTTGAGTGGTTTATGACGTATGTGTTTGCAGACTTGGTTTTCTTTTTCAATTTATTGGTCAGTCAAAATGGCTAGTCAACATTAGTGGTGGGTTCCACTTAAGTTTATGTGTTTATGTGTTTGCACTTTGCACTCGATTAAGTGGGTTATGTGTTTGCAGTTTGCACTGCAGACTTTTTTTTTTTTTTTTAAATGACGGGTACCCGATCGGGTATTCGGGTTCCACTTAAAGAACCCGATCCCCGATCCGACTTTTTAAAGTCGGGTATCGGGGTACCCGATCCCCGAATATTTTTAAAATTACCCGACCCGATCGGGTAATTTCCGATCGGGTCGGTCGGGTACCCAAAAACCCGACCCCGAATGCCCACCCCTAGCTTCAAGCGACAACGTGAGAGGTCGGAACTCGGTCTTAGTGGGAACATGCGATTAGAAAGAGAAGAATTCATCATGAATCAATTATTTGGGGGACTACTCCTTGTGTGGGGGCTGAAGCTCGGTCTCAACGAGAACCTATGGTTGGATAGAGAGGAATCTAGTATGGATCAATCAACTGGAGGACGAATCTCCATGCATGACAGTGAGGATATTAGGGATCTGAGAGCCATTGTGCATTTCTCGCGGTTTACATTGGGGAAACGGTTGTATAGAGAGGAGTTAAACATAAATTAATCAATTGGGAGATAATATTTTGTGCACGATAGTTAAAGATATTAGAGACTTAAAAGACAGAAGCCATTGTACATTTCTCACAGGTTTACGTTGAGTCACTTTCTAATGTGACGAGCCTATTTTTTGAGAACTAGTCGCGTGACAACATGAAATTATAGAAAAATTTCTTCTTAGAAGAAGGGTCCTTATGACGTGTGACCTTGAGTCACTTTCTAATGTGACGAGCCTATTTTTTGAGAACTAGTCGCGTGACAACGTGAAATTATAGAAAAATTTCTTCTTAGAAGAAGGGTCCTTATGACGTGTGACCTTGAGTCACTTTCTAATGTGACGAGCCTATTTTTTGAGAACTAGTCGCGTGACAACGTGAAATTATAGAAAATTTTCTTCTTAGAAGAAGGGTCCTTGTGACGTGTGACCTTGAGTCACTTCCTAATGTGACGAGCCTATTTTTTGAGAACTAGTCGCGTGACAACGTGAAATTATAGAAAAATTTCTTCTTAGAAGAAGGGTCCTTATGACGTGTGACCTTGAGTCACTTCCTAATGTGATGAGCCTATTTTTTTCAGAACTAGTCGCGTGACAACGTGAAATTATAGAAAAATTTCTTCTTAGAAGAAGGGTCCTTATGACGTGTGACCTTGAGTCACTTCCTAATGTGATGGCTATTTTTTTTCTTAACTAGTCGCGTGACAACGTGAAATTATAGAAAAATTTCTTCTTAGAAGAAGGGTCCTTGTGACGTGTGACCTTTATCCCAATCTTTTTCCGCCCCTTCCAAGGAAACTCCTGGCTCCTGCATATATATACACATTTCTGAGAAATGCAACTTCATAACCCGGGTCAAAGGATAACAATTAAAAAAAAATTCAAATCAAATCCACGAGATCTCACAATAACAACTGCAAAATTAACCAACGATGGTAATCACCCAATCCAACATCAATCCGGCGATTCACCTCGCGTCCTCCGCTTTCCGCAACCACCACCGCCTCCACTTCCTCCACAATCGCTTCCTCTTCCCACGCGCCGCTGCCTTCCGCCGCCTGACGCTCGAAGCTGCGAAAGTCAGAGCGTTCTCCACGAACGAAACTCAATCCGCCGATGATGTCGATAAGCTTCCGAGTAAGCCGCCGATATGCACGGCCGACGAGCTCCACTACGTCACTGTCAACAACTCGGACTGGCGACTCGCTCTCTGGCGATATAATCCGTCGCCGGAGGTACTGTTTTTCATTGGTTGTTCATATAGCGTATTATATATGTGAATGGTCGGTAGTTACTGTATATTTGCTTGATGTGACGCCGTAGTGAGTGAACTATCACAAAGCTCCTATATGCAGTTGCTTTACGTGATTTACGGTTAAACTTGGAAGCTTTTCTGCACGCAAAGGACAAATTAAATGCTCTGGTTAAGATATATATTGTTACATTTAACTAAAGTATAAATGAGCTGGTGCAGATTTCGATTACATTTTAACTGAAGATAATTGAAGTTTGAGAAACTTGTATTCAGTTGTAAAAATTCTGCTGTGTCAATTGAGAAAGATTATTATTTTCAGAATGGAGAATTAAGTTGGAAGTGTTTTTATTTGGTAGCAGGCTCCACGAAGAAATCATCCCCTGTTGCTGTTGTCGGGTGTGGGAACAAATGCCATTGGATATGATCTGTCACCTGGGGTTAGTTTACTTCCGTGCTAATTCATGCACATGCAGTTTCATTTAAAATTTGGATTGCCGTGTGTTAAAAATTTGTATACTTTGTCTAGACACTTGGCTGCAGATGTTACCAAAATGGGGTCCTGGTGGTTTAATTACTGAATTGCATCCCAGTGGCATTTTCCTATTCCGATTAAAGAAAGATTTTCTCTTTTTTGGGGGTGGAAATAGTATATAGTGATGCAACTATATTCCATGATCTATATGATCTAATTTAATGGATATATTGAATGCTTAGTTTACAAGTTTACTTGCGCCTATTTTGAAGTGGTTGAGGTTACAAAACTATCAGCGGTTGGATGATAGATATAGTTGTCACTTTTCAAGGGAAAGAGACTCATGGACGTGAAATATAAACAATCAATAATATTCATTGGTAGTGTAAAATCGACTCAGAACTAAAAAACTGATTTATTTGACTAAGCATGAAATTCAGTATATTCTATTTTTCTGGGATGCTGATTGCATGCTTGGACTTGAATTTATAGTTATGCTATAACTTTTTTTTTTGAAGCAGTATACTATAGTGTTTTTGCTAGTACCTCTTACCCTTGAAAGGGAATGAGGTAAAAAGAAAAAGGAGAAAAACTAATTATCGCATCTGCTTTCATTAAACACTCTTGCAGTCTTCATTTGCCCGTTATATGTGTGGCCAAGGATTTGATACTTGGATTCTAGAAGTTCGAGGGGCTGGGTTGAGTACACAAACATCAGATCGTAAGGACGTTGAGAAGTCAGCTCATGCAATATCTGATAAAATGGAAGCTGCTGCCGAAAATGTGACCAGTGGGGCTCTTCCTGCAGACCAGCAGTCAACCATGGTCCAGATTACCCCAGAAAAATCTGAGACAGCTGTGGTCAATGAAGAACCAACTGGGGTTGCAACAGCATGGGATGAATCAAGACTTGCGACAGGATTTACAGAAACTTTTACACGCTTGTCAGAAAGACTTTCTGGATTTCTTAGTGAAAGTCAGTCACAGATTATGTCTGCCAAATTTTTTGATCAAATATCAAAACTTTTGGAGGATTCCTTTATACTCGCACGCTTCAGTGAGATAAGGGTTAAGTTTTTAAGTTTGCTGGGAAGAAGGCAAAACTCTGGTGTAGCTGGCCAGATTAGGGATCTAAGTCAAAAGCTAGTAGATATTATTGAAGAAGGTCAGCGTTCTGTTACGCCTCAACTTTTTGATCTGCAAGAGCGCCTATTAACAACAGTAGATGATTTCCAGAAGCAATTGGACTTGATTGTCAAATATGATTGGGACTTTGATCATTATTTGGAAGAGGACATCCCTGTTGTGGTGAGGTGACATTTCTCTTTGGTGATGGCTGTGCATGCTGTATTTCACCTTCTGACATTGTAGTTTTAGAGTTACTATATTTTTATTAACATTTAACATTGATAGATTGTGTGTTCTCCCATTGACCATTTCATAGATGGAATACATAAGGGCCCAGAGCAAACCAAAGGATGGTCGGTTACTTGCAATTGGTCACTCCATGGGGGGTATTTTGCTATATGCCATGCTATCACGATACAGTAAGTTTGGTTCCCTATATCACCTTGTGTAGATGATGTTGACTTGCTACTTTTACTCGGCGTAAAACAATTTATTTTTTCATATTCCGAAGGAACTTTCAAGCTTAATATAAATGTATACTGGTTTTCGTCTTTTTTCCTTCTCTTTTGCAAACTACTAATATTTCAGAATCAATCTCACCTGGATATAGGTGTTTCATTCAAACTAGTATAGTTTTATGCTAACTGAGCAGTAGGACATGGTCATTTTAGTTTGTTCTTATCTTTCAGTTTTGTTTATTTACGACCAACCAAACTATAGGGTCGAGTTTCATTGCATTCACAAATTACTTGAGTGGTAATTCTTTATTGGTTATACAGTTGGTCATTAGTTTTGCTGTTCTGTTTTATAGTTCGATTTAATCAATATCAAGCTTTTGGCTCTCTAGCAATTGAATATCTGACTATCGGAGTATCATATACATATGTAATGATGATATTTCAACGATTTCCTGTCCATAATCATGTCTTGGTTGTCATATTTCTTTCTGTCTATGCTTGCAAGTTTTAATGATATGTTGGTATTTAAAGGTTCAGAAGGAAGAGATCCCGGATTAGCCGCTATTGTTACATTGGCTTCATCACTCGACTACACATCATCGAAATCATCACTCAAGCTGCTTCTTCCCCTCGTTAGTAGCAGTCTTTTATATCCAGCGCCTTTAAGTCAGAAGTAAATTCTTAATACCTGTGCAAATAATTTGTAATACACTGTTCGTGTCCTGCAGGCTGATCCTGCACAGGCTCTTAATGTGCCTGTTGTTCCTTTAGGAGCATTGGTATCTGCATCTTATCCTCTTTCTTCCCGTCCGCCTTATGTCTTATCATGGATGAATGACCTTATATCAGCACAGGATATGATGCACCCAGAGCTTTTGAAGAAGCTGATTTTAAACAATTTTTGTGAGTCAGATGGTTTCTCCTGTCTTAGAATTTGTACTTTTTCTCATTGAAAAAAGTGACTGCATTGATCTCTATGTTAAGCTCTAGAATAATGCCTCCAAGATATTTATTAGCAGGGAAAGTATTATTGTCGGAAAGGAGAATTGTCCAGTTTTTTTTTTTTTTTTTTATTTTATTTTATTTTTTTTTTTATCTAAAGTTCTCATTTTACATGATAAGTGATGACAACTGCTACACACCTATTTTATTCCTGTCTGTAATAAGATGTTTTTTGCATAGCTCTACATGTTAGATAGATGGAATATCCTGTTCTTGCTTTAGTTCTTCAAGAGAGATTTATTGAGCACAAAGCTTAAAAGGGCATCATTCTGGCCTCGGTATCGTAATAATCTTCTTTTACTGTACATGGGGAAGATCTCAATTAATTTCTTCGGGATATTTAATTATGAATCTATGATTGGTAATACAAAGTAAAAATTAAAACCTGATTAACATGAACTTCATTACTGCTGGCAGGTACTATTCCTGCTAAACTATTATTGCAGCTGGCGACCGCTTTTCGAGAGGGGGGCCTCCGAGACAGAAGTGGTGAATTTTTCTACAAGGATCATCTTCATAAAAGCGAGGTCCCTGTCTTAGCTCTTGCGGGAGATCAGGACTTGATTTGTCCACCTGAAGCCGTACATGGTTTGTTTTCTTGTCCTCCTCCAACTAACATAATTCTGTGAGGCTAATAATATTAGCAACTTGTTTTATTATCCTTTTCAAATATGTCAAGCAGAAACCGTGAAGCTCATTCCCGAGCACTTGGTCACATATAAAGTATTTGGAGAACCTGATGGTCCACATTATGCTCATTATGACTTGGTCGGAGGGCGGCTGGTATGTATAAATTACTATGCTTTCTTTTTTTATAGTTAGACGTTTTTTTCAAGAAATTGGTAAACTCAGGCTTGGCGACCCAACCTTATCTATTCTCTGGCAGGCTGTGGAACAAATATACCCTTGTATAATCCAATTTCTAAGCCGTCATGATGTGGATCAATAATCGTAGGCATGATATTGTAATTCTCTGGTATTATTACTTCATCATATTTAAAGTTATTGGTTATGGTGGTGTTCTGAGGATGCCATGGGCAGGGCTGGTGAGCTATTCTAACATCCTGCTTTAGTTTCACAATAATTTGAATAATATTCTCATGGTGATTTAAATGTACTGCCATTTTAATGATGTAGGGGGTGTGGGAATTTCGTTCTTCCCAAAGGATCCTCAATCTATAGACAGAGCTCCGAATTAAGTCATACACAAAAGATGCTTATACATTTAGTAAACAAATCATGTCAGCTTGTCATTGTGTTTTACTCTCTAGTCCCTTGTCATACTTTCAGGTCTTTCCTTTCAAGTTCCAATGTTGTTATTTGATTTCTCTTTTGTCAGCCAAGAAATGTAAAGTAGAAGTAAGCATGTTATTTGTAAATGACATAAATTTATTGTCTTGTTTCCAGACATTATACTGGAATTGTAATTCTGTTGTTTTAGAAATTATCTGTAATGAAGAGTATATTTAAGTGTATGTTATGATTTGAGGAATACAGTAATGTGATGTAGATTTGTTGATAGAAATTATTAGCCTAAATTTGAACTGATTTTAAATGCCAGAGAGAAATGTGATCAATTTTCCTGTTAATTGTGGTGAAAATCTCTGACGGTCAGTCACTCAATCCCAGAACCAGAAATATGGGTTTGGAGTTCAATTTATCGACAAATTTGGATATCTGACTCGAATTCGATTAATCGAATTTCGAATTGGGGATACTAAAATGTCCAATTCAATTCGATTAAATTGGGGATACTAAAATGTCCAATTCAATTCGATTAATTCGATTCGAGGAAGATGAAAAATTTGAAATTCGATTCGTTGAACACTCGTCATCTCCTGTGATGATTGGAAAGGAAACATAACTCGTGCCGAGACATGCATTTAGAATAGCAAATAACATTGCTTAGCCCAAGTCTTGAAACTCCTATTAGAAGTACAGGGTTTACACTCTGAATAAATTTCTACTTCTTGATTACCAGGTTTTCTCTCTCAGAAAAAAAAAAGATAAAAAAAAGGCTTCATCACTTAGATCACTCGCGCATGGCAGCAGATTTGCAGACAGGACATGCATTTTTGTGTAGGAGCCACTGCTTTATGCATTGAATGTGATGATGGTGACCACAATCCAGTGTTCCTATATCATCATCTCTTCTACATTTTTCCTGCATAAATAAATATAACACATCATCATTATTACCAATACCAAGCTTGTCTGTCTTTGCCATTGGCCGAAAGCCCGAAACCATACTTTGCCACTTGGTCAGTGTTGACAATAACAGTCATGTAAAAATCACTAACTTGCAGAAATCACAACTTGCAAAAAGATCTTGTAAAATTCAGAAAAGCACTAAATTTTATTTATTTGGTCGCCGAAAATTAGAATTTGCCAGAAATATATATGTGTCCACATTTGTTGACGCGGAAAGTGGAAACCAATTTTGTTTATATGCACATCCTAAAAATGAGTTTTTTATTTCCTAAGTTTTTGTCCCAATCAACATGTCAATTCACCTATTCGATGTACACATAAGCTAAATTGGATTCAACTTCAAACGGTTTGGCCGGAAATATGGAAACATAAATTTTTTTAACAAATTACCGAAATCGAGAGTATTTTGAAAGGTACCGACTTTTTTTGGAAATCCTGATTTCTGCATGACTGTTATTGTCAACCCTAGGACTAAAATTGCAATTTACCCAAAAATAGAATATGAAAGAAAAAGCAAGATAGCAAAACTCACTTGGCAAATGCTACACTTCCAATCTTTCTGACCATTTACAAGCAATGAAGTAGAATCAGAGTTAAACTGCTTGAGTTTCCTTAAACAGCTAGAAATCTCTTCCTCTTGCAATCCAGTACCCACATATCCAATCTTATCACCCAAATCAAGCAGCTCCTGTTACATAATCAACACAACTGAATCACATTCTTGGCCAAAATGGGCTTGTAATAATACTAAATGTGGATTGCTTTTTCATTGAGAAATTGGCAAAAAAACCTCATATGACATATCATCAACGTTGAGTCTCCAGCCTTGGTATTGATCGTGTTCTCGGAGGAATCTTGCAGACAGTATAGGTCGTTGCAACATCAGCATCTGCAGTTTTAGTATCATTTTTAAGTAAAGGGTAGTTTTATCCAATAACGCGATATTCGATCCGGATCAGTCTCAACGAATCAGGACCCAGACCATAATCTACTTAGTGATTATAGGTTTTTGGAACTGAATCATGATGAAAAGAGGAGAGTGCTTCTACATAAGTTTAAAGGTTAGTTACAAAAAGTACCCCTAAAGCTTGGTGTAATTGCAGAAAAAACTCTAGCTAAGTTTCAAAATTACAAAAAGTGTCTATGAAGTTTGGTACTACGGTAAAACCAACAGAATTTGCGTAAAGTCGATAATGCCTTAACGGAATTCCAAAGATAGATAAATTGAAGAAAAGAAAAAGAATTTGATGGACAAATTTACCCCAAATCTTAAAAAAACAGAGGGGTGTAAATTATTTCTTGTTCATAACTAGAATGGGGTATTGTAAGATTCTGGAGAGGGTTTTGATGTTATGTAATTTATGGAAATTTGTGAACAGTACTGCATGGGAAATTTTGTGATCAATTTTTTTGATAACGTCAACAAATTCGGTCAAGTCAACTAACGATTGCCGATCAAGGTAAAATATTAGACGAAAACAAACCTTATAGATACTTTTTGTAAATTTGAAACTTAGTTGGGTCTTTTATAACTACCCCAAACTTCATGGGAGCTTTTTGTAATTATCCCTAAGTTAAAAACATAATTACAAGAAACACGACTTTAGGCCATACCTCTATGATTTCTCCTGCAGATTGATGATTAGTTCTGGAGCCACTACCACTGGATAAAATTGCAGGAAAAACAGGAGCAGGGCAATCTTCATTTCTCCTAGCTTCACGAGAATGCTAATTAATGTAACAAAATTGAGTTAGTAACTGAAAACTATTTCCTTTATCTGTTAACAGCTCAACAGAGAACTTTAAATAACTTATTTCAGCTTATAAGCTGGCCAGAAGAAAAGCAAGAAAGACTGGTTTAGATTTAAGTTTGGCATTCTTTTTTCAACCCAAAAAAAATGGTCTCATTATTTGTAGGGTAAAAATAAGAAAGTTCACACAAACAAGAAAACGGGTATTAACTTTAACAATGCCAAACAGGCTTAGGGGTGAAAATCGAACCAAGTTGCTCGATACTCGACTCGAGATCGATTGTTAAAAGCTCAGTTCATTAACATAATGAACCAAGCTTGAACATAATTTTTTATTGTCGAGCTCAAGCTTGATTAGTAAAAAAAACATAATATGTAAAAAAATCAAACTATTCGAACTCGTTCGTGTTCGGCTTAACTAAGGCTCGTTCAAGTTCAACTCGATTAATAATTAAACCAAGCTCAAACACGACTTTTAAAGATCGCTACTAATCCAAACAAGTTTGAACAATGATATCTTTGTCTCAACTCGATTAGTTTTCACCCCGGCTTTAGGGATTTTGAAGCATTGAGTTTCCAATTCATCTCCCTGTATATGTTTTTTAAAAAACAAATATCAGCAACAAAAACTATATATTATACCTTTCTATGATCAGGCCTTGGAGCAGTATTCCTATTTCTTGGTGCAAAATCAGAAGAAATGCCAATCCCAGGAGGAGTACAACAAACATCATTAACATCAACAACAACGTTTTCTAAATTTCTCCGATTTTGCGATGTCATTTTAACCCTTTTCTGATTTCTTGTTCTCTTAGCTTCCCACTCAGCTGCTGACCGTATGATTCCAGGCGTAGATACTGGCAATGAGGTCCCTTTACATCCCAGCCCTTTAAATTTCACAAACAAAAACCTCTTCTTCTTGTTGGGATTTTCACTAAGTGAGTTTCTTGATTCAGTTGTACAATGATGTCTGGATTCTGAAAATGAGGGTAATTTCTTGCGTTGGTTTTGTGATTTTCTGTATATTGTGCGTTCATTTGTTGGTTGGGGCATGATTGAATGAAGAAAGAAAAAAGAAAATGGACTAAAATTTAATTTGGGTTCAAAATAGTTGAAAGAAATATTCTTGAATTTGAAGAATGGGATGTGACAAGGAAGAAAATGGCATTTTTTTAGGGAAAATTACAAAAAGACTCCTAAGGTTTGGGCGAATTACAGAACAACTAGGAAGTTTTTGAAAATTACAAAAATAATCCTGATTATATCTTAAATTTAAGTAATGGTGACAATTCGTGACGCGATACGATAAATCGACACGAACTCAATCTGAAGTTACTAAGAAAAATCCGAACCCGAAAACGACTAATACGAATCTGACACGATGTTACCAATTTGTCTAAAATGTAATTATTTTATATGTTAACTAATTTTTGATGCATTTTAAGCATAACTCGAAATCACCTGAAATTAACCCGAAATCAAACACGAACCCGGCTTGATGATCCAAATTGCCACCCTAAACTTAAGGAGGTAATTGTAATATTATGATAAACGTAAGAGATTTTTTGAAATAAAAATTTCATACGAAATAGGAAAATGTAAGACGGTTCAAACTAAAAGGGATTTTTTTGTAATTTTTTTTAAAAAATTGGGGTTTTTGTAATTAGCCCGAACTTCAAGGTTTTGATTTATTATCACTTTTTTTTTAAACAAAAACACAGTTGTCTATGTTCTGCTATGTTTTGGTTTTATTGTCCATATTCCTGCTTTGTTGATGACAACCCAAGACAATTTTGTCCTTGTGTACTTAATAACCTTTTTTCTGTACTGTCATTTCTTTTCTGCACACTTGTCCAACATGTTTTTCAACCTTTATTTAGTTTTCAGGAGCATGAAAACTTATTCAAAAACCAACTTATGGCTGTAACTATACAAAAAATTTGTCTTCTCTTGGTATTTTATAAAATGACATTAAGATGCTACCATGTGCTAAGACGTATGTAGATACATAAATTTACCAAGACTTAGGATGTAATAATTACCTACAACATAAGAAGTAATCATAATGCATATAAGACTAGGGATGTAAACGAATCGAGTCGAGCCGAACATAGTATTGTTCAAACTTGTTTGAATTATAATCGAGCTTGAAGAATTGTATTTGAGCTTAGTTTGATTATTAAGCGAATTGAGCTCGAAAAATTGTGTTTGAGCTTAGTTTAATTATTAAGCGAATTGAGCTCGAACGAGCTTTAGTCGAGCCAAACACGAATCGAGCGAGTAGCTTGAAATTTTATTACATATTTATCTCTTTTTTTATTAATCGAGCTCGAGCCGAGCTTTACATCTTATCGAACGGAAAAATATGTTCAAGCTTGGTTTGTTATGTTAACAAACTAAACTCAAACGAGCTTTTAACGATCGATCTCAAATCGAGCATCGAGTTGGTTGGTTCCGTTTTCACCCCTACATAAGGCTAGAGAATATGAATGATTTTTGTACCTTTCTAATGAGATTTATCGAGATATTTATAGGTATTTTAAAATGAGTTGTTACCTAATATTTTGTAGTGTACGAATTAAGCACTGTTAGGCCCAATAAAGTATAAATATCCTAATGAATTTTATCAATTAACATGATAATTATTTGGGCCAAAATTAAGGTTGGCAAGTCTCATTTATGGTGATTTTTCTTCAATAACCCAAAGCTCGTGGACTCTTGTTGCAATTTTACACTTTCAATTACCAAAATATTAAAAATAAAATACGGTAAATTATAAAAATTATCCTTGAGGTTCAATATAATTACAAAAACGTTCAGTTATCATTCAAAATTACAAGTACCTCGTAATCACTGATGTTTATATTTACTTAACAAATATTATCTCTTGAGAATGTAGTTTGTAAAGTTGAACAAATATCAATGGACATTTCTAATTAAAGAAAATTATGATTAATTAACCCAAGAAAGTATTAGCTTTACTACTTGATGGCTCAAAAGCTACCTTTAAAACCGTAGGCAAGTGCACCTATCGTTTTATAGTATAGATTATTGAGTACCGAGTGTCATTCCACGAGGATTGTAAGTACTAATAATTACCGTCTTTTTGTTATTTAATCTAACAATTTTCAGAGTTTTTGTTTGATAAAAAAAATAAAGAATCTAAATTATCAAAGTGTAAAAATGAAGTAAAATTTGTAGAATAAGAAATCAAGAGATAGAAGTGTGTTTGAATATAAATCCCTCTAGAATGTTTTTGTGATTTGACAAGTTAAAAAATTCAACCATAAGCCCTTAAGTAAAAACCAACCTCTTTTAATAAAATCTTATGTTATGTGGACTGTAGAAATTCCCGATTTAAGTTAATCCCTTTCTCAAGGCGAAAAACTCCTAATCTCAAGTTGATTAACTGAAATCTCGTTCTAGTTAAAACCCCCAAGATTGCATTATAACGATTTATGAATTCCCATATTAGGTTTGACACTAATCCAGAAGATTTATGTCGTCCTATATCTAGGATTGCATGCAACTCTTTTCACTTATACAATTTCTTTTTCACCATAAATCTTTCGATTACCCGATGAAGAAAAGATATCAAATTAATATACCGGAAATATTAACTCAAATGAGATAAGCATGATATAAGTGAATCACACAAGACATGATAATTTTATTAAAAACATACAAACCTCAATCACAAATCCATTCTAGAGTTCATTACACTCAAACACTAAGATTTTAGCTACTCATGATCTTGACAAAAGAGTAAATTACACAAGAAGATTTAAGTATTGTAGACATGGTGTACTTATCTTTCTCAAAATCTTAATGGACTTCTTCCTTGATTGATGATGTTGTTCCAAGCCTTTTTCTCCAATATTGCCCCAAGCTTTCTTCTCCAAGACCTCTTGATCCCAATTCTACTTAATGAAATGAATACAATGAATATTTCCTGAGTATCTAATGAATGAATCTCCCAATTTCAACCCTTGGCTTTTATAGGCAACCAATACATTGATAGTACTCTCTTTTATTAAACAATCACCCCCATTTTCCTTGTTGGTTGGTGAATTCTTGTATTCAAGTGATGAGGGAGGGGACATGAAGACATGTTTCAGCAAAATAGGGTGTTAAAAGTGTACAAAAGTGGCCAAAATGGGTTGGTTGGTGAGTTTTCCCCAAATTCCGCAAAGAAAAGTTGCAAAAAGAGGTCCTGGACACGGCCATGTCGCCCGACACGGCTAGGCCGTGCTGTTTAATTGTGCAGGAACTCAACTTGACATGGCCGTGCTTCCTGGACACGGCCAGGCCGTGTTCCTGGACACGGCCGTGTTGGAGGCTGTTTTGTGCAAAAATTTTGAGTTTTTGGCTCCCGGCGGAACACGGCCGTGTTGCTCGACACCCCCTGCCCGTGTTGGACCAAAAAGGCCCCGAAATGACGCGTTTGGCTTGGAATTTCAAGCGTTTTTGCATCCTTAAACTCCCCGGTATGTTTTGACATGAATCCATGGTCCGAAATTCACCAAAATTAGCCCCGAATGGTCAATCTACATCAATAAAATCACCTCGGAGTAATATGAACTATGTACAATCAAAAATTTACAAAACTAACAATAAAATAACTCGAATTCTACTCAAATATACACATAAAACATGCATAAAAAGACCCTTATCAAACCACCTCCAACTTTGAACTTTGCTTGTCCTCAAGCAAAACATTATATCAAAAAGAGGGATTCAATAAATCACAACATACAAAGATGATTTTTTTTTTTTTCAACATATTGAACATAATCGATCAAGTTCTTGGCCTTCTCAACTGAATTAACCATTAAGTAAAAACATAGTTTTGTAAAGCGATCGATTGTCAAGAAAGATCAATATCGGCGAGCATTATTCGGACTTGAAATCATCACTCCACAAATCACGATAGTTATGAACAATTTCAATTCAATAACGCCATGAAAATACAAGAATTCAATAGATCATTGTAGTTAGCCTACTAGTCATATAACCAAGCTTCTTGAACTTTATTGGAATGAGAAGTCAATGAGTATTCATTCTCTTTTTTTTTTCTTTTTTTTTTTTTGACCTTTCGAGACATGCTTCCACTAGGTTTATATTTTGAATTTCTTCAAACACTCCTAGGGTGGTTTCTCATACTCATATTTGTGTCGCGTCGTTTTACGTAAAAGACAAACATGGGGCTCATGAATGCTCCTAGTTACTAAGCAACAACAAATAGAGGAGTATAACCTCGATTGGTCCGTTTTTTTTTCTTCTTTTTCTTTTTTTTTTCATTTTTCTCTTTCTTTTTTTTTATTCGCAAGCTTGGTTTAACAACTCGTTAACCACTACTAAATCACGAGTTCTCAGACGTTCATAGTGTTAGGTATCGTCGTATATGCCTTAACACATCAAGTATTTATGGTGTTAGAGATCTCATCAAAATTTTGCCTGCATCCACGTCAATCTATCCTAGACAATCAATTGCTTCACATTGAAAACACAAATTAACAAGTTAATGTAGGTATAATTGGGCCAAGTTATTGACTAGCAAACATTCAATTTGTTAAAAAAAAAATAAAAATAAACCACATCTCTCACAAACAAGCATACAAGCATTCCGAAAATATTATTGTACCCACCTCCAACTTTTAAGATTCACATTGTCCTCAATGTGAAAGAAAGAAATGGACAAACACACACAACACACTCAACAAAAAAAAGCAAAGAAATTAGAATGATATAAAAGAGGTGAAAAAAAAAACGACCTTACTACAATAGTGGAATCGGTGTTGAGCGATCATTGGGTTGTTTTGGTACGGGACCTTCAACGGCATCTTCATACCTAATCAAAGTTAAGCAACATACAACTCGAATACCGTGAAATCTCAAATATTCCCAATTAGGACAACCAAAAAGATGTTCAAGAGTTTTTTTTTTTTTTGATTTGAAAATGACTCTAAGGACTTGTGATTATTTTGAAAGAAAATAAAATAAAAAAAATAAAAATAAATGAAAACAATTGCACACAAACATCGGGTTGCCTCCCGGGTAGCGCTTCTTTAACGTCGTATAGCTGGACCATTTCACCTAAATGTGAAGATTTAATCGGGTGGAGCCTTGAACTTATGAAAAAAATTATCTCTTTGAACAACATCGCCACCTGTATCGATTTTCGAACAATTGACCTTCATGGTCCTATTTTTCTGCATGATATTCTCAAAATGGGATTTATCTGTGGAAACTTTTGCACATTGAACAACACATATTTTCAAGGATTTATTAGAAGACATATCAAGCAAAGAATCATTTATCCTTGTCTCAATCAAGTTTATAGGAAAACAAGTATCATTTATAGGATTTCTCAAAGTAATTTTAAAGATAACTTGTTCACCCCCTACTCTCAAAGTAAGCTTTCCATCATGCACATCAATGAGAGATTTAGCGGTAGCCAAAAATGGACGTCCTAGAATTAAGGGAACTTCTTTATTATCATGCATGTCAAGAATAACGAAATCGACTGGAAACACAAATTTATCAATCTTGACTAACACATCATGAATAATACCTCTAGGATGTTTAATCGATTTATCGGCTAATTGAATGTCCATCCTAATAGGTTTAAGTTCACCTAATCCCGCATGCTTAAATGTTTCATAAGACATCACATTGATACTAGCTCCCAAGTCGGCTAGTGCCCTATCAACAGGTAAACCATCAATTGTGCAAGGAATAATAAAGCTTCCTGGATCATTAAATTTTTGTGGTAGTTCATTGGAAGGACATTTATCATTCAATTGCACATTTGATAATTTGTTAAGCTTATTTTCACTAGGAATGATGTCATTAAGATCCCTAACATGCTTTGAAGGAGGGTCAACAAATGGAATATTAGTATGTAATTGCTTGAATGACTCAAGGTACTTACCAAATTTGTCCTCCTTTCTATCTTCTTCAGTTAAACTCCGGTAAGGGATCTTGGGCTTGTATTCGGCGACCACCTTTTTCATGGGCTTTTCTTCGTGTTTGTCGTCCTCCACATATTTTTGCATGGTGGCGTTGGCATAATCATGCTCATATGGAAAATTGATGGTGATTGCCTTTACGTGCTCCCTTGGGTTTGGCTCGGTGTTACCCGACAAACTTCCTTGTGGCCTTTCGGAAATCATCTTCGCAATCTGGCCTATTTGGTTTTCCAGATTATGGATAGATGCCTCTTGATTTCTTAAGGATGTTTCCACCGCCTGGAATCGGGTATCTGTTGATTGCACAAACTTTGTTATAAGATCTTCCAAGTTAGGTTTACCTTGATTTGGCTGAAATCCGGGAGACGTGTGTAGATCAGGATTGGGATTAGGTCGTGGTTGGCCTTGATTTCCCCAACCAAAATTAGGATGTTGTCGCCACCCAGGATTATATGTGTTCTTGGTAAGGATTACTTGGGTAATTTCTGCCTTGATTCCCAACGTAATTAGCATGTTCAGCATGAGGTATTGTGTGTGGGCAGTCCTGATGATTATGCAATCCTCCGCAAGTTTCACAAGATAAAACATGCGGTGGTGGTGGTTTAGGAGCTGCTAGATCGTCGATCTTTTGGGTCAATGCTTCGACCTGTGCGGCGAGCGTAACTACCGCATCTGCATTATACACACCAACTGACCTGTTAGTTTTACCTCGTATGGATTGTCATTGGTAGCCGTTCATGGCCATTCCCTCGATCAAATCCTGAGCGGCTTCCGGCGTTTTGTTATTAAGAGTTCCCCCGGCCGCTGCATCGATCATTTGTCTTGTTGCAGAAAGTAGCCCATTATAAAATGTTTGGACTTGCATCCAAATAGGTAGGCCATGGTGTGGGCATTTCCGCAACAATTCTTTGAATCTCTCCCAAGTGTCGTCTGAAGGTCTCGTCATCTTCTTGAGTGAATGAAGAGATTTCATTCCTCAATCGTGCGATTTTGGCGGTGGAAAATATTTCAAAAGGAACTTTTCGCCATGATGTTCCACGTTGTAATCGTTCCTTTGGCAAAGTATTTAGCCATTGTTTAGCTTTGTCCCCAAGAGTAAATGGGAATAGGTGTAAGCGGATGGCATCATCACTGACCCCATTGATTTTGAATGTATCGCAAATTTCGAGGAAATTTGCGATATGATTATTCGGATCTTCGTCTAGTAGGCCATCGAATTGAACGAATTGTTGCACCATTTGAATGACATTCGGTTTGATTTCGAAATTATTGGCTACAACAGCGGGCCTCACGATGCTAGATGATGTGCCGTCCATAGACGGCTTTGCATAGTCATACATGGTTCTTTGTTGTTCATCCGCCATATCGGGATCTTTGCCTTCGTTAATATCCTCCTCGTGAGTCAGATTAATACTTTCCTCTGTGTTGCTACCGGCGGTGTCGCGCTTCCAAATTCGGCGACGAGTAGGCATGCACTGCGGTAAATAAAGAGGATAAGTGTAATCCAAGACTTACAAAGATAGATAAAAAGAAAGACAAATGATGAAATAAAATAAAAAAATGATTAAATTAACAAAAATAAGGTGTCCTTAATATTACAATCCCCGACAACGGCGCCAAAAACTTGATGGCTCAAAAGCCACCTTTAAAACCGTAGGCAAGTGCACCTATCGTTTTATAGTATAGATTATTGAGTACCGAGTGTCATTCCCACGAGGATTGTAAGTACTAATAATTACCGTCTTTTTGTTATTTAATCTAACAATTTTCAGAGTTTTTGTTTGATAAAAAAAATAAAGAATCTAAATTATCAAAGTGTAAAAATGAAGTAAAATTTGTAGAATAAGAAATCAAGAGATAGAAGTGTGTTTGAATGTAAATCCCTCAAGAATGTTTTTGTGATTTGACAAGTTAAAAAATTCAACCATAAGCCCTTAAGCAAAAACCAACCTCTTTTAATAAAATCTCATGTTATGTGGATCGAAATTCCCGATTTAAGTTAATCCCTTTCTCAAGGCGAAAAACTCCTAATCTCAAGTTGATTAACTGAAATCTCTTTCTAGTTAAAACCCCCAAGATTGCATTATAACGATTTATGAATTCCCATATTAGGTTTGACCCTAATCCAGAAGATTTATGTCGTCCTATATCTAGGATTGCATGCAACTCTTTTCACTTATACAATTTCTTTTTCACCATAAATCTTTCGATTACCCGATGAAGAAAAGATATCAAATTAATATACCGGAAATATTAACTCAAATGAGATAAGCATGATATAAGTGAATCACACAAGACATGATAATTTTATTAAAAACATACAAACCTCAATCACAAATCCATTCTAGAGTTCATTACACTCAAACACTAAGATTTTAGCTACTCATGATCTTGACAAAAGAGTAAATTACACAAGAAGATTTAAGTATTGTAGACATGGTGTACTTATCTTTTTCAAAATCTTAATGGACTTCTTCCTTGATTGATGATGTTGTTCCAAGCCTTCTTCTCCAATACTGCCCCAAGCTTTCTTCTCCAAGACCTCTTGATCCCAATTCTACTTAATGAAGTGAATACAATGAATATTTCTGAGTATCTAATGAATGAATCTCCCAATTTCAACCCTCGGCTTTTATAGGCAACCAATACATTGATAGTACTCTCTTTTATTAAACAATCACCCCCATTTTCCTTGTTGGTTGGTGAATTCTTGTATTCAAGTGATGAGGAGGGGACATGGAGACATGTTTCAAAGAAAATAGGGTGTTAAAAGTGTACAAAAGTGGCCAAAATGGGTTGGTTGGTGAGTTTTCCCCAAATTCCGCAAAGAAAAGTTGCAAAAAGAGGTCCTGGACACGGCCATATGCCTGACACGGCCAGGCCGTCCGCGTTTAATTGTGCAGAACTCAACCCGACATGGCCGTGCTTCCCAACACGACCAGGCCGTGTTTCTGACACGGCCGTGTTGGAACAAACACAATCGGCCGTGTTGGAGGTTGTTTTGTGCAAAAATTTCGAGTTTTTGGCTCCGTGAAACACGGCCGTGTTGCCCGACACCCCTGCCCGTGTTGGACCAAAAAGGCCCCGAAATGACGCGTTTGGCTTGGAATTTCGAGCGTTTTTGCATCCTTAAACTCCCCGATATGTTTTGACATGAATCCATGGTCCGAAATTCACCAAAATTAGCCCCGAATGGTCAATCTACATCAATAAAATCACCTCGGAGTAATATGAACTATGTACAATCAAAAGTTTACAAAACTAACAATAAAATAACTCGAATTCTGCTCAAATATACACATAAAACATGCATAAAAAGACCCTTATCACTACTGCCTGCTCGTTTAAATCTCTAATTTGAAATAGCAAAATTAGAACTTTAAAAAAGAAGGTGCCATTAAAAAGTAACCAATAATTTGAATACCATCTTAACTCCAAGTAAACTAATAAAATCTTTATAAAAAAAATTCATTCAGGTTACATTTGGATGGGAGGATTTGGATTTGGGGAAAGGATTTAGGGAAGGATTTCAAATGAATCCAAATAAAAAGGATTTGAAATCCTTCAAAATGACTATAAAAATAGCTTCCAAAGATTTGAAATCCATACAGAAGGATTCCATCCAAGCAACCTCAATGAATTTGCGTATTTGCCCTCAATCACCCACTTCCATCATCGTTGAACAGCGTATTAAGGCCCAACCAGAGAGCCCATGAAGCCCATATATAACCCAAATCCTCAAGAAACAAATATGTACCGAACCAATTGGGCTGACTGGAAAAGTTAAACAAATTGAACTAGAATTGGGCAGAGGCCGCGCGAACGCAGGCCCCATCTAACACAAATTATGACGTAGGCTCGGCCACTTGGGCCGACCTTAGGCTGGCACCCCTCCCAAGTGCAATGGAAGTTACCAGCCTAGGCCATGGGCCTTGATGAGCCCATCAGGCCCATTTTATGTGCAATTACTTATAGTTTTATCAATTCTTTAGCCATGTGGGACAGAGTTGATATACTTCTTTTCTTATATTGCTTTTTTTTTTTTTGCTGATAATTGATAAATCCAAATAAATAAAAAAAATCGAACAGCTCAATATGGAAATAGAAACTGAAATAATTTTGATAATATTGCAAAAAGGAAGAAATTTTATTTGTGAGTCGACATGACTAGTATAGTACAAATATTTCTTTTATCAAATTAAATTAAATTGAAATGGAACAGTTTCGCGAAATGTGAAAGTTAATTAGGCAGAGAGTTAAGTATGATTTTTTTTAACAGATTAACTCAAGTTGATTATTTGTGTGACTTTCACTTTAAGTTATTTTTTTCCCCCAGATGAAATGTTGAGTTTGTGGCTTATTGGTATAAACAACAAATTTTTTTCGTTGATTTTTCTACTCTTTGAATCAAAACTATGATCATAGGAAAAGAATATTCCTGATTCTTCATTAATTATTTGCTTCAGAATTCTCATATTACAAATCTTCCCTAATTATTAAAATTACGGAAAAAAAAACTATAGAAGTTTTAGAATTAGAGAAACCTTTGTAAGGTTTGATCTCGTCATATATTTTTATCTCAACCATTAGTTCAACTGAAGAAATTCGTTGACATCATCAAATATTACAAAATTACATTTGGTCTTGAGGTGAATAAGGTTGGAACTATTTGTAATAGTTAGAAAAGTTGGAAGCAATTTGTAATAAATAGAAAAAACTGGAAGAATTTTAATAGTTAGAAAAGTTTAGGGATATAATTATAAAATAATTGAAGACCTTGACAATATCCGCCACGTCAACTAAGGTTGGGCTAAAATGTAAAACAAAACCAAACCTTATTTGAATTTTTGTAATTCTAAATTTTTTTCTTTTTTATTTATAATTTTCCCAAACCTCAGGATTGGTTGTAATTATCCCATATATTAATTTCGCATTTAGATTCCTTGTTTCTTCTTGTAATTACTTTGTATTGAAACAGAGAATTGAGAGAAAATATGTGATTGAATTTTGATAAAAATGACTGAATGAATCTGAATTCAAGTTTACACACTATATAAAGAAAACTGAATAACTAACTAATCAAAGCTAATCTATAACTAACCTAACTGTCAACTAACAGCAAAGTTGTTTTACATTCTTATACATATGAAAAGTGCGGTTTTAGCTTTAGCTAAAATACGACTTTTATTTGTTATGCTTAATACCCCCCGCAAGTGGTGCATGTATGTCAATCATGCCCAACTTGGATATAAAATGTTGGAATAATGTAGGGGGTAAAGGTTTGGTAAATATATCTGCCGTTTGTTGTGAGGATGGAATGTGTACAAGCTTGAGTAGGCCTTCTTCTATCTTTTCCCGTACGAAATGGCAATCTATTTGTATGTGCTTGGTCCTTTCATGTTGACAAGGATTATGTGCAATGCAGCATGCTGATTTTCTGTCCGTATAAATGACAGCAGGTTGTAAGTTATGAACTTGAAGATCATTAAGTAAGTAAGTTAGCCATTGTACTTCACAAGTGATTGTTGCAATAGCCCTGTATTCAGCTTCTGTGGACGATCTACTGACTGTTGGTTGTTTCTTGGCCTTCCAAGAAATTAAAGAGTTGCCCAAATAGATAGCATAACCACCAATGCTTCTTCTAGTGTCCGGACATCGACCCCAATCTACATCTGAGTATCCTGTGAGGAGTTTTGAAGAATTTGCATGATAGAATAATCCTTTCCCAAGATTTGTTTTGATGTATCTGAGTACTCTATGCAGGCCCGGATCTGAGGGCAAGCACAGTAAGCTGTTGCTTGGGGCCCAAAAACATTTGGGGCCCATTTTATTTTTTCTTCTTTAACAACTAAGCAACAAAAAAAATAAAAAAGGGCCCAATATCAAGAATCAGCCCTTAGGCCTCAACGTGCAGCAACTCAAATCCCTTTTTAATATTTCCCCAACTTCCAAGTTATAAATCGATGTGATTAGTTTCATTTATTTTTAATTCATTTTGTAAAAGGAAAATGGTAGGTCTGATTTCATGAATGAAATAATATCTAATAATACCAAATCTCCAACTTCCTATGTAATTTTTAAGAAAAAAAATTAGTTAATATTTATAAGGTTTTTCCTTGGGTTTTTATCCTATCCTACCCCAATTTAGGTGTATCGGCTATCCGAAAAAATTTCTAGCTTCGCCATTGATTAGTTTGTTAGTTGATACATTATTATTGTCATGCAGGCATATTATTATTTTTAATTAGTTGTATCGTTCTACTAAATTAATTACTCAACTCTTGATTTAGAATAATATTTAAAAAAAAAAATTTAGTCACTATGAGGCCCATTTTTCGAATTTCGCCTAGGGCCCCGCCAAGCACAGGTCCGGCCCTGACTCTATGAGCTGCAATCAAATGATCATTAGTAGGTTTAGACATAAATTGAGAAAGAGTTTGGATACTATATGATATATCTGGCCTTGTAATTGTCAGATATAATAATCTTCCAACTAATCTTCTATATATGGATGGATAATCTAAAGGAGTACTATCTTTGCTGTGTAGATCAACTTTGGAATCCATTGGTGTAGTTGTAGGTTTACAACCCAAATAGCCTGATTCTGTTAATATGTCCAATGCATATTTTCTTTGACAAATGACAATCCCTTTTGTGCTGCGAGCTATTTCAATACCCAAAATATATTTCAGAGTTCCCAAATCATTGATGTTGAATGTGGCATCCAAATGACTTTTGATAGCGTTTATTTCTTCTAAATTGTTCCCAGCTAGGATGATATCATCTACATAGACACAAAACAGTTATTGAGGTAGGAGAAGTTTTAATAAAAAAGGAACTGTCAGACCTTGATTGCTTGAAACCATAAGCAATGAGGCATGAAATGAGCTTTTGGAACCATTGTCTTGAGGTTTGTTTGAGATCATAAAGACTTTTAATCAGCTTGCAAACTTTGTTGTTGCTGCAATACTCTGGTGGTGGTGTCATGTACACTTCCTCATCTAAATCACCATGTAAGAATGCATTGTTCACATCTAGTTGGTGTAGATGCCAGTTTTGGGCTGCAGCCAATGCTAAAACTAGCATGACCGTTGTAAGTTTGGTGACAGGGGAAAATGTATCAAAGTAATCCAATCCTTCTTCTTGGGTATACCCTTTTGCAACTAACCTAGCTTTATATCTTTCAATGGTCCCATCTGCCTTGTACTTGACTTTGTACACCCATTTGCAACCAATAGAATGTTTATTGGGAGGGAGATCAACTAGTATCCATGTATTGTTCTTCTCAAGTGCCTGAATTTCTGTCTGCATTGCCTGCTGCCATTCAGCACTCTGACTTGCTTGCTTGTATGTCCTAGGCTCAGTTATTTGACTGATAGAAGCAGTAAAAGCTTTGTACTTTTGAGAGAGCTGCTGTGTAGATAGGACTTTATCAATGCTATATTGTTTACCAGATTTGAGAAGTTGAGCTGAATGTGTTCCTTGAAGTGAGTGAGGCAATGCACAATCATAAATCTATAAACATCTAGGATTGTTTCTGACTCTAGTAGACCTTCTTTGATTGGTAAGCTGTGGAACATCATGTGCATGGGATCCATTTGACATAGCAGGTGACACATGTTGTATTTGAGGAGAATTAGATTATATTGGTGGAGAACTAGGTTGCACTGGAGGAGAACCAGATTGCATTGGAATATCAGGTTGTCTATTCTCATCAGGATGTACAATGTTAGTAGGAGAAGACATAATATATGGAACATCACTAGGATCAGATGAAAAAGTTTGGAACATTGGAATATTATTATTAGCATCTGTATCAGCAAAAGTATTTAGAGTTTGAAAATGAAAAATTGTCTCACAAAACTGAACATTCCTTGAAATTATGATTTTGTTGTTGGCAATATCAAAAAGTTTGTATCCTTTTGTGCCTATGGGATAGCCTAAAAACACACACTTGACAGCTCTAGGCTCAAATTTGGTTCTATGGGCACTTAGAGTAGAAGCAAAAGCTAAACAACCAAAAACTTTCATCAAGTTGTAATCAGGTGTTTTGTTAAAAAAACCTCAAAAGGAGGCTTATTATTTAATAAGGGAGTTGGAACTCTATTGATGATAAAAGCAGCAGTTTGTACACAATGATCCCAGAATGATAAAGGCGCTTTAGACTGAAATAAAAGAGCTCTAGCCACTTGCAATAAATGTTGATGTTTTCTTTCAACAATACCATTTTGTTGAGGAGTCTCAACACAAGAAGTTTGATGTATTATACCATTTGTTTTATAAAAATTGGATAGTAAAAACTCAGAACCATTATCAGTCCTGATGATTTTAATCCTTGTATTAAACTGAGTATGTACAAAAGTGTAAAAATGAGGAAGATGAATATTAGTCTCAGATTTTGATTTCATCATATAAATTCAGGTACATCTTGTAAAATCATCTACAACTGTTAAAAAATACTTGAAACCAGTAGTAGAAACAGTAGAAAAGGGACCTCATACATCACAATGTACAAGATCAAAAGCATTAGAAGTAGAACTGATCTTTATTGGAAAGGATAGTCTTTTCTGTTTTGAAAAGTGACATACATCACAAGAATCAAAGTTCTTGCTATTAGAATCTATAGACTGAATTAATGAAAGTCTTTTAGCAGATAAGTGTCCTAATCTGGCATGCCAAATATTGAAATATGAGGGATGCCCAATAGAGGATGCAACAGTTGGAAAGTTTAGATGATATAGGCCGTTGATTTCTTTAGCAAAACCAATCATCTTCAAGGTGTTCTTGTCCTGTATAAGACAATGTGAGTGAAGAAAATGGACAATACAATTGGATGATTTGGTTAAACTGGAAACAGATATAAGATTATATGTAAAAGATGGAACACATAATACATTAGATAACAACAAATCTTTATAAATTTGAACTTCACCTAAATGAGTTGCAGAAGTAGACTAGCCATTAGGCATATGAATAGATACAAATGTAAGTCCAAGCGGCTACGATAATCTAGAGGGGGGGTGAATAGATTATCTCCATCGTTTCGATTTTTCCCTCTTTTTTCGAATCGAATGCTCAAAGACAAATATAAAGGTGCGGAATGTAAGCAACACGCGTCGATTTAAAGAGGTTCAACCCACCTAGGGCCTAATCCTCTACCACCCCAGTATATCCGGGATGAATTTCGAAAAGAGAAAAAGATTTTATTAATAATTACCAAAATTATTACAACAAAATCTTACACCAACACCTTGAAGAGCACCACACTCTTCTTCAACACCACCTTTGAGATTACCACAATCTCACTTGAAGATTACCACAATCTCCAAACGGCACCTTGTGAAGATTACCACAATCTTCACTCTTGAAGAGCACCACACTCTTCAACACCTCAACAAGAAGATTACCACAATCTTCTTGCACCTAACACCTAGTTCACCCAAGTGTGTTCTTACCACAAGAACACTCACAAGGATATCTTGTGTTTGAATGATGACCACAAATTCAAGATTACAACTCGAATAATACAATAGAGTGCAAGTGTAATCAAGAATAGCCTAGACCTCAAGAATGTGAAAGTGAATAGCTAGGCAAATTACAACAAGAAATAAGACAATGTAAGAACAAGTGTATTCTTGAGTGTATCTTGTTGTGTTGTAGTTTTCTCTCATGTTTTGTTGCTTCAATTCTTCCTCTATTTATAGAAGATGTCTTGTACATGATAGGCTCCTCTTGGGGACATGAATTACGTAAAAATTGCAAGACAAATGAAGAAAAGAGTCATTAGAAATCAATCCCACAATTTAGGGAAAAGGCATGTCAGTCACTGCACAACGGTTAAATTTTCTTTGTCAAACTTGGGCGACGGTCGCGCACAAATAGACGTTTGAAAATGAGAAAACACATTTACAGGCGGCCGGTCGACGGGGGTCCGACCGTCGACCCTATGTCCAATCGGCGAGAACCAAAAAACGAGTCGAGAAAGTTACGTTTGAAAAATGCTCCCAGTACGGTCACCCGCCATCGCCGCCGCACGGCCGACGCGGCCGATCGATCACACCGTCTACCACCCTGTTGACCGTCAACCAACCTTTTTTTCAAAATAGCTTATTCAACTTTTTCATAATTTTCAGTGCGGGATGCCCTATAGGGCGACCGATTGGCCTCAAAACAAAAGTATTGTCCAATTTTATATCGAAAATAATCTTCAAGAAATACTCCAAAAAATAGTAAAAATATTTTAGACCGATCGGGAGTATTAGGACAATATTTTAGAACCATTGTTTTGGTGTAAAAACACATTAACACAAAATCATCAAAAAGTGTTGTCCAATTTATATCGAAAATAAACTTGTAGAAATACTCCGGAAAATATTAAAACCATTTTAAATCATTTAGGAGTATTTGGACAACCTTTAAAAACAATGTTTTGGTATAAAAACAAAATCATCAAAATCATGATAAAAACCATTTATCAAACAATCTCCCCCTTTTTGATGATTACAAACCAAAACAATTTTAACGAGGTCGATTTTGAAAACCAAACATTTTTACCGGTAAAAAGGAACTTTCAATTGTGAGCGACAACATTCCACGCAATATAATCACAATGATGGGAGTAGAGATATTCAAACACATATAGCAAATGCTCCCCCTATCAACATGCACAACAAGAGTTATATAGAAGCAACTTCAACATAAGCTAAAATCTTAGCTTTTCGATATTGAGCTTAAGTATTAAAAACTTAAAAGCTCCCCCTGTCAAAGATACATCATTAGAACCGTATATAAGTCCATACTACAACCAATGGACCATGATTCATACATAACCGAAATGCACCAAGTGGACTAAATATGATCTACAACTTATGGCTTTATGAAGCCATAGCTTATAACTTCTTTTCATTAAGCATATCTTAGCTTTTATGAGCTAAAGAGCTTATAACCTGTTTCTCCACATGTTTCTCCCCCTTTGGAATCATCAAAAAGAATGTTAGCACGATAAATACATCATATATTCATATCAAAGTGTGCAACAAAACCGATGTATCGAGCTATTTGAATAGTGAAGCTTATAAACCAAATAGGAGGGAAAAGTCGAATCATACGACTTGTAGAAGCTTATGAAAAATCATTTCATTTGCAAAAACATGATCTCTATAAATATATGAGACTTTTGAAATCGAGAGAATCATGTAGGTGATGAATTTTTCATTGAAACGTTTTATCGAACACTTGGCGGGCGTCAAAATTAGAAAATAATATATATAGCCCTTGTAAATGTAATCAAGCCAAGTTTTTCATCACCAAATTCAATTTAACAAATATCATTCATTATCAATCAGTAAGCTCATCACAAAAATATATGAATTTCATCAAGAAAAATACATATAAGCCACAAACTTAAGGGTTCAACCCAATTGAGCTAAAGAGAGTGAAATTCTTACCATTTAATCGGTAAATATGAGCATCAATGATGATAACCGAGCTAGGTAGTCCCCAAAATATATAATTCATGCATCAAAACTCTTTTGAAGTGAATTCTGTGTGAAATTTGCAAAGGGGACGAAAATAGAGTTGAAAGGGCCAAAATAGACGATTTAACCCAAGAAATCACATTGGGCGACCGGTCGAGCAGGTGGGCGACCGGTCGACCCTTGCCCTGGCAGCCCACTGTTTTTTTCTGTTTTGCAAATTCCGAAGTTTGATCCAAAAATTCGATTTTTCGCCCCTAGGTTTTAAAAACGTGCAAAATGCAAACGTAGACCTAATTCAATATACATTATGTCATGATTAAGCTCGAAATGAGGTAAAATACTCGGCGGTTAACGATCAAAGAGTCTGCGAGTTATCCTTGAGACGGAATTAAACACATCTCAAGTTTTTGTTACAAATCACACTCCCTTAAAAAATATATCTAATCTCAATATGTTTAGTTCGATTATGACGAACCAAATTTTGAATACGAATAACCGTATAATAGATACCAAACTTGTTATCCCGAAAAAAAATAAGAACGTTTTAAATCTTTGGATACAACAAGTCATAAGAAGAAGTGCCTTTCAAATATTTGAAAATTTCTTTTAATAGCACTTTAATGAGATTCGTTGGGATAGTTTTTGAAGTCGAGCATATAGACATAAGGCATATGGAATGTCGAGTCTATAGGAATAATACAAGAAAACATACCTCGAATTTGTTTGTCGGCCGATATGCCTTTCTCAACCTTTGTCAATTTTTAGCCATAGAGGTTGAGATGGTTCTTCTTCCTTCAATGCTTAACTCCTTCAAGAGTTCTTATATAACCATCTTCTTGGCATTGAATAATTTGTAGTCCAAGCAAGAAATTGAGCTCCCCCATCATTCTCATCTCAAGCTCACCTAGTATCAACTTAGAAAAATATATCTTGCACAAATATTCATTAGTAGCACCATAAATATTATCAACAAAAATTTGCACAAGTAAACAACCTTGCCCTTTTTCAAAACAAGAAGTGTAGTATCAATTTTACCTTTTGTAAAATCATTTTGCAAAAATAGCTAAGTCTATCAATTGTACAAGGCCTTTTATAACATCATTTGGCCTAAAATTTTAGACTCCGATAGACTTATATTTGAATAAAACCATTTAGAAAGTTGGATTTAACATCCATTTGGTAAAGCTTGAAATTTTCTTTAAAACAAGAATGGGCAAGTAAAATGCAAATAGCTACTAAATGTGCTATGAGTGCAAATGTTACAACAAAATTAATTACCTTCTTCTTGAAAATACCTTCGAGCTACTAACCTCGCCTTAGTTCGACCAATGTTGCCTTGGTCATCGAGTTTGTTCCGGAATACCCTTTTTGTCTTCTTCATCACTATCATCATAGGCCATCCAATTGATCTAAGGTGTTCATAATAGAACATTTACATCCAAATATTTTGAGGTAACTAATATTTGGAGTACTTCATTTCTCATCTACACAACTTAACAAACTCATTACCTGGCATCGCTTATATAAGCAAGAAAAAATAGTCCAAGTGTAAAAACATGCCTCAATCATCAATCACAAAAATATCTTGCATAAGAGCATAGTAGAAATAGACACTATATATATAGACCATGAAGCAATAAACACATACTATGCATTTTAGAAGATCATCAAGAGTCTAATAAATCATGCAAGTTCAAATAAGCTTAAGAAAGCTACAAAAGGTCTCTTTTGAAATTTGAAAATCCGAAAGCATATAGTTGAGACCTTATTTAAAAGATTTTGAACAAGAGTTGATACGGCAAATATGTGCAATCAAATATCGAATAGTGCCTTTCAAAAAAATCTAAAATCCTCTTAATGGCACTTTTATGAAATACTATGAAAAACAAGCACATAGACACATGGCAATACATATATCGAGTCTATAAGAGTAAGAATAACACAAGTAAACGTACCTCGATAATTTATGCCTTTCTTGACAAATAATGACGTAAATGGCCATTTGTGAAAATATGTAAATCCTACACAATTCTTAAAACATATCTAGCACAAATCATAATGATAAAAGTGTAGGCTAAGAGATATCACAAGTAAGCTCATGCCATAAAAATCCATAAAAGATGATAACACACTTTAGTCTACAAAAATGCACAAGAGTTTTAAAAACATCATATAAGGTCTTCTTTTTCAAAAATATTTTAAAAGCACAAGTATATATTGAAGACCTTAATTAAAAAATAAATATTTGAAAACTCATTTTGCAATTAAGACACAAATAAAAGCATGCATAATAACAAAATAAAATGCATATTTAAATAGGGAGATACGGGTTACCAATTACGCCATTTCCATGGGTTGTGTCGTTCCCATTGTTGATGATATCTTCCCCTTGAGAAGTCACTTTGTTGATGATGACTTCTTTGATTGCTCCATTTCCAAGGTTTGTTGCTTTCCCATTGTTGAAAGTCTCTTCTTCTTTGAAAATCATCTTGTTGATGATGTCTTTGCCATTTCAAGGATTGTGTTCTTCCCATTTTTGATTATACCCTCTTCTTGAAATTGGCTTTGTCGAAAATAGTTTCTCCTTCTTTGATCAAATGAAACGGTCATTTGATGTCTTCTTGCGGTATAAATTTTCTTGATCATTATTTCACGGGTACCTAATATGACATTGTTTTGTGGTACCCTTATGTGTTTGGGTCCTTTGGGATTAGTCTTGAGATTTTTAGGTCTCCAACAATAATTGGAGCTATTTCTAGCCCGACAAGTATTTACCGTATGACCCTTTTTACCGCAATAAAAGCATGTAATAATTCTAGGAGCATAATGACCAACGTCTTAGAGACTTGATTCCTTTTCATGTGATTGACACCCTTAGGCTTATGGTCAAGTTCTAGTTTGAATTATCACAACAATCAACAATATTGGTCATCTTATCGGTACTTTCGAGTTGGATTTAGATAAATCATTTTTCAAGCAATTTATATCCTCAACAAGAGTACTATTTTCTTTCTCAAGGTTTCTAACCTTGTCAAGAGTGGTGGTGTGAGCACATGATAGTGATTCATAGGAAGTAAATAAACTATCCTTATCATTCTTCAAAACAATGAATTCCTTTTTCAAATTTTTGTATTTAACAAGTAAGTTTTGGAATTCATCTTGTAGCTCATCATAATCATTTTGCAAGTCACTATATTCATTTTGCAATTCATTGTCATAAGAAGTAGAGGGTTTAGAACTTACCTCGTTTTCTTCTTCGATGCCCATGAGGCATTGTTCAACTTGTTCATCATGGGAGGTTGTAGAAGGCTTATACCATGTTGTTGAATTTGATGTTGTATCCATTTGTGAAGTAGATGCTTTTGAGTTGCTCCTTTCATTTGCATATACTTCATAGATGGCTTCTAATTTTTGCCATACTTCATGTGCCGACCGAATACCTACAACATGATCAAATTCCAAAGTGGTAAGTGAACAATGTAAAATATTAAGAGCTTTACCATTTAAGGAGATGATTTTCTTCTCTTCATCATTGAGCTTTTTGAAGCCTTTTGAGGTGTGTGGTGTATCTTTCATCGGAATGGATTCTCCATTGATGACGGTGTTCCAAATATCGAACCCGCAACCTTGTAAATAGCATTCCATTCTTTCTTTCCAAAATATAAAATTTTCGGAATCAAACCGAGGTGGCTTGGTGGTGGAGGTGCCGGATAGATGAGCTTCGTTCGTAGCCGTCGATCGTTTCTCTTCACTCGCGATGTGAAACGAGCTTGCCAAAGAGTTTGGCTCTGATACCACTTGTAAGTCCAAGCGGCTACGATAATCTAGAGGGGGGTGAATAGATTATCTCCATCGTTTCGATTTATCCCTCTTTTTTCGAATCGAATGCTCAAAGACAAATATAAAGGTGCGGAATGTAAGCAACACGCGTCGATTTAAAGAGGTTCAACCCACCTAGGGCCTAATCCTCTACCACCCCAGTATATCCGGGATGGATTTCGAAAAGAGAAAAAGATTTTATTAATAATTACCAAAATTATTACAACAAAATCTTACACCAACACCTTGAAGAGCACCACACTCTTCTTCCACACCACCTTTGAGATTACCACAATCTCACTTGAAGATTACCACAATCTCCAAACGGCACCTTGTGAAGATTACCACAATCTTCACCCTTGAAGAGCACCACGCTCTTCAACACCTCAACAAGAAGATTACCACAATCTTCTTGCACCTAACACCTAGTTCACCCAAGTGTGTTCTTACCACAAGAACACTCACAAGGATATCTTGTGTTTGAATGATGACCACAAATTCAAGATTACAACTCGATAATTGATAATACAATAGAGTGCAAGTGTAATCAAGAATAGCCTAGACCTCAAGAATGTGAAAGTGAATAGCTAGGCAAATTACAACAAGAAATAAGATAATGTAAGAACAAGTGTATTCTTGAGTGTATCTTGTTGTGTTGTAGTTTTCTCTCATGTTGTGTTGCTTCAATTCTTCCTCTATTTATAGAAGATGTCTTGTACATGATAGGCTCCTCTTGGGGACATGAATTCTGTAAAAAATTGCAAGACAAATGAAGAAAAGAGCTGTTAGAAATCAATCCCACAATTTAGGGAAAAGTCATCTGCTGCACAACGGTTAAATTTTCTTTGTCAAACTTGGGCGACCGGTCGCACAAATAAATAGACGTTTGAAAATGAGAAAACACATTTACACAGGCGGCCGGTCGACGGGGTCCGACCGGTCGACCCTATGTCCAAATCGGCCGAAAGCGAGAATCAAAAACGAGTCGAGAAAGTTCTGTTTGAAAAAATGCTCCCAGTGCACGGTCACCCGCGGTCGACCGCACCGGTCGACGCCTTGATCGACCGCCGACCGTCGACGACGCCGGTCGGCCGACGATCACGATCACACCGGTCTACCACCCTGTTGACCGGTCAACCAACCTTTTTTCAGCAAATAGCTTGTTCACTGTTTTTCACAATTTTCAGGTACGGGGTGCCCTATAGGGCGACCGATTGGCCTCAAAACAAAAGTATTGTCCAATTTTATATCGAAAATAATCTTCAAGAAATACTCCAAAAAATAGTAAAAATATTTTAGACCGATCGGGAGTATTAGGACAATATTTTAGAACCATTGTTTTGGTGTAAAAACACATTAACACAAAATCATCAAAAAGTGTTGTCCAATTTATATCGAAAATAAACTTGTAGAAATACTCCGGAAAATATTAAAACCATTTTAAATCATTTAGGAGTATTTGGACAACCTTTAAAAACAATGTTTTGGTATAAAAACAAAATCATCAAAATCATGATAAAAACCATTTATCAAACAACAAATACTTTCTTGGATATGTGAGAAAATAAAATAGGATCACAGATCATATGATTTGTTGCCCCTGTATCTAATATCCAATCATATTTTCTAATTAAAATATCACAAGGTTCAGAGATACCTGTGACAGAAGTAGCTGTTGTATGTATTTGAGGATTAGAATCAACTTTTGTAGACTTTTGTGCCTGAGCAAAAGCAAGAAATTTCTCTACCATATCAGCAGAAAAAATGGAAGAATGTGAATCAGCCTTGGGAGAGACAATGGTGGCATTAACATTGGCAGAGTCTGTCATTGATCTAGGGCCTTTAGGTCCCTTCCAACCGGGAGGATATCCAATTAATTGGAAGCATTTATCCACTGTGTGTCCTGTGAACCCACAATGAGAACATTTTGCCTTCTTTTTCTCTTTGTTGAGTGGAAATCTTTGAGGAAAAGATTGTTTGGCTAACACTTGCCATGGGATTATCTACAGCATCATGTACTGTTACATTGCTTAGAGTCCTTTGTGACTCTTCTTGAAGGAGAAGAGCATATACTTTGGCTAAGCTTGGCAAGGGAGAAGAAAGTAGCAGTTGACTACGAATTGGTGCATAAGACTCATGGAGACCAACTAAAAATTTGATCACTGAATCATTTTGTTGAGTGGTGATCATAAGAGCAGCAATATTACAGGTGCAAGAACCACAAGTACACTTAATGATTGGCCTAAAATTAATGTATTCATCCCACAGAGCTTTGAAATTATTGTAATAAGCTGTGATTGAAAGATTTCCTTGAGAAACTGAACTCATGGATTTGTCAAGATGGAACACACGAGGGCCATCACTACGAATGTACCTTGTTTTCAGTTCATCCCACACTTCTTTTGCAGTTGTAAAGTAGAGTAAGCTCTGTCTAATTTCTTTAGAAACTGAGTTCAGGATCCAAGATAGGACAAGGTTATTGGCACGTTGCCAAGAACTGTAAAGAACTGCAGAAGAGGATGAAGGGATAGGTATTGAACCATCAATGAAGGTTGTTTTATTCTTGACATTGAGAGCCATAGTCACAGCTCGACTCCAAGAAACGTAGTTATCACCTGTGAAAGGCTCGTAGACGATTACGGCTCCAGGGTTGTCGCTTGGATGGAGGAAGAAAGGAGAATTGAAATCTGTAGAAGAAGTAGAGGAAGTATCTGAAGGAGTTTCTTCAGTAGCCATGATAGTTTGATGAAGAAAGAACCAGAATCTTGACAAGAATCAGAGTTTTGAAGCTAGATGAAGGCAGCGGATGAATTCCTTCAAACCGATACCATATTGAAACAGAGAATTGAGAGAAAATATGTGATTGAATTTTGATAAATACGACTGAATGAATCTGAATTCAAGTTTACACACTATATAAAGAAAACTGAATAACTAACTAATCAAAGCTAATCTATAACTAACCTAACTGTCAACTAACAACAAAGTTGTTTTACATTCTTATACATATGAAAAGTGCGGTTTTAGCTTTAGCTAAAACACGATTTTTATTTGTTATGCTTAATACTTTGTTTAATTCGTTGCCCATATTTTTCAAATTTGAAGTGATTTAATTTGTGTATGTATATTTTTTCTCTGCTACTTTGTCGAAGCACACCAAGAATAATAACACAATGCACTTATTTAAGATATTTAAGATTCATACAAATATATACAAATTAAAATGCACCTTAAAATTTCACTGCAAAACTCGTTTCCAACTAAGATTTGGTGGGAGCACTAGACCAAGACAATAGTGCAACACCAAGGCCACACATGAAAGCCCCAATAGCAAGCTATTGTAATGGACTTATCCCTTAAAAGAATTAATTTAATATTATTAGCAAATAGACACATATATTTGCATATAATCACGTAATTAAGAATCGATGATATCTTTTAATTAAGCGGAAAAATTTACCGATTCACTCCCGTTGACCCTTGATCTTGATCGCTCGTCTACAAGCCTTCTCGAACTGCACTCAAATATAAAACGTAATTCACATTAATCGATGTGAATACTACTAGAGCACCACAATTGTTTCACACCTTAAACCCTTAGGACTGTATTGGTGATCATCAAAAAGAGACTTATATGAATAATTGAACTATCAAATAAAAATGACTAAATGAGATTTTGCCAATATTGTTAAAATTGTTTCTACTCTCTCAAACTTGCATTCATAACATATCTATATATAGAATAAGATTAATATGAGTTCATGCATTGTAGTGCCTTTTTCTTTTTGCATATGACACTTCTTTTTTTTATTATGACAACACATACTTGCACATGTCACCACATATATCATGTGGGCCATTGGCCCACGTATCAAATATTAAACTAATAAGAACATATGCTACACTTGATCTTAGCCAAAAGGCCGAAAAATTAAGGTATGTTTTTTTCCGGTTTTCAAGTTCTGCCTTTCTATTGGAGATGCCCTTAAATGTAAGGGTTGACATGGGATTTTGACATCGTTTCGTCCTCTTTTTTTGCCGCAGTGCATGATCACTTGTGAATAGACGTGTCCAACGGTTCGAACCAAACCGGCAAACCGACGGTTTCGAACCATGGTCAACGGTTCGAAATCGTTGACCCCAGGTTCGGTTTGAACCGGAACCGTAAACCTTATTTATAAGGTTAGGTTATCGTTCCGGAAATTTGAAACCGGGGCGGTTTTATAATTTTTTTTTTAAACTAATATTTGAAATTTTGAATTTGAAAATTCAAATTTCAAACGGTCACTTTTGTGACCGTTGGTGGCCGATTTTAACGTAAACCGGCGATTTCGGTTAAAATCGGCTGGTTTTTCTTTTTTTTTTTTGAAAATTCAAATTTTGAAAAAATCAACGACCAAGATCGTTTGACCGTTGAAAACCGCCGATTTTAACCGAAACAGCCGATTTGGTTAAAATCGACGGTTTTTCAAATTTTTTTTTTGAATTTCAGTTTTTTTCCCCTATAAATACCCCTTATAATTCATCCATTTTTCCTCACACCTAATTTCTAATCTCTCAATTCTCTACTTTCTAATCTCCCAATTCAAGCTAAAGTGTTTAATTTTCAAGTTTAAATTTCAAGTTTCAATTTAATTTTTAGTAATTTCATACATTTAATTTCATTAGCTATTTTAAAAAAATGTCGAGCCGTGGAGGATCTTCCCGTCAATCTAAGGGCAAAAGTTTGGCGTCCGGTTCCGAGTAACGACCACCACAACCACCACGTTTTGAAGAAGCTTTTGATTTGAGCGAAGATGAAATCGATGCTTGTTTTGCTAGTTTGCAACAAGAAAGTGAGACTCAACCAGAATCGCAAAATCCAACTCAAACTCAAAGTCGTTGAGCTCCGCCACTTAGATCCGATATTTTTTCGGTTCATTTTAAAAAAATTCTGGATCCTACAATCGGAGGTTTCAAAGTTACTTGCAATTATTGCACTAATTCCTACAAGTTTAGAGGAGGGGGCGGTTATGGGACGTTTACGAACCACCTCAACAAAAAATATCCGGATAAAGTTGGGTTAGATCGTGCTCAACCACAACTACCGACGGGATTCACGGGTTCTTCAATAGGTATGGAGTCTTCTTTATTTAAATATACCGATATAAATGCTAGAAAAAAGACAGTTAAATTTGTTAGTGGTATGTCACTCCCTTTTAACTTTATCGATAATACACTTTTTGAAAGGTATACTAGACTAGCTTTTAACCATGCTGCTAATAAAATTTCACGTTCTACATTGACTCGCGATATTAAAAAATCAGTTTGTGAATTTAAGTTATAATTAATTAACTCATTTGCTAGTTTACAAACATTGACTCGCGATATTAAAAAATCAGTTTGTGAATTTAAGTTATAATTAATTAACTCATTTGCTAGTTTTCAAACAAAAGTTTCAATTTGTTCGGATGTATGGAATGACCTAAAACTTCAATATCAATTCAATTTTTACTGAAAGTTATAGGCCCATTAAATGGATTATCAAGATCCAACTACACCATAAGCCATTTCGGTCAATTAGATCCTTCTCCTGCTAGATAATATTTATAGACATCGCCCAACAATTACAGGCCCAGAAAAACAGTTCATGCACAACTAAATCTGAACGCATATTAAAATTAAACTAGAATAGGGCAGGGGCCGCGCGAACGCAGGACCCCTCTAACACAAATTATAACGTAGGCTCAACCACTTGGGCCGACCTTAGGCGGGCGCCCCTCCCAAGTGCAATGGAGGTTGCCAACCTAGGACATGGGCCTTGATGATCACCCATCGACCCCGTCCAGGTAAGTATGGAGCTCAATGGCCTTCCGGCCCATTTTATATGGGATTCCCCACTGTCTAAACAATACTGTACCGATGTGGGACAAAGTTAACTTACATTTCTTCCATTGCGTCCTTGCTGATAAATCAAAACCTCTAACAACTCAATATAGAAATAGAAATTCAATTGATTTTACAAATACTGCAGAAAAGAAGAAAATTATTTAAAAGCTAACATGAGTAGGAAAGTAAACTTATTTTTATTATCAGATTAATTTGAACAAAATTGTTTCGGGCAATGTGAAAGTTAATAGGTACGTAGTGAGAGTTATATATACAATTTTTTTGTATAGATAATCCAAGTTGATTGTTTTAAATTATTGACTTCAATGTTATTCTCCACACGAAATGGTACAGTTACGGGAGTGAAAACATATATTCATTTCCAAAGTTATTGAGTTCGTGGCTATTTTTCATTAAGCTTTCTAATCTATAATCAAAAGTTGGATGATGGAAAAGAAAAAAGTAAGAAATTTTTCTTTAGAATAGGTCCATAGGACTGTAAATAAATAGTTCAGAACAAACTCGTATAACGTTCATTTATATTCGTTTATTTAGTTAAACAAATTTTATGTCTCGTTTAACAAACGAGCATAGCTTGACAAGTGTACTCATTTTGTCGTTCATGAATAGCTCGTGGCAAGCTCATTTAGTGTTCGTTTAAAAATATTCATAAACAAGTTCGTATAGTGTTTGTTATAATTGTTAATAAACAAGCTCGTTAAGGGCTCGATTAATAGCTTGATTATGATTCAATTAATAACAAAATCATATTATTTAGGGATAATTACAAAAACACCCCTGAGATTTGGGGTAATTACAAAAAAACTCAGAATTGTTTCAGAATTACAAAAAGCCCCTTCATGTTTTGTTTTGTCTTAAATTTAAGGGGTGTAACTATAATGTTTTTGTAAATGTCTGAGATTTTTTGAAATATTTTTGAAAACCACCGGAAAAAATGTAAGACGAAATCAAACCTCAAGGGCTTTTTTGTAATTTTCAAAGAACTCTGGTTTTTTTTGTAATTATCCTAAACCTTAGGGGCATTTTTGTAATTATCCCTATTATTTAATTTTAAAATTTTAAATACTTATTATATCCGTAAATATTGAATGTTCACGAACATGTAATAAGCACAAACTCGAATATGAATATGTTCGTGAACAAACTCGAATATTAAATATTTTTATCAATTCGAACACGAACAAACTCTTTAAAATATGAACTAAGCTCCAGTCAAGTTCGAACAGGTACAAAACTAAACAAACATTTTGAAAACGAGCTAAAGTTTGGCTTGACTCGAATTGTTTACAGCCATACTAAAGAAATGACTTATATTTCATAGTCTTCTTCAAAAATAATTGTGCATGTCATTGTGCCTATGAAAAAAGGGTCATAATGCAAAACAAAACAAATTGATAAAAAAACTTTCAACTAAGATTTGGTGGGGTGTGCCAGGCCAAGGCAATAGTGCAACACCAAGGCGACACACAAGAGCCCCAATAGCAAGCTATTGTGATGGACTTTCCCCCTAAAAAGATTAATTTAATATCGTGTGAGTCATTGGCTCACGTATCAGATATTAAACTGATAAGAACAGATACTACACTTGATCTTAGCCAAAAGGCCGAGAAAGGTATGCCTTATTTTGTTTTCCAATTTGCTTTTTATAGTCAAAACCAGGAAGCTGGCTTCCGGTCTTTCGGTGTGGGATAATTATCAAGAATTGTAGTACTCTAATCTATTTCATTAAGCCTTTCTGTCTCTAGCTAGACAATAAAAAATGTAGTTAGGCATTTCAATTATTTTATATGCCAAATAAACATCAAGAAATACAGATCTTGGATTCATTGAAAATTAAAAGTGTCTGAATCTTGGACATATTACAACATTTGAGGGACACAAAAAAGCAATAAAAATCCTTCAGAATTTACCAATTCTGTCCGAATATTGACTAGTGTGACAAACAGTGAATGTTTCAATAGACAAACACTAGCATGTTTTGCTGCTTCCTAGATTTGCAGCACAAAGAAGGATTTTCGTAGCAAAATGGGGATGCAAAAATCCAAGTGTACTTTGGTGTGTCACTTGAGCCCATCCTTTGTCCTTTTGTTCTTTTGCAAACTCCTTTAAACATTTACATGTTAAAAATGGCAGTATTCATAACTACTATTGAAGTGATTGATAATGGGATAAAGTCTTTCTTGCCTCCCTTTGTCCCCAAATCTTCTTACCATCTCTGATACCATGTTTAAATCTTTGTCACGGGCTTTTTCAAATATATATAAGAATATCGGGTATGGAAATAGTACAGTTGATAACAGCCCTGATAAGTGATAACCATATCTATATACTTTTTTCCCATCTACAGTTTCCAATGGATTCAAATGCATCAAACTACCTTCTAAATCATGCAGAATATTATCTTGGTAAAGAGGATTCTAACATCATCGATTTGGGATTAAGTCTACGAGTTTTGCAGCCTGAGACTTGTTATCCTTCTGCTCATGGTAAGATCATTTCTGATTTTAAATCACTATGCCATTAATAATGTTGTTAAACTTTGTGTATAAATGAGGTGTTCTGTTTGACATAATTTGGTTGGTAAATTACAGAAACTACCCATAAGTTTTAGTTTTATTACAAAAAATCCAATTATCTTTTAAATTACAAATACTCCATTGACGCATTACAGATACCCTACTCAATAGGTGGAATTTGTAAAATATAAACTAATGTAAAGGAGAAATATGTTATTTTGAAATATAAGTGGATTTTTTGTAATTAAACTAAATCTCAAGATTAGTTTTTGTAATTAACCCTAATTTGATCGAATTCGTAATGTACTAATGCTAGAAACCATAGTTTCTTCAAAATTACAAAAATCCACCTTTGAGATTTGATTTCGTCTTACATTTTTTCCCAGAATAAGAAAAAAAACATTCCAAATCCTCCATGAATTTTATAGAAATATTATAGTCAACTGCTTAAATTTTAAAGAAAAATCAAAACTCAAGGTTTTTTTTTGTAATTTTTAAAAATTTCTAGTTCTTTTTCTAATTAACCCGAACCTTAGGGGTGTTTTTGTAACTAGCCCTAGAAGATATTACTACATCATTCATGCTGTTGATTGCAGAGAACTATGAGGTACTGGCAGACTGGAACCAGCTGCATCCCCAGCTGAAAACGACGACTAATTCGAACCCACGAAACGTTAAGGAAAACGGTGATGAAGAAGCCGAGGGGATTCAAAGCAAACGACACTGGACTTATGTTAAAGTGAACATGGATGGTGTAATTGTTGGTAGAAAAATTTGCATTCTTGATCATATGGATTATTTGAGCTTTGCACTTCAACTGGAAGACATGTTTGGTATGTATCATATATGACACAATACCTTGTGACTCTTTATAGTTCTATACTAAATTTGAATACGGACTTTATACATATGATCAGGAAAACAATCAATGTCTGGTCTGAGGCTGTTTCAAGCTGAGTCAGCATTCGCCTTGTTATACAAAGACAAAGATGAGCAGTGGAGGACTGTTGGGGATGTTCCATGGAAGTAAGTTTCTATGATCCATAAATATGGAAAAAGGAAAAAAAAAAGTTGCCATTCTATTAACGTCGTGTATTATCTATTTGTTCGCGTTTATGTATAGAAGTTTAAAATGTAAAAGACATGATTTTGGTTAAGAAGCATTGGGATCAAACAAATGAATATATTGTGTTGCTATATTTTGAAATTTTAACTGTTTATATGGATGATCATGAACAGGGAGTTTGTGGATCGTGTAAAGAGGCTGAGAAGTGAGAATCGCGTGCAAGGACGATCAGTGCGTGTTTTGTTAATGACAACCCAAAAAACTTTTGTCCTTGTGTACTTTTCATCTCTGCTCTGCACCCTTGTCCTACATATTTCTCAAGCTTATTTAGTTTTCAGGAATATGAAAACTGAATCAAGAAAACCAAAATATGGTTGTTGTAAGAAACTAAGAAAGCAAGGAAGCTAGCATACAACAATATTGTCTATTTTTAAAAAGACATTAGGAACAGTTCATGTGCCAAGACGTATATTTTTTTTTTTTGTCGAACGATAGTATTTTATTAAAACAACTCAAAAACTAAAATTACAACTACAATCGTAGCCAACTGGCTATGAGCCGACATGACTAACTACAAACCAAGCGGGGAATTGGTAAGACCAATTCAGGTTCAACAACACGGACTAAAAAACTACACACCCCAAACTCACCACTCCACGCCGGGAGACTTCAGCACTCCTTAATGGAGACTGTAACACACTAGAAAAATCTAAACCGGGCACGAGCAACCACTACATACTGCAGAACAAAAAAAACTGATCCGCCTACGAGTTTCGCAAATCAACCAGGAATAGAAAATACAAACAAAAAGAAAACTACAACAATCTATAGCTAAAAAACGAGAAAAAAACAGAGAAAGAAAAAAACCGAAAAAAAAAAGAAAGATGCCTCTCCCAAATTAACTGCCGCAACCCATCGTTTACTCAGCTCCGAGACACCTTCGTGAAGCTCCGACCCACTTTCACCCTGGACCAAAAATTTTGGTCACCTCGGACACCCAAAGTACCGCCAAGACGTATATAGATTCTCAAATTTACAAAATTCATGGTGGTTGCTTTTCAATAACCCAAAGATTTAGGGGCCTTGGTACAATTTTGATCATTTAATTACCAAAATATAGGAAGGAGACGACTTACATTACTGCTCGCATAGCAAGTATTAACATCTCTAACAAAAAGTCACTAATTAAACTTGAAAATTAGAGCACAAGAAAAATAAAGGCCAACAAAAATAAGAGGTGTGCAATTGAAAAGTAAGAATTTCAATATTGACCACAATCACCCACTTTTGATATCGTACAACTGCGCATAAAGGCCAATTGAAAGGCCCATTTAAGGACTAATAACCAGAATCATTTCTACAATTAGGGCCTGTCTGGCTGGATCGCTTATTAATCTGACCAGAAAGCAAAATTAAACTAGAATAGGGCAGGGGCCGCGCGAACGCAGGCCCCCTCTAACACAAATTATGACGTAGGCTCGACCACTTGGGCCGACCTTAGGCGGGCGCCCCTCCAAAGTGCAATGGAGGTCGCCAACCTAGGCCATGGGCCTTGCTGATCGCCCATCGACCCCGTCCAGGTAAGTATGGAGCTCAATGTCCTTCCGGCCCATTTTATATGGGATTCCCCACTGTCCAAACAATATTGTATCGATGTGGGACAAAGTTAATATACTACATTTCTTCCATTGCGTTCTTGAACCTTGCTGATAATTCAAAACTTTGAACAGCTCAATAGGTGAATAGAAACTCAATTAATTAACGAAATATTGCAGATGAGGGGAAAGTTTTTTGAAAGCTGACATGAGTAGTAAAAAAAGTATACATATTTATTTCATTAAATTATTTTGAATGAACTATTCCGAGCAATGTGAAAGTTAATCAGGTAACCGTAGAAAGAGTTTAATTATATCTATGATGTTTTTTTTTATAGAAAAACCAAGTTGTCTATTTTAGAACTTTGACTTCAATGTTTTTCTCCACAAGAAGTGGAACATTTACAGGAGTAGAACAGATATTCATACACACATTTGTCGTGTTCATGGCTTATTAGCATGTACTCCATTTTTCTCATCGAGTTTTCTAACCAATTAACCAAAATATTAATCATGGTCGGAAGAAAAAATAAAGAGATTTGCTTCAGAATATTCATATTCCAAAAATTTCTTCATGAAAAATATTAGAATTAACTAGCAGTGAATCCCTTTCATGTAAGAAATAAAAAACTACCAAATAAATGACTTTATCATGCCCCTTTAAATGGAATATCAAGTTACAAAATCAATAACAAATTTAAACTAAGCTTTGGTGGGGTGCGCCAGGCCAAGGCAATAGTGCAACGCCAAGGCGACACACAAGAGCCCCAGCAGCAAGCTACTATGATGGGCTCTCCCCCTAAAAAAATTAATTTAATATCGTGTAAGCCATTGGCTCACGTATCAGATATTAAACTGATAAGAACAGATACTACACTTGATCTTAGCCAAAAGGCCGAGAAAGGTATGCCTTATTCAATTTTGCAATTCTCCTTTTATACTCAACATCTCTCCACGCTAATTTCTAGTCTCCAATGTGGGATGATTATCAAGGATTGTGCTACTCTATAACCTTCTGTTGCTCTTTGGCCTTTGTTGTACAATGAAAATTGTTGTCAGGCATTCAATTAGTTTATGCCAAACCACATTCAGTTCGTTGAAAATTGATTTTATCCGAATACATAATACAACATTTGGGGGCACAGAAAAGCAATAAGAATCCTTCAAAATTTATCAAATCTATCCCAATATTATGACTAGTGAGATAGTGCATGGTTCAATAGACAACAAACACTATCATGTTTTGGCTGCTTCTGAAAACTGTCAAATTTATAGTTGATAAAGAAAGAATTTTGTAGCAAAATGGGGATGCAAGAATCCAAGTGTACTTTTGGTGTGTCACTTGAGCCCATCCTTTGTCCTTGTGTTCCTTTGCAAACTCCTTTGAACATTTACATGTTAAAAATGGCAGTATTGATTCATAACTCCTACTGAATAATTGATAATGGGATAAAGTCTTTCTTGTCTTTGTCCCCACTTCTTCTTACAATCTCTGATGCCAAGTTTAATTCTCTGTCACATCCTTTCCAAATGGATTGAAATATATAAAGGGATATCAGGAATGGATATAGTACAGTTTATAACAGCCCTGATAACTAAATTGATAAATAAATAAAAAATCCACCTTCAGTTAATTACCATGGATTCTAATGCATCAAGCTACCTTCTAAATCATGCAACAGAATATTATCTAGGCAAACAGGATTCTAACGTCATCGATTTGGGACTAAGTCTACGCGTTTTGCAGCCTCAGGCTTGTTATCCTTCTGCTCATGGTAAAATCATCTCTGTTTCTATATCATTAGGGTAATTACAAATACTACCCCTAATGTTTAGTAATTACAAAAAAACTCCAGTTATCTTTCAAAATTGCAAATAACCCCTTTTATGTATTACAAATGTCAATGAGTTGTTTGTAATTCTAAAATATCGTTGGGCTTTTTTGATAACTAGACTGAACCTAGAGGGTATTTTTTGTAATTAACACAAATCATTATGCTATTAAGAATGTTGTAAAAACTTTATTACAGTTTACACATGAGCTGTTCTGTTTTATAAGACATAATTTGGTTAAACATTTTTCCAAGGATTCATAATGTACTAATACTAAAATGTGACTCAATGACAAACAAATAGAAAATAATACATCATTTGTGTTGTTGATTGCAGAGAACTATGATGTCCTGGTAGACTGGAATCAGTTGCATCCCCAGCTGAAAACGACAACTAATTTAAACCCGCGAAACGTTAAGGAAAATGGTGATGAAGAAACAGAGGGAATTCAAAGCAAACAACGTTGGAGTTATGTTAAAGTGAACATGGATGGTGTAGTTGTTGGTCGGAAAATTTGCATTCTTGATCATATGGATTATTTGAGCCTAGCACTTCAACTTGAAGACATGTTTGGTATGTATCATGACATCAAACATTATGACGACTCTTAATTTTAGTTCTATACTAAATTGATGTAGGACTTTTATGTATACATTTGATCAGGAAAACAATCAATGTCTGGCCTGAGGCTGTTCCAAGCCGAGTCAGCATTCTCCTTGTTTTACAAGGACAAAGATGAGCAGTGGAGGACCGTTGGGGATGTTCCGTGGAAGTAAGTTTTTATTCTCATTGTTTTCTGACTTGAAACAGAAATAGACCGTCGTTTTTCTGATCTTTTTGTTCATTTATGTATGATGTTCAGAATGTAAAATGCCCGATTGGTTCAGAAGCATTAAGATAATCATTTGCAAACAAATAATTTCTTGGGACGTTCTGTCTAAATTACAAAAACTTAAGTATCTTTCAAAATTACTAAGGTCCTCAATGGACTATTGTACAAATTTCTAAATAGCCATATTTTGAAATTTTAATTGTTTCTATGGATGATCTTGAACAGGGAATTTGTGGATCGCGTAAAGAGGCTGAGAATTGCGTGCAAGGACGACGCTCATCGTGTTCCCTTTTCATCATCATTGCTTAATTCTATCTGATCTAAAATGTTTTGGTGAACTAAATTTAGATTTTCTTTAGTCTTTGCTAAGGGAGTCTGTGTGGATTGAAAATTGAAATCCTCTCCAAGACAAATTTTGCTTCTGTAACATCTTTTCTATTTAAAAACAAAAAGTTAATTAACGTATTCACTATACTATGATCTCCGTGTTCATTGTAACAAGATTCATCCAATAAAGGGAATTAACAAGGCTAAAGAAACATTGCAGTCAGCATAACTGCAATAGGTGATAAACTGAGGTCAATATCAGGATATACAATTTTGGGATAATTACAAAAACTACCTCTGAATTCCCGGTTAATAACAAAAGAACCCAGAAAATTTTCAAAATTACAAAAAAATTGAGATTTGATTCTGTTAAATGTAGGGGGTAATTGTTATATCCTTATAAATCTAAGGGAGGTGTTTGAGATATTTTTGCTTATGATGGGGTAAAGTGTAATGCAAAATCAAATTCAAGGGTTTTTTTGGAATTTTCAAAAACCTCTGTTTTTTTTTTTGTATTTAACCCAAACTCAGGGGTACCTTTTGTAATTATCCCAGATGAAGAAGATTATGACCACCAATCAGTGAGTAATTAAAAAGATATTGATAGGTATAGCCGTATAGAATCAAAATATGGGTAATTCTCCCATAAAAAAAATATATGTATATGGGTAATTCTAAAAATTAGTGCACCCAAGAATAAAAGTAAATATTTAATCGTAGAAAGATTAACGACTTTTACTCCCTCCTATTGGACCTATTCAATATAAGTGTCTTTCTAGCTAGAAGAAGAAAAAACAAACATATTAAAGAATATATTAAAATAATCAATATACTCTTAATTAATCATAGATGTTGTTATGAATGAAAACAAAAATTTGACATTTTTGTTAATAAGTATGAGGGTAATTTGGGGAAAAAATCTCATTAGCTTTGAAAACATTAAAAGGTCATTCTTTTTTAATAATATTTTATGTGTCAAAAGGACACTTATTGTAAATAGGAGGAAGTATATATTACGTACCATCTCGAGGGGTGTATGACCTAGGGATGTAAAAGAATCAAATATTCTTTATTCGATTCGCGATTCGAATTCGACAAATTCGAATAAAATTTCGAATAAGAATGTGTTTTTATTCGTATTCTTTTGGAATTCGAATAAGAATACAACAACATTCGATTCGAATATTCGACAAATATTTGAATAATATATATTTATATTATATATCACTAATAAATACATATATATTAGTAAATGATATTTTATATCTATTTCATAATTCCTATTTTGATAAATATTATATATATTATTTAAATTTAAATTTATATTGTAAATTAGTCATAATTTGAAAGAAAATTTTATATGAAACAATTACAAAATTTTGAATACGAACATCCGAATCGATTTGAACATATTCGAATACATTGGTCGAATCGGATATAAATCTATTTTTCAATTCGAATAATAAACGAATGAATACGAATACGCATATTCGTTTATCAGTCGAATTTGAATCGAACATTCTGAATATTCGTTTTGATTCGATTCTTTTACAACCCTAGGTACATCTAGAAGATTATGCACTTAATTGCACATTTGAGTAGAAATTCCCTTCACAAAGAGGTACTATTGAAAAGTCATACCAAACACATGTGATGTAAACTAATAATACTCCAAAATTAGCGAATTAGAAGTCTTTTAAACTTTAGCAAATGCCCAATAATATATCAATGGCTGGTGAAGATTTCTTGATTTTGTTTGAAGTAGTACAAGATTTTTCTCCAATTTTTTTTTTTTTTTTTTTGAGAAGGATTTTTCTCCAATTTTGTGCAACCTCAAATTGCATGATTGGCGGATAAGCATGACTTCAAAGAGTAGGAATGTAGAAATATGTGAGCCCATTTAGCTGCCATATGAAAATTGACTAACTATATTCCGACAAGAAGTTTCGATGCGCTAAAAGTCAAGCATTGGACCAATTTATCGCAATTAATGCTTACACGAACTAAACAAAATTGAGTCCACTCGTCACAAGTCCCCACTTCATCCAACCATATTTCAATTTGAATTTGCACATATTTTTAAATGAGAATTTAAAAGGTATTAAGTTTGAATATTTTTATTTGAAATGTATAGTTATTGAGTTTTTTTGATTTTGTGGTATTATTGTTATAAGTACGAATGATACTTGTTGGAAATATTTGTTATGTTAGAAAAGGAATTGATATATTTGTAATGTCATGAAAATAAAATAGGAGTGAAGACGGATGGAGTAAAATGTAATGAAACTTAATTACCTCAAAAAATCCTATAGTTATAAGATACTGATTTTAAATTCCACTAAAATTGAGAGTATATGTGTAGTAGATTATTGTAGTAGTCGTCGCACAACTTACTGCAAACTGCTAGAGATGAACTGAAGATTTTGCACCAAAATAGTATGTAATATATACTAAAATAGTGCAAATGGTTGAAGATGGTCTAAGTCCTAACTGCCCCTTCAATTCCATAAAATACTTAGGTTTCATACATAAACTTAGGTTTCATACATAAACTTGTTTTAAATATTCCCTTAATACTCCTCTTTAAAAATAACCTCTTTATCTACTTAAAACAAAAACAAAAACAAAAAAAACCTCTCTACACTACATTTTGTCACTCCTCTGTCCCTACATATTAATGTGAGTGGTTTTGTGAAAGTGATGAATTTAGTAATAGATAGGAAATTATAAGGTACTTCCAACACTGACTACCCACATTGCCATAAAATTCTCATTATTATACAGCAAATTAAATGCTTTTTCATTCTATACATCATTATTAATTATTTTGTTATTTAGTAACAGTGTCCCCGAAACTGAAAGAGGTTGTGTTCATATATAGAAACATGCCAAGTCAATGATGGCCCAAACTTTTCAGCTGGACTTGGAATTTCGTCTTTATATCTGTTCACGTGTGTGCTCACCTATCTCTAGACTCTTAAGTAATATTCATACTGGAAAACAACTAGTGATCGAATAAGATCTGGAAAGCCAAAATAAATTGAACAATAAATTCTAATCAACCAAGTTATTATTATGCCTATTCCAGAATCTTCAAGGGTATATTTGTCGATTTTGACCTCAAGCATTTTTACAATTCAACCCTATTATTTTAATTTAGGGATAATTACAACAACTACCCCAAAAGTTTAGCCTAATTATAAAAACATAAAAACTTGTACGGTCATGTAGATTAAATCTGTGAAACGGATCATATATTTAAATAGAATTTTGACTCAAACCCATATATTTTTGTGTGTTTTAGGATCCGTATCATGAATTTAGATCCATGAGACAGTCTCACGTAAAACCTCCTCTTATAAAGAAACTAGTTGTCTTTTAAAATTACAAATACCCCATTAACATGCATTTGTTTCTATTTTACAAATCGCACCTCAGAAAAAGGGTTATTTGTTGGGTATTTACAAACATCAAGCCGGTGTTTAATTGTATATATCACTTTAAGGAGTATTTGTAATTTTGAAAGATTGCCACAATTTTTTGTAATTAGGCTAAACCTCGGGGTAGTTTTTGTAATTATCCCTATTATTTTATAACTCATTGACACTGCACAGGCTAACTCAGATGATGACAGGCAAACCATTCTCTAAGAAAATTCTTACCAACAATAATAGGCAAAATGCAATAGTTGATCATTTACAACCCAAACAACAAACAACAATAACAAACTAAGCCTTAATCCACTATATAGGGTCGGCTATACGGATCATATCGCGCCATCGTTTACGGTCATAAGCCATTTTTTCATTTACAACCCAAATGACACCAACTGTGTATTAACTAAGAACAAATACATATGACAAACAAACCAACAAAACATAGAACAACCAAAAAGATACACAGAAATAGCAATAACGCAAGTCAAACAACCTTCTCATGCATATTCACATCACACACAAACAGTCACAACCCATGATGCAGCATTTGAATCTTCCTCGATCGGCCCGTTTAGCCGTTTTACCGAAATGCCAAACTTACCCCTCTCGGCCACGTCTTTCCAGCTCAAAACTCAACCAAGAACGTTTCAACTTTGATAAAACTGTGAGTTTTCAATCACATTACAGCAGGAGTTTCTCCAACGCATCACAAACATGCCTCATCAACGGTCTCCTGTCAGGACCGCTTTGTACGCACGCCATCGCGATCTTCAAAACGGCGATCATCTCTTCTTCTTTATCGTCGTCTTGAACTAAATGCGGGTCTAAAACATCCGAAAGTGGTTTCTTCTCTTCGATGCATAACTGCACCCACTGGACGAGCTCCATTTCCGAGTTCCCAACTCGTACTAACGGCGATCTTCCCGTAATCATTTCCAATAATATTAATCCATACGAGTAGACATCCCATTTTTGGGACGGTTTAACCACTTTCATAGCCTCGGGGGCTTGATAATACGAGCCGAACGAAGCTGTGGAAGCGAATGTTGGAACTTCTGAGGCCGCCGCACTTGTCTGTTGTTTTTCCATGACCATTCGATTGGATTGCACGGTTGGGGACCCACCGGTTATATTAGCTAGGCGGCCAAGGCCAAAATCGGAGATTTTGGGCCCCATATCATGTCCGAGCAAAATATTGGACGGCTTCAGATTCCCGTGAACGTATTTTTTGGGACTATACTCGTGCAGATAAACAAGGCCTTTCGCAACTCCTTTCATTATTTTCAATCGCGTCGACCATGAGAGAGGATTAAATGTTATCAAACCAGGTTTTCCTGAAAAATGGTAGCACAGAAAACAAAATTCATGTTACCAAAAAGATATATCATGACTATAAGGGATAATTACAACAGAAACCCTGAGACTTGGGCTAATTACAAAAAACCTCAGATATTTTTGAAAATTACCAAAAAAAAAAACCTTGAGATTTGATTGTATTACATTTTCCTTCTCCATTAATCATAAGCAAAAGAATATTTCAAAACCCCCTGATATTTACTGAAATATTACGGTTACCCCCTCAAATTTAAGACAGAATCAAATCTCACGGGGATTTTCGTAAATATCCCTGACTATAATAATTAAACATGATAGATTTGTTGTGGCATTATGAAGCTCACCATGAATTGCAGTAGCAAGATTCCCATTCGGTACAAAATCATAAATAAGCAGCTTCTCATCGACCGACCAATAATACGCTCTGAGAGTTACAATATTTTGATGTATTAGCTTTCCAATAGCTTCAACTTCCGTCTGAAATTCCTTAAACCTCTGCGAACCTCCCTCTCCCAATCTCCTAACGGCCAACGTTAGCCCGTCCTCAAGCACAACTTTGTACAAAATCCCAATACCGCTCTTACCAAGCACAAACGCAGATGCCTTCAAAAGCTCGTCAAGATCAAACGCCAAATGCCCATCTAACGCCACTAAGTCATATTGTTCGGCATTTTCAGACAACGTCTCCGATTCATCCTTCCTAAAACACAAACATTCCTTCCTACTTTTACCTCTGTCTTCAAATCCGTAACTATTTTCATCTTTCCTCTTACTACAAGAGCAAATCCTTGAATAACAATATGAGAACAATAACCCAATAACACAAATACCAATCAAATCACTCACAATAATCACAATTATGGAGGCTTTACTCAAACCCCGTTTACCACTGACATTTTGTGGGTAATTATTCGGCAAGTAAGGAATCGAAGAAGGTGAACTCGCCTCACTATTAGAAGAACAAAGATTCTTCAATGGAGGACCACAAAGACCAGAATTACCAATAAAAGCCGTCGGCCCTCTGTTTACTAAAGCACCATTTTGCGGAATTGGACCGCTTAATTTGTTAAAAGTGAGATCAATGTAAACTTTCTCAGGAAGATTGCCAAGATTAGCTGGTATTGAACCGTTAAACATATTGTGAGACAAATCAACAGTTCCTTGCAAATTAGACAAATAACCTAAGTCACTAGGAATTGAACCACTAAACTCATTGTATGAAAGATCAAGCTTTTCCAATAAACCCAAGTTTTTCCCAAACCCATCAGGCAAAAACCCACTAAAATTATTCTGACTAAGTTCAAGATTTCTCAACCTTTTGCACTGAATTAATGAACTGGGCAATGACCCATTAAACAAATTTTGTGACAAATCTAGATTTTGAAGGTAATTGAGGTTTCCAACCTCAAATGGTAAAAACCCAGATAAGGAATTTCCATAAAGCACCAAACTTTGGAGCTTTTGAGCTTTGAAAAGCTCAGAAGCTAAAACCCCAGAAAAGCTATTACTCCTTAAATTGACATGCCTAAGCTCAGAGAGAGATCCAAGAGAAGAAGAAGAAAGAAACCCAGAGAGTTTCTTTTTGGGGATGCTAACAGAGACAACTCTTTGTTGGTTACATGTAATCCCATTCCATGAACAAGGGGTTTCATCAGAATAGTTCCAGTTGTTAAGTGACCCTAATGGGTCTTCTTTAATGGACTGCTTGAATGATAACAGAGCTATGCCTTCATTGTTTAAAGAACTCACTACAGAAATATTGTCGCAGTTGCAGAAAATTAGAATCAGTAAAGGGAATAAAGCTAACATTTTTCAAGAAATTCAAAGGAAAAATGAAATGTGGCAGTTGGAAATGCGGCCAAGAAAAGATGGAAAGAACAAAAAAAGATGGGTACTTTAGAGTTACCTTTGTGCAGCAAAAAAAAACCAAGAGGATGGAAATAAGAGTAACCTATGAGATGGAATGGTGCTTAACAGAGAGAGAGAGAGAGAGAGTCCTTTGTGAAACGAAATTACACCGTTTCTGTTTGTAATATATCAGACTACAAAGTGAACTCAAGGGTACTGTTCTATAAAAAAAAGTTTTAGGCGCTAGTCGGACTAGCAGATTGGAGCCTCACTAGTCGGGCTAGCAAATTGGAGCCTCGTGCTTTGGTGGAGCTTGAGTTAGATTAGGTGGGACTTGGGGCAGGATTAGAAAAGGCCAAAATAATAACGTTGACGGACAGGGGGCGGAGAGATATTCTATTCCAGGATAATGTTTCATCTCTTATTCTACCGCACAACTGATTATCAGGTGTACAGAAGTTCTCATATTAAAACCCTAGAATTTTGGCTTTGACTTTTGCTCCAAATTCAATATGGTAACTTCTGTACATGTGACAATCGTCTGTGCGGTGAAATAGAAGATGAAACATCATTCTAGAATATAAGATCATATTCGGATATGGAGAACCTACCGCCTAGACGAGAATTAATCGGAGTTAGACGTAGATTTTTATAACCTTGACTCTCGGAAATGGGGACGGGAAAATGGGAATGGGATTTTTTCTTCTCTTTTTTCTCATGGCAAGTTATCGTGATATTTTCGTTTCAAAAAGTTTAGCATTGAGGCGCGCTTCTAGTCTTATTTAATTAACAGGGTTACAGTTCATTTTGTTTTTTTTGAGGGAAGCTAATAATTGCAAGGAGCAAGGTAACGTTAACAAGCCGCTGTTATTACTTAATTAGTTATCCTAAAAAACATAAGTATTGTTTTTACTAATTTTTAATTATGACCTATTTAGATTTTTAATTAACTTTTTTTTTGGCAGGAGAAACTAGTATTTATTAATGAGAAGGGATATTCTTAAATAGTTGACCCATCAATTAACTTATTTGAATTTGAGTTCTTAGTTCCTTTTATTTAAGTGGAACCTGTTTAGCTTGAGGAGGTCTTTCATGAGAAAGATCATAAGAAACGAAATAATAAAGATTATTCTTATGATTTTGGGTTTGGGTTTCGGTTGAGATTATATTGAAATATAAGATTCTTTCCATGTATTAATTAGACGGTCTCATACAAGTTTTTATGTTTCAATTTTTACTTCAATTTACAAGACATGCTTTGACTTGGTAATAAAAACCAACAAAATTCGCATTTTACTTTAAAATGCGAAAACTAAAAACATAAATTTACATTCATTTACCTCGGAACTATTTCTATTCACTTTTCTATGAACAAAAAATGATTTTCCATGTTATGGAGCTATTTTAATTCTAAAATCATTTACTCTATTCTGTTATTACCCAAATTAATAAAAAAAAAAAGTTGAAAGGATAACTTAGACTATTGTACCTCTAGACAATTAAAATTTGTGTCCAATTAAATGGCGATACGTGGAAAATAATACATTAAATATCAATTTATATTTTCTATTTGTATTTTGAGAATTTATTCAAATTTAATTTCTAAAAATAAATAGTTAATTTTGATATTTTTAATATATAATTTATTGGCCAATCAAAAGTTGCCAAATATCAAAAATCAAATATCTTGTCAATCAAGATAATATCTCGTCAATTATGGACGAGAATACCATCATTTTGGTAACTCGAATCGCATCTTCCGGATATGGCAACAAATTAAATCAAATCATCAAGGACCAATCAAATCGCGTCCTTCAATCAAGTATTTATGGCAAGAGTTCCTATTCTACAACTATAAATAAAGGTCATCTTCATAATTCAAAGACACACAAAAATCCTAGATAAGAAGTCCAAGCAAGAGGCGAATTCTCGCAAATCAAGAAGTTCAAATCCAAGGAAGTCCATGGTGTTCAAAGCGCGTTTCAAGACGTTCATTTCGACCCAAATTCAAGCTCGAAGGAGATCAAGTGACGAATCTACCTTCGAATATTCAAATATCATTTTTAAAGAGAAGAATCAGAGTATCATTAGAAATTGTAATCCTTTTATTCCGTTTGATTCAATAAATCTTATTAGTATTACTTTTTCTTGTTTATAATATTCGCAGACAAGAAATTTGTGTTATAGTACCCCTCAAAAAAAAAAAAAAAACTTGGACTAGTGTAAAAGCATTTAATAAAATTCTTAAATAGAATACACTTGTAGTTTTAATAATAGAAAAAGAAAATTTGTGCCAAGTACAAATATAAAGCAAGATAGACTTTCCAAATCATACATTTGCACAAGCCCCATATCATACTCGCATATTACAGCAACATCACACTTTGAACTTATTAATTTATTTAATATTTTATCTAATATTGTACTTAATAATTACAAGTCAAAAGTACATTTTTTATAATAATACATTTATAATATGAAATATTAGAGTAAAGGTGAGCCATGACAACTTATCCCTAAACTATTAGGTCTCATCTTCTTGTGTTTCTTCAAATTAGAACCAGAAAGCAAAATGCAGGGCCAGATGAAAAAAGCAAGTAGACATTGACACTCTAGTTTGTCTTCAAAAGGGCCGAGCCATGAACCAAATGAGTTTTCAATCAAGATTAAATTAAGAGACTCTTTTCACACCATAATTACACCACATGCATGTTTCTACCAACACATATAATGCAAACAATTAAGCAAATTTTAGTGGCTATATGGTAATATATAGTGAAGTTGCTAGAATTTCTATCTTCAATTTGACACAAGATTAGAAAATTACTAGATGGAGTATTTATATTATATTAATGATGACATCTCATTTAGCTCCTTATAGTTATTGAATTATGTTTTCATTTTCGCCTTCCAAGTATGTTCTCATGTATCACCTATCACTAGTTTTCAAACCAATATTTTGGTGTGATGTGTAATCTATCAAAGTGAAACAAATATAAAAGTCCATCTTTCATAATAAATATTGTTCGGTAGTCAATTTAGAATGAATTTTTGGATAAGTAACTTCTTCAAAAAACCGTTTATGGAGAAGCTAGAATTTGATAATTTTTAAAAGTCATATATTAAATTGACTTTTACATAAGTGCTCCCAAACGTGCATATAATGTCTCCAACCATTTTGATTTCACCGAAAAAAAATTGAAATTGATTATTGGAAAAATAAGTCCCACCTAATTGAAATGCCTAGAGGTCCCAAATTACGGGGTCCAAACTTCCAATAGCACGCCCCAAATTAGGCCCACATTGGAATGGCCAACTTTGGGCTTTATCATACTGCACCAACTCTACCATGGTCCAGGGCTACCATCGCTCAACCCTGGCCCAAAATATAACCCAGTCTACCATTTCAACTTTTCAGTTTTGACCTAAGAAGTCCATTTTTTTGTGGCCCAAATAATATGCCAAATCTGGTGTGTGATAAATAATTTTGGTGGTAAGTGACAACTGGTAATGAGTATTTATAATTTTCAAAAGGGTAACGCTATTTGCACCACAATATTTGATTAATACACCATATTTCTACACAAATTATATCCCTATTTTACAAACCCATCTAATTACTAAATACACCACACTTATTTCTAATTTTACCCTCAAACTAAAAAACCCTAACTTAAAAAATCAGTTTTTTTCGGGAAAAAAGAGAAAAAAAAGCTTTTTCTGGGAAAAAAATTGGAAAAAATCAGCCTTTTTCGAAAAACAAAGCTGGAAAAAATCAGCTTTTTTTCGAAAAACAAAACTGGAAAAAAAGCAGGAAGAAATCAGCCTTTTTACGAAAAATAAAGCTGGAAAAAAACTTTTTTTTCCAGGGGAAAAAAGTTGTTTCCAGAGTTTTTTTGGAAAAAAACATCTTTTTCGGAAAAAAATATCTTTTTTGGGGAAAAAAGTGTTTTTCTCGGAAAAGAAAGTTGGAAAAAATCAGTTTTTTTTGGGAAAAAAGAGAAACAACTTTTATTGGGGAAAAAAGTTGTTTCCAGCGTTTTTTGGGAAAGAAAAAGCTTTTTTTCGGAAAAAATCAATTTTTCTCGGAAAAAAAAAAGTTGGAAAAATCAGTTTTTTTTTTGGGAAAAAAGAGAAATAGCTTTTTTGGAAAAAAAAACTGTTTTCAGCTGTTTAAATGAATATATTTACACTGTTTTATTTTATTAATGGTATCATAGTCTTTTTAATTTATGACATTTTTTTTAAGTGTTGGAAGTGAGGTGTATTAATCAAATTTTGAGGGGCAATAGCGTCACCCTTTTCAAATGACCCGAAAATTAAAAGAAAACAAAAAGAATAAAAAAATAAAAAAAGTTGGACCCGAAATTGACTTTATTGTTTTTTGCCAATTGGGTCAACCAAACTGTACTATAAATTTAGGGCTAAAAACCAAATTCAACAACGACTCGAGATCGATTGTTAAATATTAATTTAAACTCAGTTTGTTAACATAATAAATAATGTTTGAACACATTATTTCATTCGGTAAAATGTAAAGTGCTGCTCGAACTCAACTCTATTATTGAAAAATAATAAAAATATATAAAAATATCAAGTTACTCAAGTTCGATTCATATTCGACTCGACTAAAACTTGTTCAAACTCAACTCTTTTAACAATGAAACCAAACTGAGATACAAGTTTTGAAGCTTGATAAAAAATTAGACAAATTTAAAACAGTTTTATGTTCAGTTCGGCTGGATTTGTTTACGCTCCTAATTATAATCGACGTATGAATTGTGAATATAAATAACTCGATAATAAAAAGCATCTTAAACTCTAATCTGGGTTCTTTTCAAAAGCTTAGCTATACGCCATCAAATCCAACTACGAGACGACATCGTATAGCTTGTAATCGCTTACCCGCAAGCAGACGGAGAGCCAATTCCCCAATCTAACGGCCTAAAATGGACGCTTCTGCACGAGCTATGGTGGAAGCCATCCACGCCAACCCCACTCAAGCTGTGCTCTATCTCTCCGGCGGTGCCTCTCAGGTACCCTGAAACACAACAACATAGATATAGATACGTAATTGTGTTGTATGTACATCATATGCTCGCGTAGAAACTGTTTGATGAATGTCCAAATGAAGTAACTATGTAAAATGGACAGGCGCTTGGATGGTTAATGTCTGTGCCGGGAGCTTCAAAGTCTGTATTAGAAGCAGTCGTGCCTTATTCTAGAATGTCCATGATCCAGTTACTGGGCAAGGTCGTATATCATTTTCTTGTTCCTCTTTTTGAGGTTTTATTTTAAAGTGAAACTATTAAACAAGATATGCTATACCTAGAAATCAATGAAAATATGGCTTATGATCGTAAACTATGGCGCCATATGATCCGTATAGCCGACCCCACATAGTGGGATTAAGGCTTAGTTTATTGTTGTTTGTTGTTGTTGTTGTTGTTGTTGTTGTATTATCCTCTGTTGGTTAATAGTTTTGTTTTTTTAGGTTCCATCTAAATTCGCCAGTCGGCAAACTGCAGAGGATATGGCGTTGATGGCATATAATAGAGCTCTAAAGCTTTCTCAGCCGGGTAGTTTTTTTAAATATATTTTTTTTTAGGTTCTTAACTGAATAAGAACTATTATTTACATTTTCCTTTTGCTTGTCAAAATGTTCTCCCATTGATATTCTTTTAGACAGGAGAAAAATTCTTAGGATGACACTGGCATGTCTCTTTAGCATGTGTTTGATACTAACACTTTATATGGTCTCGAACGCGGAACGCCTGTTAGATTGTGGCGTAGCTTCGGAAAAAAAAGAGTGAATGATGATAACTATGTAGGTTTTGATTGAATAACAATTGCATTTCTTTTTATGAACAGCTATTTCTTAAATTCTTACTCATTAGAAATGATGTAACTAAATCATATTCAATCAATTAAAGCTCCTGTCCTTTATAATGAAGATATTCTAATTTTCTGATATAATTCAATACATGAATTTGCCATATTGTTTTTGATAAATGTTAGTTTCTGCTGAATATTTGAATCAGTTGACCATATACAAGATGTCGTTGCCATGCTTTTGAAATCGATTCAGTTGGTCTGTTTGTTGACGCTTCACTTGTGGCTTGAGTTAGGCTTTTAGATCAAAGTCTAAAATGGCTCAGTTAAATCTTATTTGTTTTCTGTGGCTTCAATTATTATTCTATCAAGACAAGTTAAACTCCAGGTTATTGGATTAAGAGAGAGGATTTTTGTGGTAAACTAGAATGATGTATTGGACAGCACAAGTTGTCAAAATAATTTGTTGTAATTCCAGCTGGCGCATTAAATATTACTTTTTCCAAAATTAGATGGAATTGAACTAGTTACTAGTCTCCTCGTTTAGGATTAATTATGAATCCTAGACCAACAGCATCAACAGATACCAGACCTTATTCAACCTGGATCTACATGGCTAGATATTTCTGCACTTCCTTTTGGCCATTCATTTTGCGAATTGCAAATCCAGGTTGCTCTTTACAGTATAAGGAGAATGGGCAATGATTGGAAAATTTGCATGTTCAGCTTCTTTCTGATATTTGTCTGGCTTAGAGATACCATTGTAAAACACCATTAATCGCTTTTCATTTTCTTATTTGCTTATCTATGTGATATTATTGATATCCTCTGTATGATACTATATAAGCTGTTAGTTGCAAATGATGTGACATTTATCTATATGGGATATGCTACAGCATCTCATGCATTTGAAGAATGACCTTTTTTTTAAGTCTTGAATTGCTTAATTACAATTTTTCGAGGCATGCTTATTTATTTTTTTACCTCTGAATTGCATATATATTAATTTTTGTACAGTTTTTAAGGATTATTATTTCTTTTGTTACATTGTCACTGAGATCAAGGATTCTTTAGTTTTCAAGAATCAGTGAGATATATATTTTTTCTGTTTGCTTTAATTCCCCCCCACTCCCACCCATTTCTGATAGCCGACTGTAGCTGGTTTCATTGTTGTATTGAATTGCAATTTCTCATTCTGACGACTCTTAATTTTGGAGCTTATGTTTAACTTCTGTCGATTACAGGGTTCCCAGCCCTTGGTGTGGGTTTCTCTGGTTCTCTCGCCAGCACACGCGCCAAGCTTGGGGATCATAGGTAACATATTTCATTCAAAATTTTCGAGTTATTTATGTTCACATGTTTGCAATAATTCTCTGTGGTTGTATAGTGTTGTAATGATTGTAATGGCCTCATCATCCATTTCTTGAAAGTACACGTGAATACGAATATTTCGTTAGTCATAACATATGTCCTGTTTGTGGCTTCTCATTATATAGACTGTTGTAAGTTAGTAAAGTTGGTTCATCTCCAATTCCCCATTTTCTTATACTACGTTTCTTGATTAGTGGCCAAGAACATTACTATTAGAGGCTATTGTTGGCAAGTGAATGTCGACATTGGGATCTTTTAGGGTATATTGGTGTTATATGGGTGTTTGCTTGGGGTAGTAAGCACCACATGCTAATAATCAAATAGGTTGATAATGCCTAAATGCTGAAACTGCAGAGAATTATTATAAAAAGGTAAAAAGTCTGGGAATCCCGAACTATATTTTATATATCAGAGAATGGAGCAAGTGTTTCAGGTATCTGGACATAAAATGCACTTCTGCTGAGAAATTTTCATTTTCTTGAACACTGCCTTTACAAATTAATGTATAAAGATAAAGTTCAAGTGTCTTTTCCTCTATGATCATTGATCATACGTTAAATCATAAATCCAGTGAGAGGAGTATTTTCATCGTAAAATTATCCAAATCATGACTTGAACCCAAGTTCCAGTGGACCTCAAGAAATTAAAGAAAAACTGGGATTAGAACTAATGGAAAACTGATTAAAGATTGAAAACATGACAAAACACAACAACATATGCGACTTAAAACAAATTATGCATGCTCCTAGGTAAATACATGTTGCTTGATGAATCTAAACTAAAGAGTGGTCCTTATATATTTGCACTTTAATGGATCCCTGGTTCTCCAGAAATCTGTTCATGTAGGAACTTTACAAAATTGATCCAGGTTGTTTGATGACCAACTAATCTGATGGAGTTACAATCTTATTCTTATTTAAGTTAAAGTATGCAATATCAAAGAAATTCCTTTCTGAATTCAGCTAACCTTTTTCTTGAGTGATATCCACATCTCTTTATTTCCTCATCACTTTGTCCCCGTCAAATATTGCAATCCAAAATGCACCTGAAATCTGAAATTTGAAATTTGTATATATCAAAGCAAAACCTAACATGAGGTTTGTCTTGGTTGAGAAAATGTGTTGAATGTTAAATGATCTTGGAGCAGAGGGCGTTGATAGATTACTTATTGTGCTCTATAGTCCTTCTCATTTTTTGACTTTGATTTGTTAGTCAGGCATTCTTCCTTTGTTATATTTATTAAGATGAATTAGGATCATCTGCTTATCTGCCTTGAGAAAATGGGAGCAATGGCTTTAGAACTTAAATGCTTAGGAATCAAAAGAGATGAATTCTTCTATGTTATTGATGAAAAACATATTTATTAAAAAGATGCTTTTCTACGAATAGTTTGAAGGGATTTAGATTTTCTTGGTGAAGCATTGGCGTATTTTGATTCAATGAAAGATAATAACATCAGCTATTCTCAATTTGGAATGTCTTCTTTTTTCTCTCCTTGAGTGGATTCCAGAATGCCTTATAGCATTTTTCAGGTTCTAGGTCACACTTAAGTGCCTAGCAAGGATCAACAGCTGCAAAGGCTATTTGTAGCTCAAATCTCATGAAAACGGAGAAAAATCTATATGTATCACTGAAAATATGGTATTCCTATAATTTAAGCAGAGCAGGAGCTTTAAACTTGTGCTAGTAACTCTCATTTATTTATTTGGATGGGATTTATCGGTTAATAGACATTGGTTCTTGATAGATTTGGTAAGCTTATATGTCTAGACATGTAGGATAAACAAGCATCAGTCTCCGACCAAGATGCTAAATCATAATGAGTATTAATATTCAGGATATCCTTTGTTCTAAAATGGATGTCAACTGCATTGTTTCTACACTACATATTTAAATTTTTTTAATGCCGTGTTGTTTATACCATACACTGGAGTTTATTCATTTATTGCATTCAGGTTTCATGTATCAACAAGGACATCTGACCAGCTTTGGGCGTCTACTGTCACTTTGTCTAAGGTATCACACAATTCTTTAAATTTGTAACACACTGCTCGAATTTTTCATTGTGAAATATTTAGTTTGCTTATGTACATGAATTATTTCAGGGTCTCCGAAATCGTGAAGAAGAAGATAAGGTTTCTAGCCAGTTCCTACTGAAGGTATTGTGTAATGGAGCAGTAGAATGTTTTTACAAGGTTCAAATTGTTTCCTTCATGCAACAATTTTCTTTTTCCTTTCTTGATTAATAGTTTACCGAGGTGGCTATATCTATTCCTTCATCATTTTCTTGGATCGTGATTCTCGATCTAGTTAGTGACTTGTGGAACTTTGATTGTGGCTCATAAAGTTTCAGACATCCTCGATTTTGCATAATTTGTTACCTTAAAATTCTTTGATATGTTAATGAGATGTCCATTTTCCCAGATTCACTGTCAAACGTAATTTAACCTTGATGATTTGTTTGTAGGCAATAGCATATGCATGCAAGGTTCCAGCAACTTTTGTCTCTGAGTTAACTGATTCAGAAGCTCCTGATGAATTTGAAACGAAATTTGATGAAGATCAGGAGTTGGAGCAACTTATCAATGGTCAAATATGCTTTAAGGTTTACCCCTTTTTAAGTGGTATGGTTAAAAGATACACAGCTTTAAAATCGCACAATTTATGATATCTTGGTTGTTCATTGTGAAGGGAATGTTGTGCAGATATGTCAAAGGCAGAAAGGAAGATAATCCTATCTGGCTCTTTTAATCCCTTGCATGATGGGCACCTAAAGCTCTTAGAAGTTGCTGCGAGGTATGTTCATATTTTCCTGGGAACTTATGATTATGATGAGAAGACGTGTGATTGGAAAACTGTCTGTTTGTTGCATGAATTTTCAGATGTGGATTAAACTTCTGCATTTGTTGCAAAACGTTTTTGCTTTTGCTTCCGCAGTTCCACGGCTTCAAACACTAATTTTGAAACTTGCAAATATTCTGAAATATTCTCAATCTTTGTTGTTTTTGAGAGATCCTTGGTGAATCTTTTTGTCTGCATTGAAAGACATTGATGTCAAAATATCTGTGGATACTGTTATGTATTTCTCCACTCTCTGGTTTCAAAAGATCTGTAGTTATATTTATTTATGGTTTTCAGATATGTACTTGGCTTTTGTTGTCTATGTTCTGACCACACCTGACAGCTTGATTCAATTCATATGCCAGTCACTTTGACCATTTTACAATTGTATTCCATTCTATTTATTTTCTTTCCTTGTTCCACATGCATCTGTCGGTAAAACTATTTGCCCATTATTTTGGAATCTGTCTTCTGGCAGTGGACTAATATATAATTCTTCTACAAGTTCTATGAAATCCTTCATTCAATGTTATAGGCAGAATACACATATAATGCATCATAGTTAAAAGCCCCTCTTATATCTTACATGGACACTCTTTTGAACAAATTGCCTTGAGTTGCACATTTTTCTTCATAATTTCTAAATATGGAGACTTAATGTTATCCGTATTATTGGCTCTAGAAGTTCAAAGTTGTTTATCTATCTCTTAATTCATCTTATAACTCAAGCTTTGAGAATTTTACCAACAACTTTAATTTATAAAGCAGGCTCTTTCTGGTTGTGAAGTCAATATTTATTATTAGCATATGATGTGCAGGTATAAAGCTCATATTTTCTGGTTTTATGACTTGTAAGATTATTTTACTCCATTATTCTGTATTTGAGTTGGACTTTTTCATTTGAAAACTACTTGTAATCTACTTAAAAGAAATTTATGTATTATTGTTTTTCTTCATGTGCCTCAATTGGAATTCTGTGATGAAGCATGGCTATAACTCTTATAAAAAGAAAAATCGAGCATCTATATGCACGTTACAATCTTAACATTTTGTTTTGCATTCCATTATTAAGTTGCATTTGTAATCATTGTAGTTACTACACTATTTTTGTGCAGCATTCTTGGTGAAGGATACCCATGCTTTGAGTTGTCAGCAGTGAATGCAGACAAACCTCCACTGACCACGTCTCAAATAAAGCAACGTGTTAGGCAATTTGAAAAAGCTGGTGAGGTTTAACATATGGCGTTCAAACTTGCAACAGCATTTGAATGTAGCTTTGCTTGTCAATCGGTTGGTTTGTTTTTTCTAGTGATTGAACTGTGGTCATAGAATTTGGTATTACTTGCATGATCATTTTATTGCCTTAAAGTTTTTGTAGAGGCTCATAATTTTCTATATTCAAAATACTGAATCTCAATGTTTTACCTTTTGACCAACATTTTAAAAAATAAAAGCAGCATCACAGTTCAATTCCCCCCCCCCACAGAGTTTTAGTATACTTTTCCTACCGTGGGAAAATGATTTTTTTTTTCCTGAGATGGCAGTTTACGTGTAGTGATGTAGAGGAGTTTGATGTGCCACTAGACATCCACATGTTATTTTATCTTTTTTTTTTCTTTTTATGAATATCAGACCAAAATTTTCGTACATGTTATAATTTTTTATTTATTTTCTTTATTGCTATTCTTTATTTCCTTTAAGCTCTCTGGTCAGCAGAGGTGTGTTATGTTTTCTAGTTTTCCTTGAACACCCATTACATTTTATAGTCCATATAAATATATAATATCCGCTTTTGATTCGTTATGGGACAGCCACGGGTGATGATTTTTGTATAAATATTACTCCCTTGCCTATTAAGTGTGCAGCTGACGAAGCTATTAATGGTCTCAGTCTTTCAAGTGCAGGGAAGACGGTCATAATTTCCAACCAGCCATATTTTTACAAGAAAGCTGAACTTTTTCCTGGCAGTGCCTTCGTTATTGGCGCGGACACTGCAGCAAGGCTTATCAATGTAAGGGAATCAAATCAAAATATATTATTCTAATAAATTCCTTCATTCTGCGCATCTTTACTTAATCCATATCTTGCTCTGAGGTGAATGTTACTGCTGTGCTAATTCATTCTTTCATTTTCTTATCCTCATCTTTATTATCTTACAATAATTTTTTAAACCGATAATGCACAAAATATTGGTAAAAGGAGCATGGGCACATTTAGATATGTTTTCATTTTGAAAATTTTCATTTTGCTAGAGAATAGTAGTAAAAATGATTTTGGAAGAAAAAAGATGAATTTTGAGAGTGTGATTGGATGTGAGATGAAAAAAGTAATGATGAAAGTTGATTTGATTTAAAAATAGTAAAATAATGATTGGATGTGATTGGTAGTTATAAATATGTGAGTGAGTGAATAGTAGAATTTGTGGGAGAATGAGTGATTAGTTTTTTGTGAAAAAATGTGTAGATGTGATTGGTAAAGATACTACAGTAGAAACAAAAGTTGGAAACTATGTATGACTTTTGTTTGTTCTATTAGAAATCCTTATATTTGTGTCAAGTTTTATGAAAAGCGATGGTTAAGGGATAATAAACACCATACTGATTGCCTACCTTGAGCCGTGCTGCTTTTGACAGCCAAAGTACTATGGTGGCGACTACGGAAAAATGTTGGAAATTCTCTCCGGATGCAAAAACACAGGGTGTGTTTTCCTCGTTGGTGGTCGAAATGTAGATGGTGATTTTAAGGTTTGTCCTCAAATCTTTGTTCTTTTGAGTTGGTCAATATTTTAGTGTACAAAGTGAAAGTATATTATTGCATGATTTCTGTAGGTTCTTGATGATTTTGATATTCCTGGGGAGCTAAGAGATATGTTTGTGCCAATACCACCAGAGAAATTTCGAATGGACATTTCATCGACTGAAATCCGAAGTAGTCAAGGAATGCTTTAATTTGTTTTTCTAGTCATATGAAAAAATGTTTATATACGTTGAAAGACCTTTATTGTACAAATTACCAAAGAAATAAGCTGAAAAGGTCTCTCAATTTCAATGCTAAGAGAAAGTACAGGAGAGGTATTTAATGATTTATGTGTGTAATGTGTTTACCCAGTGAAATTTAATTGCTGTTAGAAATGAATGGTTCATTTGGTACAGATTATACAAAAATGACTAAAGCATTATAATCTTAGTGCTGGGATTAATGCTATCTCATTTGAGCGCGTTTGGGGAGTTTGATGTGATAGATACATTTAAACAGGATTTAAAATGATTGCACTGTTGAGGATTGTTTAGTTTTGTCTTTGGGGAGTTTGTTTGGGATGCTGAATGGATTGTGTTATTTGTCTAAAATTATGTTTGGAAAGTGGGATTTGGTGTGATATGTGGCAAAATGTCTCATATACCCCTTCACCAATTATTTGGCAGTCTTTTGTGCCCAAATAGCCTGAAGACATAATTGTTCCCCAATTTCAACCTAACAAGAATACAAGATGACCGATTTTCTGGTGCTATTGATCGAGAAAGACATATATTGCCCTGGGTTGCTCTCTTGAATTCACAGTACCCATCTCATTTTCGTGTCTTCTTCATCGACAAATACAGGTATGAGACCGACCGATTAGGATTTTATACCATCTATAACATCAAATCGATTTGCTGATTTGTTGATAAATTAAATTATAGCTTGTGTGATTAGGGCCGAGGTATGAGTTCTAATTCAGGAGGATATTGCGTTTTTTTTATTTTTGTTCACAATTATGGTTTTTGAGTATAACATAGTCCAATTCACTGAAATGCAGATTAAAGCATAACATAATCACCGCCAAATTTGTTGGGAATTAGATTTCTTGTTCTATTCCATTGGATGCACGACATATGTATACATCTAAAAGATTAACATTACAATGCTTATCTTATAAACACGTGTGAATTACTCAATGCAATAGAACATGAAGTGTAATAGGAAATCCGAAATTTGCTCCCGGTCATGAATTTGACTAGGAAATACTTGAATGTAGTTGGGAAACTGATACTAACGCTAAAATAAAATGTTTTATATATTTTACGTGTGAAGCTGCAATATTTAATTAAAATATAAATTTGCATTTAATAAAAATGCCAATAACCCCTTTTTTTTTTGGAGGAAAAATGCCAATAACTCTAAGCTTTCAAGAGAATGACATTATTATACCTCCATTGTAGTTTGAATTCTATGTTTCAATTTGAGAATTCATCTCACCAATATCAGTGAAATATAAATTTAGTATAAATTATACACAATTAAAATGAAACATGAGATGAAAAATTATGACATATTGGATGTAAAATTTTCTCCTAAACATAAAAATGAAATTATAGCATCCATTACCATAAAATTGGAAAATACAAGATGTCGTTAGAACACTATCATAAACCTTAAAATTAAAAAAAAAAAAAAAAACTACAAACCCTTCGGTTTTCATTCACACATGTCCCTTTGGTGGGACATATCACAAAATCACAACTACCTTTACCAAATTACAAAAACCATTTTTGTCAGAACAGAAAATCAAGACAAATTAGTTTATCCCCAAAAGTATATCCACAAGCCGCTGTTGAGTCAGCCGCCACAGGCGGCACCACAAGCCGCGGCGCAACCCGCGCCGCCGTATGTATCAGTATGCGAAGCTGCTGTAGCCTTTTCCGACGCGCCGCCGGCACAAGAGAACAAAACGGCTCCGATCAGAACGAGGCTGAGCAAAGCAGCCCACGCCACCATAACTGCGCCGCCGAAGCCCGCGGCGGCGCTTCCATCCCAGATATCTCCATTTTTCCATTGCCTCACCATCTAAAATACACAAAACAGAGAAAAATAGTAATTAATTAATTTTATTTTTCTTGTGTGACCCTTGTGCAGAAACAAGCAATTCTTGACAGGCTTTCTTATCTTATCACCAAATTGGCCTTGTTATAAGTGTTTTGTGTGTGTGAATTAATGTGTGGTTTCAGTGTGTGAAGAGTCAAGATTCATGAAATTTTAAGCTAAGTGGGATGATGACAAATGCACAGTCAAAAAAATACCACTCTCTCTTTTGGATAAAATGGCTCTTATATGCATACTTTGTCAACGTCATTTACTACTTAAGATATTTTTAGGGATAATTACAAAACCCCCCTAAGGTTCCAGATAATTACAAAAAAAACCCATAGGTTTTTAAAAATTACAAAAATACCCTTTATGTTGGATCAAACTTACATTTTCTCCCTTCATAACGAAAAAAACATTTCACAATCCCCTTATATATTTATTTTATATAAATAGAAATATATAAAAGAAAGGAAAAAGTCCTAACCACAAACCGATCAGGTAGTAAAGGAAAAAAATATTAAATTTCAGAGAAAAGAAACAAAAAAAATAACTTAAAACTGCAATTTAAACGAATGACGTCTATTTCTAGAAGATCTTCGAATGACATAGTTAGTTGTTTTTTTTAGTACATGCTCGAGTATCTTCTTGATGGTCTAATGTAGCTTGTAGGACGTCGGCCATGATCCACGAACCATAATTGTCATAGATTTCAAAGCTTCTGAAGAATCACATGAGGGAATGACAAACGAAGTGGGGGAGTGGTGGAGGGGTCACCTTTCACAATCCCCTGATATTTATAATTACAGTTACCCACTTAAATTTATTAAGACATAATTGAACCCGATGTTTTTGTTTTGTAATTGTGAAACATCTCTGTATTATTTTGTAATTAGCTCAAACTTTAGGGTTGTTTTGTAATTATCCCTTTTCTTAAGAATAAGTTAGGCTGATAATCGACATAATTTGAGTTTAGTGAAGCCGCAATTGGTGGGTTGACTTTATTTATACAATAGGCATTAAGGAAGGGATGAGTCAAGCCACTTGCTATATAATTCAGGGACAATTTCATAGATCGCCTCCAAGATTTGGTGTACATTTAAATGTATTCTTTTAAATTTGGATTATTGTATGCAGTACTCCCTTGACGTTTATTGCTGCTTAATAAATAAATTCAATTGTTAGGAATTTTTTAATATAAAGGAAATTAAAAGGACGAGTGTGAATCCAATTTTACCCTCCAGTTGTTGATTTAGGACTTTAACGATTTTTTAAAACTAAATTATGCTTACAAAATGGACTCGTAATCTAGTCAAGTCTGCAAAATGTAGTTTAATAATTTTTTTTTTTAAAAAAAGGATGAAAATCACATGTATATACGTATGTTTTTTTAAGAAAAATATATACGTATGTTAGACAAGTCAGAATATGCTGAAATTGAAATTCTCGATCAGCAACATATTTGTACCAAAGTGGCTATAGAATTACACTACTCTGTTAATTTTTAGAAAAAAAAAAAAAAGATCACGCATATAATATCATGGGGTTAAATTGCAAAGTATGCATGTAACTATTGCGTGGAGGGAAAAAAGACAGTAATTTATTTAAATAAGGACAAAAATTTAAGACAATAATTTTAAAAAATGGCAGATATGACTAATAGTCGGTTAGCTTCCTGATACTTCCAGTCGGTGAAGGGCAAGCTCGCTGACGTGTCAGACTTTGACTGAAGTCCAAGATTGACAACTTTGGTCAGCTATCAATAATATTTACGTGTAATGTGAAGAATAAGAGTTTGAAATACAAAATTTGGTGCTACTTTATCTATTGAGGGTGAAGTTAATCAGCAATGGATTCATCCTGTTCCATCTTGGATTTAATTGTGGTTCGGGATAGATTGGTGTCAGCTGACATTGTTTATATTCTTGATGTTTTAGTTAGAATATATATTTCTTATCAATTGAAAAAAGGAAAAAAAAAAAAAGAATTGAAAGCCTTTCAATTTTCAAGATATTTTCAAGAATTTAAAGTTCCTGACTTCCTGTTACATTGATTGGATGGGTTGTCCCTCAAATTGATTCTATATCTGGTGCTACTTTGTCTATGTTCTTCACTTTTGAACGAATCTTTACTTTAACTGGAAATTGAGCCAAACTTGAGAATGAGTTTTTTATCAAGTGGAGGAGAATATTTCATTTGAATATTCAGAGCAACAAATATTTTTGAAGAAGGTCACTCGGATATCAATTGAATTTTGCAAATTTGGGAGTATGTTTACGTAGTTGATTATGTTTTAATTAGTTTAATTTCTTTGATTATTTTTTATTTTGTTAAAATATGCATATAAGTAAATCTTAGCAATATTTGTTTTCAATAGTGAAAGACATTCATGTTATTACTTATATAGAGGGAAAAATAAAATATATTGCAAAGCGAAAAAAACATATTTAATACAAGGAAATTATTAAGTAGAAAAAAATTCAATTTCTGAATATTCTAATATATTTACGCATAATACTAGAAGGTAAATAATTTAACGCGATCCACATTGGTAGAGATATTTTAAATATTTTAAGGAGATTTTAATCAGAAATGGCACATATAATAACTTTGACGGTAATATATTAATTTAATTGCATGAGTATATTGGCAATAGACTTATTAGTCACCATGTTGGGCATCAACTCTATAACCATATTGAATAATAAGTAAAAAATAACTAAAAAGTTAGAAATAATATATACATCGAAAGAGAAAATATGATTAAAAAAAAGAAGATAATATAATTTTTTTAAAGTAACCCTAGATGGGCTTTCAAAGCACTCGACTAATGGTTTTGTGCACGTTGACGATTAAGTCTGTTCAAGAGGTATTGTCCGCTTCCATATTGGGCTCGCGGATTTGCCCTAGAAAATGTGTCTCCTGAGTCTTGAGAGAGAGGGGTTTGACCCTCGCTTATAAATCATACTCCACTCAGATGCTCACTCAATGTGGGATATATGCTTTCCCAGCACAAGCCCTCAGCGTGTGGGTAGACTGTATGCAGGGTGTTGATGCGAGATTCTCATAGACGCCAATGATGTGGCATCACTTTCTTCTTCGAGTTTCCAAGTTGGATGTCAACAATTAAACTAGGTCACTGCCTGCAACACAACAAGTCGTTAGGGTGTCGAGATTGTCCTGATAAATATCCTCCTACTCTCAAATTAGATCAAAGAGCTAACGAATAATCAGAATTCATAAGGCTATGTAATTAGAACGAATTTCATATCATTGCTAAATGGTGGGGGAAAGAAAAATGAATTTCTTACCTTGAAAATGAAGTTTGATGGAATATTTATAGGATTGAGGGATAAAGTTATTAATTTATTATTCAGTGCCACGATGGGTATGCACCATATACGCCCATTTGGTCCAAATATAAATTGCACCGTTGGACTTATATTATAAGTATTTGGGCCTTTATCAGTTGGTCTCCTCTATTATAATTGGATCTAGCCCAATGTGATGAAATTAAGCAAGCATGAAAAAATATAATATGTTTATTGCTAATAACTATATAGATGGGGATGGACAACTATTTGTTGATTTGGATGTTTTACGGAGAAATAAATATTTGCTGATATGATGCACGTCAGAGTCACAATACCATTACATTTATACTACAATCTTTTTAATGAACTCTTTGTGGTAAGGCCCAATTACTATATTATTGTTTCCCAATCTACTAATTCAACTATCTCCAATCCGTTGTTCTTTTATTTAAAAAAAAAAAGAAAAAGAAAAACGGATTTGGGCCTATGAGAAAAGAAAGAACTGAGCCTGTCATAGTTGGGCTTTTGGATTGTGGATTATTGAGGCACACTCGGTCCAGTAAGGATTATTGGTTTGTATTATCCGCTTTGGCTCACGATTAGACAAAAATTATGATTAATAAAGATGGTAATGAACTTAATAAGCAAAAATTCAGCCCATGATTTGGTTATAGGAAAGCACACATTGGAACAACTCAGTTAGTTTAGAATTGTGCAATTAAAAGTTCAATTGATTTTGTGAGTTCTATCTTAGTACTAAATAGGCCTATTAATTTCATAATCAAGCCCTAGTAACATGTAAATTTGCTAACTTTTGATTTGTATCTAAACTTGACATTTGCTTGAAATTTCGAGTATTTTTAGTCGAATCAAATAACAATAATTTCATATAAAAATATTTTGATCCATGTGTTTTATTTGACTACAAGAAAAAATGAGTTTACCTACAGAAAAACATATAGGTAAATATAAGATAACCATAAAGAATATAAAACTATCGGTGAATTATGTTGGTATATCATTGTAGATAAACATTTACCTACAGAATATAAAACTATTGGTATATATCTACAGTATTTATGTTGGTAAATTTTAAAACTATCGGTGATATTGGGGTATAGTTCGGAGAAATACAATATCTTTTTTATTCTGTAGATATTTTATATATAACTGTAAAATTTAGTGACAAAATCATTTTTTGTCGATAAATTCTGTCGGTAAACTGGAACCCGACTAAATTAATAATTATGTTAAATTTAAAATAGTTTGAGTTTTTTTTTTTTTTTTGACACCAAAAATAGTTTGAGTTAGATAAAAAAAAATCATTTCAATTTGAACAATGTTTTGTCACTTTTGCTCTCTTTTTCTGGTGTTCTTTTTTGAAAGAAAAAAAAATTAAACATGGGTGATTAATGATTATCACCATTAGCACATTCATGGCAATTGGCAAGTGAAAATAAGGCTGTAAAAGGTTTTTGAACTTTGAACAGCTAAACGGGCCCGCTGCATTGCTTTTGACCTCAGGACCAATAAATATTTATTACTTTATAATAAAAAGGATTCCCCGCTGATCAGTTTTATCATTACACACTCATTAAACTCAAGAAAGTAAACTCACATTTTTTTTAATGAAATGAGTAAAATAATAGATCTACATCCTGTGGAATATTGTAAATTTGGTGTATTGGGAGCATTTATTAACTATTAAATTGTATGTATAACGTAGTTGGATATTTATTTTCTAAAATCTCTTTCAAATTTAAGTGACTATAGTATTTTGAAATAAAATGTTCAAATGTCAGTACGTAGTAAATATAAAACATTAAGCAAATGATAATTAAAGGTGGACAATCCTTCTTTTTTTTTAATATTTTACTACACATAAGTAATGTTATCATTTGAAAAATATTCTTTGAAAAATATTAGACTGTTATCTTTTACAAAATGTTTTCAAAAGTTTTTAAATTATTTATTGAGTTTAAAATTGGATGTAATAGGTCTAATTCGGACCAGGTTTAGATCTTAAAACCTTGATATACTGAGCTCATGTTTTGACAAACACACTCCATTTATCTAATATTTATAATTTTCAATAAAAGTTATATTTTTTAATTTTCAATTCTTGAACTTGAACACAATCCTTTTAAGTTAATAAATTTAAATTGTTATTAGGTCGATTACTAATAATATTTAAACAACTAAATTTATCTTTTGATAGACATATAACTCTATCTTGAATATGTTTCACCATTATTGATGTGATAATATTAAATTCAATACTCGAGTTTAGAAAGTTGAACCAAAGCCTCCAAATCATAGCTAGACTGACAAAGGATAAGATAAAAATTGCGCCGAAGGTCATCGTGTGAGTCTGAATTTTGGGGAAAATATTTCTGCTTCATTCTGGGGTAGAACCTTGGTGACGGTCAATTGATTCAAGCACAACCCTAATAAAGCAAGATACATCCCATATTTTAATCTGGTATCGAAAAAGAATAGATTTGTACACAACCACGACTAATAAGCTTTTGTTTAGCGTTTTGAGTCTTTTTGTCCGCGTGGAGGTGGAGTCTTTGCGCTCGAAGCGAAGTTCTTTTCTCAAACGAGATCAATAAGCTTCATCTCAAAGAGAGGAGCAAATTCTGAGCGAATATGAAGCGCATGGTGAGTTCGATCCTAGCTCGGGATGAAGGCTTGCGGCCTCTTAACTCCTCCTTCACGGCCAAAGTTTGATTCCACCTGTGAATGTAGTCAATTGAAAATCACTGCTAGGGCGTAATCTTGTTCATGCTGACTTAATACAGTCTTAAATTGGTTTAGTTGTCCGTTCTCAGGTTGGACAGTAAGGGTCGGAGAAGGGCAATCACTCATTCTTAAAATCAGCGCGTAAAATACTACCACTAGATGAAGTCAGACATAAGCTTGGAAATTAGACTAACAAGAACCCTGAACATATACAAACATATCTCACGATTTAACTTGACGGTTTTGGTAGCAATAAGAGGGCGGAAGTGCTAATACCATACATAGTCGGACGTAGATTCTAAAACTTTAAAATAAAATGAAGCAATTAAAAAAAAGGTGTATAGCTATCATTAGCGCATGCCATTTTACATCACAATCGCATCACCGAAAAGAATAAGAAGCCGTGATTAAATAATCCGTGTAGGGGACCCCACCTCGAATCATATCATCATTGATCCTATCAAGCTATACAAGGTATGGAAATATGCAAAGATCTATTTTGGGTCCGATCTGTCCTAGCTTATTTACTAAATAGGCTAGATTCATGTATTTTAACAAGCCTACTTAGATAAATAAGCTAAGTTTAGACTTTTAAAAAAATATTTCAAACCTAATAGGCTGGCCTATAAATTTGAATACCACAATATACATTATATATTTCATTAATATTATTATTTTTATATAATTATTTAATTATTGTAATCAATAAAATATATATTAAAATAAAATATATATGATATGTAGCCATGTATGCATTTAATGGGTTTTTAATAGGCTCATACCAAACCTATTTATTAAATAGGTCAAACTTGTGCTAGAAAAAAAACCTACTATGTATAATAGGTTAGGCTTAGGCCGAATACACGTAAAACAGGTCTAGGCCGTCCAACGCAAAGCCTAACCCTTCTTGGACTATTTCCACCCCTAATGGCAACCAATGATGGCCAATTATTTGAATAAATTTCTCTAATTTATAATACTGTAAAATTATGTTATCAAATTTAAAACTCCACTTCTTTTTGTGTTGTTTATATTAAGAAACTGTTTGTTTTTTAAATTTTCTTATTCAAAAATCACTTCTTGATGAATTCATATATTACATTGAAATATCCAATTTGTAATGGTTGGATCTGATTTGGAAATACGTGAGAGTGATTCGTCTCTCATTTTAACTTTTTAGTCATATCTCACGCATTCGTGAAAAAGAAATAAATGTCAATAAGGGCGGAGCGAGAAATTTTTTTGGGGTAAGCCGATACATAAAAATCATATAAATTATACTTAAAAAGTAATTTTTTTTTTTGTAAAATCTAGTATAATTTTTTTTTTTAAAGTTGGGTGGGGGAGGCCTAAATTGCCCCCCTCCTTCCGCCCTCAAGTGGGCATTTATAATTATAATTAAGATTATTCTTTAATCATACTAAATCTCATTTAGTTTTTTAATTAACCCTTTATTTAATTGCCCACAATTGTATGCATGTTTTTCTTTTTGACAAATTAATTTTATGCATGTTTATAACGTTGGGGGTGTTCATATTTGGGCTTAATGATTCTAACTTGAGTTTAAAAAGAATATTATTGTGATGAAAAATGGATGAACATATCATACACAGTAAAAGACGGTTAGGAAAAATCAAACGTGTACAGTACCTGCATAGTATTTGACAACGAGATTTTGATTGAAATTTGGTCGAAAATTATAAAGATGGACAGTGCTTGCATAGTACTTTGATAATAACATGTACCTTTTCTTCATTTTCTCCGATTCTTCTTCTTAATGCTTATTTTGCAGTATTAATTTTTAATTATTTACAACACATTATCAGCACGAGTCTCTAGCCGATCTTTAAAACTTTTGGTGAGCTAACCTTTCAAAACTCGATTTTGTTGCTCTTGATATCGCTGGAAAAAATTATATGTCATGGGTTCTAGATGCTGAAATCCATCTAGATGATAAACGTTTGGGCGATATAATAAAAGAAGGAAATAATGCATTTGCACAAGATAAAGCTAAAGCTACGATCTTTCTACGTCACCATCTGGATGAGAATTTAAAAACGGAATATCTTACGGTAAAATATTCATCTGTCCTTTGGAAAAATTTTAAAAAAAAAGATAGGACCACCTGAAAATGGTTATACTTCCAAACTCGATATGATTGGATAAAATTGCATTTTCAAGATTTCAAATTCATAAGTGAATATAACTCCATGATATTTAAAAAATTTCAAAATTGAAATTATGTGGAGAAAGTATCACATATGATATATGATTGAAAATACACTTTCTAGTTTTCATACATCGGGTTTGCTCCTGCAGCAACAATACCGAGAAAAAAATTTCACAAAATATTCTGATATGATTTCGTGGCTTCTTGTGGCCGAACAAAATAAGGAATTATTGATAAGAAATCATGAATCACAACCTACTGGTTCTACTCAATTCCCGGAAGTGAATACGACTAGAGCTCAAAATTTTAATAATTTAAGAGGTCGTGGTCGCGGACGTGGCAGTGGTCGTGGAAGATTTACTCCATATAATCGTGGTAGTCAGAATAATTCAAATTACGAAAATACAAGTAACCATCTGAAGTGGAACAGAAATGATTAGAAAGAAAAAGAGAAAGTGATAAATCCAGATAATAGTGGAGAGAAATATTACCGATGCGGAATAAAAGGTCATTGGTCATGTACTTGTCGTACGACCAAACATTTAGTAGAGCTTTCAAGCATCACTTCGCAAGAAAGATAAAAATGTTGAAGCAAATTTCACTTCTGGTCATACTGAATAATTTTGATGACGTAAATGTGGATATTACACATCTGGATGTTGCTAATTTCTTTGAGCATCCAAAATGAAGGATTGATCACTTAATTGGTGATGAAAATATTTAAGCAATGATATATATGCTTTAAATTAGTTTCTAAAATATTTCATGTAATTCTGTTGGTATTGTAAGAGTGAGAATATTTTGATTGTGCTTATATGTATTTTTCCGGGAAGATATATTTCCGGGTTGAACCTTTTATATGAATAATAATTTTGTTATCAAACTATTTGTGTTTATTATTTCAATCACAAAATATCATTATAATTTTACTAAATCATTCACAATTTTTACATTCAAATTTCCCCCCCCCCCCCAACGGCTAGTTAACGGTTATGAACAATGATTTTTATCTATAAATATACCAACATTTCATTCAACAAATTCACACACATTCTCTCATATTTCTAAAAAACCTCACATTTCTCTCATTCCAAAAATGGTTAACTTGATGATAGTATTTCTCATTACAATAGTCTTCATATACACTATCTTGTTTTTTGTTGGAGAATATACTCCTAGAGAATTCTGGCTTTTAATTAAGCTTCTTGTCTTCACAATTCTTCCAGATTTTGACATGTGTCTCATATCCTATTTTAATTTGTTGTTTGTTTTTTGTAGAAGTATATTATCCTTTAAGCATTGTTCTAAAAATAAGACATGGGACACATGCCAAGATATGGAAAAATTAGTATATTATTCTTAGATATTGTTTTAAAAATATCTGCCTAACTCTGATTAGTGTCCATCCAGGCGCTATATTCCCCTTATCCACCTACATTTTTCTTCCATCTAAATCCATCCTGATCCCGCCCAGGTCCCACCTAACCCCATCAGTCTTTGTCTAGGCGTTAGACCCCAATCTAACGTCTGTCGGCCTAACTTCTAACGCTTTTTAGAACAATGCCCTTAGGGTAGCATTAATTAAACCCGAATTTGGGCAGTAACACATGATTTAACCATTTAGTAGGGATGGCAATGGGTAGGATTCGGGTAGGATTCTATATCCTCCATCCCCATATCCATTTATTATACTCATACCCATACCCATACCCATACCCATCGGGTATTCTATTTTCATACCCATCCCCATACCCATCGGATGATCGGGTATTCATACCCTACCCATACCCTCTTACCACTTACAATTGTATTTTTTTCAAATTTAAGTTATTTCTTTTTTTAAAGAGAAATTTGAGTTATTTAAATAAAGATATTGATATTTACTAAATTCTTAAGGAAACAATAAGGAAAAAAGAATACAAATAAGAATTAGCGAACTAAATATTATAAAAATATAGCAAAATATTAAAAAGGATTAAATAAAAGTGTTAGTGGGTTTGTAGATTTTGGTTGAGACTTGGGGAAAAAATCTTTTTCTTTAAATATAAATAAATAGAGTTGTATAAATAAAAAAAATATATGTAAAATATTATAAATAAATATATATAGATATATTATATATATAATATTATTATTTAATCGGGTATCGGGTAGGGTATGGGTAGGATGTACCTAGACCCACCTCCATACCCATACCCGAAAATACCCATACCCACGTACCCATTTATTTAATCGGGTACAAAACTACCCTCCATACCCTCCTCCGTTAGGGTCGGGTATCGAATCCTCCATCGGGTTCGGAGGAAATTGCCATCCCTACCATTTAGGCTACCTACGAAACGTCAACTGTCAATATATACAACGCTTGCATCAATCCACATTCAAGTCATTAACGTTGTTGATAGCTTTATCGACTTGCTCTTTTGCAAGTTTCAAGCACATTTAAGTGCATTTATGCCTCTTGAACTTATTTTTCTCGAAAATATGTCACCAATTGTTTCATATTAAAATATACAAATTTTGTTACATCAATAGTTCAGTACTATATGCTAATCTTATTAGTAATTTGACATCATATTAATTTGAAAAAGAAATGAAATTGGGTTCTCATGCACAAACCACTTTACTTATTTATTTATTTTGTTCTAATGATTAGTCTCACGCATTAGTATGGGATGATGATAGCGTAGCATGATGTTATATAGCTCATGATTTACAAGCGTGACTAACCTAATGGGTATAAAGTCTTCCCATTATCACTTTTTGCCCATCATTTCCATTTCATGATTTCATCTCCATCTATCCTTAAATGTTGTGGAGCTAAAAATTTCAAATGTATGACCACAATATCAAGAAAAACATGCACCATTTTTCACTCTTAAAGTCATAAAACAATGTGAAAACAATCCAAAAAATAGATGCACATCATAAATACCCAATTAACCAAGACAAAAGACCTTGTCATTCTTATGCAAACAAGATAAGTGAGACATTTCTCACAAGGCATGTGGTGAATTTATTCTGTCATTATTGTAGGGGTGATAGTTCGTGTCATCGTGTCGTGTTCGTGTCGCAGTATTATTATTGTATTTTCATGTTATCATCTTATTTGATTATAAATATTACAATAAGTATAAATTTAACTAAATTATAATTTCGTGCTTTTGTGTCTGTGTCGTGCCTAATTATGTCATTTCTCTATGTAATTTGTATTTATAATCATGTTTTGTCGTGTCGTGTCACCCATTGTCACCCTTACATTATTCCACGTGTAGCCATGATATATAAAGGAAGGCCAAAATGCAATTTTGACCTGTAATTATATGTGTGGCAAAATTGATCATATGAAAATCACACTTTGCAAAATAAACAATAAACAAATTATATTTTAAAAAAACTAGAATTGAGTCATCTTTTCACTGTAAATTGCAAAACCCAACAAAAAATTTAGGATTCACGTATTGGCGACATGACATTTTCCGCAAAACATTTAGTTTCATGTGAAAGAATGACTATTCACATTTTTTTAACTTAGATTACTTTTGTAAAATGTGATTTTTACAGTGCTAAGTATGCCGCTTCCCCAAAAATTGCAATCTAGCCCGTAAATCAAGGTCTACTCCTACTCCTTGAGGAATATATCAGGTGTAGTATTTACAATAGATTTTCCCACAATACGCGCCTACTGTGTATGATTGTGAGAATTTGGGTGTATCCATAATATATCTACGGTAGTTATTCACGTGTAGCGTAGATAAAAACATAAATCAATATGCAATAAAAGAGGTGAATAGTTTACTTGCAAATCTCCTTTGCTTTATGCCATCTAGCTCCCTCTATAAATTAAGATGCAAACCAAATCTTTCCCCCACACATCTCCCCACCCCCAACACACACACATACACACACACAAAAACAGAGAAATGAGTTCCAAAGTAGCAAGCTTTGCTATTTTTCTAGTACTTGTGGTTGTTCTTGCTCAAGTTGAGGTGACAAAAGCAGTTACTTGCAATCCACTGCAGCTCAGCCCATGCGCCGCCGCGATCACATCCTCCGGCAGCCCAAGCGCCGCGTGCTGCAGTAAGATTAAAGAACAGAGGCCATGTCTTTGCCAGTACATGAAGAACCCTAATCTTCAGAAGTTCATCAATTCACCTGGTGCAAAGAAAGTGGCCAGTTCTTGTGGCACCCCTTTTCCCAGATGCTGAAAAAATGTCTAATTATGTTGTCTTAATTAATTATCCTTTATGAGTATCAGTTTAACTAAAAGTCATATATATTCTGTTTTCTAAGTTGCTAAGTTTTTATCCCATGGGCATATACTAGTTTGTTATATCTTTATCCGTATGTATTTACATTATGATGAGTCTGCTTTTTAAATAGTAAGTGTTAATGATGTCCTGTTTTGTGCTTGTAAAATTATGGTTATGTTAATTAATGAAAATGTATTTTGCATAAGTTTGTCCTCGTATTCTAGTGGTAAGACATTTGTAAGACTTAGGCACAGTTCGATTCCCACCTAACTCCTCCTCTTAGGATTTGTACTCAGGAAGACAAATTACAGAGTAATGTAACTGTTTTTTTCCCCGAAAAGATCGTTAATTGATAACTCAAGCAAAATACAGGACAATCGAAGCCAACTGACTTACAGAGCAATGTAACTGATCAAGAAAAGATTCACTTATACTTGCCATAACACTGATGCAGTGCAAATGGTGTAAAATAAATGGCTCTTAGGACAATTCAAAGGCCTAAAATGCATTTGTATCAACCACTTTATTTACCAGCCAAATCTTCACAAGGCAATTTACCTGATATCTAGAAATATTTTACTTGGCATCTGTTACTGGTAAAAGGCCAAATGTAATTTTGTCAGTTATATCACCAAAAACAGAGTATGATGAGCGATCTAACTTATAAAAGCATAAAGCATATATGAAATCAACAAAAGGTTAATTTGCTTATTTACAAGCTTAAAAATAGCTATGATTCGCTTCCTACGAAGGTACATTGGAGTAAAATCACTTCAGAAGGAGTTCAAAAATCACGGCCTAGTTGCTATGGATCTTTTCATATTTTAATCTTTTATCTATATGTTTGTTTGAATTAATTAATGAAATTATTTTTCTTGTAAAAAGAGATCAACCAAGACCCAAACTTTTGACGTCTAATGAAGTAAAATTACCATTTTCAGTCGCTTCGTAGAAACAGCTATCAAATTTAAAAATATTTAGGGATAAAAAAGACCATCTCTTCCTCTGCTTCATTAAATGAAAGTTATGTCTCTAATCTTTGCTTTGAACCACTTTAGAGTTTTGGACCCTGTATTTCAATTTGCGAATCGTACTTTATAGTTCACGAATATACATCAAATATATAATCCACTGATAAGTGTGTATTTAAGGTGAATTTTCTGTACGTCCATCAAGGAAAAAAGATCGATCAAAATCTGGGTTTAGTATGTTCCCCAGTTTTAAACAAACGAGACATAAACAATAAAACTAAGGGAAGATCTCAAAATGCAAGAGCCGTCATATAGGGAATGTTTGCAATCACTTAAAAAATAAGTGTTTATCAGCTTTTGACTGGAAAAGATAATCACTTTCTATTGTTTGCCAAGTTCTGTATCTGATCCTACTTCATTATATCAAAATCTGAAAGCAAGAAATGAGTTTTAGATATGATTCGGCTTCTAGTTTGACTTTTAAAAACAAATAAGCATTCTTTCAACTTTTTTACCAAACATTCTCAATTCCTGGTCCTATTTGCAAATATTACCAACTTCTGATTCTCAACTACTTTTACTTGTGCTACAATAAATCACTACTTCTAAAAGTAGAAGATTTTGGAAACACTCCCATACTATGAGTAATTTCGCTTTCTACAAATTTATGTTTATATACTCCAATAATTCACATATTAGATTACAGACCTCTTTGTGTCATTCCACACACAACATTGAACCAAAACTTTTAGTAGCAATCTCATAAAACCATAATCAGACCTTTTCAAATTCGCCGGCCTTCATCTGATGCTGATTTTCCGAAAAATTTGAACTCGTCATCCCAAGTCCTTCATTATGGTGCTTTTCCCATCCACCTGTATCAGCCTTGGAATGGGTCCAGTAATATAAAGTTGAAGCTATCATTGATATTAATGTTAGGGCAGCACCGGCAGCAAAAACACCCTTACGAAGGGTGGCGCACGATAAGTGCTCAACGTGAAAAATTGCTCTGTATTTTGTGTGGTAAGCATTCCTAGCAGAGCCCGCCAACAAGCATGCCTCTGCCGCCAGAAAGCTGATCCTGTTCATTTGTTTCAATTTCAATTCAAATAGAATGGAAGGTTTATCAGGGTTGAGGAGGGTGTGCAACAAATACAAAGAAGGGTTAATTACAAAAATACCCTTAACGTTCATTCTAATTACAAAAAAAAAAACAGCTATCTTTTAAAATTACAGTTACTCCCTTGAAATTTGTTTCTATTGTACAAAACATCGAGGGGGGGGGGTACTTTTTAGGTAAATCAAACCTCAAGCGGGTGTTCGTAATTTTGAAAGATAACTGGAATTTTTGTAATTATGCTAATCCTCAGGGGTAGTTTTTGTAATTAACCCTAAAAGGATCTCAGAAAGGGAAAATCGTAGCTTAGGTCTATTTGTACAAACCATGTCTACATTTCAAATGCCCATAGTGATGAAATAACTTGTTTGCTAACATTCTCGCTTAATGCATCAGACAACTCAATATGGATTATTACAAAAGGGAAGAGAAAAGAGAATAATGTTTTAAGAGCTTCAGATCATACTCCAAGGTCTATATGTTCATATAACACCATGCTATAGTCAATGCCATAGCATCTTGATAGCTTCATAATGCATAAAAGTTGAGCAGCGAGAACTGCACTTGCATTAGTAGAGGCGATTAAATATACGCCCAGTTGTTCTGTCTTGCTGCCAAGTTCTGCATACTGAGAGTAACCGTGGCTATTGCATGAATGTTACAAAACATAAAATAAATTTACGCAACAAAGCTATCCTTTCGTTGCGGGGGGAATCAAATTGATAAGATGAAATTAGGAAGTTATAATTGGGAACGTAGATAATGGGAAACGAAAAAATGGAAAGAGAAGCTTAGGCTCAAAAACCACCAGAAGTAATACGATTTTCATCATTTTTTATCATTACTTTTTTTTTTAAAAAAAAATTGTGTTTCAATCTTGTGGGCTCAAGCCATAAGTAGATCCCACAGTTGATTTATGTGGTTGGTAGTTACATATCAGAAGTTGGCAGCAAAAGATTTTTATCCATATGCTCTCAATCCTGTATTCGCTGATTATTTTCCAAAAAGCAACATATCGGTACTTGAGGATAAAGCCAAACATGTTTCATTAGGTACTGGAGGTACTAAGTTACTTCCCTCGTGGTGCACCCCATTATACAAGTCTCAACAGATAACTGAAGAAGGAAACAGTTCTGTTGGTTCTTTGTAATTGACTTCCATAGGCTTCGCGGCAGTACATCTAATGGTCAAGCTTTTGCTCAGTTGTAGTGATTTATGTTCTTTTCATGTTTAAAATTTTGTTGAGCATGCATCATTTCAGCTGTGTCTCAGTTAACTTAGTTTGCTATAGTCATACAGAATACGTGGAGTCTGCTCACGGAGTTATTTCACATGTTAATAAACCATCAGATGTCAACCACTAGATAATTAATTAGAGAAAACCACATATGTTCCATTTCCAATTGAATAGGAGTATGGGAATAGCTTCAGCCTTCAAGGACACTACACATCAAATGATTTTTTAAAATCTTTTTATTTTCAAAATTACCCATTGCAACATACTATATATGTAGTGGGAATTTTTTAAATCATCAAATGTTCATGCTCAAACCTGGAAGCATGAAGTGAAAACCGACTGAAATGAGATGAAATCATGGAGTTTGTTACAGCAAGAGGTGTGATAGATGACACAAGGTTGTTCAAGTTATTTCAAATTTACAGCTCCAAGAAACAATTAGAGTCTAGTGAAGACTGAGATACGAGGTTATCATTCAGGACATAATTATATGAAAAGGACCATTTCTTTCTTAATTTGGCACTTTGCATGGTTAACACACAATGCATTGAGAGTGCAGTTTTTCAATTGAGCACCCTAATTGCGTAATATTGTAAAACACAATAAAGTCCAATAAAAGATGGAATTTAACAAATATTTAGATAGTAATTGATACAGATTCATCGCACCAAACAAATGCTTTACAAACAGATACGGCATGACAATTACGAAGTGGGCCCAGAGCAGTAAACTTTGACGGCGCCTACAGCCCTATACCCATTAGCTCCGTTTCTTACCCACCTCCAATTTCTCATCCCTTATTTGTTACACGACCATTTATGCTTTCATGTTCTTTAATTGTTCTCTTCTATCAACACATCCCTTCCATAATTTCTCATTGTAAATGGCTCCATCAGAATTTCCATCAGTTCATTCGAATATGCCCACACTTAATTTAATTTTTTCTGTCACAATAAATTGCTATTTTGAAAATTGAAATCTTTTTGAAACTGAAGGGGATGAAACGAACCCAAGATTGGAACCCAATTGGTGCTACAATCATTAAACGGAAAGTTTTAATGGTTAATTACTATGACCAAAACAAAGGAACTTAGTTTACCTTATGCAACTACAAGTCACAATCAGTAATTTATGCTGATGCTTAGATCAGTTTATCATCTTTAGTACAAACAATACCGGAGAGCCAAAGTCATGTAGTTCTGAACATATAACGCGTGCATTCTCACGATCTTGTAAGCATATTCTTCAGGATTTGCTGAAAATGCAAATATTTCTCACTTTGCAGTTTAACTAGTTGCTTCTGCAGTTCTCAGTGTCTCAAATTATACTGAGAGTAGATTGTGGTCTACGTTTTTCACTTCATAGTCGAGTCTAAACTATAACGTGTTTTAATTGGCTTTTCACTACCAAAAACCTTAATTTCTGTTTGCAGTAAAAACATGCTTATGCACAATTTCCCTCTACTAGGGAAGGATTATGTAAAGAAGTCTTCTTATTCCATTCTCAGGTGGATAAATTACCCAAATAGCAAGTATTGTCATCAGAACTCGGAAGCAGCTTCACAGTAAAATACCTAAATAAAAGAGCTAAATAACCATTAAAAGCCAAACAAGTAATAATATTTCAGAAACTACTTCACATGCTAAGTTCAGTAGTTCACAACAGTATGAGCACAACACAAAACCAAATCATCATCAGTCACACTAAATAATTAAATTATAAATCCAATCACCCTGAGTATTCTGCCAAACACACCATGTGAGTAGGACATACCATCACCAATTCACCATCCCAGCCCACAACAACCAAAACAAATCACTGAACAAGCAATAGAAACATATCAACAGCACCAAAAATGTCACAATTTGCAGAAACGGTAAATGAACTAACTGAACAAGGAGAGAAAAAACAGTAAGCTTACCATGAGAAAATGAAGAGGAAAACAGCACAAGTAGTCGAGCTCCCACCCATCATCCCTCTCCCGAAACACAAACACTTCGTAACGCCGTGAATTAACCCCTGACCAATCAGCAGCAGCCCAAACGCCGCCAATCCGTACACCGTCGACGCGTCCGTTCCGTACGCACAGTAGGTTTTCTCATCGTACTCATCTGGCTCCACCTTTGCCTTCAAAACGAAAACAAAAACTAGAAATTAGAAAAAAATCCAGAAAAAAAATGATAGAAGAGAAATGGAACAAAAGAGCACCGTGCTACGGCGTCGTTCTGCACCGACGGCGAGTACAAAAGCAATGAGGTGAAGGGAGATGGAGATCACGAGAATAGGAACTGAAACTCCCATTTTTAGTAACCCTTTTTCAGTATTCAATGCACTGAAACTCTGTAGTGTGTGACTGCGTGTGAATGTGACCTCGTTTTTTCTTTGGATTATTGACTGAGAAGAGAAAGCTGGAAAGCAAAAGCGGGGAATATGGCTTTTTTGCTTTTATACTGCTTTTTGGATGGTTTTCTGGGGGCAAAAAAGTACAAAAAAATAAATATTGTTGGAACTTTTTGTAATTTGTGACTAATAAATTTGTGTGCAATAATGAAAGTTTTGTGATTAATTGTTGAATTGTGATTAAGAATAAATTGATGGGATCCAGAAAGGCGACATTTGTTTGTCTCGCTGTCAAAAAATTAGTTGTGGGGTTTTGAGTAATTTTATTTAAGTTTGAGGTTATATTTGGTCCTTCTGCATTAATGTAAAACATACTACAATTATTTTCTTCATTATAATAATAGTTATTTTTATTTTTGTATCCATATGTAAAGTTTATAAAATAAATGTTCATATGGAGTTAACAAAAGTTGGTTCAAATTCAAAAAGAACCTTAACTAGTTAGTGAATTTTTTTTTGTGTGTTTTTTTGTTCAACGACATGTGAAATTAATAGTTCTTTTTTTTTTTAGGTAGAAACCTTGTTCTTTTGTTCAAGAAATAAAATGTAATGATGAAATTTGATTGATATTAACGTAGTAAAATAATGATTGGTGATGGGAAATAAGAGGGTGTGAATAATGGAATTTGTGAGAAAATATATAATTAAGATTGGTATATTGATATTTTTGTAAAAAAAAAAAGAGAGTAGAATATGGTTAGTGAGAGAGAAAGTGTAAGTGAATAAATAACGTATTTTCATAAAGTTTTCATAAATTTTTTTTTCTAGTACAACCAAAAAAAAATTATGGCATCCGAAAATTATGAGCAACAAATGACATCAAAGCATTATTGGTGAGACTGCATTTATTTCACTGACAAAAATAACAATGAAGAAATGAATGTTAAGGAGTCGCGTATAAATAGTCATGATAATTACAATCATTCATAAATTTTATATACTCAAGACAAGATTAAGATTCAATAATTGCAAAGTGAATTGACTGTGGGTCCCACCATTTTAGTATTTCTGGCATTTTTCTTTTTCTTTCTATTCTTGCCTTTGCACATAGCGTCATAGCCAACACCTATATGTCCTTCGACTAGAGGGGAAGAATGCGAAAAATTGATAGTTACCTACGTAAAAATTATAATTCCACCGCAAAAACCAAATTTCAAAAATTGAGGTTTGATCCCAATTTTAGGCATACATATCCACAATTGTTTGTTGGCAGAAGACTTGGATACAATCTTCAAGTCTTCTAGGTGGGTGATGCAGGCGGAAGCAAACACGAAGAAACTCGTGTTCAATTCCATAAATTCCAAAGTGAATGACATATTTCATCTCGTCCTCATCACACTCCGCTATGGCTCGACAATAATGATTTTACGATTTCGTTGATGTGATTGATTCCGATTTGAGAGCGAATCATTTCGACGACGGAGAGAATGATGAAGATAACATTTGTGTTTTATTATCTTTTACGATTTTACATTAGGGATGACAAAATCCCCGCGGAGAACCATCTCCATTGGTACCCGAGCAATATGGGATGGAGAATCCCCGATTAATTTGGAGATGGGATGGAGATGGTGATTCACCGCTTCAGAACCGAGGACGGGACGGAGATGGTATTTATTACCCCCGTCTCATCCCCGTCCCCGGTTAAATAAAATGGAGATTTCCTGTCTCTATCCATATTCTCTCTCTCTCTCTCTCTCTCTCTCTCTCTATATATATATATATATATATATCTTTTTTATCTATTATTATATTAATTCTACATATGATATGTATATTATTAATTTTAAAAACTAAACTCGAGTTTTTTTATCTCAAAAAAAAATTCTTACGGTATTTATAATTTTGATTGTTCTCACTACTTCTTTTATGTATTGGTTTGTGTTATTTATTTTAAGTATTTTATTTTATAGATTTTTTAATTAAAAAATATAAAATGGGGATCCAAATTCCCCGCGGAGACCCTGTTCCCCAAATAGGGATCCCCATCCCTGTCCCAAATACCTAAAATGGTGAATGGTACGGGAATGATATTTGGGATGAGATTCGGGGATGGGGATGGTATCTCCAATACCAGCCACATCCCCGCCCATTGTCATCCATATTTTACATTTTCCTATATTTTAGGAAGTGACTTGTGCGTTAAAGATTTTATTTTTAGTATATCTTCTAATATTTTCTAGTTAAAATATTTGTTTCATTGTGTTATTACTTTAATATTATAAATAATTATTTTATTATTAATTTATATGGTTAAATTATTATTGAAACAATTGAGATTTTTTTCTTTTTAACGTTAAAACGTTTTTCTTCATGGTTTGGCTTCCGCCTACATCAGTGAGCGTCTGGGTCGCATTGGGCCACAGCGGGCTTGGGCCTAGTCGTTGACAGTAGACTGGATATGAGTATCCTCAAATTGGACTGAATCAGGGCGCGATTGGATATACTTTTATTTTGAAAATTTTTATTTTGCTAGAGAATAGTGGTAAAAAATATTTTAGAAGAAAAAAAGATGAATTTTGAGATTGTGATTGGATGTGAGATGGAAAAGTAATGATTAAAGTTGATTTGATTTAAGAATAGTAAAATAATAATTGGTAGTTAGAAATGTAAGTCCAAGCGGCTACGATAATCTAGAGGGGAGGGTGAATAGATTATCTCCATCTTTTCGATTTAGCCCTCTTTTAACAATCGAATGCTCAAACAAAATAATAAAGGTGCGGAATGTAAACAACACACGTCGATTTAAAGAGGTTCAACCCACCTAGGGCCTAATCCTCTACCACCCCAGTATATCCGGGATGGATTTCGAAAAGAAAAAGAATTTTATTAATTACCAAAATTAATACAAATTCAACTTACAATACCTTGAAGAGCACCACACTCTTCTTCAACACCACCTTTGGAGATTACCACAATCTCCCTTTGAAGATTACCACAATCTTCCTTCAACGGCACCTTGTGAAGATTACCACAATCTTCAACCTTGAAGAATACCAAATTCTTCAACACCTCAATAAGAAGATTACCACAATCTTCTTGTACCTATCACCTAGATCATCCAAGTGTGCTCTTACCACAAGAACACTCACAAGGATATCTTGTGTTTGAATGATAACAAAAATCAAGATTACAACTCAATAATGAATATTACAATTTGAGTGCAAAGTGTAATCAAGAATAGCCTAAACCTCAAAGATGTGAAAGTGATAAGCTAGGCAATTTTACAACAAGAATAATAACAATGAAAGACCAAGTGTTTGCTTGAAGTGTATCTTGTTGTGTTGTATCTCAATTGTTGTTTTAGTTGCTCCAAAACTTCCTCTATTTATAGGAGATGATTGATCAAACATAGGCTCCTATTGGGGATTGAAAATCTACAGAAAAATACAATTAAAATCAAGAATATAGATGTTAGAAATCAATCCCACAATTTAAGGAAATGTGTCTGCTGTCAAACGGTCATAATTTTTGCTGTCAATACACAGGGCGACCGGTCGCACAGAAATAAGAGAAAATGAGAACACTTGAAAATTACAACAGGGCGACCGGTCGACGTAGGCTTCGACCGGTCGACCCCTGTCTCAACCGGTCCCCCTAAACAAAAAAACGAAGGGGTTAAGTTCTGTTTCAACATGAAACTTGCAGTACCGTCGGCCGACCGGACCGGCCGACGCCTTGATGCGACGGCCGACCTGCTTGTTTTTCCTTCCGTCTCTTTTTTCTCGTTTCTAAAAACATCTTCGTGCACGGGTTGCCCTATATGGGCGACCGGTCGACCACGGACAAAATGTTGTCCAATTTTTGTTGAAAATAAAACTCAAGAAATACTCCGAAAATTGTGTAAAAACATTTTAAACCGATCGAGAGTATTTAGACAACATTTAGGAACCTGTTATAGGAGTAAAAACTCATTGATAAAAGTGTTGTCAATTTTTAATAATCTTGAGAAAATACTCCGGAAAATATTAAAACCATTTTAAATCATTTAGGAGTATTTGGACAACCTTTAAAAACATTGTTTTGGTGATAGAATAAAATCATCAAAATTAAGATAAAAACATGTATCAAACAATCTCCCCCTTTTTGATGATTACAAACCAAAACAATTTTTACGCAAACTAAGAGAGCAATTTTAGAAAAGATTTTCCGGTAAAAATATTTGACCGTTTGGAAGCAACCAAAATTTCCAAAAATATTAAAGCAACCAAGTAGGGAGTAAATATTTTCAATAGTAAGCACAAGCTCCCCCTATCAACAAGCACATCAAGAATAATGTAAGAGCAATAATCCATAAGCTAAAAGCTTTAGCTTTTACAATTTGTTCAAGAGCTTATAAGCTCCCCCTGTCACAAAACAACATTAAACAATAATATAAGTCCATCAAGCAACAATTGGACTAAGAACAAATCACAACTTATGGCTTTTATGAGCCATAGCTTATAGCTTTTATGACAAGCTTTTATTAGCTTCTTTGAGCTAATGAGCCAATATCCTGTTTCTCCCCTTGGAATCATCAAAAGAATGTTAGGATGGTGAAAACACCATACAATAATATCAAAGCGCGCGAAAGGAATCGGTTTAATAACGATTGAGCAATTAAGGCATAATAATCCAAGGAAAATTGGAGAATTGAAACATAAAAGATCCATGAGCTTATTAGTAAGCTAAAAACATGATTTCAAAAAGATTTTAAGACATTTTGAAGCAAGAGAATCATGTAGAAGTTGAAAGTTTCATTGTGACATTTTAACAAACACCTTGTGTGCTTTAAAAATAGAAGAGGTTGTATATAACATTTGTAAATGGTTCAAGCCAAAAATTTTCATATCATCAATCAACCTCATTCCAAATCTCAAAAAAAGATCATATGCACCATATGCAACAATTTGTTCAACAAATAAGAGGCTTAAAATAGATTCTCAAGGGTTCAACCCAATTGAGATAAGCTAAGAATGATCAAGGCATTACAAATACCAAAAATTAGAGCATCCATCAAGTAATAAGTCATGCTTTCAACAATACATGTATCAAATGTCCCAACATATCCAACTAAGCATAATGAACAAAGCATTAAGAGAAGCACTTTTACCATCAAGTACTTCACACCAATTATCAAACAATGCTTAAATTAGAGTATTTTTACCATCAAATACTCCATCAAAATCATGATCATCCACAAGTCATTATCAACTTGCAATTTTAACCCTTTAAGAAAACAAGCAAATATCATTAGTACAAATGAGTTTTACAAAAGTTCATAAAAGTACAAAGCAACTTAAATGAAAATGCTAGAAAGTAAAGGGGTGGGGTAACATCATTCCTCATCCGAGGAGAAGCAAGATCCGGGAATTAAGTCCTTGATGAATTTCTTTAACTTGCCGATAGACTTTTGCATTTTGGAGGTCTTTTGCTCCAAAGCCTCATACCTCGTCTCATGAAAAGCCCTCATCTCATCAAATTCGGCTTGAGTATACCTCTGGCGGTTGAGCACCGGTATTACCCTCCGGATTGCTCGGTTCGCCCTCTTCCGCCAATCTTGCGGCCTCGATGTCATCAAAGAAGTCATTAGGATCGGAGACTCTTGACCTCTTCCTCTCGCCATTTTGGTTGGTCGGATTTCCATGTTCTTGCGCATAGTGACCATTTGGGTGATGTTATCAATGTCAAAGTCGTTTTGAAATACCTCCGAGTTACACTCCGACGAAGGTAGTCCCGATTGAATAAGAAGTTTACAAATCCAATTTCCCATAACCAACTTCTTATTACCTTGAGTAATGGACTCGATTAGACATTGAATAAGTATGGCACCAAAGTTAAGTGGTTCCCTCCTAGCAATCTTATAAGTCAAAAAATAATCCATATTGCTAGGCATCTTTCCCGACTTACCACAAATGCAATATGCGACAATGACCGATAAAATACGATGCTCAAGTGTCATTGCCAACAAAGAATACTTTGGCCATACTCCCAAATACGTCTTAACTTCTTTCATCGACACCCCCAACATTTCATCATTCCAAGTCCCACAAGAGAAATAATCCCAACCACCTTCTTTAACATGTAAAAGCCGGCAAATATCATTGGGAGTCCATCTAAAATGACGACCCTTTATAAGTGAATTAACGGCAATCGGCTTTCTTTCATTATCATATTCGACCCACATATTGGCATAAAAGAGTTGGATAATATCATCATCATACAACACATAAGCATGCTCCCATAAATACATCCAACCTTGTTCCTCAAAAAATCCCCTAATGGTGGGATACTCATTTGTAAATGAGCTAAAACGACACATTTTAGTCCGAGCAATAGATTTACCTCCCATCCCCGAATCCTCATAGTACCATTCCGCATACTTATTGATGAAATTAATAGCATTGCGGGAATTAGGAGCTTGAGTAACAAAAGATTTTTTACCTTTCGCCCAACGGCAATTTTCGAGCGAAATTGTTCCGCGAAGCTCGGTAATTTGGGCCCGAGAGAGAATGGGATTTTGAACATCATCACCTTCTTGAGCCACGTTTCTTTGAGCGGCTCGAATATCCCTTTGTTCGGCTTCGTCTCGCTGATTTCTCGAAGTACCCTCTCCGCCCTTTCTTCTCTTAGAAGTGGGATTTTGATCGGTGGAATTTCTTGGAGGAGCCATATATGTAAGATTCTTGTGAAAATAAGAAGATTAGCAACAAGAATCGTGAAAAATGATGAAGAATTGAAGATTTTGAAGAAAAGGGGAAAAATCGCTGCTATAGGGTTTTAAGAATATGTCCTGCGTCTGTTTTAAGAGCTGAAGACAGAAAGTTTTAAGTGCAAAAAATGGCCTGGGCGACCGGTCGAGGTAGGGGGCGACCGGTCGAGATGCGAGGCGGCCGCCCCGCTGACCGCCCCAGGTGATTTTTCTTTCTCCCAGAGTTTTCCAAAATTCGATTTTTCACCCAAAAAGTTTTAAAACTTTGCAAAAATATAAGTTTGGACTATATCCAACAAATATGGGTTTTGGGAAAACATATAAACGATAAAATCGAGACTAAACACGTAGTGCCTTTAAAAGAAAATATTTGCAAGATCAATTAGGGGCACTTAAGGGGTCAAAATGAAATATCTTAAAAGATATGTGCATAAGCATAATATCGAGTTTAAAGAAAAATATGAGTAGACATACCTCGATGGTTTAAGAAACTTGATGACGTAATAGCCAATGAGTATGAAATATGTATCCTACACAATTCTTAGACAACATTTTCATAGAAAATTCAAGTGTAGGCAAATAATATGAGATATCAAAAAGAGCTTATGCTATAAGATTTCATAAGAGATAATAAGCCACATAAGTCTAATAAAATGCTCAAGAGTTTTAGAAAATCATGCAAGGTCTCTTTTTAAAAAAAATTTGAAACTCATAAATATATAAGAGACCTATATTAAAAATAAATACTTGAAAATTCATTTTGCAATTAAGACACAATTAAAAGTATGCATAGATTTAAAAAAAAATGCATATACAAATGGGGAGATACGGTTTACCAATTCGCCGTTTCCATGGGTTGTGTCTTTCCCATTGTTGATGATATCTTCCCATTGAGAAGTCACTTTGTTGATGATGACTTCTCCATTTCCAAGTTTGGTTACCTTCCCATGGTTGATGGTTTCTTCTTCTTTGAAAATCATCTTGTTGATGATGTCTTTGCCATTTCAAGGATTGTGTTCTTCCCATTTTTGATTATACGCTCTTCTTGGAAATTGGCTTTGTTGAGAGTAGTTTCTCCTTCTTTGATCAAATGAAACGTTCATTTGATGTTTTCTTGGTGGCATGAATTTTCTCCGATTTTTGCTTTGCGGTACCTAATAGCACATTGTTTTGTGGTACCCTCATGTGTTTGGGTCCTTTAAGATTAGCTTTGAGACTTTTAGGTCTCCAACAATATTTAGAGCTATTTCTAGCCCGACAAGAATTAGCCGTATGACCCTTTTTGCCACAATAAAAACAAGTAATAATTCTAGGAGCATAATGACCAATATGCATAGTGACTTGATCCTTTTTCATATGATTAACAACATTAGGCTTATGATCAAGTCCTTATCACAATTATGAATATCAACAATATTGGACATTTTATTGGTACTCAAGTTGGATTTTAATAAATCTTTTTTCATGCAATCAATATTCTCAACAAGAGTACTATTTTCTTTTTCGAGGTTTCTAACCTTGTCAAGTGTGGTGGTGTGAGCACATGATAGTGATTCATAAGAAGTAAATAAACTATCCTTATCATTTTTCAAAATATTGAATTCCTTTTTCAAATTTTTGTATCTAACAAGTAAGCTTTGGAATTCATTTTGAAGTTCATCATAATCATTTTGTAAATCACTATAATCATTTTGAATGACAATATCATAGGAAGTAGAGGTTTAAGACATACCTCATTTTCTTCATTGATGCCCATAAAACAATATTCAACTTCTTCATAATTGGAAGTTGTAGGAGGCTTATTCCTTAGATTTGAGCTTGTATGATCTTGAGAAGTAGATGCTTTTGTTTGACTCCTTTCATTTGCAAATACTCCATAGATGGCTTCTAATTTTTGCCATACTTCATGTGCCGACTTTATTCCTACAATATGTTCATTTTCTAAATTAGTAAATGAACAATACAAAATATTTAAAGCCTTACCGTTTAAGGAGATGATTTTCTTTTCTTCATCATTGAGCTTTTTGAAGCCTTTTGAGGTGTATGGTGTATCTTTCGTCGGAATGGATTCTCCATTAATGACGGTATTCCAAATGTCGAACCCGCAACCTTGTAAATAGCATTCCATTCTTTCTTTCCAAAAATTAAAATTCTTGGAATCAAATGGTGGTGGCTTGGTGGTGGAGGTGCGGATAGATGAGCTTCGTTAAGTAGCCGTCGATCGTTTCTCTTCACTCGCGATGTGAAACGAGCTTGCCAAAGAGTTTGGCTCGATACCACTTGTAAGTCAAGCGGCTACGATAATCTAGAGGGGGGGTGAATAGATTATCTCCATCTTTTCGATTTAGCCCTCTTTTAACAATCGAATGCTCAAACAAAATAATAAAGGTGCGGAATGTAAACAACACACGTCGATTTAAAGAGGTTCAACCCACCTAGGGGCCTAATCCTCTACCACCCCAAAGATATCCGGATGGATTTCGAAAGAAAAAGAATTTTATTAATTACCAAAATTAATACAAATTCAACTTACAACACCTTGAAGAGCACCACACTCTTCTTCAACACCACCTTTGGAGATTACCACAATCTCCCTTTGAAGATTACCACAATCTTCCTTCAACGGCACCTTGTGAAGATTACCACAATCTTCAACCTTGAAGAATACCAAATTCTTCAACACCTCAATAAGAAGATTACCACAATCTTCTTGTACCTATCACCTAGATCATCCAAGTGTGCTCTTACCACAAGAACACTCACAAGGATATCTTGTGTTTGAATGATAACAAAAATCAAGATTACAACTCAATAATGAATATTACAATTTGAGTGCAAAGTGTAATCAAGAATATCCTAGACCTCAAAGATGTGAAAGTGATAAGCTAGGCAATTTTACAACAAGAATAATAACAATGAAAGACCAAGTGTTTGCTTGAAGTGTATCTTGTTGTGTTGTATCTCAATTGTTATTTTAGTTGCTCCAAAACTTCCTCTATTTATAGGAGATGATTGATCAAGCATAGGCTCCTCTTGGGGATTGAAAATCTACAGAAAAATACAATTAAAATCAAGAATATAGCTGTTAGAAATCAATCCCACAATTTAAGGAAATGTGTCTCATGTGTCAAACGGTCATAATTTTCTTTGTCAATACACAGGGCGGCCGTCATTTAAATAAGAGAAAATGAGAACACTTGAAAATTACAACAGGGCGACCGGTCGACGTAGGCTTCGACCGGTCGACCCCTGTCTCAACCGGTCCCCCTAAACAAAAAAACGAAGGGGTTAAGTTCTGTTTCAACATGAAACTTGCAGGTACCGGTCGACCGGACCGGTCGACGCCCAGGGCGACGGTCGACCTGCTTGTTTTTCCTTCCGTCTCTTTTTCTGTTTCTAAAAACATCTTCAGGTACGGGTTGCCCTATAGGGCGACCGGTCGACCACGAGACAGAAATGTTGTCCAATTTTTGTTGAAAATAAAACTCAAGAAATACTCCGAAAATTGTGTAAAAACATTTTAAACCGATCGAGAGTATTTAGACAACATTTAGGAACCTGTTATAGGAGTAAAAACTCATTGATAAAAGTGTTGTCAATTTTTAATAATCTTGAGAAAATACTCCGGAAAATATTAAAACCATTTTAAATCATTTAGGAGTATTTGGACAACCTTTAAAAATATTGTTTTGGTGATAGAATAAAATCATCAAAATTAAGATAAAAACATGTATCAAACAAGAAATGTGTGAGTGAATGAATAGTGAAATTTGTGGGAGAATGTGTAATAATGATTAGTTTTTTGTGAAAAAATGTATAGATGTGATTGGTGATAGAAAAAATAAGAAAAAGTGAAAGTGAGAGAATAGTATATTTTCTGAAAATTTTCATTAACAATCATATGTTTGGTGTAAAAAATTTCTCTAGCGGAACGAAAATGAATTTTGTTTCTTATCCAATCGCGGCCTCAGTTTCCTGGTTTACTTTGGTCTGGTTTACTTTTTGACCGATTACGTTCTTTCTACTAAATTAGTTTTAAATGTTCACAATCACAACTTCACATAATATGACTATGAGATAATTACATCCTAACTATTCAAGTTTTTTTACTGTGTCTCTTAAACTTCTTTTGGGACATTTTATCCCCCAAAGTCGATGTTTTTTTTAATTGCCTCATTCAACTCAATTTAATCGAAATTGAAATTGAAATCGAAATTGTCACCTTAAAAATCCAACACGCATATCATATAATGGGATTCCAATTGATTTTTTTCACCAAAAGTAAGTCAGGAGGATTTGCAAAACTCGTGGACATTGGGAGGTAAAGTTCCAAAAAAAAAAAAAAGGAGACAAAGTCGAAAACGCGAATATTTCGGATGGCATTAAGTATTTTCTTCTATTATAAAATAAAAAAGCATGAGCTGGTTGTTCTGGATACATGCAAGCTGGCGAAATCTTGTTATATACTGTGTATTAACTATCTTTGAATTAAATCGTGAACACTGGAAATTTTCCAATTTTATTCCATTCAAATACTGGTGTACGACTTAATTCTTTATTAAATTTCGACGACGTGCAATCAAAGTTTTGAAAAATGAGTTGTCTCATATTTCATATCACATGGTATGCCACGTACGTATATTCGCCGAAATTAATAATGTACCAATTACTATCAAATATATTTGCTGATGCACCCACTAATTGATTTTTGGTTTGGATAATATTATTCAAAACTCACATGTGGCATGCCTATACCAATTTGAAATGAAATTACATTTATGTTTTTTTTTGAGATAATTACATTTATATATTTGGTGCTTAATAATTAATACATCTTAATTAGCTCGTGATGTACATGTATCTATTATACTATATGATGTTATTTTCTTGTCCAAAATCAAACTAATGATCGTTCTTGTACATGTCAGAAAACATTGTTATTTTTTTTTTTTTAAAAAAAAGGGATAAGACAAGGGGGTTATCCACTTAGGCAAACTACCCAAGTGGGTAGCATTGACTAGCTCCAAAAGAGGGTGATGCTTTCCGTTGTATATCGTACGAAGGTAAATATATTTATACTATCTTGATAACTATGATAATGTACTTCATGTTGGAAATATGGATGGTGTATACCGAATGGCCAAAGAACAATTGAGCAGAGTAATGTCGAGGCAAGAGTTGGACTCTTTCTCTTTAAGACAAGATTGCCCCGCTCACGGTGCGTACGGTATACGACAATTGTCTCCCAAGATACAACGACAAACACTTGCGATAGTTGCACTACAAATCGCAAGCACAACGAACACTTAGATGTTTTTGAACTCTCTTTTGATTGACTAATGCAGAATGAATAAGAAGCAGGAGAATTTTCGAAATTTCTGATGATTTGAAATGAATCTGGGGGTTGCAAAGTGCTCCTCGAAAGCGCCCAATGCGACTATGTGTGATGTGCGTGGGCCCGGGCCCGGCTCTGGCTCGGACGGTGCTCCGCACCGTCCTCGGTGCCTTTTGAGTTAGCCAAAGGCTAGTCAAAATTGACTTGGTCCACTAGGGTGTACCATAAGGAGTTCCACTTGATTACTCCTTATTAGTGGTGAAGCTCTTTATTAGCTAGTAAAACATTTACTATGTTTCCTATGTGGGATATGGCTTTCCATATTCCCACCCTTTTATATATTCCCTATATAAAAGCATTTTAAGTGGTTAACTTTATGCATTTATTTCTCATTCACCCGATATTGGTTTTGAGAAATTCAAAATGCTAAACTCATCTACCCGCGGCGTAGATGGCGTATATCTCATTTATTTCATACTTTGAATAAATTGACCCCACTTAAATAATTGGTCAAAATCGGGTCAAAACCCAATTTAATAAAACCAATTCCAACAATCCCCCACATGAATGAAAATAAATGCATATGAGTATGTAGACACTAAGAGAGTTCAAACGGAAAGCTATTGCATCGGGAGAGGTAGCTTGTGGCTTTGAACCTTCCTTAGTGGAATGCTATCGAATTTACTAGGCTGCACAGTGACATGATGTCTTGAACTGTTCAGCTGTTTATGTAAACCAAAACAACAACATCCACACAACATCTTTCCTAAAATCATTTGGTTCTCACGGTTGTGTCCATTTTGGCCCTGGACAACATCTTAGATTCATAAGTGTTTCGATGAAGCGTCCCGTCTTCACACTTATATAGGTGATCTCCTATTAAGAGTATCCTGCCATACTCCACTTCTTTAAAGTATAGGAATCATTAAAAGTTTATAACTTAACCTCACCACATTCAGCAGGTTTCTCCACTTGGACAGGAATGAGTTGTAACATGCTCCAAGTGTTTATCTAAATATTCATAACTTAGTTGTCCCATTGAACCAAGGTCTTGGGATCTCTAATTCACAAGGTTGGGTTACCGTTATGAACACTCTTATTTTGTGGATTTTAAGCCAATTCCTTTCGATAAGCAGTATACTTGATCTCTATTCAAACCTTTAGTTAACGGATCCGCTATGTTTTCTTTCGATTTCACATAATCGATTGTAATAACCCCATTTGAGATCAACTGCCTAACGGTGTTATGTCTTCGACGTATATGTTGAGACTTACCATTGTACATACTATTTTGAGCCCTTCCTATAGGCGACTGACTATCACAAAGTATCATGATTGCAGCCACCGGCTTAGGCCAGCAAGGAATATCCTCTAAAACGTTGCGAAGCCATTCCGCTTCTTTGCCAGCTTTATTGTTCACTTAGTTTTATACCATTGATTTGGGCTTCCGACACTAGAGTTTTGTGTTGTTTTTTAGCATTTTGAGTCGTTTTTGTTATATCTCATAGGTTAGGCATTAATTTCTATTGTTTCGAGTCATTTGAGTGGCCAAGACATATTGTGGGCCAAGTATATTGAGTCTAGAGTCATAGCAATGAGTCTCGTGTCAAAATAATCAAGGATGATCAAACAAGAAGGGGATTGATATCAAGAAACGTCCAAACGTGTCTAGAATTTCCAACACTAGCAGGTTTTAGTATTTTGGCCATAACTCTCTCCACAAAATTGATATTGAGCTGATTCAAGTGGCTACGGAAAGCTAAGAGATAGGGCTACAACTATTATGAAGACACAAAAAGCAAATTCGGACGTTTGGATGGCGCTACAGCGCCCCCTCCTTGGCGCTGCAGCGCCGGGGTCAGAAAATGGGCAGTCTAGGTTTATGTTTTGGCGCTGCAACGCCCATTTTCGAGCGCTGCAGCGCCCGTGGGCGAACAAAACAAGAAATGTCCAATTTTTGGATCTAAAAGGAGGATACTATAAATAGATACATGGGAGGCTTGATCTAGGGCATGGAGGACACTTGGGGATGAAAACCAACACCACCAAGACACAAGGGAAGAGTTGGGGAAGAGGATTGAAGACATTTATCATCTAGAAATAGATAAGATTCTTCTTTAATCTCTTTAATTCTTTCTTTGTTGTTTCTTGTATATCATTTGAGATGCATTCTCATTTGATTATGGGTATTTGTATTTTCATCATGAGCTAAACTTAATAATTCTAGAGGGATGATGTAATCTATGTTTGAACTTATGTTTTGATATTGTGGTTTGTCAATCTAGATTTCCCAATCTATTTGTGCTATTTGGATTTATTGCTTCTAAATTACTTGATCAATAATTTAGAGTGTTTGGTGTATTTGATTTGACACTTGAGAGAGGTAATTGAATACATGGCCTTGAAATAGCATAACCTATGATTTCATAGAATTGAGAGATTTGTGAATCCTTTGAAGTCATCAACCAAGATTCATAGTTTTTATTGAGATTTCAATTGGTGATTTTTATAGAGATATTGATTTCCCAATTGTGATCTAAAATCATTTGGCACTCAAGAGAGGAAATGATTATTGTAGGAATCTAGACTTATAAATTGGTAATTTGTGATTGGTGTACCATATTGATAATATAAGGGAAAACTAGATTCATCACACCTCTAGAATTCATTCTCCCATAGATTTAGATGTTTATATTTTGATTAGTTATATCTAGTTGTTTTTATTTATAAATTGAGACATCCATCTATTATTGATCTGTCAAATATAGTATAGGTAATTTATACTTGGTACTTATACACGCATTCCCTGTGGATACGACAATCCTACTCATATCACTATATTAAAACTTGACAACCGTACACTTGCGGTTAGAAAAATCTCTAACAAGTTTTTGGCGCCGTTGCCGGGGAATGTGTTTTGTGTGATATCAAGGTTGATTGCCTAGTTGTAATTTGACTATTTTTTTTTGTTTTTTTCTTTTCTTGTTTTAATTTTGTGTAAATTTTTTAGGCACATCGTTGGATGGAATTATAATGTATGCATATACGTGGCCAACCGATGATGCTACTACTGTGATTTTTGGAAGTCAAAGTGTGAACCATTTTGTTCCTTATTATCCACCTCAAGAAAATGTATGGACCCAAAATATGGCAAATCATGAAACTTTTCATCAGCCACAAGAACAATTGTCTAGCTTGGAAGAAATACTTTATCAATTTCTAGATGATTGTGAGGCAAGAAGACGACAAGATGAGATAAAACGTCGGTCCGAGTTGGAAAAGAATCTTGCTGAGTTTATCGAAGAGTGTAAGATAAGAAATCGAGAAAGTGATGATAGATTACTACAAACCGAGGCAAACATTCAACAAATTGAGATTACATGTCAAACTATGTCAAAGTTACTCCAACAAATGATTGACCAACTTAATAATGAAGAGTCGTCATCATTCTTGGGACCTGGTGAAATAGAAAATCATGAACATGGATTGCCCATTATGAAAAAGGTGGATGTCCTTCAAAATTTGGAGGAGACTTTTGAAGAGTGCAATCCGATCTTACAAGAGGAGGAGCTACATCAAATTAACTCAGGGAGTATCTCTATCTCTCACTCAATTGAAAATCCTCATATTGACAAAAATATGTGCACTCTAGATGTAAGCTTCAATACAAATGTATCAAATTTTAAGAAGCATACACTTGAAGGAACAATGTTTGAAAATGGTGATCAATTAACATGTTCTACAGATTTCATGATATTTAATGTGAGTAAAGATAGAAATATCTTTACTATGATTGATAAACCATTTTTCATCATTAGGAACACATTTTTTGATTTCCAAAAGACCATCAACATTCGGATCCTTAATCATCCACGTCTTATATACACTAAAAGATCACTTATACTGTTGGAAAATACAAAGGCGTGGCATGATCGACACTTGTTTTTGGATCCCGGTTGAGTAAAACAAAAGTCTGGCTAAAGACTTTAAATTTAGCGCTTCTTGGGAGGCAACCCAAGCTCATTTTACTTGCTTTCATAGTTTGATTAGTTAGAATGTTTGTGTTTTATTAGAAGTAGTCATGTTGCATCTCACCCCTATCCCTCTTGCATGCTCATTACGCGATTCTTGTGAAATTATGTGCAAAAGGTGCTTATTGTGATAGTATTTGGATGCATTGAAATTTTGGCATAATTTGATATTTAATTGCATATACATCATTTACCTTGATTTATGCCCACCATGTGTTTGATAAAATGCCTCAATGAGAAATTTAACACTTTTGCATACCCTTCTTGGTTGATTGCTTGGAGGAGTTCACATGTCGATCACAATTATATAACATTGATGTAGCTCCCATGGTCTTCACATGATATTGTGGTACTTTACCCCATTGCTCGTTTCCACGTTTGGTTTTGTTTGACAGGTTGGTATTGTGCCTCCTAAATCATAGAAAGGCAAGGAAAAAGCCATCGACCCTATGGAGTGCTACCAATTGGCCCTGTTGCTTCTCTTTCACCCCACGATTCCGACGAGGGGTTGCACCTCTTCCATTGAGGACAATGGTTATATTAAGTTTGGGGGAGTGGTAATACCTTTTTCAGTTTGTGATTCTACTTTCTTCGTGTTTTTTTTTTGTGTCTTGTATATTTGCTTTGAGTTGAGTCGAGTCGAGTCATTTGTTGAACTGTAGAACTGCATGACTAAGTGAATTTGTCGAATATGAGTTAAACGGTCAAAAGAGCATGTGTTTGAGCGGTGATCTATGTTTCGTTCCATTAATTCCATCTACATGCATAATTCAGTTGATTTATTTGAAAATGATTTATGAAGTTGAGTGCTTCTTATATGATCCCACCGGATTCTAGAACTTGTCTGATCACTAGTCGAGGCGAAATCCTAGGTGAAGTAACATTAAGGAAATGATTTAGGCCATCTTTGAACAAACTAGAGCCAAAAATGCCTACCTTTATATTATATATTTTCACTAGTGTCCCCTTTGAGCCTGTTAAACCCGTTCTTTGGCAACCAAATCTTATACCTTGAGCCTACATGTGAAAATCCTAATGACCCATCACTCATACACACAAAATGTTGAAGGTTGAAGAGGGTATGATAAGTAGGGTATATGTTCACTTGCATGAAGTTGCCGAAAAAAAAAAAAAAGAAAATATGAACCCTCATGTGTAAAAAAAAAATAATAAGTTTGGGGTTTAAAAAAAATCAGTGAATTTAGGCTCATAAAAGGAGAACATTGGAGAATTCAACAAAAGTGAAGGTAGCTATTTTGTTTGGCAATTGGTGATTTGAAGTGATAATTGTGTGTTTGGGTGAGTTGAGCCACTTAATCCTATATTTTCCTACCTTACCCTAAGCCCACATTACAAGCCTTGAAAGTCCTATTGATCCTTGTGTTACATTAGCCTACATTAGTGGAGATTAGTGTGAATGACAAGCTTATGGAATTCGGTAAGCATTTCATCTGGATATTCAGAAAGTGGATCATTTTGATAACACTTGATTGCGTGAATCTATTTGAATAATGTAAACAGAATTGGCATGAACATTCAACACATTTGATCACAATGTCAAAACACATGCTTGATTGATAGTGAAATGAGTATGAGACAAATGATATTGGTTGTGAAGTTTTGCAGTTTGTTTGTATTGTTGTGTCTTGTATTTTTCATTTTAGAGTTGTAATTGCTTGAGGACAAGCAATATTCTAAGTTTGGGGGTATTTGTTCACTTGGTTTTATACCATTGATTTGGGCTTCCGACACTAGAGTTTTGTGTTATTTTTTAGCATTTTGAGTCGTTTTTGTTATATCTCATAGGTTAGGCATTAATTTCTATTGTTTCGAGTCATTTGAGTGGCCAAGACATATTGTGGGCCAAGTATATTGAGTCTAGAGTCATAGCAATGAGTCTCGTGTCAAAATAATCAAGGATGATCAAACAAGAAGGGGATTGATATCAAGAAACGTCCAAACGTGTCTAGAATTTCCAACACTGGCAGGTACTAGTATTTTGGCCATAACTCTCTCCACAAAATTGATATTGCGCTGATTCAAGTGGCTACGGAAAGCTAAGAGATAGGGCTACAACTCTTATGAAGACACAAAAAGCAAATTCGGACGTTTGGATGGCGCTACAGCGCGAAGAAGAGGCGCTGCAGCGCAACAGCGCCCCGCAGCGCCAAAACGAGCCCGCAGCGCCGGGAGTGTTCTACGGGCGCTGCAGCGCCCCCTCCTTGGCGCTGCAGCGCCGGGGTCAGAAAATGGGCAGTCTAGGTTTATGTTTTGGCGCTGCAGCGCCCATTTTCGAGCGCTGCAGCGCCCGTGGGCGGACAAAACAAGAAATGTCCGATTTTTGGATCTAAAAGGAGGATACTATAAATAGATACATGGGAGGCTTGATCTAGGGCATGGAGGACACTTGGGGATGAAAACCAACACCACCAAGACACAAGGGAAGAGTTGGGGAAGAGGATTGAAGACATTTATCATCTAGAAATAGATAAGATTCTTCTTTAATCTCTTTAATTCTTTCTTTGTTGTTTCTTGTATATCATTTGAGATGCATTCTCATTTGATTATGGGTATTTGTATTTTCATCATGAGCTAAACTTAATAATTCTAGAGGGATGATGTAATCTATGTTTGAACTTATGTTTTGATATTGTGGTTTGTCAATCTAGATTTCCCAATCTATTTGTGCTATTTGGATTTATTGCTTCTAAATTACTTGATCAATAATTTAGAGTGTTTGGTGTATTTGATTTGACACTTGAGAGAGGTAATTGAATACATGGCCTTGAAATAGCATAACCTAGGATTTCATAGAATTGAGAGATTTGTGAATCCTTTGAAGTCATCAACCAAGATTCATAGTTTTTATTGAGATTTCAATTGGTGATTTTTATAGAGATATTGATTTCCCAATTGTGATCTAAAATCATTTGGCACTCAAGAGAGGAAATGATTATTGTAGGAATCTAAACTTATAAATTGGTAATTTGTGATTGGTGTACCATATTGATAATATAAGGGAAAACTAGATTCATCACACCTCTAGAATTCATTCTCCCATAGATTTAGATGTTTATATTTTGATTAGTTATATCTAGTTGTTTTTATTTATAAATTGAGACATCCATCTATTATTGATCTGTCAAATATAGCATAGGTAATTTATACTTGGTACTTATACACGCATTCCCTGTGGATACGACAATCCTACTCATATCACTATATTAAAACTTGACAACCGTACACTTGCGGTTAGAAAAATCTCTAACATTTATCCAACGCTATAAACTCTGATTCCATCGTGGATCGAGCTATACACGTTTGTTTAGAGGATTTCCATGACACCGCTCCACCACCAATGGTAAAAATATAACCACTAGTGGACTTGGAGTCTTTTGAGTCAGATATCCAATTAGCATCACTGTATCCTTCTAATACAGCTGGATATCTCGAGTTATGTAATCCATAATTCAAGGTGAGTCTCAGATACCTAAGAACCCTTATCAATGCCTTCCAATGGTCATTTCCAGGATTACTCGTAAATCTACTCAGTTTATTAACTGCGTAGGCAATATCCGGACTTGTGCAGTTTGTTACATACATTAGACTGCCAATAACCCGAGAATATTCTAGTTGAGATACAGGCTCGCCTTGATTTTTAGCTAAATGTAAGCTTAAATCAACAGGCGTTTTAGCTGGAGGATCACATAAGCATTGAACTTTCAAGATCTTGTCTCAATATAATGAGATTGTAACAAAACAAGTCCATCAGATGTTTTAGAGATCTTAATTCCCAGAATAACATCTGCTACACCCATATCTTTCATATCAAAATGTTTAATTAATATTTTCTTAGTATTCATGATTATATCATGATTACTACCCATAATTAACATATCGTCAACATAAAGACAAACAATTACATAAGCATTAGGTGTGTCTTTAATACAAACACATTTATCACACTCATTAATTTTGAAACCATTCGACAACATAGTTCTGTCAAATTTTTCGTGCCATTGTTTCGGAGCTTGCTTAAGGCCATACAATGACTTAACAAGTTTGCACACCTTCTTCTCCTGTCCAGGAGCAACAAACCCTTCGGGTTGTTCCATATAGATTTCCTCTTCTAATTCACCATTTAGAAAAGCCGTTTTCACATCCATTTGATGTATCTCAAGGTTATGCAATGCTGCAATAGCAATGAGAACTCTAATGGATGTGATTCTTGTCACAGGTGAATATGTATCAAAGAAATCAAGGCCTTCTCTTTGTTTAAATCCCTTAGCTACTAACCTGGCCTTGTACTTATCAATAGTTCCATCAGCTTTATATTTCCTTTTAAGGATCCACTTGCATCCTAAAGGCTTATTTCCTGGTGGGAGATCTACCAACTTGTTCACTTGGTTTTATACCATTGATTTGGGCTTCCTAGACTTGAGTTTTGTGTTGTTTTTGATTATTTTGAGTCATTTGAGTAGCCAAGCCATGTTGAGATCCAATTATATTGAGTTTATAGTCATAGTAATGAATCGTGTATCAAAAGAAGTACAAACGAGCAAACAACGAGAGATTGATTTGAAGAAACGTCCAAACGCGTCTGAAATTTCCATCACTGGCAGCGTTTAGTATTTTGACCATAACTCTCTCTAAAAAATTGATATTGAGGTGATTCAAGTGGCTATAGAAAGCTAAGAGATAGGGCTACAATTTTGATGAAGGACACAAAATCGAATTCGGAAGTTTGGATGGCGCTGCAGCGCTAAAACGAGGCGCTGCAGCTGCAGCGAGGCGAAAATCTGGCAGTGGCCAAATTTTGGATGAGCGGCAGCGCCGGTGTGTTATGTGCGCTGCAGCGCCATTTTTGAGCGCTGCAGCGCCTGTGGGCGGATAAAACAATAAAAGTCCGATTTTCAGATCCTAAAAACAGGGGTACTATAAATAGATACATGGGAGGCTTGAACTAGGGCATGAAGGAAAGGCTGGGAATACACCCAAGAACACAAGAAATACATCAATTTCATCAAGGAAGAACCAAAGGAAGAATCGGGTCGAATCGAAGCTTGAGGATTGAAGATCAATCGAGAGATTATCCATTTCTCTAAGTTTTCTCATTCTTTGTGCTTTAATCTTTTATTTTAGCTTGTCATGAATATGAACAATTTGTCTATGGGTTGTTTATTTGTAATGAGTAACTAAACTTCTTGTGATTTTCGGGTTTTGGAAGTAGATTAGTTGAACTCTTGTTGAATGTTTTAATCTTAATTGAAGCTATTGTCTTGAAGCCTATTTGAGTACTTTCTTCTTATTCTTGTTTTATCATTTGGCCAATGATTTAACATGTTTGATATATTGATTCATAATTCGAGAGATGAGTTTCGATATTAGATCTTGAGTACTTGACATGAATATTTGCATAATCGAGAGGTTTGTGAATATTTGTGAGGATATATGATCTTTTGTGCATTTGGGAGTTGTTATCTTATGTTGAGTAGAGATGCTAGCATAGATATTTCAATCTACACTTTATATACATCTCGAGAGGGAGGATAAAATACCATTGTGATCGTCTTATAGGTGTAGTGATAATAACTTTGACTTTGATTAAATCGGACAACAAGAGGAATATTAATTGAAACCATAACCTGGAAATCCATTTCATTCTCTGGATAATTCCACTATTCTTAGTATCTTGTGTTTTTGTGGTTAATCTTGTCTTTACTTCTACAACAATTACCAAATTTCGATCGTCTAAATAAAAATAAGACTATCTTAGTTCAATACTTAGCGCATAAATTTATTAGTCTCCGTGGATACGACCTTGCTTACCCTATTCTATAAACTACACCGTACACTTGCGGTGAAGCTAAAAATAAGGCGAACAAGTTTTTGGCGCCGTTGCCGGGGACTAATACAATTTTTGGTGCTAATATTGCGATAGATAGAATTATTCTTAATTTAGACATTTTTTTTTTTTTTCATTTTTCTTTTGTAAATTCTACTTCTACAATGCTTGATTTGTTTCTTTGAATTGGTATAGGTGCACTTATTCGGATGGAAGAGGCAAAACCATCTTTGGAAGACGCCCTCATTTCATTCATGAATCAAACGACTTCATTTATGAGTCAAATAAATTTATTCATGAGGGAAATGAGAAATAGCCTTACCAAAAACGAAGCAAAGATGGACAAGATGAAGTTGCAATTGACACAATTGGCCAATACTATGGATTCACAATTGAAAAATCTCGAGACTCAAATGGGTCAATTAGTTACAATAGTTGGTGGGCAACATCAAAAGAGCGATTTTTAAGCACCACCATCAAGCCAACTCGAAGGAACAATCTAGTGCCATTCATCAAATGAGTGGTACCGAATACGAAAGATGAAGATCCTGGAAAAGCAAGAAAGTTCGGAACCAAACACGGATTGTGTGTTTATGCACTTTCAGCCGTGTGTGTACCGAAAAGGAGCAAAACAGGACAAGGAACACACGAACCATGTGTATGTACGCCCGTGCATTGCGTGCATGATATAAGAAAACTATTTCAAAATGAGACAAGCACGAAATATGCGTACATGCACGGACAACATGAGCATAACCCAGATCAAAATGTTCCAACACCAGGACTCCTGTACGTGCTTGGAAATCCCAAGTATGTATTACTAGATGCAAACAGAGCAAAAACGGTTTTTGACCACGATCCAAAACAGCTAATATATGCATTCAAAGGTGGTACAAATCAAAATTAACAGGCGTCTAGCTAAAGACGTTAAATATAGCGCTTGTTGGGAGGCAACCCAACGGTTTGTGGTGTGGTTTTTATTTTATTTTATTTTATTTTTGTTCGTTTGTTTTCTTCTAAAAAAAAAGAGAGAAAATTACTTGATTTTACTTCGCAGCCACACACGGGCAGGGCGTGCGTGAACGCACGACCCGTGCGTGATTGAGGAATTGGACATGTTGCTACGGCCCCACACACGGGCAACCCGTGCTGAGGAGACGCCCAAGGAGGGCCAAGAATCGCCGCCACCTCCATAATAAATTAGGTCCAATCCACAATGTTTTTATTGAAATTCTATCTTCTCTTACGTGCGATATAATTTCATTTAAGTTTGGGGAGAGAGATAGCTATTTTGATATGAGATGTGTGGATAAAAAAAAATAGTATTTTTGTGTGTTTTCATATAGTTGCATGTAAAGCATTTTAGGTTGCATTTGCATTAGAAACATGTTTACTGTTTTAGCACGTTTATTGTTTTCATAGATTTTAAGGAGTGAGTTGACCGTGTGCGACGAGACTTGATGCTTATATTTTTGAAAAAAAAAATTGTATTGTTTTGATTGGGTGTTGAGTATGAGTTGATTGAGCCATGAATAGATGACATTGAGCATGTGGATATTGAGAACATGGTTTGATGCTTTGAATTACGTATTTGCAAGCCTGTGAGCTTTTGAGCCTTTTCTGCTTTCATCATATGCGATCTTGTTGTTAATTTGAGTGTATCATTCATGTTGTTAGAATTCTAGAACTTGCTCTCTCGTATCTCTGTCAAGGTCACATGTTGTATGCGAAATGTGAAAATGATCAAAGGCCATTTTTGTTAGCCCTTCAAGCCTTTTGCTTACCTAATGATAATATTGAAATCCCTAGTTAGCCAACTTGAGCCTATTGCCTAATTTTTGATAGCCACAATTCAAGCCTTAACTTGATAAATCTTTTACCCAAAACTTGAGCGTATAACATTGAGTAAAGGGATTGAATAAGGGTGGATGGGTAAAATCAAAATTTTAGAAGATGGTGTTAGAGTTGGTTGATGGGAAGAAAATGAGGAGAAATGAAGTGTTGAAAACTCGTATAAATGTCGGAAAAAAAATCGACTTTGTAAATGAGTTTCATTTAAATGAACTTGGGGGCTAAGGATTGTAATTTGAGGTGATTCTCAAAAGAAAGAAAGGAGATGGAGATAAGAGGAGTTGATGAAAATGAGAGATGATTTGAGTAGCATATTGAGCTTTAATGTAGATGATTTATATGCTCACCGGTCTATACGCTCGAGTTTGAGTCACTATATCCATATTTTCCTACCCTAACCAAAGAACCTTCATTACAACCAAAGAAAAAAATCCTTTTTGATTCACAAATTGCACACATTCTAGTGGCGGAGATATGAGACGAATTGCAAGCCTATGGTAATTTTGCGACATTGAATTGATTTGAGCGTAAACACGTCCTATATTCATTCGAGATGAGAGTATACACTTGATCTTTGAGAGACGTGATTCTTAGCATTTACCATGGTTTCTTTGATGTATGCTCTATGTTAGATGTTTGAGGTTTGGTTTATTCGTTGTTTGACACCTATGATGAACAATATGAATTTTATGGAGTTGTTGTGCGTTTTACTTTTCATTACTCCTAGTCATGTTTTATCTTGTTTCTAAAATCGTTGACCGGGACGGCCAACATTTTAAGTTTGGGGGTATTTGTTCACTTGGTTTTATACCATTGATTTGGGCTTCCTAGACTTGAGTTTTGTGTTGTTTTTGATTATTTTGAGTCATTTGAGTAGCCAAGCCATGTTGAGATCCAATTATATTGAGTTTATAGTCATATTAATGAATCGTGTATCAAAATAAGTACAAGCGAGCAAACAACGAGAGATTGATTTGAAGAAACGTCCAAACGCGTCTGGAATTTCCATCACTGGCAGCGTTTAGTATTTTGACCATAACTCTCTCTACAAAATTGATATTGAGGTGATTCAAGTGGCTATAGAAAGCTAAGAGATAGGGCTACAATTTTGATGAAGGACACAAAATCGAATTCGGAAGTTTGGATGGCGCTGCAGCGCCAAAACGAGGCGCTGCAGCGCGGAGGCGAAAATCTGGGCAGTGGCCAAATTTTGGATGGCGCTGCAGCGCCCGGGTGTGTTATGTGCGCGCTGCAGCGCCCATTTTTGAGCGCTGCAGCGCCCGTGGGCAGATAAAACAATAAAAGTCCGATTTTCAGATCTAAAAACAGGGGTACTATAAATATATACATGGGAGGCTTGAACTAGGGCATGAAGGAAAGGCTGGGAATACACCCAAGAACACAAGAAATACATCAACTTCATCAAGGAAGAACCAAAGGAAGAATCGGGTCGAATCGAAGCTTGAGGATTGAAGATCAATCGAGAGATTATCCATTTCTCTAAGTTTTCTCATTCTTTGTGCTTTAATCTTTTATTTTAGCTTGTCATGAATATGAACAATTTGTCTATGGGTTGTTTATTTGTAATGAGTAACTAAACTTCTTGTGATTTTCGGGTTTTGGAAGTAGATTAGTTGAACTCTTGTTGAATGTTTTAATCTTAATTGAAGCTATTGTCTTGAAGCCTATTTGAGTACTTTGTTCTTATTCTTGTTTTATCATTTGGCCAATGATTTAACATGTTTGATATATTGATTCATAATTCGAGAGATGAGTTTCGATATTAGATCTTGAGTACTTGACATGAATATTTGCATAATCGAGAGGTTTGTGAATATTTGTGAGGATATATGATCTTTTGTGCATTTGGGAGTTGTTATCTTATGTTGAGTAGAGATGCTAGCATAGATATTTCAATCTACACTTTATATACATCTCGAGAGGGAGGATAAAATACCATTGTGATCGTCTTATAGGTGTAGTGATAATAACTTTGACTTTGATTAAATCGGACAACAAGAGGAATATTAATTGAAACCATAACCCGAGAATCCATTTCATTCCCTGGATAATTCCACTATTCTTAGTATCTTGTGTTTTTGTGGTTAATCTTGTCTTTACTTCTACAACAATTACCAAATTTCGATCGTCTAAATAAAAATAAGACTATCTTAGTTCAATACTTAGCGCATAAATTTATTAGTCTCCGTGGATACGACCTTGCTTATCCTATTCTATAAACTACACCGTACACTTTCGATCGTTTAAATCCCTTAGCTACTAACCTGGCCTTGTATTTATCAATAGTTCCATCAGCTTTATATTTCCTTTTAAGGATCCACTTGCATCCTAAAGGCTTATTTCCTGGTGGGAGATCTACCAACTCCCAAGTATGATTTTGCATAATGGAATCTATCTCACTATTAATAGCTTCTTTCCGTAAATGGAGCTTTCGGATCGACAATGCTTCACCAATTGTCCTCGTTCATTTTCTAAAACATAAGTTAGAAAATGCGGACCAAAAGAATTAGTTGTTTTGGCCCTTTTATCATGCGTCTTGGTTCTTCATCACTTTGATGATCACTATCGGCAAGATATCACGTGTTCTTTTGCTAGAACTAGCTTCTTTCCTTTCTTGACAAGGAAACACGTCTTCAAAAAATACAAAGATTCCTTGACTCAATAATTGTACCTTCTTGTACATCTGGAATTGCTGATTTGTGCACTAAAGATCGATATGCACTACTGTTATTTGCATATCCAATGAAAATGCAATCAATAGTTTTAGGCCCTATCTTGACTTGTTTTGGCTTAGGTATTTCTACTTTAGCCAAACACCCCCACACTTTTAGGTATTTATAGGAAGGTTTTCGACCTTTCCATAACTCATGCGGAGTTTTATCTTTATTTTTGTGTGGTATTTTGTTAAGAATGTGGTTAGCCGAGAGAATTGCTTCCCCCCACAAATTCTGAGGTAAACCAGAATTTATCAACAAAGCATTCATCATTTCTTTTAGAGTTCGGTTTTTGCGTTCAGCAATACCATTTGATTGTGGTGAATAAGGAGCTCTCGTTTGATGAATAATACCAGAATCTGAGCAAAATTCATCAAAAGGAGCTCCATATTCTCCACCTCTATCACTTCGAATTATCTTAATTCATTTGCTTAGTTGATTTTCAACCTCATTCTTATAGCTTTTAAAAGCTTCTAAGGCCTCATCTTTACTTCTTAAAAGATATACATAACAATATTTTGTGCAATCATCGATAAAAGTAATAAAATACTTTTTCCCACCTCTAGTTTGCACAAACTTTAAATCACATATATTACTGTGAATTAATTCTAGAGGTTCTGTTTCTCTTTCCACCGAGTGGAATGGTGTTTTGGCCATTTTTGCCTCAACACATATTTCACACTTGTGATGTGAATCTATTTTAAAGTTAGGTAGTAATTCCAAGTTTACTAACCTTTTCAAAGTGTTAAAATTCACATGTCCTAATCTAACATGCCATAAATTTGAACACTCAAGCAAATAAGAAGAAGCATTAATTTTATTGCTTTCAAAGTTTCGGAGTACATTCATTATATTCATCTTGAACAGTCCATTATCTAAGTACCCCTTCCCTATGAACTGTCCATTTTTCATAAGTACAAACTATTGAGCCTCAAATACTAATCTAAACCCTGCCTTGACCAACAACGATCCTGACACTAAGTTCTTCCGAATGTCTGGAACATGAAGGACATCAACGAGGGTCAGCTCCTTGCCCGAGGTCATCTTCAGCACCACCTTACCGAGACCGACAATTTCAGACGTTGCATGATTCCCCATGTATAGCTTCCTTCCGTTGATAGGAGTATACGTTGAGAACATGTCTTTGTCGGAGCATATGTGGCGTGTAGCACCTGTGTCCACCCACCATTCTCTCGGGTTCTCCACCATGTAGCACTTGTTGCCTTCATACACAACAGCCGAGAGATCAAGCTCGGACATATCAATTGGTACTGATTTGTCCTCGGTCACATGCACCTGGTTCCGATTGGCCTTTTTAGGAAGACGACAATCTTTAGCCTTGTGATTCGGCTTTCCACAGTGGAAGCAGTTCCCTTTGAACTTTTTAGCCTTCCCCTGTTTCTGATTATTCCCCGGGTGCTTTCTCTTCTTGCTAGCATTGAGCTCCACCAAGTTTGCCTTTGCCTCCATAGGAAGCTTGCTAGACTTAATCTCAGACTTGCGATTATCTTCTTCAATTCGCAATCTGACAATTAAGTCTTCAAGCCCCATCTCCTTCCGCTTATGCTTCAGGTAATTTTTGAAATCCTTCCATAGAGCGGTAGCTTCTCGATAATAGCAGCTACTTGAAAGGATTCACTCACGACCATCCCTTCTGCAATTATATCGTGCAGAATGAGTTGTATTTCTTGAACATGGCTGATCACCGTCTTGGTGTCAACCATCTTGAACTCAAGGAATTTGCTGACAACAAATTTCTTTGTGCCAGCATCTTCCGTTTTGTACTTTTTCTCTAAAGAGCTCCACAGCTCTTTAGCAGTCTTTACCGAACAATACACATTATACAATGTGTTGTCCAGTCCGTTGAGTATGTAGTTCCGGCACAGGAAGTCGCTTTGACTCCAAGCATCAAACGCCATCCTCTTCTCCTTATATGTCTCCTCTTCCCCCACAGTTGGGGCATCCTCCGTAAGGAAACGAGCAAGGTTCAGAGTCGTAAGATAGAACAACATTTTCTGTTGCCATCTTTTGAAGTCTGAACCCCCAAATTTCTCGGGTTTCTCTACCGGTGCTGGTGCTGGTGCTGGAACTGAAGACGTCGAAGCCATTTGGTATATACGAAAATCTTGTCTTAAACTGTTGGAAATATGGATGGTGTATACCGAATGGCCAAAGAACAATTGAGCAGAGTAATGTCGAGGCAAGAGTTGGACTCTTTCTCTTTAAGACAAGATTGCCCCGCTCACGGTGCGTACGGTATACGACAATTGTCTCCCAAGATACAACGACAAACACTTGCGATAGTTGCACTACAAATCGCAAGCACAACGAACACTTAAATTGGGTTTTGACCCGATTTTGACCAATTATTTAAGTGGGGTCATTTATTCAAAGTATGAAATAAATGAGATAAATGTCATCTACGCCGCGGGTAGATGAGTTTAGCATTTTGAATTTCTCAAAACCAATATCGGGTGAATGAGAATTAAATGCATAAAGTTGGCCACTTAAAATGCTTTTATATGGGGAATATATAAAAGGGTGGGAATATGGAAAGCTATATCCCACATAGGAAACATAGTAAATGTTTTACTAGTTAATAAAGAGCTTCACCACTAATAAGGAGTAATCAAGTGGAACTCCTTATGGTACACCCTAGTGGACCAAGTCAATTTTGACTAGCATTTGGTTAGCTCAAAGGCACCCGAGGGCGGTGCGAGCACCGTCCGAGCCGGTCCGGGCCCGGCCCAGGCCCGCGCCGCGCCGCACATAGTCGCATTGGCGCTGAGGCGCACTTTGCACTTCGCACGTACGCATCGTCGTGAGGAGCCTTAAAGTTTTGAAAAATCGAACCAGGGTTCAGTCCAGTGGCTCAGTGACGTGGCAGGGCAGCTCGGGTGGCAGTGACTTGGCAGGATCGTACGACTGGCGACACGTGAATATAAACCAGCCCCCAGATTCATTTCAAATCATCAGAAATTTCGAAAATTCTCTTGCTTCTTATTCATTCTGCATTAGTCAATCAAAAGAGAGTTCAAAAACATCTAAGTGTTCGTTGTGCTTGCGATTTGTAGTGCAACTATCGCAAGTGTTTGTCATTGTATCTTGGGAGACAATTGCCGTATACCGTACACACCGTGAGCGGGGCAATCTTGTCTTAAAGAGAAAGAGTCCAACTCTTGCCTCGACATTACTCTGTTCAATTGTTCTTTGGCCATTCGGTATACACCATCCATATTTCCAACACTTCAAACGTAAATAGGACGATTATAATCCAAAATTAGGTTTTATTTAGACTAAAGTATTTGGAGAAAAGATTTCAAGTGACTCCATCTAAGATTGATTTCAAATCCATCAAAATAACTCAAAAAAAAAAAAAACTCAATAACAAATAGCAATAACAATAACAATAGTGATGTTGATTAAATATGCGAATCACTCCAAGTTAAGGTTTCTAATTAATATAGTAGTCCAACTTCCTCTCTCTAATAGATCTTTCATATGTGAACTTGCCTGCAACACCAGCAAACCTTAGACGGGCCTAGGGGTTACCCCAGGAAAACTCTTCCGACGCTCAAATCAGTACAAATTTGAGAGAAAATCCAGAGCAAAAAATAGTACTTAAGAGTAATAAATTCTGAATACTTACAAATAACAATGAGGGACATTTTTATACTTGATCAGTTAATGGGCCGCAAGAGCTTAGTGTAATAAAGTGGTTCGTTTGGGCGTAGTAGCTCTCGTGGGCCGTATATAGTAAACTCAGTCTCATGGACTGCTCAATAATGGTTTGTGCCAACTGGAAGTATTTAGGCCTAATAATTAATATATGTTCATGGGTGGGAATGTGAGATCAACCTTGTGCTACAGTTGTAAAGACTTGTTTTATATGGTAATTGACCCGGATTTAACTCCATACAAGTGCGTGTGCCAAATGTTCTATTATCCTCCATTGTACTCAAAAGAAAATAATATTTGTAGGTAGCTAATTAAATAATGATGTAATTAATTAAAAAAAAATATAATTACGATTTCCCCCGAGAAATAGTGTTATAATTCTCTTGATATACTGCTGCTCTGATCAAATTAAAAACAGTAACACTAGTTCAGAAACTTTATTGCAATTCCATATTATATCTTGTATTTCATATCTATTAGTATGCCACATGTTCAAAATTCAAATGTATATTCAAGTCATTTTTCTTTGAGAGATATATTGATCAAGTCATTTTTTAAACATAGTTCATTAGTATAAAATTATATAAAAATAGAAGACTACATCACATTAGACAATCTTCATTAATTTGCACTGCTTAGATTTATATATTATTCTTAGTTGCATTAATACATTACATACAAGGAGTGGGCTTATTCTTTTGTTTTAGAAGGATATTCCATATGTTTCACACACTTATTAGTCTTCGATATTTTGATTCAGTTTTTTATACGTATTAATTAAGATAATATGATGAACAGATATGATCGGCGAATTGATGCACCAACTACAAACATGGTCTTTAGATAATGACACCCATTTAAAAAAAAAAAAAAAAAGAAAATAGATATCGGAAGGAATAATCAAATATGAACGATATGATCTCCAAACCATGATATAATCGTTGTCTTTTAAGAGGTGTATAAATTGTGATGTCACATACATGGTGTATAGTAAATAAATCTCTCTTTTGATATAATGGAGTTTGTTTAATTCAACATAGCGACCGTAACAACAATTTTTACCATGATATATGATCGATGATATGCTTAAGTGATTGTTTATTGTTGTATGCAAACATGAAGTATTGGGATATGCCTCTTTCAAACTTTCTGAAAATCAAATTTTCTTTCATTGCCCGAGCGTCAATGGGGATCTGAGCCGACACACGAAAGTAGAGTGAGCCATCATAAAAAAATGGATTGAAACTGATGGAAAACTGGAAAAAGAAAATTTATATTTTTTTTAATTTCTTAACATTGTCGGGCTGGAAACATGCCTGGACCTGTGACCAATGTGCCTCTGATCCCCTCCCCCCTTTGTCCGCCAGTGTCGAACACTAATGAGGTGGGTCTAATCTAACCCCTTAACCTCGTGATCTGACCGGGCAAGTTGAACCCCATCATGACGTGATTGGTCGGACTGATCCCCCATTTTGAAGTGTGAAACATATTTTGAGGTCGGCAAAACATTTAATCTGCAATACAACATGTATGCAAAATATATTATGAAAAATATCTTAACAGATTTGATGTTTGGTTCGGATAATATTAATAATAAAACTCACATGTTGCATGCATATCCCAATTAATAATTCCAAAATAAATACAAATGGAACTTTGACTTCTCAATGGATTGTGATAATATGCTTAGTGCTTACCATATTTGTGTTTAAGTTGCCTCTTTCCCACGTGTATTAATTTGGTAATTATAGTTAATAGATGCGAGCTCAACATGTCTACATCAAAAATCTGTATATATATAGTTTGAAATAGAATTAAATCGACAACAAAATAACGTAGTTTGAAATTTGAATCTCTTCATATTTTCCTTTTTGCCCCATTTTCTTGAAAAGGTTATACAATGAGAGTGTTCGCAAACTCTAAAAGTGATTACTAGCTTCTCCTGGGCAAAATTGTTATATTTTCCAGGTAGAAGCTGATAATCACTTCTTTTTAGAGTTTGCAAATATTCCCCGTGTTTGTGCCGTGTGTAATAAATTGGCATTTGATTTCTTTGTATATATGTTAATTGATCGCAGATTGCTACTGCCAACTTACACTATTTATGCGCATTGCCTAAAACTTTCCGCATAGTCCCAATTGGTTATCGTCTAAAAGCTAGGCCCTCCTTGTCTATCTACTTTTTTTCTTTTGATTAGGCCTAGCCCCACTAAGGTCCCGTCTAATCTCTTCCAGGCCCCACCTAGATGCTAACCCAGTCTGCCACTTGCCAGAACATTATTTATGTGTCCATCTTTTGCAAATTTCTTATGGCGATATTATATATATATATATATATATATATATAGAGAGAGAGAAGGTTAGACTGCGATTGGATATGAACGAAATTTTATTTTCGTTCCGCTAGAGAATTTTTTTTGACCAAAAATGTGATTTTTATGAAAATTTTCAGAAAATATACTATTCTCTCACTTTCACTTTTTCTCATTTTTTCTTACATCAATCACATCTACACATTTTTTCACAAAATACTAATCATTATTATACATTATCCCACAAATTTTACTATTCACTCACTCAGACATTTCTAACTATCAATCACATCCAATCATTATTTTACTATTTTTAAATCAAATCAACTTTCATCATTACATATCCATTCTCACTCTCAATTTTTTTCCAAAATCTTTCATTAGAATATTTTTTTCGCTATTCTCTAGTGAAAATAAAATTTTCAAAATGAAAGTATATCCAATCGCACCCTTAATTTGGGAGAATAGTGTTGAAAAAAAAATTGAGAGAAAAAAAATGAATTTTGAGATTGTGATTGGATGTGAGATGAAATAGTAATGATGAAAGTTGATTTGATGTAAAAATAGTAAAATAATGATTGGATGTGATTTGTAGTTAGAAATGTGTGAGAGTGAATAGTGAAATTTATGGGAGGATGTGTAATAATGATTAGTTTTTGTGAAAAAAATGTGTAGATATGATTGGTGAAAGAAGATGAAAGTGAGAGAATAATATATTTTCTGAAAATTTTCATAAACAATCGCATGTTTGGTCCAAAAAAATTCTCCAGCGGAACAAAAATAAAATCTCGTTCATATCCAATCGCAGTCTTATTGTTTGTTATAAGAGTGTTTTTTTTTAAAAAAGTAATATTTCCAATAATTTGGGGTGAAACGCTTCACTCATCCAAACTATAGTGTCTTTCGTATTTTGGGATCTAAACTTTTTTTCTTTCTACACTTTATCATTTGAATTATACGAGATTTGCATTTTGCCGTCCGGAGCACTTCGTTGGCGAAATATTTGGCCAAGATTTTATCACATGCAAGACAAGTCTATTTGAGCACATTTTGGTCAACTCTAGATTGTTTGATGTGATGATCAATTCCACCAGTTGAGCTTAATTGTAAAAACTTAGATTACTATTCTTCCAACGTATGTCAAACAACCTGAAATTGACCAAAATGTGCTCAACTAAGAGGTGTGTCATGCACCACATGCTCCAGATAGCAACTGCAAATTCGTGACATAGTTCAGATGGTAAAAAAAAATATGGATATCAAAGTTAATTTGTCACATTATTAACAAGCTACATATGAAAATGAACAGGAGAATATCATCTAGATCTCATAGTGAGCTATGGAGCAGCACCAATTATCATACCGCGAGTAAAAGGAATTCATAAATTGCTAGACAGCTTCGAACCTATCCATGGCGTTCTTCTCTGCGAAGGCGAAGACATCGATCCATCACTTTACGATTCCGAATTATCAAATCTTTCACAGGAAGAACTCGAAGAAATTAAAAAATTGCATTCAAGCGATACTTCAATCGATCACGAAAAAGATTTAATCGAGCTAAAACTCGTGAAACTTTGTCTAGAAAGAAACATACCATATTTAGGTATATGCAGAGGTTCACAAATCCTCAATGTTGCCTGTGGTGGCACACTTTATCAGGACATTGAGAAAGAATTTTCCAAAAAGAGTGAAAATAATAATTACAAAGTGGTGAATCATATGGACTATGAGAATTATGATGGCCATAGGCATGTTGTGAGTGTGGTCGAAAATACACCACTTCATGAGTGGTTTCGGGATTCTTTGGAAGTTGGAAGAGGAGTTATTTTCGTGAATAGTTATCACCATCAGGGCGTTAAGCGTTTGGCGCAACGTTTTGTGCCGATGGCTTTTGCTCCTGATGGTTTGGTTGAAGGATTTTATGATCCTAGTGGTTATAATCCTGAAGAAGGAAAGTTTATTATGGGGCTCCAATTTCATCCGGAACGCATGCGAAATCATGAATCTGGTGGTTTTGATTATCCAGGATGTGCATCTGCATACCAGGTTATTATTTTTCGGGCTTAATTGCAATTTTAGTTTTGTAACTCTTATAGGTTGACAATCTTAGTCTTGTAATATTTTCGGTCCTTTACAGTTTTACCACTTAGTCAAAGTAGCAAGTTCAATCATCTAACTTTTATTGGTCATAGGTATTTTTTGGGTATTTCGGCCAAATGGCAATGGTATTATAGGAAAATATGAAATACTAAAACATCTAGCTGAGACCAAAGTCACACAAAATCAGAATTTGTAGAACTAGAATTGCACAAATTAGAACTTATGAAATCAAATTCCACTTGATCAAAATCTAATGAGATCAGAATTGCTACCTAAATATTTTAGGATAGAAATTGACAGTACTTATATAGTTACCGAACAAATTTTGCAAGTAAGCCTTATTCTTATTGTCTCTAAGGTTTTAGCCTAATTACGAAAAAACTCTAATTGTCTTTCGAAATTACAACTAACCCCTTGACTTGTTACAAACACCCCCCTTGATATTTTTATTTTACCTAACAAATATCGTTCTTAAGGGTGCAATTTGTTAAAAGAGAAACAAATGTGAAGGGATATTTGTAATTTTGAAAGATAACTCGGTTTTTTTGTAATTAGGCTAAATCTTAGGAGTAGTTTTTAGAGCAAATGGTGGGAAACACCCACTTAGGATAGGACAAAGTTTTTTCTAACATGTGAGATAAAAAACTAAGTTTTTTGCCCATTTTTGTGGTTCTTTTACCACCATACCCTTACACTTTAAATACAAAAGTAGGTGGGGTCCTATTTCTTTATTTTTTCTCTCTCTACTCTTTTTTTGGATTTTATAAACAATCTGATCACTTTGTGGTAAAAAAATTCGAAAGCCTTCAACAATTTTCATTTTCTAATCCATTTTTCATATTTTTAACAAGTTTTGAGATTTTTAAATAAATTTCCAAATTTTATACAGTGTCAAATGTTTAAAAAATGTGTAGTTTTTTTTAATATTCATATATAATATTTTGTAAATTTCTTATTTTAAAATAACTTCGATTTTTTTTTCGTTTTTTGTAATTTTTTGATTTTAAAATAACTTCGATTCATTTTTTTTAAAATAAATTATCGTGTTTTTTATATGGGCACGATTTAGGCACGATATAGGTTGGCACGATATGCGCGATATGCACGATATAGGTTGGCACGACATAGGTTGGCACGATATGGCACGATATGCGATGTATGCATGATATGGCACGATATAGGTTGGCACGATATGGCACGATATGCGCGATATGCATGATATGGCACGATTTTGGCACGATATAGGTTGACACGATATGCACGATATGGCACGATTTTGGGCACGATATAGGTTGGCACGATATGGCACAACATGCGCGATATGTATGATATGGCACGATATGGCATGATATAGGTTGGCACGATATGCGCGATATGCATGATATGACACGATTTTGGGCACGGTATATATATATGTATATGTACATGGGGTTGGCACGATATGTGCACGATATTGCACGATATGTGTATACAATTTTATACATAGGTGTGTGTGTATTTGGGGGGAAGTGTACACGATTTTAAAGGAAAGCATTAATTGCACCAGTTTCAAAATTCAAAATCTTCAAATTAAAGGAGGGGCATTCTTGTCAAATTGGGTAGAAAAGAGTTTTCTTATGTCTATGGGTAGAAAAGAATATCCACTATCCATAGTGGGTACTTCAAAAATTTCCCCTAGTTTTTATAATAAACACACTGTTTTAACAAAATATTTTCTATCTTTTAAGAAAAAGATCGGTCAAAGATTGTCTAATATGGATTGTCAATGTTCCAGGAATTTGTGAAAGCTGTAATAGCTTATGAGAAAAAGCTTAGTGGTGCAATGAATGTGGCCAATGGTCCAAAAATTGTTCAAAATTTGGAGAAGAAAAGGAAGAGCATTGTTCCAAGTTTTTCAATTGCGAGGAACATTTATAGTGCTGGACATGAAAATGTTTCAGAGTCTGAACTTGAAGCAACAGTGATAAATGCATCACTGTACATCAACAGATTGAAGATGAACCAAGAAAGGGAGAAAGCTGCGAGAGTTATGATGGGGAAAATGTCGATCGAACAATTGTCGGACATGGTTTCTTTCTACCACAAGATGGGGCAGGTGTCCTCCGAGGTGTTGGAGAAGAAGCGTAGGGTGTGATTGCTTGGCCTTTTCTTCGATTTGTTTTTGGTTTTTGAGAGAATATTGTGAAAAGTCGTCTTTAAAATAAAAATGAATTTCGGGGATATGATTGGTTATTATTATATGAAAATGTTGTGAAAGTAGTTGAAGTGATGGTTTTTCTGTAAAATAGTGATTTGACGTTTGGTCATTAGAAATGTAAGGGAGATTGAATATGTATTTGTGATATGAGAATATAATGACAATAGCTAATGTAATATTCATTTGGTAAAGTTATAATTGATGTAATTGACGATTGGAAAAATAAAAAAGAACAAACATTCTATTTTTAGAAAATTTTCACAAACAATTTCACAAGGAAAGTTTTACAAGAAACTTTCACAAACCACCACAGCCAGACAGCCTTTGCTTTAGGGACCCTATGGATGAACTTGCAACAATGTGATCACATTCAATTTGGCAACTTCTTATTGTTCTCTACCATATTGTTATCTCAACTTAACTATTGGTCCTTCTTACATATCATGTGGATTCAAAATAAAACTTAGGTTGCATTTGGACGAGATAATTTGGATTCTGAGAGAGAATTTTGGGGAAAGATTTCAAATGACTTCATCTAAGATAAACTTGAAATCCTCCAAAATGATTCTAAAAATAGAATCCAAGAATTTAGAATCTATTATAACATGATTTTATCCAAACAACATCAATGAATTTGTTATTACGGATTTGAAATACTTAGCTCTAATTACATCAATCGAAATGGAGCTTAAATCTTTCAAACATGCTCTTTTAAGAAGGCTCTAAACAGTATGAAAGCACAGGAACTCGAAGGGTAAGTAGAAAGAAAGATGCACAAATACATAAAAGGCAGTTTGGCGAATTAAACAACCGAAAACGATGACTGCTAAGGAAGAAGAGCACAGATGCAAGAAAAAAACAAGACATCCAAAAGAACAAGAAACATGAAAATACAGTACAAACTCTGAACTATTATACCTAAACATCAGTTCATTAGTCTACATTTTTCAAAAGTCACACTAGAGCAAGAGAGTTAGTATATACATAACATGGGGGGTTATGAAACTTCACACTCGAATATGATTCTCTATCAAAATCCCCTTAACATGCAGAAAATAACTAATCACTACCTACAATCAGGACAGAAAAAATAAGCCTGTTCTATATGAAACATTAAGACAAAACAGAGGACAAACAAGTGATAAATACTAGCACAGTTTTTTCAACAGTCGAAGTTCTGCATGCCCCATTCCTGCAGAGCCATAACAACGCAACTCAAATCTGCAAGTCTGTATCTCCAGCAACCTTCTTTCTTTCTGCTTTTAATTGGCAATATTGTTTTGACTTTAAATTCATGATGATTAAAACAGTACTGCATTAGAAGACAAAACCACTTGCACGCTCAACCTTCCTCACATAATATACCCAAACTTCAAGCTAAGATGGGAGGGGAACTATCTCAAAAGTTTATCTACGGTAGAAGAAAGAAAAATCGGGGTGATGGACCTGGAGCAAACTTAGCCAATTATCAGCAGATTGCAAGAGAGTGTTTGCCAACTGGCGCTGATATCCTGTATTAGGAGTCCATAGTGATACTTTATACTTGTATGAAGCAAGGCCAAATACGGGGAGCGAAATCTGAGGAACACCATCACTCTCAGTTGAGTATTTCACAATTGGAGGATGCACAACTTCACTTCCTGCAAAAATGTAAAAAGATAGTTAACTTAAGGTTACACATGGAGAACAATAAACTTTTTAATAACATGTGTATCCAGGAAATGTGCTGAAAACAAAGATCCTATATCATGAATGCAATAATACTAATATTGATGCTCTATGCATGTGCTAAACGGAACAGACAAAAGCACCTTATGTGTGTGTGAGAGAGAGAGAGAGAGAGGGAGGATTTTAGCTACCTGTCATGGGTGTATGAAGAGAGTGAAAGGTTAAAAAGCAAGCATCCAGATCTCGAAGAGTTGGACCTGTTGGTATTCTGTAAATGGGGTACCTATAAAGAGATTATTACTCTAAAAGTCAGCAAGCCAAATAAGTTATTAGGAAGAGTGGAAACATTTTAGAATTTAAGAATACCAGGCCACAGACATCCAACTGGATGGAAGTAGATCACAACTCCTAAGCGTTTTTAGTTCCGGGAAGTGGAGAGCAAGATCAGATATCTGTGAAGATTAAAGAATAAAAGAATAGAAGTCTCTCTCAATTATACTGTAAAAGAAAAATTAAGACAATTCAATCAGCAATCAGGATGAAATAGAAAGAAACCTTGTTTGCCAAAGGCTCTCTACAGTAAGGTGGGTCTCGTTCAAGATACTCAAACAATAAGCAACCCTGTGAACTACCAGATTCACCTTCATCACTAGAAAAGCCTTCTTGAAATGCCATAAGCTGCTCTCTTGATGATAACTGATCTACTCTAAGAGAACTATCCCTAGAGTAATTCAAGACAACTCTTTCTTGTTCACTATCACTGCTACCATCGCTACTAGAATCCCTAAAGTATTCACCATCACTTTCTTCACCAAATGGCCTACAACACAGGGGAAGAAATAAGACTTGGATAAAGAGTATAACCATCAGTTAGCACTGTAACTAAAGAAACACATGAGGCTGCAAATGTTCGCGAACACGATATTGTTAAATTGCACAACTGCCTAAGATATGGGCTCATGTTATTCATACAGCTCATGTATTAAATTGCCAGATAAATAAAAGCGCCATAGCACCAAAAAGAAGGGGAAAAGGAAAGAAAAAATGTTCCAACTAAGACTTGTGCAACATTTTCTCCATTTTTTAAAAAGCAGAAGTATGCTAGTGCAAATTAGAAGTGAGTCACTCCTTGCTTTCTACATTTAAGGTATCAATCCAAGATCATGAAGTTGGCTTCGGATTCAAGCATACCCAAAATTAAGGATTAACACATATATGGGGGAAAGACCACCTTTTCACATAAAGAAAAATTAGACAGAAAGTAAATGACATGACAGAACAATTTGACTACACAAGCCAGATTGCTACATTCTTAATCACAAGGGCAAATTCATGCAGGCTCTCAACAACTCTTGGCAAAGAAAATCGGTATAAAAAGGTGCCTAAAGATGATATCCAAGCAAATGTGATCAGCCAGATACTTCTTTATGGGTTCATCTTCTCTGTAGAGAATTCAGATGTCAATACAGCTAAGAGGCTCAAAAACAGGAAAAAATATTTAACCCCAAAATAGAGATACTAATAAGCTTACCAAAAGCAGATTGCTAGCATAAAATGCACTCACAAGCACAGTAGATGCAACAACTATAAAGAAAATGAGCTAAACTTTTGATAACTAGATTAAAGTTAGAATAATAACAAAAAAGTGAGAGGCTAACCAAGATACGGCTACTATCAACAAGGCGGATATAATCAGTGGCTTAATTTAATAAATTGATACGGACATGATAAAACCAACTAAAAATGTTTTATTCTATTTCAAGACAGTAACACACACACACACCGCGCCAATTTTGTCCCAAATCAAATACTAAGATTCCATATTTAGATTCTTTAGAGAAGGGAAAATATGAAGAAAACATGTGAAACCCATTCCTTTCTCATCAAAACAAAATACAAGAATCTTTCCTCATTCTCCCTTCATTTTTCTCACAAAGGTTAATTTGATAATGTTACACCCATGCATACCAAGTGAAACAGAAATTCTGAATGAAGAATATACCCAAAAGACAGATACCTTAATTTTGCTGTACTCTTTGGCAGGTCCGCATACAATTGAATGCCTGATAAATAAGGAACATAATACTGAACCACACCATCACGGTCGTTCAGTATCAAAGGCACTCCCACACCATATGCACTCCATTCCTTAAATGATTCCCATAAATCACTTAGCACAAAAAAGGGCTGAAACTCCATATCACATGTTCTCCAACTCCTCGCGTTCATCTGTGACATTTAACGATGTTTTTAAAAAACCATTTCTACAAGGAAAGCAAATATAAAATCTATAAATAAACTTGTGTGTCTTTTAAGATTTTCAACAAGCTGATAGCAATATAAGTAACACCGCCATTGTGTTACTTATCTGAAGTGATTGCTATGCTGTGAAGTCACAATATCTGAAGTGTACTATTCTAATAAGAATTTTTAAGAAATTGTTTCTTGCCAAGCAGGAATCATATAGCTTCTTATAAAATGAACTGTACAAAAATTGTGAAATAATTTGCCATTAAACACGATTTTCAGCCGTGTAAATACTCCAGCACCACAAAAGATTCCCAGAGTACCATAAGCCAAGACACTAAAACCCACAACTTTGAGGATTTTCAATCTTCTTACTAACCCAATGGTCGCATTTCATAATTAGTGAGTACAAGGCGACTTGAAAAAGGATTCAAACAACCTGAGCAATGAAAAGTGAAATATAACTTCAAGGTCATTTTACTATCACAACCGAGGCCGTATAATCATCCCTCGGTCAAATGCAGTATCTTAAGTGTAGCAGAGAGCAACATCACCCATTACTCACTAAATCATAAGCTTAATAATATATAATTAGCCAATAATTCCACAAAAAAATGAGATTCACAAAGTAGGGTTTTCTCATAAATTCATCCTTATTCGTAAATAAAATTCCATCCATTGATAATCCCAAGAAAAAAAAAGAAAAAAGAAAAACAAAATAACCTTGGATAAATACTGCGCTGGTACCGAAGGCGTGACTGATTCCAAGAACCTCTCCAAATTACACAAAGGCGATGGTTCTGACACCGGCGGCGAAGCCGGAACCTCGGGTTTCGACTTTTCCGGCGGTGGCTCATCCGGACGGCTCCGTGAACGGCTCGATGTGACGTCACTCTGAGCCCTCCGCAAATAATCTTGACTCAGGCGAGCCCTCGCGGCGCTGTAAAACCGATCTTCGCCGTTTCTACTCCTATTGAACTGCAATCCTGCCCCCAACATATTGTCAAAACCAAAACTAAAACACCGAAAACCCTAACCTACCGATATAATTTGTGTATTTGTTTATTAACAGAGCCTCGACGGCTCAACCCTCAATATGGAAAACCCCTTTTTCCTGTATATATCTATCCGTCTATCTCGTTCAGAAAATTGTGGAGTTTATCTTGATATGGCTGATCAGTAAATTGCTGCCGATATTGGGGATCGAATCCGCGGAAATTTATCGACGAATTGTGAAGGGGAAATATTAACTCGGATCAAAATTGTTCTGCAAATAAATAGAGAAATGTATAGAGAGGTGTATATGTAGAGAGAGAAAGAGAAGGGATGAAAATGAATGGGTATAAGAAGAAAAGAAGAGAATAATATAAAATAATATTAAATGATTAAATTATTATCACTAATTTATTAGAATAAGAGAGGGAAAGGACATTGATGGGGGGAAATGTTTTTTATATTGCCCGCTGTAAAAAGGGGACGGCTTTTGGTGTGAGTGGCTATCAAGGGCGGAAGTGAAAGGACGGATTTGCCACTAGTTAGATATTTTCATTAACTATAGAGTTTTTTTGTAAATTTTTTTTTTTTTTTTGTAATAACTGAGTTCTTAATCTTATGTTTGAATATGTCTAAGAACATCAGTTTTCGCCCTTCATCGTCGCCACAAATATGAACCGCAAGATGTGTACGGATTGTCAATGTTTTTTGGTGGGGTTTGCTGACGTACAACCACGTTCTTCAAGGTAAAAAGAACAAGTATATTCGATCCTCCGAAGTTAAGTATATGTGATCTCTCGTGAATTCAACCCACACATATGTTATTCAATATAAGTTCCTACCAAGTCCTTCATCAGTTTGCATATATCATGTTATTCTGTGTTTCACCAGTTCACATATGCCCGATGGCATATTGATAGAGTGTGGTATGAATCTACAATCTCCACTGCGCAAGAGACTTTAGTATCTTGTGGTGGGCTAAGCCCCTTGGTTGTTTTTAGTGAATTATAATTGACGCTTCAATATTATCGTGTCAAGTATCAACCCACAAAATTTGCACTAAAAAAATCCACAAAATTTAGTGCTAGAAAATTTGTTTGATTTAATTTTTTCAAGATGATGAGAAAACTATACACATTGAATAATTAGTTCATCAACACCTTGATTAACAGCAAAATTTAAATATAAAAAAAATAACTCATTGTGCAAATTTTTTTGTTATTCAAAATCGAGTTGAACGATGTAGTCGATATTTATATTATATGACTATTTTATAAAATTTAAAATAATATATATGTATTTAAGTTTTTTGGTAAAACTTTTAGCTTGGTCAAAAATGCTCTTCCGGCATTCTTGTTTCTTAATTCATTTAATGGGTACTCCATCCTTTTTGTATAATATAATTCTTGTTTGTTTGTCAAACTCATACACAAAATTGTTTGACAAGATATGATATGAGAAAAAAAAATTGAATTTCGTCAATCAAACAACATACATTGATTATTTCTACAATTGCTCATTTCATGTGAGCTCAACGATTTTTTCTCCCCTCTTGGCTAAGTCAAATATTGATATTGAAGTATCTATAATTGCATGAACTTTCAAATTTTAATATTAAAAATTATAGGCAGTGTTTGCATTGGATGGAAAATTATCGTTATAATTTGCTATTCTCTTGCTTAGCAGACAAAGATTTATCAATGCGAAAAGAAATGACGACTCATTCGTGTAATTGTTTCTAACATCTAACTAAAAATACGTAATATCTTGCAAGAGGTAATTGACTAAAGTAATAAGCAATCACATATTTGGTATGATTGAGTTATTAATTTAATCAACTGAGCCATTACCCAGTTACCCTAGTGGTAAAAAGAAAGTCATAGAATCCTTGTAATCTTGAGTTTAAGTCCCCGAGACTAGAGTTGTCAAAACTAATTTGAACTGATGGGTTTGCCCGATTGGTCCAGTGAGAAGGTCGAGTTGGTCTACGATTTTAAAAGCCCGAAATGAACTTGGCCTATTTGGCCCGATACTCCAGGGCGATTCGGTCAGGCCGACTGTTTTAGTTGTTTTTCCATGGGTTGGGCTCCAAATATAATAGTTTGATAACTCTATTGCACGACCCAACCCGATTTTCGATTTGGCCAAATGGGTCAGCACCGACCCAACAAGTGCTCGCTTTGACCTAGTGGGCAGCACCAACCCATTTGACAGTTCTAGCCGGTCACATCTCATCTAGTTCACCAATCAGTAATGTTGTCTTGCTGGAGGGTGAAGTTTCTAATCCCACTGGAAACCAACAACTTCTTGGGGAGGTTAGAAGGGGGACAGTGCGCATTGGGTTTCTTGTGTGCAGAAGTATACATGTCATTAGAAACTCGAGGCTAATTGAGATAGACCCCGCGATTGATATCATTCAGAGCTCTAGGGACGAGGTTCTAGAGGCAGTCCGACTATCACGAGAACCTGATATTAAAAAAAAAGTAAATCTCAAATCTAATGTTTTAGGTCTTACCATTACTTATACAAATAATGCTTAATACTTTCATATTATTGCCCCCAAATTTTCACTTTCCTTAATTAATGGGGGAGGGGGTGACCATTTGTAGCCGACCACTTGAATTATCAAAAACATTATCGGATTGTGTAGCATTCATTTCTGACTAAGCACAAACGTGATTGGTCCTTCAAGGATTAGTAATAAAATTTGAAAAAATGGGTCATGTGACAAATCAATTGGTGTGACACGTGTATGGCTAGATATAAAACGGAGGTCGTTTTCTTATCGGGATTCGGTTTCCCTTCCCCGAGTGGATTGGGGTCGCGTGAGTTGACGCGTTTTCAAAGGGGAGGTGGCGAATCGTGGGTTGATGTCCCCACGTTTGGGGTTTCGTTTTCCCGGGTTTGGACAAGACAAACAGAGAGAGTGTGAGGGGCACGGGCATTTATTTGTGTCTTGATTTTGATATATTTGTCTTCACGCATTTTTAGGAGCGTGATTGTGAGTTGTGTCTAAATCTTGTGGTTTTGTATTAAGATTTTATTTCCTTCTTTCTGGTAATGTTTTTTTTTTATTTTTTGAGAGATTCTTTCTGGTAATGTTAAGATATAACAATATATTTAAAATAGAATAATAGGTGTGTAAAAATTCACACAGTACGATGTGTATTATATGAAAACTACCGTATATACTATATCTAGTGTATTTCTCCAAAATTAGCATTTACAAGACCACCGTTCCCTAAGAATATGGGTAGTCAAATGGAACCGAAACCGGATTACAAACCGAAATCGGAACCGTACGTGGTCAACAGTTCCGGGAACAATTTGATGCTCAATGGTTCCAAAACGGTTCCGGTTTTGGTTCCTTAGTCTCAAAAACCGTGGAACCAGCAGTTTTAACCATCGATTAGAACCGCATGTGAAACCATCGGTGGAACCGGCGGTTTCAAGGTTAAAACCAACTATTTTTATTTTTATGTGGTAGAATATGCTAGAAGAAATGTTAAATGTTTATTATAATATTTTATATTTCGTAACCACATGAGACACATTTTAAACCAAATGTTGTAAGCGAACTACGTGAACTTTGATTCTTCTATACTCTAATAGTATATATATATATATATATACAATTTAATATCATTATTAATATTCAGTACAAAACTCAATTGAATATTAAGTCCAATTATTTTTCTTTCTTTTCCCATTTTTTTTAACTGAAATTGATAAACCATTTTAAAAAAAAATCAAAAATTGTCAAAAATAAACAAATCCGGTTAAAACCGGAATCGGAACCGTGGAGGAACTGGTTTCCAAACCGGAACCAGAACCGTGGAGGAACCGTGAGACAATAGTTCTGGTTCTGATTCCTCCAAAATGAGAAATTGGAACTGGCAATTTTGGAACCGAAACTGTGGCAACCTCTACCTAAGAATTATTGCAACTTAGGCATAACCAAATATCCCAAGTCCTAGCTACCTCTTCAAACCACAAATCGGCCCTTTCTCATGAAGAGGACCAGTTGACATGTGAAGCAATAACTACAGGTGGAATCAAACACCTAATAATAGACAAGCAAGATCAAGTGTATTTGTTATGGGGCATATTAAGTAGTTTGGTATGAATTAGGCAAGAACTAATTATATTAATTTGCAGATTCTCAAATATTATTATCTCCCTCATATAATTGCTATCTATTCTTTTTCATAATTGAAGTGTAGGAAAAGTATATATTCGAATTTCATATTCCAATTATGTGTTGCATTTTGTGTTTCATATACACCGATACACATGTATATCTTGTGCATGTAATTTTTAAAAATATATTATACACGAACTGTAAATATTATGTTATATAAAGAAAATATATATTAAAAAATTGAAATATAAGATTCAAATTAAGAAATTAATATAGTAGGTGGAATAAACTAGATTTAAATTATTGCGATTTAAACAATTTAAAGTTGTTTTTATGAGTTGAAAGTCAGGTTTGACTTCACAAGCAAGTGGAGCAATAAAGACAATTAAGTATGTGTCCTAACCCTACTTCTACTCATACGCGATAAATATTGGATCTCAACGTATGATCATTTTATAGTACTTCCCTGTTAGAAAATCATAATATTATAAGCTTATCACAGTTCACTAATCATTTATTACAAATTTTTGTGCTTCATATAGTATATATACATGCAGTACGAAGCCAGAAATTCTAGGTAGGGGGCCTAACTAACATTTGTATAAAAATAAAATACAATACATCAACTCTAAAACTAACATTATAAATAATCGCTAATTTTGATAAAGTCGACGTATAAATTCAATTACATTTTAATATTCAAAAATAAATAACAGAATATAAGTATATTAATATATCATAACATTTCTCTTCTACTCTTCATATTCTGAAATCGTTGCATAAGAGCTTCATTGCTAATATTTCGAAAGATATCATTTTCAATGTATGTTACCAAACAATCATTCAGTAGCACATCTCCCATTCGATTGCGTAGTGAACTCTTGATGATATTCATTGCCGAAAATGCTCTTTCCACCGTGGCAGTGGCAACTGGTAAGATCAATGACAAATTAACCAACAAATAAACCAATGGAAAAACTACATATTTTTTTGTAGCAACCATCTTCTGAGCAAGACCTCCTATATCTGCTACTTTAGAGAAGCTTTCATCTAAACGAACATAAAAAATAAAGTTTTTAAGTTGACTTTCGAGTTCATATAGAGTAACTCCAGAAAATTCAGCTGGATAAAATTTTGCAAGGTTAAGTAGCTTCTCTTTGTCAAATGCAGAAAATGAATCATTTGGATCAAAACATGTCATAGATAAAAGCAATTATGTGTTCACTTCATCAAAACGATGATTTAGTTCCTGAGCTTGCAAGTCAATCACAGAATAAAATAGCTCAACTCGATAATGATGAATATTAGTCATCCTTTCAACTCTACGCCTTGATCTTCCTCGAGGTGCATATACATCTTCCATATTCAGCATAACTGTTTCATATTTATCACAAAACCTGGAAACTTCAACTAATAAATCCTCCCAACCACCATCTCTCATTGCTTGCAAACGAGTTTTTGATACTTTAACAAGACTCATTGCATTAACAATATCTTGATCCTTTCTTTGTAGAACTTGAGACAATTCATGTGTGATTCCCAAAATTCTCATGAGATGTAAAACAAATACAAACTCAAACCTATTCACAATCTCTAGCAAATCAATGGTTTCTGCTCTTTGTGTATCATCATTACCATTCTCCCCAACATATTCAAGAACATCAACAACAAAAGCAAATAAATGTGTCAAGTTAATGACAGTACCATAATGTGAACTCCATCGGGTATCTCCTGGCCGCTTCAATGCCATTTCTTGATTCAATACAATATTATTAATTTCCTCATTACATGAAGCAATAACTTTCAAAAGTTCAATAAAATTTCCTTCATTTAAGGACCCTTCTGACTCGTCATTTTCTCGAAATGCTAATCCTTGCATAATGAGATAGCGTAAGCAAACAACTGATGCATTTAATCTGCAACGATAATCAATCTTCGATTGTTTTGATATTTTAGATAAAGACACTTCAATATGTTGAGCTTGATTCATCAAATCCTGACAAGCCAATCTACATTTATTATGATCATTGTTATGGTCTCCAACATGATCTCTCAATCTTTCTTTCTTACGCCAAGCATTAAATCCTTCAGATACAAAAACATCGTGACCTCTTTCACTACGCCCCGTAGAAAAAAGATAACAATATAAGCAAAATACTGCATCTTTTGTAATGCTATACTTTAACCAATCCTTGAATTCATCAAACCACGATGTAACAAATTTACGTTTTCGATTCACGTCTTTTTTTTGAGGAAAATTATGTTCACGTGGCTGACATGGGTCTTTTAATAAGTAAGCTCTACGCACCTGTTCAATTAAGTCAGATGGATAGCTCATTATGTTAGGTCGGAGTCCAGGATCACTTGGAAGATTTTTCAAATTAACCTCAAGAGCATCTTGACTTGATAATACTTTATCTTGACTTGTTGGTGCTTGAGGTTGAACAATTGCAGGTGCATTGACTGATGATGTTGATTCTTCAATAATAGGTGGTACTCTTTTAAAGAATCGTTCCATTATCTAAGAAAATACGGAAAAAAATTAAAAATTAATATAGCTTAAGCAAACAATTATACATGGACCACAAATTATAATAAATTACTAAAAGTTTGCCCTAATAATTCATGTAATAATCAATGATACAACAAACAAATTAAATAATAGAGAATAAACATCAAGCCCTAAAAATTAATTAATGTATATACACTTTGATAACATAAATCCAAAATATAATTCATTCTCATTCAATTTAAATCTAATGACAATAAGGTAAAAGAGTTAGACTTAATACAAACCTATTGGTGCCGACACCCGACCTCTTTGGAGGAGGAGGTGTGGTGGTCTTCGCCTTCTTGGCAGCTCCTGTGCTGGTGCCGACACCCGACCTCTTTGGAGGAGGAGGTCGGAAAGAAGGTTGATCCCCTGGGCCTGTGAGATCGGCCATCACTGCGGCAACTATGTCAGGTCGCCGAAGTAGAGAGGTCGACCTCCCGGCTTGGGGCGGCGATCTTTGGATGATGGAGGAGTGAGCGAAGAGCAATTGGTTGCTCCTCGTCATCCAAATTTCAAGCAACCATCCGGGCCATGAACATATCTCGCACAAAGAGGAAAGATTAGCTAATGAGTAAGAATAAAACAAATCAATCGCAAAAATGACAATTACCAATGTCACAAGGCAAGGGAGCCACGATGGGGCTCACCAAAGTAGTACTGAAGGGAGGGAGTTATAAGGCGAGAGAGGTCATACTTGACCAAGGTGAGCTTATTTATTCGAGCTTGGAGATCGGAGACCAATCTCGAGAGGTTGTGTTTGCGTTGGAGAGGAAGGGTCCAGGTCCAAGCAATAGGAAACCCCAAACTCGGGGAAGAAATAAAAAAATATTTGTCCTTCCAGAATTTGTTGGAAGAAGTGTACTTGCTTAAAAACTGAGCATCACCTCGGGAGGTGATGTAGAAAAGGCCCTTGGTGGTCGAGCTCTTTATTTGAAATAGGGCGAAGAATAGTTCCAGAGTGGGTTCTATGTCTAGGTACTTAGTCAAGATTATGAAGCCGGCTAGGATGCGGAATGAGTTCGGAGCTAGTTGATTCAAGGGCACCCGGGAGAACTCGGACACCCCAGCCATGAATGGATGGATGGGAAATCGGAGGCCTCCCTCTATCTGACCTACAAAGAAGGCTAGGGCATTGGGTGGAGGTCGGTTAGGTCGGTCGGAACTGCTGGGTAAATAGAGTTTAAAAGAGGAAGGAATTTGAGCTGTTCTTTTAATGGTTTGAAGATTGGAGGCTGATAGGGTGGTCTCCCTAAAATCGTGAGGATATACAGGCAAGGGACCCGAGCACGGAGCTCGGATCTCTATTGTATCGGAATCCCGACCTGAATCAGAGCTGGATTCAGTCGCATCAGGGTCCGATGGACGGACTCCGGTGAGGGAAAGTGGTGGAAGAGCAGAGCCCGTCGTTATCGCCCATCGCTCTAAGTCGGCGACGACGGCGTCGAGTGAGAGGAAGAGGATGCCATATTAAAGAAAAGAAAAACTGGAAAGGAAAGGGTTACTTACTGGATAGAAATAGGAGGTTGAAGGAGGAAAGTAGTCTGGACCGTGAAACTTTCGAAGCCTACCGGAATCTGGAGAATTCCACCGGAGAAGAAGAGTATTTGATGGGGGAAAGCTTTGAAAATTGAAGGAAAGGAAAATGGAGAATGGAGGAGGAAGATGGCTTTTATAAGGGGAAAGAGAAGACAAAGGGGTGCCTCGATTTTCGAGGAGATGTTTGACGGTCTACGAGGCGTCAGGAAGTCGAAAAGACGTCCCATTAATCAAATCCGCGTGTCAGGTACTCGAAAGGCCAAAGGGCGTCAGGAATTTCAAATGCCAAGAGTCGGCGGGAATGTGAAAAGCACAAACCCTAAATACTAGGTCAGCTCGGCCTATCAGCAACTATGGTTGAGGTGCAGATCAACCCATAGTTGGGGGGAGGAATTGATAAGGGCAAAAGATTGTCTGGGCCGACCTGACGGGCCTAAGACATCAATGACCGACAGCCTGAGGCGTTGGGCCGACTGATGATGCCGGACATCGGGCGATTTGATGAGGCCCATAGCCTGGGATGATCTCGTTAAGTAATAAATAATGGGCGGTGCTGTGGAGAGCTTGCGGCATGAGATTCGCTTCAGGCTTATCAACTTGGGGCGGCCTACCGTCAAGTCCGGAAAGTGCAAGTAGTTGTGGATGTTCATAAGACCACCGACACATGTAAAGTCACCGTGTTAAGCCGACTTAATGTTGTTGACCGTCAAGTCTAACATGACTTCGAGAGGAAGAGGTCACTCGGCCGAGAGAGGTATGAGACACCGAGGATGCCTTGAGATTTAAGGGGTTTCGCACCAATACAACGGGTCGACGTGTTCGTGTTCGAGACAAGTCGAGCTATGGTCTTACTGGCGTAAAATTAGGGTTTTTAAGAGATCCGATCTTAATCTAATGATGACTCGACACCAAATCGTAAATTAATACCGGATTTTACTAAACCCTAATCCTAGCTAAGGTATAAAAGGCCCGAAGCTCAGGTTCATTCTAACCTAATCTCATTTTTTTATTACATTGCTTTTTTTCTCTCTCTAGTCTTTGCTTCCTTTCCAAGATACTGACTTAAGCATCGGAGAGGGTACGCCGGAGCCCCCCTCCGGCCCCCCTTGTGCAGGTTTCACGGTGGACTTCGTCTTGGAAGGTGATCGGTGAAGAGATGTCGTTTTTTGGGAGCAACCAATATTGAAAGACATAAAATAAATATATAAGATATATCACTTTAATTTAGTGTCTATATTATATATAACTCAGTATATAGATTGACGTTGTGTACAATGATCTACAAATATTAAATCATGCTCGACCGTAAATTTGCTGTCATTGTTTCTTAAACTCAAATTAACTTGCTAATCTACCATTTGGTGAGGTTAGAAAAGACCATTCGAACAAATAATGGTCTAAAAATACTTAAACACTTAAAAAAATGCTTAATTTTAGTGGTTTTTTAATTAAAAAAAAACCCTAGCCTCGTTGTTTTTCAAACTCTCTCTTTAATTTGATTATCTTCTTGTTCTTCATCGTTAAGGTACGATTTTTGGCTATTTTCTACCTGAAATCAATCCATCTACTCCTTTCTTATCAATTTATTTGCTAAATAAGTGATTTTTCCACGTATCATTGAGTTGTCTGTTTGTTTTTTTCTTGTTTAATTTATGCTTTCCCCATTTGGTGCGGCGCTTGATTTGTCACTGTCTTGGTGCATTATTTTTTTTTATGTGGACGATTCAGACAAGCAAGTTATACATTCGACCGACAGAGATAACAAATCAGATTATGGTCTTCAACAGATTGCAGATATGAAATCACGAGTATTTAGAAACTGTAGAAATTTTCAATATTGTAGGCTTTAAGCTAATGTTGGTTATTACTTAGATGTTATGAATATTTTCATATTTTCATTTTTTTATGGTTTTTAATAGATTTGTTTATGTTTAACAAAAAAATAGATTTATTTATGTATTCTGTCAGTGTATAAATATTGCTAGTTAATTTGAATTATTTAATGAAATTTATTTTTCTTGACAAAAAAAATGCTTTTTTTTTGTTTTTTGCCAAATAATTTCGTGGATTTTAAATCCAAGAGTGAGGGCCCATGAAAGCATATGGTTTGACGGTTTGGAATCATGGACTGGTGGCTACAATTTATGTAAGAGGGGTGGTTGAATGTTGGCCGTAGGGCCTCAAATTCTAAGATGAGGATGAATATTTCAAGTACTGTTGTCATTATGTTTTGGGTGCAACAACATCACCACAAATTACAAACCTACTTTAATCAATGTGGGAAAAATAGCATATCCACAAGGATGATTCTATCCCTCAAACACGATTCAAACTAGGAGGAAAGCGACTCTTCTCTAATTTTGTTTTCTTTTTTCCTGTTTACGAGAGTGACACCTTAAATTGTTTTCTGTTGTTATTATTGTTGTTGTTGTTAATCAATGCAAAAGTAACTTTACATTTATTATCAAATTATTTCGGTTTTTAGGTTCTAAGCGACCTCATAACCTGAACTGACTTAGGCATTGGAGTGTTTTAGTTGAGGCCCATCCCAACAAGCCTAATATGTGCTCTGTTTCATGTCCTACCAACAAGATGTTGCATCTCGCTAGTCCACAATTCATGTCAGCTACATATGAATATATGATTTCATTCCTAAATCAATTACTATCATTATTGTTATTATTATTTGATGAGGACTGAGGAGTAAAATCATATATTTTTCCTTATAAACATTTAATTATCTATTTATTTCACTTTAATTAACTATTAGCCCATAAAAAGATGGTCAAATCAATAGAAAAAGCTTGCAAGGTCCACCTCATCACATCAATCTTAGATCATTTCCAGTAGTCTGTACTATTTTGATGCAAAATTTGCACTAGTTTAGTGCAGAATCAACATTTGATCTCTAGCAATTTGCACTATTTTCTATACCAAAAAAATATTATGTAAGATCCTTCATTTATTCATTTAATATTGATGTTTATTACATTATAATTGATAAAAATATTACATAAGTAATTTTATTAAATATGATATATATTAAGTGTTTTATTATTAAAACTAAATAAATTAAAAAAATTAATGAAATTAATGCAACATTAAAATAACAATTCATAAAATCACATATATATTATATTATTTAAAAAGTTATCACATGTAATTGAATTAATTTTACTATTATCTTTATTAGATTGACTGATATATAATATTAATAATAATATTAAAGTTAAGATAAGCTCATAACAAATCAAATAAAAAAACAAGAAAAAGAAAAAAATAGTGTTGCTACAATGCAACATCATTTTTGGAGTTGTACTATAGCAAATGCTAGAATAGAGCTAATATTGGCGCATTGTTGGAGTGGCTTAATTGGCGTTTGACGCTAATTGCTGGAGATGGTCTTATGAGGCTCAACTCATAACACAAGACCTTAGAGACTCGATTCATTATGTTAAGCCTTTGAGGCTCACAATTTTAACTTTCATGTATAAATATTACCTCTGTAAATATACTTTATTTGTTGAGTTTTCCTTAGACTCGCGATTTTTCTCGTTCACATTGTTGATTTAAGCATTAGAGGAGTTTCCCCAAGACAACTCCGGGACCATTCTAATCGTATTTGCGTATTGTATGCTGGTTCCCAGTACGTGGATTGAGCATTAGACTATAGATAAATTCTACTCCATAATGTGGCTTCTTATCGTCATTCCCGATACTTTTTGTAATTAACCCTTATTTTTATTAAAATACTGTATGTCTTCCTAATCATCGTTTTACTCCATAATGTGCCTTCTTATCATCATTCTACTCCATGATAACAAACAAGCTAAAACATTCCTGCTCGTGATGTCCAGTCAAATTTCATTTGTGGATTTCCGTGGATGCTTAGATGGATCATGTTAAAACTCATTTTAGGTCATTTCACATTCTAAATATGTAATTTAAGTATTTAACTGCTATTTTTTTAGAGCGATTTATTCGAAATTTTCTTATTTCCTATGATATATTAAGCCCAATTCTGGAGTTTGGTTACTTGTACTCGAGCCTTTAAACCCAAATGGATAGGACTGGACTTTAGGTTATATTATATGAGTCCAGCCCACAAGGACCAAAAGTAGTAAACGAAATGATCCAATGGCTCTACCTGCTATTAGATTTTGATAAATGAAAAAAAAGAAAAGAAAAAGTATGTAGTTACTCGATAGGCCCAGTCTATTTATGGCCCAACTATGGTATTGCAAGAAAATGTTATCTTCCTGACAGCCCAAATTGATCACACATATTAGCCAAATACCGATAGCAAATTGATTTCGTTTATTTCCAAGTACATTTTCTTTAAAACTATGTATGGATCTTAAATTTCCAAAGAAAAAATGAAAATGAAAAAGTAATTAAGGAAGAATCATAAGGTACTATCAATTGAGGTGGGAAAAATGTTTATTTAGCATTTTCCACACTAAAATTCAAGGACGAAACATATTATCAATATACTAATGATACAAGATTAGAAAGAAACGCCTAATATTTCATATGTTGGGCTTTGGTCCAGTATCCTGTCTGCATTGGGCTTTAAAAGAAGTGCGGGATGTGACTCGTAATTCGAACACGTGACCGCTGGATTACAAAGTTAAATGAGAGCTTAAAAAATTAGATTTGGACTATACATACCAACCGATGCATATTCTTTTCTGGTGTCTGTTACATAGAAACTTTAAGTTAAGCGTGTTTGACAAGTTTTCCAGGAAGCGCATTAAAAAAAACTTGTGTTGATTTGTGGGGACAATCCTCAATTTGGTAAAGCGCTTGAGGTTCAACGCTATAAACTTTTTCATCTTGTTTCATTTCTTTAGTGAGATTTATTATATTGATCATGACCCATTTTTATTTTTTTTTGAGGAATGATCATGACCCATTTAAAAATGAAGTTTTTCAAGAACTTATAATTTATTTAATAAAGTTAAACTTTAATATGAGGGAGATGTGAATTTGAAAAATAAATTTACTAGTAATATGAAATAAAAGTAAATATAAAATATTAGAATTATATTTATTTTTTAAAAAATAAAAATAGCGGTCCAGGCTAAATCTTTTTTTTTTTTTCTGGTTTAAACGGTCCAAGCCAACGGGCCATGACCCTTTTAACATCTCTAATCATAGGAGAACCAAAAAGGAGATAAATATTCTTACGTGTTAGAAGGAATGAGACTATGAGTGCAATATTTTAGGCCACACATGTTTAAAACTTTTCTATGATCATAAAATGTCACGTACGCTACGGGGAAAAAAGTCTGCACAACTTTATCAACCGAAGAAAAAAGTAACGTTTCCTATTAAGTAGGTACAAACGAATATAAATATATTTTCTTTAATTTTTTTATTATTTTATTAATTTTTAGCTAGCAACTCGTCGTCGATCCACATGTTTTTCACCACCGTCCAAAGAAAATTGACCACGTCGAAGTTGGAAATTAAGGAGGAATAATTCGTAAAGTGGAAATTAAAATTTATGAAGTCGGGTTAAAAGGAAATGAAGACCTAAACTAGTGGAAGACAATTTTGTGCTTTGTGACTTTGAATTGCTCTTTTAGGTTTTGATCAATTTCGTATGGTCCATCACTTGTATGGTTTAAGGACTCCGTTTTCTAATTGATACTACAAGAAAAATTATTTTGTCATTAAATTTTACAGTTATTTACAGAATAAAAAGTATAATTTTTGCTCAAATTATACCGACCAATTACCGACAAATCACCAACAATGTTTAAGTTTACCAACAGAAATATTTTAGGTATTTACCACAAGTTTTAGATTTTGTATATAATATTTACTACAACAATTTTACGTGCACATTACAGTTTTCTTAATACTTATCTACATATTTTTCTATTGGTAGATTAATTTTTTTGTGAAATGGTGATGAATAAAGCTAGTCTTATTGTTGGTAATCTATTTAATTGATTGAACCGGTTAAATCATACATCCGATCAATCTAAAAAAATATTAACTATATATAAAACATTATGTTTATTACTATATTATATATTAATTAGCAAGTTTTCTGGTACCTATTTATCCGATTAGAAAAAGGCTTAAGCAAATTTTTAGTTATTTATAGTTGAATTTTTAGTTATTATTTTATAGTTAAATGGACTGAACTAATTACTGATTTCGAGTTTAATAGATCGAATCAATCGGTTCGTCCGGTTTTGAATATAATGAAACAGAACACTAGTTCAATTATATAATTCTTGACTTTTTTTTTTTTTCTATTTTGATTATGTGTACCTAGGTGAGAAATTTAAAACTAGGAGAAAATGCTAGGAGTTGACCAAATAAGACAATGTCAAAAGATGTTATATATTGCCCGCAATGTCACGAGACATTAAATAAGAAAAGAATAATTAATGAAAACTACTTTTTTAAATACTTTCTTACACATTTTTAAATCAATTTTTGAAGCAAAACAAGCCTAAATAATTCAATCTATGCCCCATTGTCAATTTTTATATACCACGTGAAAGATTATTGATTTTGTGACCACTACTTCCAAAATTGGAAAAGTTAGATCAGATTATCATCAATTACTTTTTCTTGTTTTTCCAATTACTTGTTTGGTTCCTTTACAGAGTTTCCGAGTCTCACCCACGATAGTCTTTTATCCTTTATTAAGTAGAGTTTTTTTTTTCTATTTAATAACTGATATTTTCTCCTACGTGGTAAATTTGCGTTTAGATGATTTTGTCATTGCAGAAAATTCAGTTGACCCATTACCAGAAGATGAGTGCAAATGCGGGTTCATGATTTGTCCAACGCTTATGCAATTTTATGATTCTACCGGATCAATTAGATATGTATAGACTATAGATTTAAAATATGTATATATCAGTTGTAAAAAATGAATAAAATTGATTGTTTCTAAATTTTTTAAAAAAAGGATTAACATCAATTGTAGCACCAATTCAAAAAAGTGGGAAAAGATTGGTCAGAGTGAGGTAACTCTTGACCTCTCCAAAGAAGAGATCAAGGGTTTGAGTCTCTGGGTCATAATGGTGGAACAATTAATATTGAAAGCTTCAAGCGGCAGTTTTGAGAGGCTGGAACTCGGTGGGAACCTGCGGCTGGATAGAGGGGAGTCCAACATGGAGCAATCACTTGGGGGACGACTCCTTGTGCACGGTAGTTGAGGATATTAGGGAACTGAGAGCCATTGTGCATTTTCGTAGTTTATATGGGGGCAATTTTTAAAGAGATAGAGCTGTTTTTCGAGGACTAGTCATGTGAGAAAATGAAACCTCAATTAGTGATAAAAAAAAGGTGGAAAAGGCAACTAAATTATCTATAGAATGTGGATGAGATTTGCCCACCTTGACGTTGTGGTCCAGGTCCACCCATTGCTCTTTAGCGTGCAAAACATATTTGTCCATAAAATTGACTCACATATCCTTCCAAAATTATTAATTTATCCAAATGCAAATACAAGATTAAGACATGACCTACATAATTCAACTGTAATAAATATTCAAACAAGAGAATATTCAAAGATGGGAAATTGGTCAATTTCATGCAACTATCATAAGATGACCCCATTTAGCAAAATACAGCCAACCAAACCTTTCCGTGTCAAACTTCTTGAATTTTAATCCCCACTTCATATAATGGAAAATAATCAATTTCTAATTTCTTCAACCCCCCTTTGGGGTGTAAAAATATTTAGTGTTCGTAATTTTCTATAATTCACTTCTTCATAATTTTTCAGATGAAGGAAAATAATATCCAAATTGTCTCGAAATATTTAACATTTTGTACAGTTTATTTTATACTCGTATCAAGGAGTTCTTCTGGCGCTGATTATCGTTACGAAGCATGCGGGCCGATAAATTGCAGCAATAACGGCCCGAATATAAGTTTCCCATTTTATATTCCGGGCCTGCAAAATTCATATTGTGGGTACCCTGGATTTGAGCTCAATTGCACCCAATTAAATGGATTTCCAGTTCTTGAATTGCCAGAAACTGATTACGTAATCGAAGATATTTTCTACCAAACACGATCTCTCCGCGTCATAAACGCCGCCGTTTTGGGCTCAAACGACACCGGTTGTGTTCCGAGAATCAGAAACACGACTTTGCCAATAGCCCAGTACGATTACGCTGAGAATATAACGCGTCTCCACTTGTTTTCCAGCTGTAACAACAACAATAGTGCACTTTCGAGTGGCAGGGTTGTAATTTGTGGTGAAAGTGGTGGAGATAGCTGGGATTTGGGGTTGTATGAGAAGAATGAGAGTTTCGGAAATGCCCTGGAGAACTGCGGCACGAATGTGGTGGCGCCGGTGGAAGAGGAGGGCGGCGCCGATGAGGGCAAAATTGGAAATGGAAATTTGTTAGAGGTTTTGAGAAATGGGTTTGTGGTGAACTGGAAAGCTAGTGATTGTAATGCGTGTGAAAGAAGTGGTGGGCGTTGTGGGTTTAATGTGACGACTTATCATTTTAGGTGTTTTTGCCCTGACAGGCCTCATTCCAGGAGTTGTAAACCTGGTAAGTTATTATTCTCTCATTTTTTTCCCATATTTAATGTTCTTTAATTGCTGGAATTTGAATATAATTTAGATAATTTTTTTTTTGAAATATCATTGAAATATTGGGTAGAATCGGTGTTCTAAAAAACGTTTGGCGCTAAGCAGATGACAGACAAGGGGCTTAGTGCCAGACTCGTTAGGTGGGACATGGGTGGGGTTAGGTGGAGTCTAATCGGAAGAATAACTAGGCGGACAAGGGGAGTCCGCCTGAGCGTAGTTAGGTGGGACATAGGTGGGGTGAAGTGGGGTCTAATCGGAAAAATAGTCCGCCTGGGCGTAGTTAGGTGGGACATAGGTGGGATTAAGTGGAGTCTAATCGGAAAAATAATCTAGACGGACAAAGAGAGCTTAACCGCCTTGAGAAAGACTAATTGGGCTAGACGGAATTTTAGAACATAGGATGCATATGAGATATATTGCTGGCTTGGCGAAGTTCTCTGTTAATCATAAAATATTTAAGCTTATGCACAAGTCACAACCTTTCTGTCGAGACTTTGGCCCAAAATTGGCCCAATTGAATAGGCATAGGATGTAGGGTTTGGTATAATATCCATTTTACACCAATGAAGAACAAATATCTCTTTTTATAATTATGAAAAATAGAACACCTTAAATTTAAACCAAATATCTGTAGTATATGTGTATAACATCTATGAGGGGGTAAGTAGATGCTACCCACTTGGGTAGCTACTCAAGTGAGTTTTATACCGTTAGATCAACACATACACATACACATACACAGGGGCATATCCTTGCATTCAAATAGAGGGGCTTTAGCCCCCCCCCCCCCAAATTTTTGAAAATTTTGTTATTTATATGTATATTTTATTTTAAAATATTTATTTTTAGTATTAAATATTTATTTTTTATTGATTTAGCCCCCCCAAAATTATTTAGCCCCCCCAAAGATACGGGCCTAACTCTGCCCCTGCACATACACACATCCACATTAGCTACCCAAGTGGGTAGCATCGACTAACACCTATTAGGGTCTGGGCGTTTGGGTTTCTTTTATGTGCTTCATTAGGTAAGTAGGGTGACATTAGTACATTACCTGGCTGCATTTACACTAATTAATATTTCTCTTAATTAGAATCATAAAATGAGGTGAATCTTTGTGTGATTGGATGGATATCCTTTCATTTTAGTTTTATTTGGTTAGAGAATATCAATAAATTTTTTTTAAAAGAAGAATGATGAATTTTAAGAGTGTGATTTGATATGAAATGAAAATGTAATGATGAGTATTGATGTGATATAAAAATAATAAATAATTGTATATGTCTAGTGATTGGAAATGTGCGAGTGATCAAATAGTGAAATTTGTGAGAAAATGTGTAATAAATAATAATAATAATAATAATAATGTGATTTGATTGTTTTATTTTTTAATAATAATAATGTGATTTGATTGTTTTATTTTTTAAATGAGTTGATGTGATTAGAGCTATCAAATGAACCCAGCAAAAAGGTCGGACTGATTTTCATTTTTGGAGGCCAGAAATGAACCGGGCCTATTTAACCCGGCTCATTCGACCCGAAACACTGAGTCGGGTCAATTGGTCCGACATTTTATGTGAATTTTCATGGGCTAGACTGGGCTCCAAAAATAGCGGAAGGTCACTATTTTCCCCCCGCCCGACCCGAACTGTTTGACAGATGTACATGCATGTGATTGATAGTTGAAAAAGTGAAAATAAGTGAATAATTAAATTGCAATTCTAGTTATGTAACTATAGACATGCGACAAAATTGGTCGATTTTAAATTTCGCCAGGCAAAACCATCCTATATCTTTAAAAAAAACTGTCGGATTTAGTCCTAATTTCGCCGAAAATTGCAAGTTTGCTTGAAAATCACTGTAAATTGCAAACAATTAGGGATTTTCGAATCTTCAGCCATAAATGAGTGTTTTAGGCTATTTTCTGACCAAATATTGGGTTTTCCCCAACATTTTACTTATCAACTACGTCAGCGAAAACTCTAATTTTTGCTTGAACATTCGCGAAACCCCAATATTTTGGGTTCACATGCAACTCACTAGAGGTTTCCTATAAATTTGAAAATTGAGCAAATTGAGGATTAAATCCGAGAGTTTTTTCTAAAAATATATGGTGATTTTGCTTAATGAAATTTAAAAAGAACCAATTTTTCCGCACCCATATATATAGACATATAGTTACAACCTTGGAAATTAGTCTCAACCATTTTTTCCTTAAAGACAGCATAAAAGGAATATCTTTTATCTTCTTGTGACCATATTCTGGACAATCTGTCCTTAAACATGACATGCATGATCATGAAACGGTGATAAACATTTAGGTGAAAAAAAATTGTGCCGTATTGGCGGTGTCTTCTGTTTGATCCGAAAATAAGCATTAAGAAGTTATATATAGTGATAATCAGTTGGGGAAAAAAATATTTAACTTTGGTACGTCATTAAGATACATGAATCAGGGGTGTAGCGCCGTAGGCTGTAGCCAGAGGTGCTCCCCTAGTCCCTGGCACTAGCACAGGCCAATTGGACTGGGCTACAAACAGTGGCAGATGCAGGATTTTACATTTGGAGGGCAAAGTAAAGAAAATATAATAATGGAGTAGCTGAATACAAAATATCCTTATTAATAATTTTAAACTTTTAAAATGATCCATAGTAAAAAATAAAATTTCGAAACTTGGGTCTTCCTCTAGCTACAAAGAAATACTAAGAAGAAAAAATTGTGTTTAGGCTTGGGAAAAAAATTGTTTGGGCTAGGGTAATTCGTCGTGCTGGTGACGCCCCTGCATGAAATAGTCTTACTGATGACTCCTTTGAAATTTACCCTTTATTTCATGCCTTATTTGCTTCTGTTTTTTTCTTACTGGAGACAGTGTGGACCAGCGAAAATTCAACTTTCAACTAAGATGGTTTCAGCTTTGAAAAAATTAACTCTGTGGTTAAATTTTTCCAGTAAGAATAATCAAAGATGGGTCCTGATTGGAATTAATAGCCAATTTAGTATGCTTAACTTCTGGGGTCCTTTTTTTGGTTATATATATGGACGTAAAAAATCAAAACAATTCAAGACCTGTGGATAAAAAGCTAGTTCTTTACTGAATGATGATTTTGGAAAAGATAGTGCTGTCATCAAAATAAGATCTCTACAAAACCATTAACTCTTTCTTTGCCCTCACAATGAAAACATGAAGCAGAAAGGGCACAAAAAGTCTGAAGTTATTTAATTTCTAATATTTTCATGGGATAATTACAAAAAGCCCCCTGAGGTTTGGGCTGATTACAAAAAAACCAAGAGCTTCTTGAAAATGAGGTTTGATTGTGTCTTAAATTTAAGGGGGTAACTGTAATATTTTAATAAATGTAAAGGGAGCTTTTGAATAAAGGGGAAAATGTAAGACGGATCAAACCTAAAGGGGTCTTTTGTAAATTTCGAAAATCTGTGGGTTTTTTGGTAATTATCCGGAACCTCAGGCAGGTTTTTGTAATTGTCCCTATTTTAATTTAAGAACATAACTCAACTTTTCTTGAAATACATATCTTAAGTTATTTATGATTAATAGGACTTTAAAATAATTTTTTGCCTTAATATGGTGTGGAAGTCAGGGTCAATTAAGTCCAACTGCTTAGTCAAGTTGAAATTAGTGAGAGCAAGAAACTTTTGCCTTTCCTGTTTCAGGCTGACCATTTCAAAGTCTAAAAACGTGTTTAACAGAAACATGTCTAAATAGAGTTGCAAAAATCAATCAGTACTGATAAAATGTAAAAAAAGTGAAGCATCAAAATACATCTTTCAAATTCAAAAATGGCTCTTGTTCCCTTTATAATTGTGTTCATTTTTATTTTTCATGTTTTTCTCCTAAGTTCAGCTTATTCCAAATGCCAAAAATCTTTTCAGTGTGAAAATCTTGGCACCGCCCTGGAATTTCCTTTCTCCGATTATTACAATCAACCGAAAAAATGTGGCTTATTCAAAGTTGATTGCAATAGTTCACATCCAAGAATCCAGCTTGAATATGGAGGAAGATGGTACAATATTATTGCGTATAATATTTCGACAAATAAATTAATTCTTAAAGACCCTGTCCTTCAAATTCATTTAAATAACAAAAGTTGTTTCTCCTTTGATAATCTGTCTCTACCTATTTCTCCTTATACTTCATTTACAATCTCCCACAATCTCACCTTGTTCAAATGTAGCAATCAACCGAACGATGACGTATTTACACGAGATTGTTTTAGAAATTACTTAAACTACACAGGTTGTGGATTTTCTACAATTTACTATAGAAATCCTGGAAACGACGTTTTGGGCCTGGAAATTAGTGATGTCCACAGGGACTGTTCAGTAATTCAATTACCTGTAAAGTCTAATCCAGATTCACATGAGCTGTTTGATCAGTTAACTGATGAATTTATTCTTGAGTGGTATGTTTCTAAAGAATGTTATGAGTGTTACTATAAAGGAAAGCAGTGTCGTGCCGACAGCAAGAATGAGTTTGTTTGCCATGTACAAGGTATCATTTTTGGCAACTTTTTTTGCAATCCAGGATGGCAGGGTTTCGAGTAATAATGAATTAAATTTGTTTGATTTAGCGTAACGTGTGATTTTTCTGTTTAATAATTGAAATGCCAAATCCTGATACGAGTATACGGTTGTTTCTTTTAAAATCCGTGCTTTTTTGTAGATGTTTTTCGTGTTTTCTTTTCGTTTTCATCAACCAAACATAACCCGAGTAACTGAAGTCTTTATGTGTTACAATTCTTGGTGCAGAAAAAAGTCGGTCGACGGTGGTAGTAGCCACAGGTAAAACTTTATATGTTAAATTTGCATTGTGTGCTAATTTCAATTTAGGATGATTACAAAAACTACACCTGAGGTTTGGAGTAATTACAAAAAAAAACCAGAAAAGTTATAAAAGTCGATCAGTTTGATTTTGTCTTACAGTAATTTGAACTGACGGAATTTGCAGACTTCATCAAATATTTTGTATTTTCATCCATCAGTTTTTCTAAATATTACAAATAGCCAAATGAAAAGTGGGGGCTATTTGTAATATTTAGAAAAGTCGAGGGCTACAATTGTAAAATAATTGATGACCTCAACAAATTCCGTCAAGTCAACTAACTGGTTGAGGTAAAAGGTGAGACGGAATCAAACCTCAAGGGGTTTTATGTAATTTTGAAACTTCTTGAGGGTTTTTTTGTGATTCCCTCAAACCTCAGGGGTCGTGTTTGTAATTATCCCCTCAATTTATTCAAAATTTGACCCCTGTTTTTACAACTTAATAACTAAAATGCATTGTCTGCAGCTATATCTGGAGGTGGAGTTTTACTACTTTGCCTGTTGATCTCCTTTATAATCTGGAAATGCAAGAAAAGGTTCAAGATTACTTACATTCTCCCAAGAAACAAATCTTCTGATCCCTCAAAACCGGACATCGAAGGGGGGAACTTCTATGGCATCCCAGTTTTCTGTTACGCAGAACTCGAAAAGGCGACCAATAACTTCGAATCTTCGAAAGAACTTGGAGATGGAGGCTTTGGAACTGTATACTATGGTAAGAAAACCATTGTTACCTACATAGTCAATTCTAGTATTAATAATAAGATAAAAACTTGTATGAGACGGTCTGCATTGTTCATGAGACGGATCCTATATGTATATAGCATTCCTACCCAAACCCAAACCCAAACCAGAAAAAAAAACTCATATTTTTTGTGTTTTGTTAGGATCCGTCTCATGGACTTAGGCCTAGTTACAGAATAATCCATTCATTTCTCAAAACTACTAATATACTCTTAAAGTATTACAAACACCCCCTTCTCGATCGTGTAATTTGTAAAAAAAGAAACAAATTACTATAGGGGTATTTGTAATTTGGTAAAACTGAAAAATTAGTCGTGTAACTATAGAGCGGTAGCAAACACGTCTTGCAAAAATCACGTTTTGCAAAAAAATCTTGTAACTATATAAACATCTTAATTTTTTTTTTTGAGGGGATATAAACATCTTAATTTTGGTTATGCAAAGTAGTCATGTAATTGTACGAAAATATCAAGTTTGGTCCCAATCCCAGTAGAATTTGGGAACTACATGTAACGCTCACGTGAAATCCACTGAAATTAGTACCAAAATTAAGATTTTCATATAGTTATAGAACTATTTTAAAAAAACTGTGCATTTGCCAAAATCGAGGATTTTCTATAGTTACAAGATTTTTTTGCAAAACGCCTTTTTGCTACCACCTATAGTTACAACACCAATTTTGCAATTTTGCGTTGTAATTTTGAATGATGTTTTTTTAAGTAGACTGAATCTCCAGGGTATTTTTGTAAACAGGTAAACTTCGGGACGGAAGAGAAGTTGCAATAAAGCGTCTTTACAAGCACAACTGTCGAATTATGGAGCAATTCATAAACGAAATCAAAATCCTCACATGTCTGAGGCACAAAAACCTCGTCTCACTCTACGGTTGCACGTCCCGAAGAAGCAAAGAACTCCTCCTCGTCTACGAATACATTCCCAACGGCACGGTGGCCGATCACCTCCACGGCGAGAGAGCCGATAAATCCCCCCTGACGTGGGCCGTCCGCATGAACATCGCCATAGAAACCGCGGCCGCGTTGGCTTACCTCCACAATTCCGACATAATACACCGCGACGTCAAGACGACCAACATATTACTGGACAGCAACTGTTGCGTCAAGGTCGCTGATTTCGGGCTGTCGAGGCTTTTCCCCACCGACGTCACGCATGTCTCGACGGCCCCACAGGGGACGCCGGGATATGTGGACCCCGAGTACCATCAGTGCTACCAGTTAACTGACAAGAGCGATGTTTACAGTTTCGGAGTCGTTCTGATTGAGCTGATATCGTCGATGCCTGCTGTGGATATAAGCAGGCATCGGCACGAGATTAACTTGGCGAATTTAGCGGTGAATAGGATCCAACGACGCGCGTTCGGTGAAATCGTCGACGCGTCTCTCGGGTACGGGTCGGATTTTGGGGTCACGAGGATGACTAGTTTGGTGGCGGAGTTGGCGTTTCGGTGTTTGCAGCTTGAGAAGGAAATGAGGCCTTCCATGGATGAGGTTTTGGATATTCTGAAGGAAATTAAGGGTGGTGATGAGATGAAATTGGAGAATAAAAGAGAAGATAATGGAAATAATTATGTTACTGGAAAATATCATTCTTGTTCTTCCCCTGAAACAGATGATGTAGTGTTGTGGAAGAAAAAGAATTTTCAGTCCTCACCCAATGCTGTGACTGATTTTTGGGTTAGTAGCTCAAGTACAACAGGTTCAATTGGCTGAGGTTTTTTTTTTTCCTTTTCTTTTTTGGTATATAAGAATGTGTTCAAAATAGCAGTTTATATTGTTAAGAAATCAGTGAGAATATATTCACTCTCTCTTCATGATCTCCTTAAGTTTGTGTGTGTGTTTCTGAGTTCGTCGGATATTGTTGGCATTTTCTCCATAGATAAAATGTTTTTTAGCCATGTTATTCAAAAACATATTTTTTAGCCGTAGCTCAAATGTCTATTTTACCATTTTTTCATTTTTGGGGACCAATACATAACTCTGTACCGAGTTACATGACTCGCTACCGAGTTATATGTCTCGGTATCCCTTCCTCCACTATTGTGTTTGTGCAGTGTTCTTGGGATGTTTAAACAAATTTTTGACTTTGATATTTCGAGAAGGAAAGGTTTACATCCCTGTATTTCCATCATGTTGGTTTCTGTTAGAGATTTTTTTTTTTTTTTTTGTTGGGGTGGGGGGGGCTTGTGGGGGGATACGCCCCTGCCTGAGAAGTGAGAATCCCACTATTTCCTACGTCTCGTATACAAGAAGTAAGAGGAAGGTGCCTAGTGTGTTTGGAGGTGTTGGCATCACCTTTTGCAACACCTTCCTTCAGCGTTTTTCTTCTTGTTGATATTTTTGAGAGACAAGTTGTTTCTGGGATAGGTTCAAGTTGTTCTCTTACTTTGACGGATTCCAGAGCTTCGAACCAGAGTTTTTCACAAAAGAATCCAAGTTTTACACAAGAAGAGGGAGAGGTGCCTAGTGTGTTCGATAGGTGTTGACATCACCTTTTACAACACCTCTTGAGAGTTGTTTCTTCTTGGTAGTTTTGAGAAACGATCTGTAATCTGGGATAGGTTACTTCATTGTTTCATAATTGATAAAATAAACAAAGAATCTGAAAAACACAATTTTCCGATGGGTGACACCTAGAGGTGTTGCCAACACTCACTGCAACTAAAGAGAATTTCGCCCCCCTCGAAACTCTAACAATTGGCATCAAGAGCCTACACTTGATACTACTAAGTGAGATCCTGTAATTTTTGCAATGTTTGCTGATGGATGATCAAGGAATTTCGATGGTTCATCCTCCAGTTCTTGATGAGACGAACTACTCCTATTGGAAAGTTAGGATGAAGGCCTACATAAAGTCGATTGATGAGCGCGCGTGGAGAAATATCCTGGCTGGATGGACTCCTCCAAGGAAAATTTAGAAAGGTCATCCCACTTCTCAAATTATTGGAGAAGTTTCAGATCCCATCAGAACAAGAAGAAAAGAATGGCCAAACTATCGAGATATGGTTAGACCATCTTACTTTTCTTCTATGTATTTAATGGTAAGAGCTATATGTTTTGTGTCCAATGTTGAACCAAAAAATGTGAATGAATTTCTTAAGGATAAATATTGGATCAGTAACATGCATGAACTGTACAAATATGGTGATATTGAATATGTTGATGTCGGCTCTTTGTGTTCTCAACTTTTGTGGATGCGTCAAATGCTTGATGATTATGATATTTCTAGTGATATTTTGACCATGTATAATGACTACCTAAGTGATATAGATATATCTAGAAATCTGGTGCGACACTCCCAAACTAAACACATTAACATAAGACACCATTTTATTCGGGATTTGGCGGAGAAATATTTGATTCACATTGATCATGTTTCCACTGAAAATCAGATAGCTGACATTCTCACTAAATCGTTGGATTTTGAGAGTCTTCGGAAACCTCTTAGTCTTTGTGTGCTGAAACAGTGAAGTGTTGTCTGAGGTGTGACGACACTTGTCGCAACACCTATTTCTTTTGTTGTTGTTTTTTCTTTCTATTTTTAGGTTTTAGACATGTTGCATAATATCTTCGGGGTTTTCAAATTGGGAGTGCCATATGTGGAACCTTTTCAGTTGGATTCGAGTTTTTTTTTGTGGCCGAAAATCGGATTGAATATACTACAAGTACTTGCACATTTTATTCCTTATATTTGTATATACTTTAGCTCCTCTGTTTTGAAGTTTGTTACTAAGTAGTTGAGGGGTCTTTCATCTCTTGTATGATCATGCCCCATGCGAAAATTGTAACGTTTTTCAAACATGAGTGTGGCTCCGCTGATTATAGTCATTAAAGTAGTTTAGGAATCTTTCACATTTTTGTGATCATATTCCATGTGAAACAATGACTTGTTAATTAAGAGCTTTATGTACTTGTCAAAAAAAAAGGGGAGAAAAATACACAAAAGAATGTGTATATGAAAAAAAAAAAAATACACAAAAAATGTGTGTATATACTGGTTCAGTTTGGTGGAATTTGTGCAAGGAAAAATCATAAAAAGATCTGAATATGGCCATGAAAATTATTTTTGATGAAAACTGAGAAATGTTTAGCCAGGTGTGGCCATCACTCTCTCTGAACACCTTGTGGTATTTTTTCTATTTTTGTGTGCTTGACTGCATTTTTTTTCAGTTCGATTGTTTTTCTTTTTTACGCATAATCAGGATTTGATTCAGTGGATTTGTCCCTATAACTGATTTTCAGCGGTTACGTGTGGTGGTTATTCTTTTTCTCTCCATTATCCTAAATTTTAGGGGTTTAATGTTAGTGGGTTGAATTGAGGGGGAGTTTAATATCTGAAACTTGAGATAAATATCTGCACTTAGTGGGTAGTTGTTTCTGGTCTTCATATTGCTTATAAATACTGTGATTTATTTCAAGTGTTTGTAACATCATTTATATTCCAGATTTTCGATCCTCTTATTTCCTTCCCTCATTTTCTCCATTTTGGAAGCCCAAGGCACAGACCTAAAAGAACAAGAAACCTTAACTCCCATGTCTCTCCCAATTCCTATAAAGTCTGACCTTCCTAAGGGCCCCCATATTCGTGATCTTCCCATAGGTGAGGTGGGAGGTGTTGCCACACCTACTGGCACACCCCTTTCCTCACAGCAATTTGTCCAAGTTTCTCTCCACTTACTTGAAATTCACTTGCAATATGTCATTGCTCAGATAAACATCTTCACTCGTATTCGGGATGAAACGAGTAGATTGATTTCTGCCCAAAAAGGGGGTGGAAATGGTACAAAAACTAGTGAGGTGGGAATTGGAACTGAAGTGGTGGGGTCTGAGGAGAAAATAGGAGAAGAAGAGGATGTTGGTACAGTTGCAGGCAGGAGTGGGACAGATGGCTGGAAATCGAAGTGGTACTGAAAGTGTTGATGAAGGTGTTGCCCACACTGATGGCAACACTCCTAGAACTGAAGCCACTGATCAGTCCCTTGCTTTATGTTTGATTCCTCCTATGTTGGTTCTGTTTGTTCTACTCCTTTATATACTTATTCTATTGCTTTCTAAGTAATTATGATGATAGTATTTAGGGGGAGTAGTTCTGATCTTGGACTTGCTTTTTGTGATTTTTTTTTTGAACGGATTATTTTCCTTGTGCCTGTTTGAGTTTGGCTATTTTTGGACATTTTGGTGTCTTGAGTTTTTGTGCAGGTTTTGTTCAGAAATTGGCAAAAAGGGGGAGATTGTTAGAGTTGACCTATTGAGTCAAAACTCTAATAATTTTACATTGTTTTTATCTTATTATTTTGCCTATTTCTAGAACAAAATATAATAATAATTTTGCAGGCCCATTTCGTGGAATTGAGATACAGATCGGTCAATTTGGGAGTTGAGAGATAGTAGGAATTAAGTCCTACTTTCAAGGAACCACCATCCCTCAATCTCCCCACTAACCTCTTAACTTGGAAGTTGGTTTCATGGCCTATTTTGTAGGGGTATGGCTGATCTATAAAGGGCAAGGAGACTGCACGTTTTTCTTTGTGGATTCAGAGCACAAAAATCAGAATTAAAAAGAGAGTCCACCATTTTATACAAGAAGTAAGAGGAAGGTGCCTAGTGTGTTTGGAGGTGTTGGCATCACCTTTTGCAACACCTTCCTTCAGCGTTTTTCTTCTTGTTGATATTTTTGAGAGACAAGTTGTTCCTGGGATAGATTCAAGTTGTTCTCTTACTTTGACGGATCCCAGAGCTTCGAACCAGAGTTTTTCACAAAAAAATCCAAGTTTTACACAAGAAGAGGGAGAGGTATCTAGTGTGTTCGATAGGTGTTGACATCACCTTTCACAACACCTCTTGAGAGTTGTTTCTTCTTTGTAGTTTTGAGAGACGATCTGTAATCTGGGATAGGTTATAGTTGTTCTCTTCTGTTTACGGTAGAAGGTTGAGTTGAAAGACCAAGTACAATAGGGAAGGCTTTGTCTTATTCTTTATTTTGTGTAATCAACTTTCTACTTCATTGTTTTTGCCTTAGTGGTGCCGCACAAGTATTTTTATACTTGTGCCAATTTTTATCTCCTGTGTTCAATCTTATTTTTATGTTTTGTTTATTTTTCATAATTGATAAAATAAACAAAGAATTTGAAAAACACAGGTTTCCGCTGGGTGACACCTAGAGGTGTTGCCAACACTCTGCAACACTCACTGCAACTAAAGAGAATTTCGCCCCCCTCGAAACTCTAACAGTTTCTTTCTCTCTTTCTTTCTTTTTAATAATGGGATTATGACCCGTATCAACTATTTTTCGGGTTTTTGTTAATGGCGGAACCGCAACCACTGTCTTTCGGTGCGCACTATGTAAACCATCGAACTTGATGCAATAGTCTACATATGATGTCAACCAAGTAAATTGCACTAGACAAGTCTGTGCGACAACCGGCAGGCTACACTACTAGACCAACCATGAAGGGCTTGTTGTTGCCTTATTGATCATATAGAAAATAAGTAGCCAATTTTTGAAGTTTTAATTAATAGAACAGTGGCAGGGTTTTCGTCTAAGTTTTTGAACTTGTGCGTATATTTATTTATACACAATGAAATTTTTCTACTACGACACCCACTCAAATTAAGCAACATGAGAAAAGCATGCTAGAATCTTTTGAAATATATATATCAGTAGCATTTAGAAAGGTATTTGAAACTTTTCAACGTGGTCGACTTTGAAATTCCTAATCATGAAAAAGACTTCCGACAACCAATTAATTACTACGCGTTAGTTGGTTAGACTTGAAAATAATTGAATTCTCAAGTCTTGGCATGCCCTTCCCTCCAAGGTGTAGCCAGCCGGTCTCGAGTCGAGCATTGAGTAGTTTAGTTCGATTTTCACACTTGTCAGGCACAGCTCATAAGAGCAAATCATAGCATCCGTTCCTTAATTCCTCGCCAGATTGTAACAAAATGCTTCAATATCTCATACAATTATCAAAACTACTATGTTTAGTACTACTGTCTGTGATCCTAATACCAGACCCATCTTCTGGTGCTGGTTATCATTACCAGGCCTGTGTGCCCAGTAATTGTGGCTCTGTCCCAAACATAAAATACCCATTTTACATTCCAAGCCAGCAACCATCATATTGTGGCTATCCTGGGTTTGAGCTCAGCTGTAATGTTACTCAAGGCTTTCCAACACTTCGATTGCCCGAAAATCGCAACTACATAGTCGAATCTATTTTCTACGACAACAGCTCTTTTCACGTTTATGATTCAATAGCCGATTCAATATCAAATCTCGGCATCTGCCCAATAATCGGAAACACGACTCTTCATTCTACTGGACGATTCTCATATGCCGATAACGTCACAGGGATCCATATATTCTCCAATTGTTCTTCTTCAGATCGATTGCCTGGAAACCTGGAGAGTTCAAGGGTTTTTTTGTGAAAATAATTGGGTTCTGGCAATATATGATGAGGACGATATCAGGTTGAATGATGCCCTGGAATTTTGTGAGAGAAATGTGTTGAGTTTTGGTGTCAAAAATAAAAGAAGGGCTTTTGTATCCCACATAGGTTGTGGAACAAAAGGGGTGGGAACCTTGAGGTTATTTAAGGAACCCATGTGGTGTGGTTTTAAGTCACTACCAAATAATATCTTTAACCTTTGTGGTTTGACTTTCTAGTTAAATTCCTTTCTTGTATTCTCAAGTATGGAGAGTTGGGAGAGAGGTGTGAGTTAGTCAAAGGTTTGTAAGAGTGTGGGGGAAGTCTTGGGGTCGGGAGAGAGATGTCCGTGTGATTGTAATAATGTTTCACATAGTGGAATTTCTTTCTCTGGGTGCCGTGGTTTTTCTCCGGTTTTGGAGTTTCCACGTAAATTCTTGTGTTGTGGATTGTTGTTATTTTTCATGTTATTTCTCGGTTATTTCTGCTTGTCCCTAGGGGATGAACGTGGGATCCGTTTTTTCCCAACAAGTGGTATCAGAGCCCGGGTTGGGTCTCTTGAAATTCTGAGTATGCTCTGTGGTTGCAGCGATGTCTGACCTTCCACATCAGAAAAGATTTCTTGAGCGGTATCCGGGGGTCTCATTTGGAGGCGGTTGTTCATTAGGCTAGGGTGGTTCAAGCAGGTGGAGAAATTTGATGGAAGGGTCGAGTTTGGCTTATAGCAAGTATAAGTCAAGGATGCGTTGGTACAATCCGGGTTACATAAGGCGTTGAAGGTTAACTGTCAAAGTGGAGGTGGAGTGATCTGGCAAATGGCTCCTAATCCGGGCTAACATTGTGGCAGTGAGGATTTTCTCTGTTGAGAAAATGTATGTTCTTTTGGCATGTCAAGTTGCCATGAAAGAGGATGTAGTTATGTTAGCGGGTCCAGAAATTTGCGCACGGGTATTGTCTTGTCATGGATGCAAGGTGTGGTGGAATTTCACACGGGCATTGGCTTGACATGGATGCAGGGTGTGTGGTGGAATTTACACACGGGTATCGGTTTGGTATGGATACAAGGTGTGTGTTATGTCGATGGCTGATGAACTTCCAGGAGGGCCAAAAGCTGGGAGTTGCACCATAAATTTCAGCGGGTTTTTTCGACATGTGCCAAGAAAATTCTTAGAATGGTGTATTCTAAGTGGTCTACTCATATGGTGGAGTAGGGTTCTCTGGTTTGAGAATGATGATTCTTTGGTTTGAGAATCGTGATTGTCGGTGAAGACAATGAGGCTTCTTTTATTTTGCCAAGGTGGAGTTTGTTGAGTTTTGGTGTCAAAAATAAAAGAAGGGCTTTTGTATCCCACATAGGTTGTGGAACAAAAGGGGTGGGAACCTTGAGGTTATTTAAGGAACCCATGTGGTGTGGTTTTAAGTGCACCAGTCAAATACACTTTAACCTTTGTGGTTTGACTCTAGTTAAATTCCTTTCTTGTATTCTCAAGTATGGAGAGTTGGGAGAGAGGTGTGAGTTAGTCAAAGGTTTGTAAGAGTGTGGGGTCTTTGGGGTCGGGAGAGAGAATGTCTGTGTGATTGTAATAATGTTTCACATAGTGGAATTTCTTTCTCTGGGTGCCGTGGTTTTTCTCCGGTTTTGGAGTTTCCACGTAAATTCTTGTGTTGTGGATTGTTGTTATTTTTCATGTTATTTCTCGGTTATTTCTGCTTGTCCCTAGGGGATGAACGTGGGATCCGTTTTTTCCCAACAAAATGTTATTGCACCGGTCGAAAAGCAGGGGATGTTTGTTGGAAATAATCGATCGGTAAATCTTGTGGATGTATTTAGAAGGGGTTTCGTGATGAACTGGACAGCTACGGACGTAACGGACTGCAGGGGATGTGAAGAAAGTGGTGGGCGTTGTGGGTTTAATGTGACAACTTATGATTTTAGGTGTTTTTGCCGCGACGGACCTAATTCTAGGCTGTGTAAACCGAGTAAGTTTTGTTTTTACTCTGTTTTACTTATCATTTGATATCCAAATTTGTTCTTAGTTTGATTGGTTTGGAGTATTTAATTTATGGTTGAAGGGTTTTATCCCGGTTATTTAATGTAAATGGGTTGGAAATTGTTTGGTAACCTAGTGGTAAGACGTTTGTGAAACTTAAGACAAAAATACGGATCGGTTGTTTGGGTTATTTTTCATGGTGGGGGGTGGGGGGGGGGGAGAAGTGCAAGTGAAATTAAAAATGTGTGAGTGAATGAATAGTGAAATTTGTGGGATAATGTGTAATAATGATTAGGTTTTTGTGAAAAATGTGTAGATGTGATTGGTGAAAGAAAAGGTGAGAAAAAGTAAAAGTGAGAGAATAGTATATTTTCTGAAAATTTTCATAAACATTCGCATGTTTGGTCAAAAAAAATTCTCCAGCGGAACAAAAATGGATTCTCGCTCACATCCAATCGCAGCCTTATTTTCTGCAACTTTGGATTTAATCCTTTAAATGAAACTTTTGTAGACTTTTAGTCCGGTTACCTGCTACAGTAGGTAAATGTAATATGTTATGCTGATGTGGATTTTTTTTTCCAAAAAACTTAAGGTGCGATTGGATATACTTTCATTTTGAAAATTTTCATTTTAGTAGAGAATAGTAGCAAAAAAAAATTTGGAAGAAAAAAAATGAATTTTTCATTCTCTAGCGGAACGAAAATGAAATTTGTTTCATATCCAATCGCAGCCTTAATTTTTCATTCCAAATAAATAATATGGAGTCCCATATGGCAGTACACATGGCAAGTGTATTGACAAAAAATACTTAGATTAGTGAAAATAAATTTATTTTAGTATAAGTTAAATATGTCAAAAAGGAGAATGTCAATTGTAATAATTTTTATACCATAACTATTTCAGGCTTTTTTTGTTTGAAGGATAACTATTTTAGGCTAATTACCCCTTTTATGTTTTTTTAGTATATAATGATTATTTGAAAATGAAATAATGCATAAAACATAAAAAAAAAATATGTTAAAAGAAAAAAAAGGCGGAAGAACTGTTCATCTTCCCTAGGAAGCCCATTCCCCGGTGGCCAATTCGTCACTGTCGCCCTGCGACGAACGGCCCCCGGCCACTGACGCCCCCTTTTCCTTCTTCCTCACCCATTTATTTTTCTTCCTCCCTTCACCACTTCATTAACAATTTCTCCAAACCAAGAAAAGTTTAGAGCAACAAGAGATCTTTTCTTCCTTTTCTTCTCCGGCCATTCACTACCCATGGCCGCTCACCGCCGTAACCGCCAGGCCGACCTCCACCTCCGCCCGTAGGCATCTGATTCTCCCAACCCATATATACATATTTGTATATATATATATATATATATATATAAAAATAGAATCATATTTAATAAGAGTTATACTATTACAAAAATGAGAAATAAAACAAAAATAGAAAAAGGAAATAGAAAAAAAATCTTAAATATTTTAAGTGAAGTATTTTTTTGAAATTGATACATTTTATTAACAGTAGAATTTTTTATTTTTTTATTTTTGTTGTAACTGAACTTTAAAATTGTTTAATTTTGAAATATGAAATTCACAATATCAAATGTAAATAAATAATTTAAAATATAAAATTCAAACTAATTTTTTTACCATTAAGTAATATTCCATCATTTTTAAGTATGTTTTTTATTTGAATATAATATGTTTTATTTTTGTTATTACATTTAATCAATAAAAGAAGAATAAATTTATTTGACCAAAATACAATGCCAAGTTGGCTATTTCTTTTTCCATTTCTCTTTCCCTTCATTTATCTAGTTCCAAGTAGGATGCCATATCATTTATTTTAATTGAAAATTTAAGTTTTTCAAAAAGAAATTCCACAACAGCTTAGCAGGTAACATTTACCTACTATAGCGAGTTACCGGACTAAAAGTCCAAAAATTTTCCATTTAAAGGACTAAATCCAAAATCGTAGAAAAAAAAAGGACCAAATCTCTAAATTACTCCACTTAGAGGACTAAAAAACAATTTTGCCTGCAATGGCTTTTGTGATTCCTGTCTACTGCTGGGAGTAAACTGCAAAATACAAAGTTCTCTTTTTCTTTTTTATTTTTTTATTAATTTTGCTGATTTGGTATATGTATTCTTGATGACTTCTGTAATTCTGTTGCAGGAACGAGCAGATTAAGACTAAGACTAATCACAGTAACAGGTAAAATACACATCGAATCTTAACATCAAAGTAGAAATTACAAACACACCCCTAAAGTTCGGGATAATTACAAAAAACCCAGAAGGTTCTAAAAATTGCAAAAAAATCCTTGAGGTTTGATTCCACTTACATTTCTTCCTTTATAAGCAGAAAAACATTTAAATAAAACCCCTAATACTTCTAGAAATATTACAATTATCCCATATTAAATTCAAAACATGATCAAACCTGGGGGGCATTTTGTAATTTTGAAACATCTCTGGATTTTTTGTAATTAGCCCAAACCTCAGGGGGTCTTTTGTAATTATCCCTTTTTTCGGGTCTATTTTTCATTTCTAATCTGTTTTTCTCACCAGTCGCCACAGTTTTCGCGGTTGCTCTAGTGGCCACCTCTCTACTGATCTTACTAATTTTAACCAAGAGGAAGAAGATGCAGAATGCAAACCACAAAACCATGGAACTCTTTTTGAAAAAACAAGGCAATCTTGCGCCACAGAGATACAAATACTCAGAACTCAAGAAAATGACCAAGTCATTTAATGACAGATTAGGAAAAGGAGGCTACGGGAGCGTCTACAAAGCGAAATCGCGCGATGGCCGTCTCTTGGCAGTGAAGATCCTGAACGAATCGAAAAACAACGGGGAAGAATTCATGAATGAGGTCGCGAGTATTAGTCGAACGTCCCACGTTAACATTGTTAGTCTTGTCGGGTTTTGCTTCGATGGTCCTAAAAGAGCTCTCGTTTACGAGTACATGCCTAATGGCTCTCTTGACAAGTTCGTATACGATACTTCCCTATCGGGTCGATTGGGATGGGAGAAATTGTTCGAGATCGCATTAGGTATTGCTCGGGGGTTGGAATACTTGCACCGAGGATGTAGCATGCGGATATTGCACTTTGACATAAAACCTCACAACATTCTTCTGGACAAAGATTTCCAGCCGAAGATTTCGGATTTTGGGTTAGCTAAACTATGCCCTGACAGGGCGAGTGTAATATCAATGTCGGGGACGAGAGGGACGATAGGGTACATTGCTCTAGAAGTGTTTTGTAGAAACTTCGGGGAAGTTTCTCATAAGTCGGATGTTTATAGCTATGGAATGATGGTGTTGGAAATAGTTGGAGAAAGGAAAAACTCCGACTCAGGAGTCGGTCGTTCGAGCGAATTATATTTTCCGCATTGGATATATAAGCGCCTCGAACGGAACGGTGATCGGGAGGGTTTTGATGGTATTGACGACGACGACGACGAATGTCGATTAGTGAAGAGAAAGCTTACAATTGTTGGCTTGTGGTGTATACAGACTGATCCAAAGGATAGGCCATCAATGAGCAGAGTGGTTGAAATGTTGGAAGGTAAACTTGAGTCCTTGCAAATCCCACCAAAGCCTTATTTATCTTCACCACCAAGAGAAGTAGCTATTGCTTCATTTTCTGAATCATCATCAATGTTGTAGTTTATTAGCATCAGATACTATTTCCTTCCATTGGTGAAAATGGGAGGCTTTTTCACAACAGCTCCTAAGAGAGTAAGAGTAGTGTTCAAGTTGTTACAAGCACTTAAACAAGTGATTGTCAGCTAAAAAGCTGTTAGTGTTTACAAATACCAAGCAGAAAAGTAGTGGTTTGGCTGTGATTGGTTGTACATTCATTCCATTCATTTTTATTTTCTGAGAGAATAGTGGTAAAAAAAATTTTAAAAATGAAAGTTGGATATGTAGAGAAAAAGTGATGATTATGTTGATGTGATAGAGAATCTTTTAGAGATGTTGATTGTTTGTGAAAAAATTTGTGTAAATAATAGTGTTAAATAAAATGTTAGAAAATTGAACAAAAAAATGAAAAATTGATCCAAAAATAGGCAATATGGATCTCATTTTATAACTTTTGTTAACAAGATTAAGAGAAAAATAATAGAAATAGTGATAAATTAAAGAAATTATTGGAAATCTTTATATAAATAGGGATATGAGAGAGAAATAAATAGTATAATTGGGTATTGGGAAATGTGAAAGAGAGAAAGAAAAATGAGTTAATTTTGAAGAGAAATGAGATTTTCTTTGAAAATTTTTCATTTCATTTCTCAAACAATCACACATCTTGAAAAAATTTCACTCCAAAATGAAAATTTTGGAAAATTTTCCACAACCAAGCACAGCCTTAGATTTCCAAATCTATTTCTAATTTGATTTTACAAACAAATAAAATATTTTTACACTTGTTCACCAACACTCTATTGACTTAATAAACTTTTAGCTTCTATTAACTTATGATTCTCAACTATTTTTCGTTACAATACATCACTTCCTTTAAAAACAAAAGCTATTGCGAAATGCGAACACTCCCTTAAAAAAATTGGTGGAAATGTTTGCTCCACCTACTTTGCTCCTCTCTAGTAGGGATGGCGAATGGGACAGTGCCTGCGGGTTTGGCCAAACTGGGATCCACCCCGCGAAGAAAATCATGGACCCGAACGTCGGACCCGCCCTGCATTGGACCCGCGACTCGACAGGTTGGGCCCGCTGGACCCACTGAAATTTGATAAGTCTGCTGCCAACGTTTTAATTTTGCGCTAGATTTATAATCCTCTGTGGACTGCTTTTAAATTTCATCCTAAACTAGTTTGACTCTTTGTTGTAATTAAAATTCAAATTATTAAATTTTTATAATTATTTTCTCAATTCATTCTGATGTGAATAAATTGGTGGCGCCCCTTACTACTTGAGAATCTACAAACATACTTGACTGAATGTGACCTTGCGAAGAAAATTAAGAAAATTTAGAACTGTATGACTGACCATTAGATTAAAAAAATAAAAATTGACTATTTAATTGTATGTAGGGTCCGGGCGGGTCTATAAGGACTAGTTACCCGTCCTAGACTCGGCAAGTTTTCTTAAAATAGGTCCAAGACCTGCCCCAGAACCCTTTTGACCGGGTTTGAACCCACCCCGTTCAATGCGAAGCCAATTTTGATCCACCCCATTGTCATCCCTATCCTCTAGGATCAATTCAGTATTTTTCTAAAAATAACCTAGAATAATTTCATTTTTGTTGTAATAGTTTAACTCCACAACCAAATATATTTCCATTTAACCTGTTTAAAAATTTCATTTCATTTACTCATCCAATGTCTTCACTCTTCAGACGCAAAACCCAATAAATATAAAATTCTACGGAAATTTTCAAGAAAGACACAACCAGCTTTAGCTTCTTATTGCTTTCAATTAATTTCTACTTCTCTTATAACTTGTTTGGAGCACTTTTGAGATGAACTTTTGGATCTAAAAGTCAATTTCAATAATAATTCATTTTTGGTGGATAATTTATAATGAACTTTTGGATACCTCCAAAAAATCCATTCTTGAGAAATCAGAATTGGAGACTTTTCAACGTGACTTGTTGAGAAGTCGAAAATGAATGAATTTGAATAAATGCTCCCAAGTCCCAAACATGCACTTAACCAATGAATAACATAAATGGTGGTTTTTCATAAAAACACACCAATCTAAACTATTTATATTGCCATTTAATATAGTACTATCTAATCTTTCCTTGCACTGGACATTCTTGTGTAACACAATTCTGTCCAATTTATCCTTCGCTCCATGTACTAGAAATGCGTGAGAGACGGCCAGCTAGCCATCTCTCAAGCAATTTTGGATCGGTCGAACATGGCTAGAATCTAGAAAACTTCTGCAAATAGCTGGGCGTGCTATATCCATTTGGAAAAGAACCCGACATCCATTGAAAGATTCGTATATCGTACATTACAACCTCTTTAATTGATAAACACGAACATGTAGATAAACACGAGTAATCAAATTGCCAAAATTTTGAATATCAAAACGGTATTGTGAAGTGCAATCGTAGTACAGCAATTTCTTAACCCAATACTCGATAAATGTTTTTTCTTCTTTGGTTTCTGGTGATTTCCAGAAATTTTATGACAATGATACAATCTTCTCAAGCTCTGTATGTAGGAAGTATATTGATGTGAATGAACAACCAAGCTCAGGAAAAAATTGCAAAACTATGGAAAAAAAAAAAATTATTCAAACATTAGATTTGTGTACCTTGAGAGGGAGGTTCATCCTGAGTTTTTTTGTTGCTGGCAAAGAAAAATTGTAGAAAGTTAAAATAATTACCAATTGAAAGTAGAAAATAAACTAGAGTTGATAAATGGCTGTATTTTTACATGGATAGATATGCAAGGAGCAGGGGCGTAGCCAGGCCGCATGGTTACCCTTAGCCAAAATCTGTTCCCCCTAGCTCAACTATTATTTTTCCTTAAAAAATATATATATAACTTTTTTTTTCTTTTTTTTCCATAGAAAAACAGGACAAAAAAAATTTGGGGCCCCGCCCTGGCTACACCCCTAGCAAGGAGAGTAACAAATTCAAGTCTATCCCTGCACCACCTTCTATCCCAAGTCTATTCTCATTTACCAAGCACAAGATGTGCCTCGTATATTTTGAAGTATTTTGTGTTTATTCAATAAATATTGTTCATTATCAGCTAAACCAATTTGAAGAAAAAATATGCCACCAGAAAGATAGTATTAAGTTTGAATTTTGTACCTTTCTTTATTCAACGGTTCATCTTGGGGTTTCATTGCAGGGAAAAGCAAAACTTCCTGCACATAACAAAACAATTGTGAGTTCAGATAGGATTAACTACGAAGCCCCTGTAGGCTGGAGCACAGTCGAGGTGAAGGAAACACTATATTGATTTACAATATTCAAAAGTCAAAATAACTACAAAGTTAGACAAGCGGAATATTGACCTTTATATTTTGTGAATCAGTCAACAACATTGTAAATCGATCAATACCCAATCCCCAACCACCGGTTGGAGGTAATCCATATTCAAGAGCCGTACAGAATGTTTCATCCAAGGCCATTGCTTCATCGTCACCTGATTGTCGATCCTAGTTTCAATGCAAAAAAATCTTTATATAACGCTCACTTCAAAATATATTTGTGTGTGTGTAAATATGTAGGTACAACAAGGTTATGATTAATTTTCTAATTAAACCATTATCGCTCAAATAAATACCTTGAGTTGGTCAGCAAAACGCTGTCGTTGCACAACAGGATCATTCAATTCCGTGTATGCATTGCAAACCTGGCAAGTTATTCAACAAATGTTGAAATCAGCATTTTAGAGAAATAAAAATGAAAAATACGGGGAAACTAAAATAAAAATAAGAATGATATATATCTTATGCAATCACATACTTCATGCTTGTTGATGAACAACTCAAATCTTTCAGTTAGGCCTGGTTTCGACCTATGCCACTTTGCCAGTGGGCTCATGATCTCTGGATGGTTGATGATGAAGGTAGGGTTCGTACATGTCTCCTCAAGAAAATGTCCAACAAGCTGTACTCATAAATTTAACAGGTTAAAAACAAAGAAGAAAAGCAGATCCAAAATCAACTTTTAACAAAAAACACGCAGAATCACAGAGGAAGAGAGAAACTAGGGCTGCAAATGAACCAAACTGCTCGTGAGCTATTTGGAGCTCAATTCGATAAAAGCTCGTTCGAGTTTGTTTAATGAGGCACGTTAAAATAAACAAACCAAACTCAAACTTGGAGATATTCGGTTCGTTAGCTCGTGAACAGGCTCGTCAGTAAGCTCGTGAACAAGCTCCATAGTAAGCTCGTATAAATTAAACTAATACTTTGACTTTAATTTTAATTACTTTAATATAAAAATATTTCAATAAACTTATTTTTTTGAATAAAATTACAAGTTTTAGTAAAAATGTTATGCGTATTAGATATATATAATTTTATTTTTGTAATAAATTGAAGAATAATTTAATTTATAATTAATATTTACTAAGCTCGTTTAGGCTCGATTAAGCTCGAAAAAGTTCGTGAGCCATCAATATGTATTCAGGCTCGAGTTCGACTCGATAATAAACGAGCCAAACTCAAACACTCAAAAGCTCGGCTCGGTTCGGTTCGATTGCAGCTCTAAGAGAAACGGATAGGGAGAGTAGATTCATAATTCATTGAAATAAACGAATAGCAAACACTAAGTAGCAAAGAGAAACTGAAGTACACAGTATCTTACTTTGTCTAATAATCGAGTGGTTGTTTGAGGAGGTGGGCATTTGATTTCAAACTTTAAGCATGCATCCACCAGATATTTATTGGTTTCCTCACTCGATAGGTCCTTGGGTATGCTCAGATTAGCCATCTTCTCCAACTCATCTATCATATCAATTCGCCTGCAGACGCAAAAAGTGATGTGACCTTTTACACTTAATTATCACACAAGTACGGGGGTAACATAAATCAATGCGCTAGTCCAAAAACCTGAAAGGAGGAGTGAAGTCAATCTCGATAGGATCATGATCCAACCCATTGGCATGATATTTAATTTTATAGCCACCTGTAAGCTCTTTGACCATACCTGCCGACATTTATATTTTCTTTGAGAAAACCGATGTTAAAGGTAAAATCTTTTATATCGTTCGCTTTTAACCAAGATTTTCCACCTACCGCTGAGCATGTCTTCAGTTAGTTTCATCAGGTCGTTGTAATCGGCAAAAGCCATGTAGAACTCACAAGTGGTGAACTCGGGATTGTGAGTTAGGTCAATTCCCTCATTTCTAAACTGCTTTCCAATTTCGTATACACGGTCTAAGCCACCAACAACTAGTTCCTTAAGATATAGCTCCGGAGCAATGCGCATGTAAAGTTTCATATTCAGTTCATTGTGATGGGTCACAAATGGCCGAGCGGCAGCCCCCCCGGCTATCATGTTCATCATGGGTGTTTCAACCTTGACAAATAACATTGAAAAAGCAGAACAACAAAAAATTTGAGGGCAATTTGTAAATAAGCTAGAAAGACAATAATGTATGGTGCGGACTCGTACATACCTCCAGAAAATCTAGTTCATCAAGAAAACGTCGGATGTAAGAAATAACTTTTGACCTGGTCTTGAATATTTCTCGAACCTCCATGTTCAGCATCAAATCCAAATATCGCTGCCTATACCTAGTTTCCTAGCATGAAATATTATCTTTCACTAACAATAAAGAAGTATCATATACTTAGAGACGCGGTTAATCATAATCTTTCACTATCAATAAAAAAGTACTCCCTCCGTCCCAATTATATAGTCCAGTATTCCTTTTTGGGATGTCCCAAATATATAGTCCACTTTCCCTATTTAATAGTACTTTTTGCATTCTTTTACTATTATAACTCTATTTAATACGCATTTTGTAATTTACACTTTTCATTAAATGAGGGCAAATCAAGTAATTTTTTACACATTTGTAATTTCCAATACTTTTTCTTAATCTGTGTGAAAAGTCCAATTGGACTATATCATTGGGACGGAGGGAGTATCATGTATGCAGGACAAACATGCACGTCGCATACACTAGCAAGAGGGAAGATAAAGTAACTGATTAGGAGTTGAATAATACCTGATCCTTCAATATATAAGCATCCAGATTTCTCCCGCTTCCTGGAGCCCAAACATCAGTTGTCTGTTCACCGTAACTAAACGTCAATGAATAAGCCAAACAGTGTCAGCATATGTCAGCAAACAAGATTCAGAGTCACCTTAGCATTGTCGGACCCTGGGCCCGCTTTTTGTCGTGGCATCATGTGGAGGCAATGGGAAAGAACTATAAATGTTTTTGGAAAAATACTGAGCTCTCCCCTTTTACTTTTACCTATAAAATGAAGAATCATAAGAGTGGGTCATATGGAAATAACAAATGTAGAACATAAAATTAAATATTGACCAGTTCAATATTGACCAGTTCAAAACTAAAAGCAAACGCCTGAAACCAAGTAGCTTAAGGCATCTAACTAAAAGTCCTATAAAGCGCAGAAGGCGATCATGCTCGGAGAAGAAACATTGGAATACCTTCTTTCAGGGCAATAAGTTTTTTTACATCAATCATGTTATTGTTTTGATAAGTGAAACAAAATATGAAACTAATAACTCTCTGGAAATCCTAACTCAATTGCCCCAAGTAAAATTTCAGAAAAAGAAGGCTCATGTACACCGAGTAAAATTCCTATGAAATTTAAGTTTGGATCTGAAGAAAATATCTAATTCGCAACGGTAAGGGCATTTTGAAATGTCATTTTCATGGCTACTATTATAAATTTCCATTGCTCACAAAAATTTAACAGCCACGAACCTGGGAACCCAATGATCCCTACAATATCTCCTCGCTTGACTGAAGAATGAAACCTAGTAAACTCTTCTTCGTCCAGGTCCGATTTCCTACAAAATATCCTTGGTGAAATTCAATGGTGACAAGATAATCATGGCATAAATAGAACACAAGATACAGTCTAGCAAATAGAAAAGGTAATATAAGATAGATCTAATTTCCTGCAAAAAATTTGTAAGATCCGGATTCAAACCAATAATTCTTCAAGAGATCCCTTATTTAGCATAAACCTATTTGAAGTTTAATCCAAGTTCCGGCAGAAAAAAGGGCAGAACGGCGCACATATTTATTTTTTTCCAACTTACTTCTATCACCTAATGACTTGCAGGTGTGAAAATTGGAGGGAAGAATCAAGTAAACAAACAGAGAACACTACAATATGTGATATGAAATTAATTCAAATACCTTCTAACATTGTCATTATTTCCGGCTAATCAAAATAAGCAGAGTGCAAGAAATTAAAACAAGAATTTTATTCTTTAAAAAAAAGTTAGGTTCCTGCTGGTTGATCCAAATAACAAAATTCAGGTATGCAATTACCTCGCATCAGTCATAACTTGAACTTTAGCACCACCGCCATGCAAATCATAGAAGAACAGCTTCGATGATGACGATCGTTTGTTCATAAGACGGCCTACCAAAATAAACATTAACGTCACATTAACCAAAAAAGTAAAATTTTGCTTATGAGACTCTGCATAAAAAATAAAAATAAAATTTTATATCTCCAATACCAGCTATTCTTTCTTCAACATCCTCAAGATGATCCCCACTGTTTAGACTTTCATATTTCTTAACATATTCAGGTATACTCAAGTTAGCTTCAAACTTGTGCGGATACGGATTATTACCAGCTTCCTTCTGAGCTGCAAGAGCTCTCAGTCTATTTTCATAATATTGCTGCAAGCATAACAAAGCAGTCAGCAAAACAATCTAGACAAAGTCCTTTCAGGAACTCAATAATCCCCATTCAAACATAATGATAAAAAGAAACGAAGAAACATCGAACGACCACCTATGTAACAGGAATATATTAAACATACCGTTGGATCCATACCCTCATCTTCCGCAGCAGCAGATTTCTTTGCCTGTGCCCTTGGCTTGGCAGAGGCCTGAACAAATACAACCACTATTACAAATAAACTCATGAAATAAACATCACATACCTTCAAAGGCCAACAGAGATATATAGAGAAGTATTAAGTCACCACAAACATTCCGTTCCTTCTCAAATATGCAACAAACTATTGAATCATAGGACACCAAATATGACAAAATATAAGCTACTCATATACAGGAAATATCTGATCATACTGCCCTTTATAAAATTAAGATAGACAGGCCCACATGGCCAAATGAAAAATTGTGTGACACTACTTTTTTGAGAGAAGTTGGGAATCAAACAGCAGTTATGAGATAGCACTTTCAGATCATTGCCAAATCCTAATTGACACTCAGTTCTTTAGAAAGGCATGCTATTGCTCATTACCATTTAAGAATAGGATCGGAAGCAATGGCGTAGCAAGGAATTATTACGGGGTGGGCCGATACACGAATTTAGGATGGGCCAGCTAAAAAAAATACACATAAATATTAACTAAAAAAATAATTTAAGAAAATTTACCTAATAAATTTAAAAAAAAAAAAAGGGGGGGGCGGTTCGCCCCCAACCTCCGCCATTGATCGGAAGCTAGGGAAGGAAATACACCTTAGTTTTAACACAAAGTTCAGCAAAACATATCAAATTTCGGTACCTCTCCCAACTCAGTGAACAATATATCACATCCATTAAATGCAATCGGCCAATTGTCTTAAAACCCATGCACTACAACATCAATCAAAGAAACGAACAGCATAATCATTCACTTTCACACTGACAAACTCATTTTGCTGATGCCAACACTTCTCAAAAAGCATTATTATGTGTTTATAAATTTGATATTCCATACTTAATGGAATTTAGGAGTGAAGCTACATGCTACTCTAGCAACTTTGGACTGGGCATAAGAATGGTGATTTTAACAAATACTACTATGAGTTCCAGGGAGTGAGTAATTTTTGTACATCTTTCTAAAACTTAGGTCAAAGCCTTGACAATCAAATATGTGTACGCAACCTAAAATATAGTTTGAGTTTAAATATGCTCACCCATTTTCTAAGAAAATGGAAAAGCAAACTTGGGTGAGCATTTCTCTACAAAATCAGTAATATTAGTTTTTCTACTTCGCCACTAGGCCCACTACCTTTGATCATTCCAGTTCTCTTTTTCCATGGAAGCAAAATATTAACATTTACACCAATCACAAACACATTAAACCCATAAGATTAAAAGCCAGAACAATTCATCAGTAATCTCAGGAAAAAATGTATTTTTTTTTCCTATTTAGAAAAGGTTCATAGCCCAATCGTTTATTCTTTTTAACCTAAAATAACATTCCCAAAACTTGCAATTCCTGCACAGTGGCTCAGCTCAATATTAACTTGAAAACCCCACGAGCGAACGCTGAAATGATCGGGAAATATGGCGCATTTTTTGAAGCGAAAAAATGAAAATTAGATGGCATTTCAACGTTTGCATCCCAAACTAACTTCCTAAGATAAATATTATAAACTGAAAAAAAAAAATCTATTTTCCAAACAATATAAATGTCCATAGAAAGGGAGAGACTACCATTTTCGCAAATTGGGGCTTGAAACCGTTGAATTGATGCTCGTGAAAAAGTTTACTCAATGTCCAAATCCTAATTTCCCTGCAACTCAAAAGGCAGTAAAACCCTAGGACTTGTATTTTAAGCTGACAACATGGAATAGATTACCAATTGGGCTTTAGGTTAATTTATCATTGGCCCATTAGATGGATTGGGCTTTTGCACAATTGTACAAGTTCAAGAACATTGAATAGATTATCAATCGGGCTTTAGGTTAATTTATCATTGGCCCATTAGATGGATTGGGCTTTTGCACAATTGTACAAGTAAAAGAACATGGAATAGATTGAAAAATTAAGCTAGTTTAATTAGTATTATTTAGTTTAATAAGTTCTAACTTTGATGAACAGAACTTATTAAAACAAATAATACATTTAAGAGTATTCATATTTAAATCCTATAATATTACTATTATCCGTATTTGTTCTAAACCCGATTAAAAAATTACGCTTATTACCCATACCCGTCCCAAATTCATTTGTTGGTACATGCATACTACTCGTATCCGCCTAAGCCTATTAATTTTATAAAAAAATTATAAATATATAAATATTTAAATGACTATTTAAATAGGGACCTCGACAAAAATAAATTATTATATAAGACTATTCATCAATCAAATTAAAAGAAGGTGGGTACTATGGTTATTTAGGTTTATTTATGAATATATTTTGTGATATATATATATATATATATATGTGAAAATATTTTAAATGGGTCCTTATATGGTCGGACCCGATTATATAAACGGATTTGGGTAGTGGGTATCCTAAGAGATAAATTCGTACCCTATTCATTTATAAATGTGTATTGATTTTATATCACATACTCGTCCCAAACCCGAATAAATTTACCTATACCTATACCACTAAAGTTTGGGCGGGTGGGTACTCGTGTCTACCCGTCTCGCTGTCATCCTTAATAGTACTCTTAATAATGCTTGTATGCAGTGTTCTAAAAATCGCTAGGCGCTAGTCGGGCGGTAGACTGTGGCCTAGCGCCTATTGATAGGTGTGATTTTTGCATGTATTTTGAGGTATAAATATGACTAAAATGGTGATTAGACATGCATAAACTCGTATGAAATGGTTTGTATTCACTCTTTGTGGGAAAGATATTACGCTTTGCTCGTTTTGTAGGAATTTAACGATATTTGGAGTGATTTTGTGACAAGTACGAGCATTGCGACCTAGAATCATCAAGAATCGAGCGATTACACCCAATTGGAAGCCAACTATATGGATTCTATAGTGTTAGTGATGAGTCGTGTGTCAAAAGAAGCATGGATGATCAAACAACAAGGAGATTTATCTCAAGGAACATCCAAACGCGTATGGAATTTTCAGCACTGGCAGGGTTTAGTATTTTGGCCATAACTCTCTCTAAAAATTTGATATTGAGGTGATTCAAGTGGCTATGGAAAGCTAAGAGAAAGGGCTATAACTCTTATGAAGACCCCGCAAGCAAATTCGGACGTTTGGGTGGCGCACGGGCAAACTCTTATAAAGACAAGAATAACCACAAAAACACAAGATGAAAATAATAATGGAATTATCAAGGGAATGAAATGGATTCCCGGGTTATGGTTTCAATTAATAATCCTCTTGTTTTACGATTTAATGAAAACCAAAGTTATTATCAATACACCTATAAGACGATCACAATGGTATTTTATCCTCCCTCTCGAGATGTATATAAAGTGTAGATTGAAATATCTATGCTAGCATCTCTACTCAACATAAGATACACAACTCCCAAATGCACAAAAGATCAAATGTCCTCACAAATATCTACAAACCTCTCGATTCATGCAAATATTCGTGTCAAGTACTCAAGATCTAATATTGAAACTCATCTCTCGAATTATGAATCAATATATCAAACATGCTAAATCATTGGCCAAGTGATAAAACAAGAATAAGCTCAAAGTACTCAAATAGGCTTCAAGACAATAACTTCAACTAAGATTAAAACATTCAACAAGAGTTCATTAATCTACTTCCAAAACCCGAAAATCATAAGAAGTTTAGCTACTCATTACAAATAAACAACTCATAGACAAATTGTTCATATTCATGACAAGCTAAAATGAAAGATTAAAGCACAAAGAATGAGAAAACTTAGGGAAATGGATAATCTCTCGATTAATCTTCAATCCTCAAGCTCCGATTCGACCCGATTCTTCCCTTGATTCTTCCTTGATGAAATTGATGTGTTTCTTGTGTTCTTGGGTGTATTCCCAGCCTTTCCTCCCCTGGTGTGCGCCCCAAAAAGTGGTATTTATACCCTTTTAGAAGCCTAGGTCAATTTGCTGTCATTTTTGGAGTTTTCTGCAAGACCGCACGGGTCGTGCGCCCACGCACGGGCTACCCATGCTCAAAGCCGTAGGAAAATCAATTTTCAGCGATCCACGCACAGGTTACCCGTGCTCGAAGTCGTAGGCATGCTCAAAAGCTTCAGGTGCGCACGGGTCGTGCGTCCACGCACGGGTTGCCCGTGCGCCACCCAAACGTCCGAATTTGCTTGCGGGGTCTTCATAAGCGTTGTATCCCTTTCTCTTAGCTTTCCATAGCCACTTGAATCACCTCAATATCAATTTTTTAGAGAGAGTTATGGCCAAAATACTAAACCCTGTCAGTGCTGAAAATTCCATACGCGTTTGGATGTTCCTTGAGATAAATCTCCTTGTTGTTTGATCATCCATGCTTCTTTTGACACACGACTCATCACTAACACTATAGAATCCATATAGTTGGCTTCCAATTGGGTGTAATCGCTCGATTCTTGATGTTTCTAGGTTGCAATGCTCGTATTTGTCACAAAATCACTCCAAATATCGTTAAATTCCTACAAAACGAGCAAAGCATAATATTTTTCTCACAAAGAGTGAATACAAACCATTTCATATGAGTTTATGCATGTCTAATCACCATTTTAGTCATATTTATACCTCAAAATACATGCAAAAATCACACCTATCAAAACCCCCAAACTTAAACTGTTGGCCGTCTCGGTCAACGCTTTTAAAAACTAGAGAAAATATGATTGAGAGTAATGAAAAGTAGAACGCACAATAACTCCATAAAATTCGCATTGTTTATCGTAGGTGTCAAGCAACGAATCAACCAAGCCTCAAACATCTAACATAGAGCACACACCAAAGAAACCATGGTAAATGTTAAGAATTACGCCTCACAAAGATCAAGTGTATACTCTCATCTCAAATGAATATAGGATGTGTTTACGCTCAATTCAATTCAATGTTGAAGAATTATCATAGGCTTGCAAATCGTCTCATATCTCCGCCACTAGAATGTATGCAATTTGTGAATCAAAAAGGACTTTCTCATTTGGTTGTAATGAAGGCTCTTTGGTTAGGGTAGAAAATTTTGGATAAAGTGACTCAAACTCGAGCATATAGACCGGTGAGCATATCAATCATCTACATTACAATCTCATATGCTACTCCAATCATCCCTTATTTTCATCAACTTTACTCATCTGCATCTTCTTTCTTTCCTTTGAGAATCACTTCAAATTACAATCCTTAGCCCCCAAGTTCATTCAATGAAAACTCACATCATAAAGTCAATTTTTTTTTCTGACTCTTTTGTGAATTTTCAACCTTTCTTTTCTCCTCCTTTTCTTCTTCTTTTTTTTTTTTTGTTCCCATCAACCAATTTTGCACAATTATCCAACTTTTCAATTTCAACCTCATTCAATCCATCTACTCAATGCTATACGCTCAAGTATAGGGTAACAAATATATCAAGTTAAGGCTTGAATTGCTGCTATCAAGAAATTAGGCAATAGGCTCAAGTTGGCTAACTAGGGATTTCAATATCATCTTAGGTAAGCAAAAGGCTTGAAGGGCTAACAAAAATGGCCTTTGATCATTTTCACAATTCGCATACAATATGTGACATTGACAGAGATACCAGAGCAAGTTATAGAATTCTAACAACATGAATGATACACTCAAATCAATCAACAAGACTACATATGATGAAAGCAGTAAAGGCTCAAAAGCTCACAGACTTGCAAATACGTAATTCAAAGCATCAAACCATGTTCTCAATATCCACATACTCAATGTCATCTATTCATGGTTCAATCAACTCATGCTCAACACCCAATCCAAACAATACAAAATTTTCAAAATCAAGCACAAGTTACAATCAAGAGATCAACTCACTCCCTACAATCTATGAAAGCAATAAACGTGCTAAACCAATAAACGTGTTTCTAATGCAAATGCAACCTAAAATTCTCTACATGCAACTATATGAAAACACACAAAATTAATGCAATTTTTTTTTATCCACACATTTCATATCAAAATAACTATTTCTCCCCCCAAACTTAAATGAAATTATATCGCACGTAAGAGAAGATAAAATTTCAATAAAATCATTGTGGATTGGACCTGATTTATTATGGAGGTGGTGGCGGAAAGTGGCCCTCCTTGGGCGTCTCCTCCTATCGCTAAGACTTCTTCTTTCAGTCATTACTTCAAGTTTTGTACCTGGGCGCGACCAATGTACACCTCTGCTGATGGACGCACGGGCCGTGCGCGAAATGCACGGGCTGCCCGTGCGTGGTGCCGTAACAACATCTCCAATTCCTCAATCACGCACGGGCGGTGCGTTCATGCACGCCCTGCCCGTGCGTGGCTGCGAAGTAAAATCAGGTAATTTTCTCTTCTTTTTTTCAAGAAAAAACAAACAAAAAAAAAATCACAACACAAACTGTTGGGTTGCCTCCCAACAAGCGCTATATTTAACGTCTTTAGCTCGACGCCTGTTTATTTCAGTTCGTACCACCTTTGAATGCATATATTAGCTGTTTTGGATCGTTGTCAAGAACCGTTTTTGCTCTGTTTGCATCTAGTAATGCATACTTGGGATTTCCAAGCAAGTACAAGAGTCCTGGTGTTGGAACATTTTGATCTGGGTTATGCTCATGTTGTCCGTGCGTGTACACATATTTCGTGCCCGTCTCATTCTGGAATAGTTTTCTTATGACATCTTGCACGCGCTGCACGGGCGTACACACATGGTTCTTATGTTCATTGTCCTGTTTTTGCTCCTTTTCGGTACCATACACGGGCTGAAAGTGCATAGACACACAATCCGTGTTTGGTTCCGAACTTTCTTGTTTTTCCAGGATATTCGGCTCCTCGTATTCGGTACCACTCCTTAGATGAATGGTACTTGGTTGTTCCTTCGAGTTGACTTCGGTGTTGCTCGAAAATTGGCTCTTTTGATGTTGCTCACCAACAATGGTAGCTAATTGGCCTACTTGAGTCTCAAGATTTTTTATCGAACTGACCATTTGTGTCAATTGCAACTCCATCATGTCCATCCTAGCCTCTTGTGCATCGAACTGGTTCCTTGTCTCACTTATAAATGAAGTCGTTTGATTCATGAATGAAATGAGGGCGTTTTCCAAAGATGGCTTTGCCTCTGCATTGGTAAACCCATTCATTACATTGAAGCTTGATGGTGGTGGAATCACATTCTCCGTGTTAGCATATGAAAAATCTTCGTAATTCCTCCAATTTGAACAACAGTGCGTAGGAGTAGGATTATTCCCATAACTGTAGAAATTCTAGTTATTGAAATAATTGACTCCCTCCATCCGAGCGTGCACCTATAACAATTCAAAGAAACAAATCAAACATTGTAGAAGTAGAATTTACAAAAGAAGAATGGAATAAAATAGAAAATGTCTAAATTAAAAATAATTCTATCTATCGCAATATTAGCACCAAAAATTGTATTAGTCCCGACAGAACGGCGCCAAAAACTTGTTCGCCTTATTTTTTAGCTTCACCGCAAGTGTACGGTGTAGTTTATAGAATAGGGTAAGCAAGGTCGTATCCATGGAGACTAATAAATTAATGTCTTAAGTATTGAACCAAGATAAATTTTTATTTTTATTTTTAGGCGATCGAAAGTTGGATGATTGTTGTGGGAGGAAAGGCTGAGAATACACCCAAGAACACAAGAAACACATCAATTTCATCAAGGAAGAATCAAGGGAAGAATCGGGTCGAATCGGAGCTTGAGGATTGAAGATTAATCGAGAGATTATCCATTTCCCTAAGTTTTCTCATTCTTTGTGCTTTAATATTTCATTTTAGCTTGTCATGAATATGAACAATTTGTCTATGGGTTGTTTATTTGTAATGAGTAGCTAAATTTCTTGTGATTTTCGGGTTTTGGAAGTAGATTAATTGAACTCTTGTTGAATGTTTTAGTCTTAGTTGAAGTTATTGTCTTGAAAGCCTATTTGAGTACTTTATGCTTATTCTTGTTTTATCATTTGGCCAATGATTTAGCATGTTTGATATATTGATTCATAATTCGAGAGATGAGTTTCAATATTAGATCTTGAGTACTTGACATGAATATTTGCATAATCGAGAGGTTTGTGATATTTGTGAGGATTTATGATCTTTTGTGCTTTTGGGAGTTGTATATCTTATGTTGAGTAGAGATGCTAACATAGATATTTCAATCTACGTTTTATATACATCTCGAGAGGGGGGATAAAACATATGTGTGATCGTCTTATAGGTATATTGATAATAACTTTGACTTTGATTAAATCGGACAACAAGAGGAATATTAATTGAAACCATAACCCGGGAATCCATTTCATTCCCTTGATAATTTCATTATTATTTTCATCTTGTGTTTTTGTGGTTATTCTTGCCTTTACTTCCACAACAAGCATCCAACTTTCGATCGTCTAAATAAAAATACGGCTATCTTAGTTCAATACTTAGCACATTAATTTATTAGTCTCCGTGGATACGACCTTGCATACCCTATTCTATAAACTACACCGTACACTTGCGGTGAAGCTAAAAATAAGGCGAACACCTATGCGGAGCCTGAGCGGGGTTAGACGGGACCTGAGCGGGATTAGACGGGGCCTAATTGGAAAAATAACGTAGGCGGGCAAGGAGGGTCTAGCGCCTAGGCGGGGACTAATCGGAGCTAGACGGGGTCTTTTAGAACAGTGCTTGTATGTAAGTGTATCAATGAGTGACCGCTTGGCAGGTTACTTGTTTATTTTTGTATTCTTCTTAGGGTAAATTGCCATTTTAGTCCTGTAACTTTGGGGAAGTTGCAATTTTAGTCATTTATCTTTAAAAGTTGTAGTTTTGGTCCTGGACAATTTTGCTCTTGTGGCTAAATAGCAATTTTTGGTCCTTTATCTTTCTAAAGTTAACAATTTTATTGGGATGACAATGGGGCAGGTCGGGGCGGGTCGACCCTCCAGTGGTCTCGGGGCGGGACGGGTCTACCCGTTCTGCCCCATTTTAAATTAAATTAAATTAAAAAAATAAAAAAAAATATATATTTATAAAATATTATTTACAAAATTTATTGTTATCAATTTATAAACATTAAATATAATATAAGAATACAAAAAAAATATATTATAATATATATTAAAATATATTTTAAAATTAAAAATTATAGGCAGGGCAGAGCGGGTACTAGCAGAGCGGAAGTGATATTCAGACAACATGCTGCTTGTTTTTCGCATTATCTCAAGGTTTCCCTATCGGCTCCTGCGAGTTCTTTTTCAACATATTGATTATCCCAATATGTTATCATGTTCTGGTGTTCTTGTGCATACATCGTCAAAATTTGACGATATCTCCTGTAGGGTATACATCTTGGACACTCGTCCAGATTTATTTTCTCGGAGAAAATTCTCCTCACCAATTGTTAATTATATAAAATAATAAATATAACTTAAAGTTCTTAATAAACCTGGGCTCTGATACTATTTTAGGCAAAACACGTAGTTAAATAAGCCAATTATGTGCATAAGGGTATTCTTGGTATTTTGAAAATATGAAACAACCTCAGGGGACCAATTTTGCAACAACTTGAAAATTACAGGACCGAAATTGCTTAGATATAAAACATATAGGACCAATTTTGCAAAAACGTTCAAACTTACAGGACCAATTTTGCAAACTCAATAGTTACAGGACCAAAATTGCAAACTGTTTATAGTTATAGGACCAATTTTGCAATTTTCCCTTCTTCATAATTATATAGTATATGAACCAATAATGCTTGTACTAAATTACTGTTGTAAATGTTTGATCACTATTATTAAATAAGGAACTTATCATTGGTATGCCTGAAGCTATCTATTTTTATGAAGTTGATGGTCGAGAAAAGTTCCTTGGCTGGTTTCGTGGTTACCTTTTATGTGTGTTATTGGCACTTATTGCTGATCAAAGATCTGGGAATAATACTTTCAACATTTATGATCTGAAAAACCGTTTAATAGCCCATAGTATAGCAGTTCAAGAAGTTAGCTACCGTTACACATTATCTTGAAGAATCATGGCAAGGTTTTATTTAGGGTTGGCAACGAGTGACACGACACGATTACAGAAACAAAAGGCACGATAAAGCACGACACGATATGACACGAACACAAAATTGAAAATTAATTTAAAATCACTACTATTGCTATATTAAAGATCAAATAAAATAGATAACACGAAAACACGATAGTGTGATACGAACACGATACGATAAGACGATTTGGCACCCCTAGTTTTATTAATGGCTTCATTACTCAAGTATTATTTACTTCAAATTATTGCTTCCTTTCTAGGATTCTCATCTATTTACAAGTAATGTTTGGGTTCCCAAATGCTAAACCTAAACATACCAAGTCTGTAAAACTCTAACGACATGTATTTACAATTACAAGGCGTTTCCTTTTGTCAATGAATCATACCAATTGCATACTTCACGTCAATTAGACATACAACTACAATGTCAGAAACTTGTAGCATTGTTAAAAGTTTTCAAACATTTTTTTTAATGAGTCTAGTTTTTTCAAAAATTGCACAGTTGGTACAATTCAAATTCAAATGAAATAATTAAGTAACTAACACTAATTCTTCTACTGACTGAAAAAAGAAACAAATGAAAGCAAAAGGGAAGAAGAAAATAAATGAAAGGGTAGTTTGGACAAAGCAAATGGCAAATTTGCTACTGTTTTTTATGCTACTGTTTTTTTTATATAAGAAAGACATCTCGTTATATCGAGCCAATTAATTTTCAAGAGAATAATAATTACAGTCGCATAATATAATTTGAATAAAATTTGATACCTACATATAATTCTAGCATGTCATTTGACAATGAAAGACTTTGAAAAATTGCGTACGTACATTTATTTCATAGGATATAAGAGAAAATCGGCCTGTAAATATATTTCATTCAAAATTCAATAGCAACAGCGGAAACAATTTATAAAGTGTAGAAAATTTAAATATTCATTATTTCTAACAAATGCACATTTACTAATTTAATAAAAATAAATTCTTTTAAGTCTATATACATAAATAAAGCTTAGAAAAATCATAGAAATTCAACATTCATCATCTTTATCGAAAATTCATAGAAGTTGAAAATTTATTCTCAATACAAATCAATTTCACTCTAAGTATAGCATCATACTTAGAAAATCATAATTTGTTTATCAATTTCTTATTTAACTGAAAAAAAAACTTTTAAAAATAAAAACATTACTCCAATAGTTTCATAGGCCATCGCCATTATCCACCGCTAATAACCATCGCCGACTCGTAACCTAAAAAGTTGAATTATATATGGGGTGAGCGACATAGCTCAGTGGAGTCAAAATTGTCCAAGCTAAATACACAGAAATTTCACATTAACATGCAAATACAATCCAACAGAACATATCATAGATTCTTTGAAAACGCATAGACATAGACATAGAATGCAGGGATTCCACATGAGGGATACATCGACCCCGGACCTCTTGAGATCCTGGCTCGTGGGTGTCTAAAGCAACCGTACACTACACATCATGCAAAATAACTATGCATTTAACAAGGACAATAAAAGTTTAGAAGACAAACCCCACCTTGGAACGTAGCTTTGAAAAAAAACAAGTAGGAACCAGTGTGTTGGATGTAAGCACGCGTAATCCTCACTTGATAAGTCGCCCAACAATAGAAAATATAATACTAGTCAAAACCTCGAAAACTTTTAAACTTAAAATCTTAAAAATAATAATCTAACATTCTAATTAGGGGCTTAATAGAATATAAAATAAGATTAGACTAAATTAGAATTGATGATCAAAATTTTTGGAATTTGTTGGTCAAAATATGAATTGGTCAATTTTGAGGTCAAAATGGACTGATTTTGAAATATTAGAAATTAGTTGGGGGTGATTTTTGGAAAATTTGTGGACTCTGAACCTGAGTATAGAGCATCCCAATTGAGAAAATTAAAAATCCCAAAAAGGCCCGATAAAAAAAAATCCTAAAAAGGCAAATCCTCCCGAAATTACTCAATTTCCTGAAGGGGGCGCTATTCACACCACAAAATTAATGAATACACCGGTTTTGCTAAGTACATTCCCACCCACTTTTTAGAATATAACATAATTACTAAATACACCCCTATAATTTCCAATTTAACTCTTGCACAAAAAAACCCTAAGTGACACGATGATTTTTTTTCCATAGTGTGTGATCGTGCCAAGTATCGCACTGCTACTATCCGATGGTATTTTTCAACCTGAAATTTTGAGAAAATAACATATTTTATGCTTACATTCATTATTTGGGGATATGAATAATTTATTGTCGATATCTGCAACAACTTGGGTGTTGGAAAAATATAGGGTTTACAGAAGAAAAAAAAATCAACTTTGTTCAAGCGGAAGAAGAATGTGGGTGAATGATTTGAGTGTATTTAAAACTTCTTTAAGTAAGGGTAATATAGTCTTTTAAGTAAATGATATTTTTGCAATTATATGAATATGGATATATTCATCAATTTTGGGTGTCAATAGTGTTGTCACCCTCCCCTTAATTCCTCAACTTGCAGCCAAATCTCTCGTTCCTCTCAATCTCGTCTTCATCGTGTTCTACTCAAAATCATTAAGGTTGTGATTGGTTGTGAAATAATTTCCAAAATTTTTACTTTTGGAGAGAAAAATTTTTAGGATGTGTGATTGTTTGTGAAAAAAAATGAATAATTTTCAAAGAAAATCTTAGTTTTCTCCAAAATCAACTCATTTTTCTCTTTCTTTTTCACATTTTCCAATACCCAATTATACTGTTTAGTTCTCTCTCATCTCTCTATTTAAATAAAGAACTCAGATAATTTCTTTAATTTATCACTATTTTTCTCTTAATCTTGTTAACAAAAGGTATAAAATGAGATCCACATTGCCTATTTTTGGATCAAATATTTTATTTTTGTTCAATTTTCTTCTATTATATTTTACACTATTATTTCTATAAAATTTTTCACAACCAATCAACATCTCTAAAAGATTTTCTATCACGTCAACATAATCATCACTTTTTCTCTCCACATCTAAATTTTCACTTTAAAAAAAATCACCACTATTCTCTCATGAAATGAAAATGGATAGAATGAAAGTACAACCAATCACATAAACTTTTCTTTCTGTATCTCCTCTCTGCATCCCTCTCACTCTCTCTTTTCTTTCTTTCTTTCTCTCTTATTCTCTTTTCTTCTTCTCCCACAATAATACTGGATTTTTAACAAAATATAATTTTTTTTTCTTATTACACGATTGAACTGGAAAAAAAAGACTTATAATTATAATCGAAAATGACAACTTTAATAGCCGACTTTTAGGAGAATCGGCTTCCCAGGAGCCGTTTCTCGCAAAAAGAAAAAAAAATTAGTCCGTTGCCTACATGAATTTCAGAACCTTTGCAGAATTTTTTTAATATAAAAAGTTGATAAAGTCGGTCAGTACTTGACCGACTTTTGTTGCTTTTGAGTAAATTTTGCAGAAAACTGGGCGGACTGTTGCACAGATGAGAGAACATTTTGGTTGTTGGACTATTCTACCTATAGATGTTAAACGGTCTAGCCCTGTCCCTATAGGATCAACCTTAATGGGCTTCAGGCTAAATGAATCACTATTAAATGGGCTATCATATTATAAACCTAACCCTAACCCTAGCGAACCTGGGGCTAAACAGGCCACTATCGGGCTATAAGCAAAAAAAATTAAAAATTATATATTTAAATATACAATTTTAAACACAAACATATATAACATTTAAGTTTAACATGTTAAGTTAAAATATTCATTATAAAAAAATCTGGCATAGTTTATAATTATATAGCATTAACAGAATTATAAAATTTAAATATTCCATGATCAAATTTTTTAAAATTAAACTATAATAATAAAAGATAGCTTCATATGGTATATACCCATATAAAATGAAAAAAAATACTTTTTAAAAAAAAATATTCATATGACTATAAGTCATGATTTTAAGAATTATATATTTAAGCCTATTAAAGATGAGGAGATGTGAGTTTGAAAATATATATTTAGTAATAGATAATATGTAATAAAATAGATTTATAATATTAGAATTATATTTATTTTTCGAAAAAACACAATTGGCGGGCTAACGGGCTAGTCCGGTTAACTTACGGGCTAGCCCTAATGGCCTCGGGCTAAACGGTCCGGACCAAAAAAGGCCATGATTTAAACGGGCCAAAATAATTTCGCCCCAGCCCTTTTTTTTTCCCGGTTTAAACGGTCCGGGTCAACGGGTCGCTGCCCGTTTAACATCTCTAAATTTCTACCACATACAAATATTTTTTTTTATTTAAATGTGTAACCTTTAGTCTAATTTTTAGCATGTATAATATTTATTCTAATTTTTAGTTTAATATTACATGAGTATTTTAATTTAATCATGTTGAGATCAAGTGCATATGTGCAGCTAAATAGGATTTTCACAATATTACGTATAAGTTAAATAAAAGACTTAAAACATAGAAATTATATAATATGTCATTTTGGTAATTGATTCGTAAAATGAATATTAAACTGAAATATTTTAAAATTAAAAACTCTTAATTATATAATTTTAAGTTTTTTTGTCTTTATCGTTTGAAATGAATATATATATGTTATATATATGTGTGTGTGTGTAAACAAACATGTTCATAATTTAGTGAAAATATTAATTATAATTATATCGATATTTATAGACATAAAATAATATAGACTAATTACCAAATGTATCAAATAATATAATTTAATAATATTAATCATTAAATTATAAGAAATCATCATTAGCAAGGGCAGAGGCAGGACAATATTTGAGGTGAACCGATAAACGAAAATGGGGTGAATCGGATAAGAAAATCATATAAATTTATAATCAAATTTTTTGTTTTAAAAAAAAAATTATAGTGTAACTTTTTTTTTTTTCAAAAAAATGTTGGAGTGGGGGAGGGGCAATCATTAGTGGATGCTATTGAAATCTGCAAATCATTACTGGTTGGGTCTCAAGAAAACCGATCGATAAAATTTTGGACCGATCCACACAACCCGACTCGAGCCAAAATGACCCGACCCATTTTTTCATTGGGTCATTGGGATTAATAATAATATTAATAAAATGACGTAATTCATTAATAAAAAAGCAAAAAAAATTCTTTTGCACGAAACGGCTCTTAAAAGCCGACTTTTAAAGAACGGCTACTGAGTATCATTTTTGACTAAAACATTAACCCATTTTGTTTTTTTTGGGTTCAATTGTGTAACAATGAATTTTTTTTTTTGTAATATTTTGTCAAAAACTGAAAAAAGCCCAAGAATACTCTCTGTTCTCCCTTTTCTTTTTTTTTTTTTTTTTTTCCCTTTCCCTTCTTTTCTTGCTTCCCCGTAACTGCGCCCCCCTCCCATCTTTTTTTTTTTTCCTGTTAATTCTCGCGCACACACACGGGCAGAAGGTTTTCCAGCCGGAGCTTGTGGGTTTGGGCACCAGAAATTTGGGGGAAAAACGGTGGTGGTGGCGTGACGGGATTTTCCGATTGTGCGGCGGCGAGTTTGGGTTTTTTGAAGAATGGCGACGATGGATTTTGATTTTCTTGACGGATTTGGTTCGGGCTAGTTCGTGATTAGAGATTAACTTTTTAGCAATGGTGGAATTTGTTATGTTTCTGGAAATGAATTGAATTTAATCTGATGGTTTGAGGTTGGGGTTGAACCATGGAGTTCGCTGGCAGGCTGCCGGAAAGTTTGGCCATGGAGAGAAGATTATAACAGAGAGGCCACCGGAACCTCTTGATTTCTTTATTTGGACTGTTGAGGTAATTCTTTTTTTCTCGCAATGGTAAAACCCCTTAAACCCCATTCCCCATACCTATTTCTTAACTCTACGCGCCGTCGCTGCCCTTTCCTCAATTTATCGTCAAAACCCGATCTCAATCATAATGTGGGATTTTCAAATCTCGTGCATCGAGTCTGTGATATATTATCCAATCCGCGAGTCCCATGGCGGGGGAGCTCGGAGCTGAAATCCTTGACCCAAAAGCTAAAGCCTTACCACGTTGCCGAAATTATCGAAACCCACAACAATACTGACTCTGTTCTCCAGTTCTTTTACTGGGTTTCTAAGTGGCATTTCTACAAACATGATATGAGGTGTTACGAGTCCATGTTAAATAGGCTTGTTAAAGATAAGAATTTTGCACCTGCGGACCATGTTAGGATTCTAATGATCAAAGCTTGTAAAGACGAGGGGGAGATTAGAAGGGTGGTTGGATTCTTGAATGAGATTAGTAGAATAGGCCTTTCTTATAGTCTGTATAGTTTTAACTCTCTTTTGATTCAATTGGCCAAGTTTAATATGGTTGCTGCAGCTCAGAATGTTTATAAGGAATTATTGAACAGTGGGATCAAACCCAGTTTGTTGACTTTGAATACCATGATTAATCTTTTGTGTAAGAGAGGAAAGGTGCAGGAGGCCGAGATTATATTGGCTCAGATATACCAGTATGAAATGTTTCCAGATGTGTTCACATTCACGTCACTGATTCTTGGGCATTGCAGGAATGGGAATTTGGATAAGGCATTTGGGGTTTTTGATCAGATGCTAAAGAAAGGAATTGATCCTAATGCAGTGACATATACTACTCTTATTAATGGGTTATGTGATGATGGAGGGGTGGATGAGGCTTTGTGCTTGATTGATGAAATGATTGAGAACGGAATCAAACCTACAGTGTATACTTACACAGTGCCCATCACAGCATTGCTTGCGATTGGGCGTGTGGATGAGGCGATCTCTCTAGTTGCGAGTATGAGAGATAGGGGTTCCCAGCCAAATGTGCAGACATATACGGCCTTGATCAGTGGGTTGGCAAAATCCAGCCAACTTGAAGTAGCAATAGGGTTGTACCACAAGATGGTGAGGGATGGATTGGTCCCTACCACAGTCACATATAATGCTCTGATAAATGAATTGTGTGAGAGAGGCAAAATAGATACTGCTTTTAAAATCTTTCATTGGATGGAGCAGCATGGTCACTTGACCAAAACTGAAACTTATAATGCAATGATGAAGGGACTCTGCATGATTGGAAATGTTGAAAGGTCCATGATTCTATTTGATGAAATGCTGAAGGTGGGCCCCCCTCCCAATGTGGTCACATATAACACGCTCATCAATGGATATGCCAAACGCGGTTATCTAGATAATGCCAGGAGGTTGATGGAGTTGATGAAGGAAAATGGATGTAAACCCGATCAATTGACATACACAGAACTTGTTTCGGGGTTTTGCAAAGGAGATAGGCTTGACGAAGCTTCTGCATTGTTTCAGGAAATGATGCAGCAAGGTTTGAGCCCAAATTTGGTGAACTATACCACATTGATTGATGGTCTATGCAAGAAAGGGAAAGTTGATGATGCATTGATTTTGTTTGGAAGAATGCAAGAGATTGGTTGTCATCCAAATACCGAGACTTACAATGCTGTTCTTAATGGTCTATGTAAAGAAAGTAGGCTATCTGAAGCTGAGAAACTCTGCAATAAGATGGCAGAAAGTGGGCTGCTTCCTAATGTGATCACATACACTACTTTAATTGATGGTCTCTGCAGGAATGGCGGGGTACATCTTGCTTTCAAGGTTTTCCATGAAATGGGGAGAAGAAATTGCTTGCCAAACGTGTACACCTATAGTTCATTGATCTACGGTCTGTGTCAGCAAGGCCAGGTTGATGATGCAAAGATCTTGCTCGAAGAAATGGTGAGTAAAAAATTATATCCTGATGAGGTCACATATACATCATTGATGGATGGGTTTGTATCTCTAGGTAGACTAGATTGTGCATTTTCGCTACTTCATCAGATGATACATGCAGGCCGCAAACCAAACTACCGGACCTACTACGTGTTGCTGAAAGGGATGCAAAAGGACATCAAGATGGTTGAAAAAATTGCAGGCCAACATGAAACTGTACACAATCACACTTCAGATGAAAAAGATGTTACCTTTGATGTCTTCTGCAATCTATTAATTCGGATGTCTGAGATTGGCTGTGAACCTTCTATTGATACATATTACATTTTAATTACTCGTCTGTGTCGTGAGGGCAGAAGTCACGAGGCAGATCAGTTGGTCAAATTTATGAGGGAGAAAGGGCTGAGTCCTAACGAGGCAATATATTGCTCTCTTCTCAATGCTTACTGCAAGAATTTGCAAGTAGAGACTGCTCTAGATGTACTTAATTTGCTGACTTCCCGAGGTTTCAAGCCTCCTCTATCAATTTATGCAGCAATTATATGTGCTCTCTGCAAAAGAAAGAGGATCAAAGAGGCCGAAGTGGTTTTCATGAACATGCTTGAGAAACAATGGAATGGTGATGAGATTGTCTGGACTGTGTTGATTGATGGCTTGCTCAAGGATGGAAAATCAAAAGTATGCTTGAATCTTCTTCATGCAATGAGCTCAAAGAATTTCCCTATTAGTAAGCAGACATATTTAATGCTAGCAAGGGAAGTGTCCAAAATTGATAAATTAAGTGATGAAAACCAAGTTGATGATGCGTTGAAAGCCCTATGAGCCAAATAACCAGGATATGGTGTCCTTTATGAGTTAAGCTGAGCCTCATGGAAAATGCATCCTTTTTCGACATCAGGATGGCTTTTCTGCAGCACCTGTAGATTATTTTTTAAGCCAAACTACAATCAAATAAATGGTGAGCTGATTATGCTATTCTATGTGTAGTTATATTTACTTCTCCTTTCATGTTTTTATGGTTTTGTTTCTCAAAAAAATTCATTGTCGATGCAGATTATATTATTACCCTCTCAATGTTATGGAGCTGCCCAATTTTTGGGATCTCACTCATGAATTCATCGTTCTAGGATGAGAGGGATGTCGCCTAGTGACTGGGTTTACTGATAATTCAGGTAATGCATTGACCTTAATATCCTACTTTTATATACATTTGGACTTTAGACTAATTGTCTGGTGGTCTATCTTGGATGCTTCTATATTGATTTTGTCATCTCATGTTGAGAAAAATAAATCTTGAGATATTCAGTCACTAATTATGAGCCTGTTGTTAACATACTCAGAGTCCCACCTGCGAAGAGAAGTGACAGTGGAGATGAGGTTGATGCTGTTCAGCATGTGTATGTTGGGGAGTTCCCTCAAGTAGTACGTGATGCACAGATCATGTCATCACCAAATCATGTTCTTGGTTTGTCCCGCAAAATTTATCTCCGAATGTATAATATTTGAGTTTGTTTCAGTTTTTATTTTTTTAATAGATTTCTAATAGTAGTCCATCTGGCAGCTGGTGCATCTATCTCTGGTGGAATGGACAAGGAGACATCTCTGGCATGGATCATATGTGGAAACAGGCTCTTTATCTGGAATTTCTTATTACCTGCTGCTTCAAGAAATTGTATCGTCATTGACCTGACATCTGCCACATCAGAAATTGGAGACGTCAGAAGCAGTTCATTACAAACTAACAATTGGTTAGTGTGTTGTGTCAACTGGGACAGCTCGAAGAAAATGGGTAGCAACGTTGTTCAACAGTCCAATTCTGCTGGGATTATATTGTGTAACAAAAAAAATGGTGCTCTAATTTTCTGGCCAGATATCCACTATGCTAAGATCTCTCCACTCACATGTCTTGCATTTCTGAGTCAGAAGCGACTTATTTGCGACAAAATGGAAAAGCCGTCTCAAGCAAGCAGCGGAAAAGAAGCAAGCAGCGGAAAAGTGACAACCTTGCCAACAATGTTGCAAAATGTTCTATCAACTCTTTAATAGCTTCAGCAATCCCTGCTGCCACCAACAGCTGCATTGCTCTTGCATGTAGCTCTAATGGTGTGCTCTGGAGACTCCACTGAAGTCCTTCTGGAATTCACTGTGACCAGATTGACCATGGCATGTCAAATATTCTCTTGTCTGGGCAGGTTGATGGTGTACTTGACAAACTAAAAAATTCAAGGGCTTTTGAAAGAGAGGGAGAAATAAATGTATTTACCCGGACAAGCAAATCAATTGTTGACACTTTAGCTAAACATTGGACAACAACCAGGGGCTTGGAGATTGCTCTGTCTGTTGTGTCCACACAATTAGTAGAGAAGCAGCAGAAGCATAAAAAGTTTCTTTAGTTCCTTGCTTTGTCGGAGTGCCATGAAGAATTGTGTTCCCGACAGAGTATGATCAGTTTTCCAATTTGATTAGTGTTTTTTTTCTTTTCTTTCCTTTTCCCTTCTAATTTCTGATGAAGTTTTTTTTGATATAATTAATCTCGAGAATCTTGAAATGCCTGCTTTCCGTAGCTGTTAGGTGCTTTTGTTGATGAAAACATGTCTGGCATTTACCTCTTTTTATTAACCATTGACATGTCATTGAGTTGATGAGTATTTGTACACAGCTTGAAACAAAAATGTTAAATTCTAAATGAAGCTGTTGTTACTCTCTTCGTATTGCAGATGAAGAAAATGTGAACAACACATATTGGAATTCAAAATTAATTATACAAACATTGATTATTGTGAGCACTAATGGAAATTATCCAGCATTTTTGGATACTCGCCTGGTACTTAATTGCTACTTATACTTTTTGTAATTTTTGAGTTCTGATTAAGATGATAACAGTTCACATATTTATCTCATACGCATACTAACCATTTTAAACTTACAGAGGGGAAATGAGGTTGTGCTTGTGAAAATAACAATCCATGATGTCATGAACAAGATGATCCTGGTGTTTATTGTTTTCATTTTCTAGCGTATGTTAATTTTGACCCTATCAAATCAGAAATTTTATTCTGATTACGTAGGGATATTGAATTGTTTTTCTGACTAATTGCAAGCCACTTTTGTTTCCCTTAAAAATCCTTGGTCTGAATATCATTATCATTAGCCACTTTTGTCTCCCTTCAAATAGAATTTCTTTGAAGCATATAGGAATGCAAATAGGATTATGAAAGCAGCAAACCATCTGCAACTTTGTGGGACATTTTTTTTTATGAAGTTTCATATTGCAATGTACTAACCCTTAGTACTTACCTTGTGATTTTTGTAGGTGATTCCCATAATAAATCCGATTTATCTCATGCTGAGAGCATCCTTTGGTTCAGCCGTTAAAGTTACAGGCTGAAGGCTCTTGATTTTGCTCTCTTAATTTTTGAAACTGTTGATATGTATGGTTTCACTGTTGACCCTAGTTATAAAGAATGGTATGTCCACTGGAAGAACTTGCTGAATGAATACCATTTTGGTTTAGTTTTTATCTTTATCATGTGTACATAATATAATCTCAAGACTAGATAGTTCTCAAAGTCTTGACAAGGTCATACCCCTATGCAGGGTAAGGCTTACTATCAAATGATAGAATGTCTTGGAGTAAGTTTTAAACTTTATTGTTTTCAGAATTTCTGAGAAACTTAAGTTTCACATTGTGATGGTCGATTGAAATCCATAATAGATATTTATCCTTAATAACATGTCTCACCCTCACTTCGTTTCACTTTAAAATGTTGTACTTATCCTATAAGCTTATCAAAACCCATTCTCCAATGCGGCCGGATCCAAATCCAGTTATGAAATGGGTACCCAACCACAGCTTGATTACTGCTGTGAACATCCGTAGTAGTGCTGATTAAACATGCCAAAGTTAGATGTAACCGATTTTTCTCTAAAGGTGAGTGAATGAGTACGTGACTGAGTTTTCACTGCCCTTTTTTTGCTGAAGCAATGGACCATATACATAATCTTCATCTAATCTTTGAGTGGTTCTTCTAAACAGGTCCGGAGCAAGTATGGGAGTTCTAATAAAGAAACTGTAAGTGCGCCAAACCTTTATTATTACCACTGCCCTATTAGTAGCACAAATGGTCTTTTGTGCAGAAAACTGAGCATATAATGTTTTGTTCTTTTGCTAACGTCTCTTTTGTAGTCTTTTAAAAGGTCTATATCAGAAACAACATTGGGCTGGATGTTTGAATTGCTTGGATCATTTTCATTACTTCAACCGGAGGAGGACAATAATGGTAAGAGTGGGTGCATTGTTATTGTTCTGATGAAGCTGGACAAGTTAACCATCCAAGATTTAACTGCATTTTTTGACCTTTTTAATGTTGCAAAACCTAATATAAGCCTATTGTCTTTTCTTTTCCTTTTCAACTTTGAATATTGTTACCCCAAGTACTAGACCCTTTGCTGTTTAATATAAACCGATGGATCAAATATGTGAATACTGAATATATGTCATCAATTTAATCAACTTTGTCTGGGGCTTGTCCCTTTGCTGTTTCTAGACCATCGATTTTGGTTGATTCTATGTATCTTACTTGGATAATCTCTGTGTATCCGGTCAATCGGCCACCCTGATGTAACTTTTTCCTTTGAGTTTTATACATGCTCTATCGTTTTGGGGGAAAAAAAGGAAGAAGAAGAAGAAGATTTTATTTTGGATGTTTAGTTCATGTACTGTTCTTGCTAAGATGGCGCAGAGATACCTTTTAAGATTTAAGAATTAGGTTTTCTATCTTTTATGAAACTGTCCTTGGTTTTTAAATTCTTTATAGTAGTAAAAAGTATTTGTTTTAATTTGAAATGTTAACCATTCTTTAAAAACTGCCCCGAGGTTATTAATGATCTTTATAGCTGACTTTTTGAATAGTGTATTCCATTTGCATGCTTACATTCTCTGATTTCTGCAGTGATGTTTGGGGCAATAACCTGATTGGAACTACAACATTGGTAACTGAGATACTGTAAGCTCTTTATATCACTGCTCTTTTGAGCCTTTGTTGTTAAGCTCTAAAATATGAAACTTTTTATTAATGGTTTCTGCAATCCTGAAGGCACCTTATTAAGTGCTTATGAAAGTAAATTGGGTGTTGTTAGTCTTCTGGTTATATTCTCGAGCTATTGAATTAATTTCCATTTCAACATTTCTGTCTCGTGAGCAAGAGGAAGGAAGCTATAAAAAAGGATAATGCATATGACAATGTGTAATGTCCCATATCTCGGTATACCAAATTTCAGAATTATCATATCAATTTGCACTTGCTAAGTATGTAATGAATTTCTGACCACTCTGGTACGGGTGTCTCCACATAGCAGAGTTTCCACAGTTCTAGACATCCCTAAATTGTGCAAATTGATGTATGTGTGTCTCTTGTGTCTCCTTTTCCAGTCACCTCCCTCTACTTTTCCCATCTTTCTTTGTCGTTTAAGTTCCATATTTTATTCAAGTGTAGGGTACTATCAATGTGACATCAACTTATGACAGTAGAACTAGCAACATTGAAAGTTCTCTGGTTGCCAGGGAGATTTATGGAGAGTAGAGGCATCACAAGGAAGTTCCTTTTCCTTGTCCAGCTTGGGCCCGTACTTTTTGTTCGTGATTCCACGCTTCTTTTGCCTGTCCATTTGTCAAAGCAGCATCTGATGATACCTAATTTAGTGATTATTTTCTCCTCCTTTGCCTATTTATTCAAAGCACCGATGATACCTAATTTAGTGAAAAGGTGTTTAGAAACTTATATACTATATTAAATTTTATTTCTTGATGAGAGAGATTGCTGGAGTTTAATTCTTTTTGGTTTAATTCACTGATGTTACTTTGTTTTTACTTATGGTTCTATCCTTTATGGTATTTCTGGTAGTTTATGGACGCACAAAAATGCTGCTAGAGTTACTGTAGGAGGCTACTATTTGTCCATCATTAGGATTAAAAATTATTGTTTTTTTGGCCCTTTTATTTTGGTAGAGGATTTTATGTATAACTGATATTAAATTTTTTGTTGTTTTGGGCATTTAATTTCTGATAGAGGAATATATAATATAACTGATAGTAAATTATTGTTGTTTTGGGATATGAAATACAATTTGAACTAGTTTAATTTCATATTTTATTCTTGTAAAACAGGTTTAATTTGTAATTTACAGTAGCAACAATAAAAAAAAATATTGTGGAATATAATTGTGAAATTCGCATTCAAAGACAAGTTTTTCATTGATGCAAAACTGTTGTGGTTGATAACAAATACAACAGTGTATAACTGTTGCAGAATTGTTGCGAAACTGTTGTCTTTGTTCCATACAACAACAAATTTTTTTTGTTGTCATTTAGTACCCCCTACTACAACACCACCTTCTACAACACCACCTTCTACAATAGTGTTTTTTCTTAATAGACAACGGTGAAAAACTGTTGTCTTTTTGGATTTTTCTTGTGGCGCGAATTGAATTTGATTGTTTGAATCATCCACAAAAGAAAAAAAAGAAAAAATACTGCAACAAAACAACGACTAACCAAATCTTTGCACTGAGATTAGACGGTGAAATCACAAACAAGAATATAAACAAAACCAATTATATATGACAAAACCACTTATTTAGAAAATAGATTGATAAAAAAAGTTGTAATTGAGGTGATTTCAGGTCAAAAAATAGCCAAAAATCACCTCTTAAGAATAAAATGCAAGAAAGAAGGCAAAACAAAGTAGATAGTTTGAAAGAAAAATGAGACTAGGGTTTGAGAGACTCCACACAAAGTTAGAATAATTCAAGAATTTGAGTTCAAGTTATAACATCGTGTCTGAAAGTATCTAAAATTATTGAAGAAAAAAAACTTAAATTATTTCAGATATCATACTTATCTTCCTTACTAGTAAATTTAGATTCAAGTAAATTTAATTACAAAATAAAAATTTAAAAATAAATCGACTCATTGCTAATCTTTGGGATATGAACATATGGATATTGTAAACAGGCCCCTACCACACGGAAATGGATCCTCTCCATTTAGGGGGTGCAAATTTCTTGTGCATTTGGAGAGAGAAAAACACATGTGCATCTATACATACACTTATATATGTATGTGTATATATATGTGTATATATAGATGCACATGTGTCTTTCTCTCTCTAAATGCACAAGAAATTTACAATCTCTAAATGGAGAGATCCATGCCCCTACCACACCAACGCTCCTCGGCCAAAACATATTTATGACCAACTTTTTTTATTCCCACTCAAATTCTTGACTTTGGAAAACGTGCATGGAATTAAGCAGACCAAATTCTTCATCGGTCTACTCCCAACAAGGCAGACAATAAGTATATCATATATGTAAATAGTTGTTCCATAATATAAAATAATCACATAATCTAAACTCTCTCTTTTTTGTCTTTAGACCGAAATGATTATCCTTGGCTTACTACAAATTCGAATTCTCATTCTTAACAACAATAAAAAGTCCATTCAACGTTGAAAGCGCTCCTCATATTGGCACCTTTTTGCTTTGTTCCATCACCTTTTAATTTTACAATTTCCCATGAAAAAAGAAAAAGAAAAAGAAAAAAGAAACCTGAAATATTAACTTAACCTAATTTATAATTGGTATTTGAATTTTTTCAAGGACGTGTTTTTTTCAATTAATAAAAATTAATTAAACTATGGTAATTTATACATGATTTTTTGATCATTTTTACTTTTTATGTGGGTAAATTCGAAGTTGTAAATATGAGGTTCAGACTTTCAAAAAGGGAGTGTTTGCAAACGCTAATAAATGTGATTATCAGCTTCTAGATGAAAAATCACTATTTAAATAAATTTTGACATAAAAGTCGCCACTTTTATTGTTAAGAATGAGTTAAAATAGCAATTAAAACTTGGGAATTTAAACTGCCAAAGTAATGTGCAAAAAAGATGAGTTAAAATAGCAATTAGTGTTTGCAAACGCTAATAAATGTGATTATCAGCTTCTAGATTAAAAATCACTATTTAAATAAATTTTGACATAAAAGTCGCCACTTTTATTGTTAAGAATGAGTTAAAATAGCAATTAAAACTTGGGGATTTAAACTGCCAAAGTAATGTGCAAAAAAGATAAGTTATCTTGTATAAAAAGGAACGATACAGAGACAAGAGAGAGAGGCCGAAGATTATTCTCATCATCAAAACGAAAAGGCAACGAGGAAGAGGAACAAATTTAATAGATATTTAAGACATTGATCAAGGTGAGTATCCACCAAGATTTTCGGGTGTAATGGCCCACTTTCCAAATCGACAGTTGTCCTCACTAACCAACTTGAGTATTTTCAGCGGATATGTCCCCACTCGCGAGCTTCCCGAGATTAGCTTCCTAGGGGGTACCCATTATATAAATCTCTCAAGTTAAGCACTCTTAACTACATGATTTTTATGTAATGAACACTATGAAAAAAAAGATGCATTTGTTGGCATGAGTAGTAAATATCAAATCTTTTTTAAGATTCCCTCAACTGTACAACCGCATAGCTCCACAATCCAAAGATCTTCCTGTCTTCGGGTGTGGGTTCTGTTAATTAATGTTTCTCTTTGTTTGTGCCTCTTTTGCACCGACGATGCTCCCCACCCTCATCAGCCCTGGTCATCACATGGGCATTAAAGTCTAAAGAATTGAAGGATTTCATGGGAAAACCTGAAATTTACTTAGACGCGTTGGATTGAGCCAAAAAATTAATGATTCAAATGAATTTTAGCCTGACCCAATTCGGTTTTCTGCAACCCCCATCACAACTCTAGTGAAGCTACTAAAATCCGAAAATTTGCCCCATGTGCATCTGAAAGATACTGGCGTAGAGTTTGCTCAATTAGTAAAAGAGAATCGTGTTTGCTTAACTAAAAGTGATTTGAAGTCGATTCTATTATAATCAAATCAACTAAGTTGAATAAAAATTCAATAAAATTTTAATAATTTCATATTTCAACTCTAGTCTTGCATAGACCGTAAATTAGACACAATCTTTTTAATAAAATTCAATATAACTATTTTAATATTTATGTCACTCTTGGTGTTCTGGATGCACTTATTATCCACCTGATAATCAGTTTTCAGTAGTTTTCAGCTCCATCCATCTTCATGGTCCCCATGCATCTCCTCAACGGTCCAATTATGCAGTTTCCCCTATTTATGATGTTGTACTCTAAGAGCAATTAGTAGTACCCTTTGGCCATTTATGTATAAAACTTAAAAGCTCAAGAACTTGCTGTAAATGGAATAATTTTTTTTTTTTTTTGAGGAAATGTAAATGGAATAATTGAATATCCATATGAGCCCCCGATATTTTACCCAATTTCATTTTCAGCGGTGCTAAATAAATTCTCCAATACCAATTCAGAATCCGTCCTAAAATGGTATTTTATTTTATATTCTATTTCATCAATAATTATATTTATAAATTAAACTACGAGAATAAATAACTTTTTATAATAGAAAAATCAGACTGTCAAATACTCATTTGGTCTACTATAATTTATCGCCACATGCATTACTGTCTATTAATGTCGTGTACTAACAAAGTAGAATAATATGAGAATAATTACTATTGCAACGGATAACTCGAATTCATAATTTGATCCACAATAATTGTATAATATGATTTTATGTTTAATTTGTTTACTAGTGATCCCTTAAGATAGGCAATTAGAACAATTCTATAAATGTAATTGAGATTATATTTTTTTCCATATTTTTCCTATTTTTTTCTTGCATTAAATGGTGCTATATTCTTTAAAATGAATTAAATAAGGATAGTTTAGTCTATTGTTGTATAATTAATATTGTCAATAAGGAAAGAAAAAAAAAATTATCATATCTTTTTGAGACGGAGTGAGTACATATTTGTGAACATTTTGGATTTATGATGTTGTACTCTTGGGACAATTGAGACATTTATGTACTGCTGCAAAGTTGAAGAACGTGCTAATAAATGCAGGACGTGGATCATCAACCTACAATTAATTATTCAGCTACTAGGAAAACAGTGCAATTTATATAAATATTTTTCTTAAAGAGTTCAATTTTACCATATGAATAGCTTGTAAAAGCTTTATGTTACAATTGTTTACTAATTGGTCGAGTTTAAAAAAAATATCAACAATATGAGATTTACTTTAGTAGCTTATATTACTTAATTCCAGTGTTTTGAAAACCGTTAGACGTTAAGTAGACGACAAACTGAGATCTAGCGTTTTGGCGGAGCATGGCAGAACTTGCATGGGATTATACGAAGCATAATTGAAAGAATTATGTAAGCGGATTAAGAAGAGATTAATTGGTGCTAGACCAGAATTTTTAAAACAATAAGTAATTCTCAGTTTAAAATAAAATAGTTTAATTTTATCGGCAAAGAATTGTGTTTGAACAGTTTAAATTATCAAGGTAATCCTCCTATATGTGTGATGCAACACCTAATCGAATCTTGGATTTTGCACACATTTGTTAAGCACCCTTGTTATTATTATTATTGAAAGAAATAAGTCAATGGTTAATAATATTTAATTCGTCACAGTTATTCTTAAGAACCTTCTACGTTAACTGTTTCCAATGTCTATTACTATAAGAAATACTCCATTTGTTATTGAAAAAAAAAATTACCCCATTTGTTTACTCAGAGGATATTTCGTTAAATTTAAAATATAAAAGAATATGTTATAAGATACATGAATACTTATAAAATGTTGTAGAAATAAATTTTGTAAGGTCAAGGAAGGTTTTTTGAATTTGATTAGTTATTTAACAAAATATTGTAAATTGTATGCCAAAACTAAGGAGTTAATTATGATAATAAGATATTTTTTTCTATAAGCTTTAAAATTTGTATTTTGGTAGTTTATACATTTTCTTCTAGAAATATTGTGAAAATAAATATTTTATAATATATTTAATATTTTAACAAATTCTCTTGTATGAAAATTTTAATTAGTGACTCAGGGGCATAGACGATCGGTAAGACCAAGGTGATGTGGGAAATCTTTCTTCGGCAACGCAAGTTCGAGTATCGTATGTAGAGCAAATTCTTGGCTGAAATATTGTTGGAGATTGCTATGTGTTCGTGTCTTATGGTCCTTTCCCTTCGGTCCTCCTTTAGCTGGTGCTGGTGACATCTCTCAATTTAATCGTGATCGATCCGAGGGATTGGGGGCTGCCTTCCGGTGAACTAGCCATCACAACCCTGTAACTAGAGCTGTCAATTGCCCGGCTCGGTCCGGTGCTAGCCCGTAGGGCCAAGCGGGAAAATCGGGCTGGACCGAACTTGAATTTCTTCGGGCCGCTATTTTGGAGAGTCCAACCCAGTCTATGTATTAAAAATACACTTGATTTGCTTTAGGGCCAACCGGACCGACCGGGCCGGCCCGATGTTTTGGCCTAATGGGCCGGGCCAAACAGGCCCGACTCTTTTCGGGCTTGTAAAATCAAAACCCAGCCTGGTCCTATTACTGGGCCGGTCAGGTAAGTCCATCGGGCTGGACTTTTTTTGACAGCTTTACCTGTAACCACGATCATCAAAAAAGGAAAAAAAAAACTTAAATTAGTACACCTTCATAATTCATATGCCCTAACATTAATTAGCTTCAAATCCCTGTATTATATCTCCTAATTAATATACCCTTCTTTCAGGCATCTCAAATTTCAAAACCCCTTTTACAGTTTTCTCCATTCACCACTCTCACTCGCTCTTCAACTCTCTGTAAACATTCAACACAACAATGGCGGTAGCAAAACCAAAACCAAAACCAAAACCCAACCCTCTAACCACCGCCCTCTTCCTCTTCCTCCTCCACTACGCCGCCGCTCTCAACAACCCCGACACCCAACCCCTCCTCCTCTTCAAATCATCCGTCGACCCAAACGACGCCGTTCTCACCTCCTGGAACTCCTCCTCCGACCCATGCACAGGCTCATGGCTCGGTGTCTCCTGCCTCCACAACCGGGTCACCCGTTTAGTCCTCGAAAAACTCGACCTCCAAGGAAGTTTCCCACATTCCATCACGTCCCTCACCCAGCTCCGTGTCCTCAGCCTGAAACAAAACGGGTTTTCGGGTCAAATCCCGGATCTCTCCAATCTCACCAGCCTTAGATTCCTCTTCATTTCTCACAACCATTTTTCCGGCGATTTCCCCGTTTCGTTGTCTTCTCTTTCGAAAATTTACCGCCTCGATCTGTCGTACAACAATTTTTCCGGGAGTATACCGTTGAGCGTGAACCGTTTGACCCATTTGTTGACGTTGAGGTTGGAAGAAAACGGGTTCGCGGGTTCTATCCCGGGTTTGAGCTTACCAAACCTGCAGGATTTCAATGTGTCTGGAAACAATTTGACAGGGGAGATACCTGCTTCACTTTCGGGTTTCCCAGCGACGTCGTTTTCGAACAACCGGGTCTTATGTGGGCCGCCGTTGGAAATATGTAAGACGGTTTCAAGTGACCCGACCCGACCAGGCGGTGCAATAGCGTCCCCCCTCAGCCCAAAAACCACAGTCGCTTCATCTCCGACCGCAATGCCATTGGAGACAAAGCCGTTAATCAAACCGGGAAACCCTCGCCGGAGTAAAATCAGCTCGCTGGCAATAATCGGAATAATACTCGGCGACGTTGCGGTTTTAGGGTTAGTTTCATTGCTTCTTTACTGCTATTTCTGGAGAAATCATTCCTCCGAATTCGTATCAGGGAAAAACAGAGACTCCCAAGTGGAGAAAATCGTCTACTCGTCGAGCCCGTACCCGAACCCGGCCCATCCCGGCTACGAGAGGGGCAAAATGGTGTTCTTCGAAGGGGAGAGGAGGTTTGAGCTGGAGGATTTGCTGAGAGCGTCGGCGGAGATGCTGGGGAAAGGCGGATTCGGGACGGCGTATAAGGCGATTCTGGATGATGGCAATGTGGTTGCAGTGAAGAGATTGAAGGATTTGATTGTGAATGGGAAGAAAGAGTTCGAGCAGCAAATGGAGGTTTTGGGGAGGCTTAAGCACCCGAATTTGGTCGGGTTGAAAGCTTACTATTTTGCAAGGGATGAGAAGTTGTTGGTTTATGAGTACATGCCCAATGGCAACTTGTTTTGGCTTCTTCATGGTAAGTTTTTTCTTGAGATATAATTTTTCTGATGCATATTTTATTCATTGCTTTCAGATTTTGGGAGTGATTAGAAGTAAACATTTGGAATGTTCATGGAGATTTGTGAATTTGAATTGTAGGATAATGTTGTGTTGTTTCATGGGCTCTAATTTTGACTTGATCTATTGCTTTTATTGTTTATGTTATTTAAAACTCAATGAACCCATTCTTTGTCTCTAAGTAGTCAAGTCGGATCCTCTATTACAAGCAATGTTGCAGAAATCACTAGGTGCTAGTCGAGCAACAACCCAAACCCTAGGAAAACAACTATATTTTTAACATTTTTATTTTTATTTTGTTTTTGGCCCCTAGGCGGCTAGGTCTGATTTTTGGCCGTGTAGGTAGGCGCCTAGGCCTGATTTTCGATCGAGGCGATTTTTTCGGCGACTTGGACAAAATCACCTCGGCTTAGGGCGCGACTAGCGCCTAGGTGGCCGCCTAGGCCGATTTTCACAACTCTGATTACAAATGCTGGTTTATCACATATTCCAATATTACCGATACATGCCAACGGTGTAAAGACAACATCAATGCACACTTGGCGTATATAGGTGATACTGAAATATGAGATGAAATATCACTAAAAAAAGGAATCTGCACCGGTAAATAGTAGGACATGAATATATGATCATATAATAGAGGAAATTAGAGGTCAAAGATAATGGGTAGCCAAAGAAACGTTGATGATTGTTGTTATGTACTTGTGTTTAGCAGTGCCGTTGTATTAAACCCCATCCTATATGATATGCTTATCAACATTTCACTGCATTTTTTTAACCCTCACTATGTAATCCAAACCTACTATTCCCAACAACCATGATGCATTCATAACTGACAAGCGAACGTGGTAGTTTGAAACATTTTATCTGTCGATTTTGTTATGAATCTTTACAGGCAACAGAGGACCCGGAAGAACTCCACTAGACTGGACCGCAAGGTTAAAGATCGCAGCTGGGACCGCCCGAGGATTAGCCTTCATTCACAACTCATGTAAGTCCCTTAGGCTCACTCACGGCAACATCAAATCTACGAACATTCTCATCGACAAGTCCGGCAACGCTAGAGTATCCGATTTCGGCCTCTCCTCTTTCGCATCGCCTTCCTCGGTCCCGAAATCCAATGGCTACCGTGCGCCCGAAGCGTCATTGGATGGTCGGAAGCTAACCCAAAAATCCGATGTGTATTCTTTTGGTGTCCTCTTATTAGAGCTGCTAACCGGGAAATACCCCTGTATCATGGACAACAGCGGTCCCGCCTCGGGTGTTGTTGATTTGCTGAGGTGGGTCCAGTCTGTCGTGAGAGAGGAGTGGACGGCCGAGGTGTTCGATTTGGAGCTTATGAGGTACAAGGACATCGAAGAGGAAATGGTGGGGTTGTTGCAGATCGCGATGGCGTGTGCTCAAGCTTCGCCCGATCAAAGGCCGAAGATGAATGGTGTCGTGAAAATGATCGAGGATTTGCGCGGAGTGGAGGTGTCGCCGTCGCATGAAGCTCTTGGTTCCGTTTCGGACTCTCCGGCCGTTTCTGAAGACACATGCAAGGCGAGCGATTAAGTTCGTTTCGAGTTTTGTAAATTTGAGTGTTCCTTACATTAGGTTTTGGTGTGAGAATTTTTAGTTGTTATAGTTGAGTAGTAGTTAAATTTTGGTTTTTGTTACTGGGAAATGTTTTGAATATGTGAGCCATACTACATAAATGTATGCATAACCAGAAGTTATTTTGCAACAATTACACAGATGTCTGTTTTTATCACCTTAAAAATTTTGCTGGGAAATTGTTTGAAGTGTTTGGGCCTAAGACATTTTAGTGTTGGGCTTGTTTTGCTAAAAAGTCCAAAACGTGTTGGATTTAAACTTAGAACTTGTATTTACTTCACAATCCAGCAGCCCAGGCCATTTGTTTGGGCCAATGTCCCAAGACTTGGTTGATATTATGTTGGGATAATTACAAAAAGTACCCCTGAGGTTTGACCTAATTACAAAAAAACCCAGCTAACTTTCAAAATTACAAAAAGTGCCCATGAGGTTTGAATACGTGTTAAAATTAAGGGGTAAATTGTAATAATTTTATAAATATGAGGGGGAATTTTGAAATATTTTTTCTTATGAAGGGGGTAAATGTTAGACAAGATAAACCTCAGGGGTATTTTTTGTAATTTTGAAAGTTAGTTGAGTTTTTTTTGTAATTAGGTTAAACCTCAATGGTATTTTTTGTAATTAACCCTATTATGTTTTTCGACAAAGTTTTCACGATTTCTGAGATTTGCAAAAACTTTCTAACATGTAGATCCTCTGATTCTCAGTCACACATGATTCTGCATACAATCAATGGATGCAGATATCTTTAAGCGTTATTTACAAACAAATTACCTGACATTATGCTTAATTACAAAAAAAAATGTAGTTATTTTTTAAAATTACAAATACTTCATTGACGTTTATTTTTCTTTCACAAATTACACACTCAATACTCAAGAGGAGGGTTTGTTATCTGTTAGGTAAGTACAAACCTCAATGGGATGTTCGTAACACTTTAAAGAGATACTTATAATTTGGAGAGATAACTGGAGATCTTTATAAAATCAGGCGAATTCTCATCGCTAATCATATTAATTTGAGTACAAATTCACATGATTTAATTAAAAAAAAAAATGTAGGGTGCTATCTCCCCTAAAGAATATAATCTCCCAAATAATTGAATCCCTATACATGTAACATCTCTATATTTTCTTTTTTTCTACCTATTGAAGTGCATAACCCTTGGTGCAAACCTCAACAACCTGTCCAAGGCATTGTAAGTGAACTTTCTTGCAAACAAGTAACAAACATTTGTTCTCTCCCCATTGTACTCACAATCACCACCACCCCTCAGCCTCTCCAAGAATTGTGGAGTCACATCTGTCCTAATAAACTTGGCCGGGTGTGGCCCACCCCTGGACCAGTCGACCCAAGTCAAAGTCCGGTTCGAATTCCTCTCACCAAAACTACTCATGCTCACGAACGTCGGCAAGTAGTGCTCGTCAGCGTAGCACGAGCCGTTGCAGTAGTTTTTGAACACTGGGAAATAGGTCTTGTCCGAGATCACCTCCATGGCGAGGTCCCTGTCCATCGCGAACCACTGGGACCCCTTTCGCCATTGGTCGAGCGTGATGGTGGGGCCCATCTCGTGGCTGTACCGGCCCCGCCCGACGGGGCCCGGCAGGTCGTACGCCTCGACGAAGTTTTGGGTGGAGTTGATTAGGTAGGAGTAGATGGTGGAGAAGTTGTAGAGGGGGATGCATGACTCGGAGAGGAGTACAAAGTGTTGGTTTGAGAAATCGAGGAGAGCGTTTGCTAGTAATCTGCGCTCTGCTTCAACCATGTTAACATTTCCCCATTGGACTACCTGCATTGTATAAGGATTTTTGTGTTAGATGAAATTCATCAATGATCACAAGTAGGAGTAACAAAAATTTAAAGGGTTAATTACAAAAAAATACCCCTAAAGTTTAGCTAAATTATTAAAAAAAACAGTTATATTTCGAAATTACTAGTACGGCATTGATATTTGTTTATATTTTACAAATTGCCATCTCAAAATGGGGTATTTGTTAGGTAAATAAAAACATTGGGAGGGTGGGAATTTGTAGTTAGAGCTGACAGAATTGGTCCAGCCCAACCAGACCGTACACAGGCATGGACTAGATTTCATTTTTAGAGGCCCGAAAAGTATTGAGTCTATTTTGGCTCGACGCGAACAACCATAAGACCGGCGAAATAATGTGTAAATAACGCTAATGGGCTAGATCGGGCTACACAAAAAGGAGACCCAACAATATTTTGGTCTGATCCGACCCAACCCAATTTTTACATGGCCCAATGGGTTCAGGCTGCCCTGATCCGTCCCATTGCCAACTCTATTTCTACCACTTTAAGGAGGTATTTATAATTTTAAGAGAAAGTTGGAGTTGTTTGTAATTAGGCTAATTAAATTTCAAAGGTAGTCTTCGTAATTATCCCTAAATTTAACTAGGCAAGTTCAAAGTTCCTAAGTTTAGAGGGGGGGTGAACACTCAAAACAAAGACAAATTATGGATGTATGTGTTTTGTGTCTATGAGAAGATAGTGAAGATAAAAGACAAACAACTAAAAGTTAAAGGGTTTGCTGGCAAATTCTTAATGTAGACAGACACAAGGGTAGTAACAAGCAACAAGGCAAGTCTATTATTAGGCTAAATTGTTACTTTTCTTTTTCTTTTTCCTTAATTGATGATATTGTACTTTTTAAGCCCATTCAAATTTTGGCAATGGATGGATGAAAGATACTTCAACACAATATTGAATTTGAAGATAAGGTTGAAGAAAAACCTTCCATCATAATTGTTGAAAGATATCTTCTGGGCCAAAAAGGTTGGGTAGGTCAGCAACATTTGCTTTTTTCAAAGATTTAATAAGGAGGGCCTTTGTTTTTTGGGTTTTTCACAAAGTGATCACTGTCAAATACTGCCCCATTTTGTGCAAGTTGCTTGGGCACACACATTTGTCATTGTTGATCATTAGTTAACATCAAGGCCATGGGACACTGTGACACTTATTTAAATCACACCTTGGGGATGGTGGCAATACCCAAAATTTCAATTAATTACAAAAACTACCCCGAAGTTTAACCTAATTACAAAAAAACTCATTTATCTTTTAAAATTATGAATACCCCCTTGTATTTGTTTTTAACCTACAAACTGCATCCTCAATGCATCTTCAAGAGTGGACTATTTGTTTGGTAAATAGGAACCTCAAGGGGATATTTATAATTTTGAAAGATACATGGAGTTTTTTGTAATTAGGCTAAACCTCAGGGATTTTTTCGTAATTATCCCTAATAATTGAAGACTTAAAAATTGTAGGATGTAAAAGGCCAGGTTCGCATAATTAATGACTTATGTACGTTAATAATCTTGTTTTAAAAATTGAAGAATTTCGTCACATAAATTATGTAAGTATTTAATTCTACATTAATTTGTCAACTACTGTCTCTATTGATGGATTATACCCAGCTTGCCCTGCCGACCTTCTTTAGTTGGAAACTAAGTAAAACAGGCTAAAATACTATACACAAGTAATATTCCAAAAGTATATTTTTCTTCTTGAAACTAACTTATACCACATTTTCTTGAATTCTTGACAATTTTTACCATTTTGTGAAATTATTGGTTGTGTTCCCATTGATCACTTATTTTCATTAATTACATCCTTAAGCCATAAGCAAAAGGCATTCAATCATTTTCCCAGGGAAGTAGTTGATCAAATTTTGCTAAAGAGTAAAGACTAATTGTTGTGACAGATAGGAATATCTGGACCACAATGAACAAATGGAAAAATCCAATTTCATGCTAAATTTTTCTGCAGACTATATATAGTTTCTGCAGAAAATATCTTAAGGCCCCATAGAAATATTAATTGCTAATTGGCCTTTTGGGGATAGGAAGTACATCTTATTTGGTTCAAAAATTAGACCCGTAAAAAGGTGCAAGACATATACTCCGTCCCATTCAAAATAAGTGATATTTTGACTCATAAAAAATTCTTCAAAAAGAATTTCATTTTGACATTTTCAAAGATGGTGCGAAAATATTTTTCCCAAAGTACGCTTAAATGTATCATTTTTCCAACTAACATTAATGCATTTTTTTTTTGTTTCAAAGCAGCATTTATGATTACTTAAGGGTAAACTGGATTTTTTAATACAATCCTTAATACGTGTGCCTTTTTTTTTTCTTTCTAAAAGATCACTTGTTTTGAATAGAAGGGAGTATTTAAGTTACCAATATGTCAAATAGTATTAGGGATAAATACAAATACTATTTTTTAGGTTTAGTCAATTATCGTTTAAAATTAAAAATATCTCCTAAACATATAATTCTTATTTATAAATTGCGTCTAGTGACTGAGGGGTATTTGTACTACCTCAAAATGGTATTATAATTTTAAAATGCAAATGGATTTTCTTTTGTGACTAAAACTAAATTTTAGGGGCAGTTTTGTAATTATTTTTAAAAAGTGTAAACCTAGAGATATGTTTTAACAAAAATAACCTAAGCAAGATTTAGATTAAAGTGATAGTAATTTGTATTAATATATCTCTGCATGGGTCTTTAGTCCTTGTTTAAAGATGGAATTAAATTGAATCAAATGTAACAAAATAAAATAAAATATATCTATCAACATTATTAAATCCCAATAAATTGAAGAACCTAATTAAGAATTAGGGGTAATTACAAAAACACCCCTAAAGCTTGTGCTAATTACAAAAAATATAGAGATATTTTAAAATTATAGAAAAGCCCTCAAATTTTATTCTATCTAAAATTTAAGGGGTAACTGTATTATTTTTATAAATTTCGGAAGTTTTTAAAAACTTTTTGCTTATGAAGAGGAAAATATAATTGTTTTGTTTTTGTAATTAGCCTGAACCTCGGGGGGTTTATTGTAATTTTCCCTAACAATTATCATAAACTAGAAAGACCTTATAAATAGCAAAAAAAAAAATTATCCTCAACTAACCTTACTAGGAATCCTCCTGCCATGAAAGACCGAATCCTCCGGCTCAGACCCGTTAAAAAAGGGATCCGAATGAACATAAACCGAATACAACCCTTTATGCCCTCTAAAGAACTTCTCCCACAACGGCGCCAAAATTACCGGCCCTCTGATCAGGAACATAAACGCGACTTTAGGGACGCGTTTGAACGGAAATTCTCGAATTTTAGGAGCCATTGATGCTCTCCACATCAATTCTCGATCGTTCATTCCATGCATAAAAGTAGGTGGCTCTATAAATTCCCTCCACTCGATCACACGCCCTGTTTTCGACGCGACAATATCGACCGTTGGATCGGATGATGACGATGACGATGGTGATGGTGGTGGTTGATTGTGATTGATTAGTGATTGTGAGGTGAAGATGGAGAATTGGCCGTTTGTGACTTGGAGATTGAATGAGAAGCTTTTGTAATGGAAACAGAGGATTATTCCGAACGTTAGGCCGAAAACGAAGAAGAAAATGTAGGAGAGGAGGTTGAGGAGAGGGAATGGGGAGTTTATTAGTTTTCCGGCGACGGAAAATGGGTTTTGGGTTTGGGTCTTCATGGCGGCGGGTCAGGGCGGCGACGGTGGCGGGGGTGGTGGCCGGTGGGGGGGGTGGAGTTTTTAGTATTGCCCTTATATTGGCGCCCCTATGAAGAATATTCTTGAGTGAGTTACAATGTTGGAGTATATGTGAATTGGAGAAATCAAAATTTTTGGGATATTTGATAAATGGTTAAGAATGTTAATATATGAAAAGTTTAAGGGTGTAAGAAGAAAAATAGAAAATTCAAAAGTTAATTTTAGGATGTGTAGGAACACAACTAACTGTTAGTTGGAGTATGAGATTGTTACAATGTTTACCTGTAATTTATAAAGAAATGAGAATTGGAGACTTGGATTGGTGGACAAGGCTTTGGCTAATGATTTGGCCTTGTAGCCTTTGGAGTTTTCATATACAATCATCACATGAGTATGTATATATATATATATATATATATATATATATATATAGTTGAGACTTGAAACATCAAGATTTTTACTGTTTGATATGGACATTTTAGATTAATATTATATTATCTTACATAATAAAACGTGATATGGTATCTAAAATAGTGTTTCATCTCATACTCCACTGCACAAATAACTGATAAGTGCCCCAATTCATGGGTACATGCCCCGTTTGGGTTGGGCCACCCCGCGCCGCCCGCATAGCAAATTTATTCATTTTAATATATTTAATATATATTTTACATATATAATAAATAATTATAATATAATTTTTATTTTTTTAATATTATATCTAACATTTATGAATTGATAATAACAACTTTTGTTAAGAATATTTATAAATATATTAATATTTTTTTCAATTTTTTTATTAAGTTTTATTTAATTCAGGTCAGTGCTAGTCTAGATCTTTAGATACTCGATCCGCCACATTGCCATCTCTATTCATTTGTCTTATAAAAATTCACAATTTACGGTTAGAAACTAAAATGATAAATTTTATGTATTTGTCAATCATTCGTCATTCGTGGTATGTAATAAAATATTAAACATTATTCTATAGAAGAACGCACTCGAAATTCGAAGTGGGGCCACTGATGTGTTGGCCTAGTGAAAGCCATATGATTCTCAAATTAAATTTAGAGAGATTAATTTATTAGTTGTGTACATTGAATACATTGCTAAATAGGGTATTTATGGTGTTTCTGGGAGAGGGTGTAATGGGTGTATGAACTATTTGAATCCATTGAACCGATTAAGAAAATAGATTTATTAGAGCAAGTCTATTGTGAGACGGTCTCACGGATTTAAATTCGTGAGACGGACCTTTTTAAGGCTCCGTCTTGATAACATGAACCATGAAAATAAATTTAAAAATAATAATGAACCATGAAGAAACAAAAATAAACCCTAAAAACATGAACCATGAAAAATAAACCCGAAAAACAAAAATAAACCCAAAATATAAAAATAAACCCTAAAAAAGACTAAAAATCCTAAAAATCCAAATCAATTAAAAATAAACCCAAAAAACAAAATAAACCCTAAAAAAACAAATATAAACCCTAAGAAAAATAAAATCTGGAAAAAAAAACCTTTAAAACTTTGTGTAAAGGCTCCGACTCACGGATCTAAATCCGTGAGACCGTCTCACGCAAGTTTTTGCCGATTTATTAAATCTTTCTGAATTATATTATTATTAGTAGTAATAGTAATTGGACATGTGTCGTTGAAATGATATATAACATAAGTTTTTCTTTGTACTTTACATAGTTTGAATATGTCAATGTTAACACGTTTGCCCATCAAACTGCGTGTAATGGTCAAATGTTCAAAACTTCAAATGATGTGGATTTTCCAAGTCTCCAAAGTTATGACTAAAGGAGCTGTCGCAGGCTATAACTGAAAATTCAAATTAAAAATAAATTGAAGATAACAAACTGGGGTTAGGGCCCAGGGGTGGGGTGCAAATGATGTTTTTATTTTTATTTTTTTTAAATATGTAAATTGATTTAATTTGAATTATTTATTTGTTTTTTCTCGTTTGTGATTTCGCGGTCTAGTGTGGTGCTTGGTTTACCATCATTTTGGTGCGATATATTTTTTTTGTGCGGACAATTCAGACAAGCAAGTTTTTTATCCAGTGGACATAAATAACAAATCAGATTATGGTTTTCAACAGATCGCAAATCTGGAATCACGAGTATTCTAGATTCTATAGATTTTCAAAATTATAGGCTTTAAGTTGATTTTTGTTATTAACCTAGATGCTATAAATATTTCCATTTCACATATTTGTTTTTGTTTTCTATAAATCAATCAATGTAATGCTAGTTTGAGTTAATTAATAAAATTATTTTTCTTGTAACAAAATAAAAATGCTTAGATTTAAGATTTAAATGGGTAGAAAAGAGAAAAGGAAAATAAGAAACTGTAAGGAATTATGCTAATACATCATTTTCTCGTTTCCAATAAATAGAATGAAATGTAAACGAAATAGAAATGACGTTCCAATAAATAGAACGAAGTGTAAAAGAAATAGAAATGCCGTTGATAAATCAAATATTTTACATAAATGAATAAATATATTTAATGTATGGGCCATACACGATCAATTCATTAGAGACCTAACAATATTTGCTTAGTTGTAATACCCTCAAATTGGTATGGCAAAAACTTGCGTGAGACGGAGCCCTTACACAAAGTTTTAAAGGTTTTTTTTTTCAGATTTTATTTTTCTTAGGGTTTATATTTATTTTTTTAGGGTTTATTTTGTTTCTTGGGTTTATTTTTAATTGATTTGGGTTTTTTGGATTTTTAGTTTTTTTAGGGTTTATTTTTATTTTTTGGGTTTGTTTTTGTTTTTCGGGTTTATTCTCCATGGTTCATGCTTTTAGGGTTTATTTTTGTTTCTTCGTGGTTCATTATTATTTTTAAATTTATTTTCATGGTTCATGTTCTCAAGACGGAGCCCTTAGGAGGTCCGTCTCACGAATTTAGATCCATGAGACCGTCTCACAAGAGACTTGCTCAATTGGTAAATATAAAAGTGCCCTACGCTTTTCCTATATTATGCGTGAACAAATAATTTATTCAATTTATTGGATTACACCTCATATGTTAAAATGCATTACTATACTATTGGTTATAACTTATAAAGGCCAAATTTGAATAAATCGTTTCAATTTAGGATGAGAAAATTATTGTGCATTGTAGAAGAAATAGAAAAATATGCAGTAGATTTAAGAAAATTGCATTTATTTTTTCTAATTTCATCCATTGGAAAAGTAAGAGAGATGGTCCAAGTTGGTGGCTAAAGTTTCAGTTGCAGCAGATTGGAAAAAGCGTGTTGGTGACTAAAATGGTTCACCAGAAAAAGAAACAAAGTCGTTACTGGTTAGCCCAAGGGTCAAGATCACAAACCCAATCCCAATTTCTCATCGAGAATAGTCATTTTTGTTTTTTTTTTATTTTTTATTTGAAGTGATTCAATATATTATTACTTTTGGATATCAATTAATAATGATATGAACTAACAATTGTTGATCAACGTTTTCTTAAAATTAACTATATATCGACAAGCAAAATTATCGCTTAAATAGAGAAATACTAACATTCTAGTGTAACTAAATCAATTATATCTTATTACATTACATTTCCAATTTTCACGGCCGTTTGAAATTTTATCGATTTTTAAATACTGTGGAAGTAGTTTGATTATTGATCGAGTCGAATTTATAATGAGGTGTGATCTTATTATATATATATAATATATATTACCATTTCTGTCCATTGAGATGAATTCAAGACGGTTTTCAGATATCTAACGGAAAAATATTTGAAACTTTAGTTTGTTAAGTTAACAAACCAATTTAAATGAGTTTTTAATAATTGATCTTGAGTTGAGTGCCAAATAAATTACTTCAATTTTCAACTTTAATAAAACTCGAACCGACAAAAATCTTAAAATTTTGAAGTATCAATTTTACAACTGACATGAAGCTTCTTTGTGTGGACTAGCTAGGGCACTTTTTGTTTATGATCTCAGCTTTGACCCTTCTACCTTCCAATATTGCTGAAGCAGCCAATTATTTGTTTATGATCAATTCTTTTATAATTATCAATATTTTTTTTTATTTACCAATTAAATTATTTATTATTGTATAGTTTAGGATCATTATTAGAGCGCATCTCCAATGCTAGATTTATATTGAGGTTTGAAGACAAAAACCTGGTTTATATGACCACATCACATTGAGAGGGGAAGGTTTTTGATGATGTGAAAAAAACTGTTCATGTTTATGAATCTGATATAAACCAAATTATATTTGCACATCACCCCACACATGACTTTTTAATTATTAATTATAAACTGATAGTGGGGTCCATAAAAAGTGGCTGAAGAGGTTTATGGATTGTGGAGAAAGGTTTATAAAATGGAGCAAGTCTCTTGTGAGACGGTCTCACGGATCTAAATCCGTGAGACGGACCTCCTTAGGGCTCCGTCTTGAGAACATGAACCATGAAAATAAATTTAAAAATAATAATGAACCATGAAGAAACAAAAATAAACCCTAAAAACATGAACCATGAAGAATAAACCCGAAAAACAAAAATAAACCCAAAAAATAAAAAATAAACCCTAAAAAAAACTAAAAATCCTAAAAACCCAAATCAATTAAAAATAAACCCAAAAAACAAAATAAACCCTAAAAAACAAATGTAAACCCTAAGAAAAATAAAATCTGAAAAAAAAAACCTTTTAAACTTTGTGTAAGGGCTCCGTCTCACGGATCTAAATCCGTGAGACCGTCTCACGCAAGTTTTTGCCTATAAAATGTGTGTAGTTTTTACTTTTGATGTGACACATAAAAAACTGTGCATAAGGTTTTTATGTGGTTTAGCACTGTAGATGCCCTTATATAGCTAGGGGTGTTCACAGTTTGATTTACCTGCCAAACCGAACCAAAATCGGAAATTCGGTTCGACCGAAAACCAAATCGAAAAATTCAGTTTGGTTTTCGGTGTGTCATTATAAGAATTTCAGTTTTCGTTTTTAGTGAAAATCAGATTGCTATTATTTTAGGAAGAGAGAACATAAGAAATTATTTAATTTTAGAGTTGCAACCAAAAAAAGGAAAAGAAAAATAATGTGGTAAAAAAGAAGAATGGAGCGTTATTACAACTTGGTGCTAATTTGGCAGTTATGGTGCATTGTGTGATAGCAGAAGCAATTACATGGCAGTACAACAACAGTACTTCATTTTTTTTTAATTTTTTTTGGTTATTCGAAAAATCGAACAAAAAACCGAAAAAGGTTCGATTTTTAACCGAACTAAATTGGGAGCTTCGGTTTGATTTTCGGTTACAGATTTTCATTAACCGAAATTTCGGTTAACCGTTTCGGTTTGGTTAAGCTTGGTTTGACCGAACGAACACCCCTATTCATATGGCTCTCACAATCACATGTCAACGTAAAGTGTACATTAACTGTGGCAAGGAATTCATATTTCGGGTTGAGTTCGGGTCAGATCGGGACCTTATGAAAGGATGTGGATCTATGTGGAGTGCCAACTGTTAGCATTTAATAGGGGTATATATGTCTTTTTTATTGGGGATAATATTTCCACAATAAGATTCATATGTCAAATTTAAAAAGTTAATTAGCTAAGGACAATTGTATGTTTGTTTCTTTCATTAACTTAGAAATAGATAAATTCAATCCAGCTTGAAGTTAAGTAGCTAGTAGCTCGTACTGAGCTATTTTCTATTCTTTTTGAGTTCGAATAAAAATTATAACCCCCTTGCCTTTTCTTTTATTAGTCTATGTGGTCCTCCATAATTAATCATGACATATTTATCTGGGCTTCATCATTAAATATATAATGTTCTCTACTCAAAGAAACCAAAATAAAATTATATAATAATATGTAGAACTAGTCAGATTTCAAAGAAAAACAAAAGGGATGAAATAAATAAATGTGTGCAAATTGCAAAGTATCTCTATTAAATATATGCACATGAATTTTCCCACCTTGTTTCTTTGAAACCAATCCAAGGAGAACGTTCCAAGATCTGAACAAAGCTTCTAAGGATCAGTGTTCTAAAAAATGTTAGGCGCTAGTCAAGCGGCAAACTGGGGTTTAGTGCCTAGGCGGAGCTTGGGCAGGGTTAGGCGGGACCTGGACGGGTTTAGATGGGGCGTAATGAAAAGGAAATGTAGGTGGATAAGAGAAGTTAGATGGGGACTAATCGGAGATAGACGGAGATTTTTAGAACAGTACTAAGGATTACAACCGATATATTTTGGAAGCAAAGGTTGCAAAGAGCTATTTAGGCCTAATTTTTCATGAGCCCTTTAGGATTTGGGCTGGGCTTTGTTGATTAGAGTTGCTATTTGAGAATTGAGATCCCATCAATGCTACATGGTGAAGTCCGTCCCAGGCTTGGCCTCATTGAGCAAGTCCAAGTCCATTCGGAAAATACCCGACCAACGAGTCCAATCAATCCATGCAACGGTTGAATTTTGAATTATACGAAATTATTGAAGACAGAAAGTTAAACACAAATAATATTACGTTATTCGATCATTTTGATTTCCATTTATTGATAAATCAAAAATTAAGTCGTGATTCGTAACAACAAGTTGAAATGGTAATTTTTATACCGTAGGGGTGACAAAATTGGTCCGTAAACATTTTACATAAAAATTTTATAATTTAAAACAACTCGTGAATAGAGTCATTTTTTCCGATCTTAAAATTGACATATGAGCGGGAAAATCGGGGGTTGATATGCCAGTCAGGTGACATTTTCCGGCAAAATATTCAATTTCCAATGAGAAAACGATTCAATTCTCGATTTTCTTTTTTTTTTTTCGTGGAAAACTTGATTTTTACCCAACCAATTCGCCACGTCAGTATTTACGAGATCAAAATTGCAATTTAGTCTACCAACACAAGTGAGTTCAAAGGTCTATTATTTATCTTATAAGTGGCTTGTGGGGAGTGGTGAAGTGGGATACTGAGGTTGCCATTGAATACAATAAGTTTTTCATTTTTTCTACCTCAAAATGCGATTACTTATGAAAATTTTAGGAAAATATATTATTCACCCACTTTTATTTAAAATAAAATAAAAATGAATTCGCTAATCATTATTACACATTTTTCTACATATTCCACTATTCATTCACTCACATATTTCTAACTATATCAATCATACACAATCATTATTACTTTTTGTCATTTTCATCTCATTAGGGAGGCCTCTAGTGGAAAAATATTTTCTCCAACAAAAATATACAACCTGAGAGGCCTCCCTAATGGCAAGCATTGTGCCTAAAAATCTGTTGCTCTCTTTCTAGGAAGTATTATGATTTCCTACTGGATTTCCATTAGTCTTTTTTCACTTCATCTGGATATATAACTGGAGTCCTAATCAGTACTAGATATGATTTTGGTTTGCCATGTAAAAATGATCCTTTATAATTTTATGGAAAGACATAAAAATGATGTTAATTGCTACATGCAAATGTCCAAAAAAGGGAGCCAGACTAGCTATATTGCTCCTACTTTGTGGCAAATCCATCAATCTTTGTGAACAAAAAGATGATCCCTAATGGTGAAGTTTGTGGACTAACATGCTACATTGCTATGACTCATTTTTGCACTTAATAGGAGCTAATGCAGAGTGGATTTTTCCACTTTCGTGATGTTATGAAAGACTATTATTATGTTTGTATACTCTTCTCTTTAAATGAATTTGGGCTTTGAGAGATGTTTTAAAAACCGGTCTGGTAAGCAAGTTGGTCTTGCTACAGGTTCACGATTCAATCGATCGGACCGGTTCAATTGGTTTAATCAAAATTTATTTTGTTTGTTATATTATATTAACAATAATGTAATGTATTTTAAAAATAAAAAATTAATATTTAAACAAGCAACTAAAAGATCTAATATAGCCCAAAATTCAAATAATTACATAAATATAACAAATGACCAAATTTAAATTATAAGTTTTTGTTAAAACTCCAAAAAAATAAAAAATAAATCAAAAATTGATTCAACCAGTTTGTATAGATTTTGGCGATTCTAACTGGTTCAACCACTAAAATGGTTTTTGGAGGCTAATCGGACTGGACCGGACCAACCACAGGTTCTAGTTCAACCAGACTGGTTTTTAAAACATAGCGAAACATGGTAAAATTCGATTAAAATTTTGAAAATAACTATTCTTGATTTTAGATCTCTCTGTCTCCTCACTCAGGAGTCAGGAGAATATGCTAAGAACATCTCTAACCTTGCGTTATGCAACTTAACCAAAAAAATATAAATAGAAATAAAGAAAATGGACAAATATAATGAAATCCGTACATGGTAATTTAATTATTGCAAATACAGTCTAGTTGGTGGAGGCAATTAAATTTATAAAGAAGATATATACATAAATCTAAAGCACTAAAATTTCTAAATCACTCTTTTAAGTAATGTCAATTCCCATCCTCAATAATCTTTAATAGACCTCACTTTAAAGTCTGCTTTGTGTTTAATTATTATTCAAAAGCAAGCCTAGCTATATGCTTTATCTAATCCACCCAAAAGAAAAGGAAAAAAAAAACAAAATAGAGTAGGAAAACGACAATATTGAACAAGAATAAAATCTGGGACAGCAAAAATTGAATGTGGTGGGATAGTTTTTTTTTTATTAGGAGTGTGGGCAGACCTAAGTATAACACACGCCCAATTATATAATATTGGGAAATGGAAATGCACACTTGGCCATTTGACAAAATAATTATATTATATTGCATGTATTATTTATTTATGTGTGGATTGTCCGAATGAGATAAGCAGTCAAGAAAAATGTTTTAGGTAAAAAATGTATGGGGATTTGATGGGTTTGACTTTTGTCAGAGAAATTTGCTTAACTCGGATTGAGTAGTTGTTTGACTAAATTTATTTAAATACTTAATTTATATTTTGTTACATGTTATGGAGTTTAATTATTTTTGAAATAATTTTTGATGAATGACTCAAGTACTTCAAGTAGCTAGAATACAATTAGTATTTCTTTCTTGATACAAGCAAGAAAATAGAGATACATAAGTATTCACATAACTAAATTTGATATTAATATATATCTATCCTTATTTTCAATTTTAATTTGTTGTCACCAAATAAAAGCAAATATACATCACATTTTTAATATTCCCTCCATCCCAAAAAATAGACCATCTTTCCTTTTTCGCCTCTCCCCAATTATAGGCTTGTTTCCTTTTGTTACTACATATATTTTTAGTATAAGATCGATCAAACAAATATGATCCAAATTTTTTGGATAACATACAACTTGAAATGATGTTTAGAAATGTAATCCTTGAGGTTGCGATTGGATATGAAAGAGATTTCATTTTCGTTCTGCTGGAATTTTTTTTTTGGCCAAACATGTTATTGTTTATGAATTTTTTAGAAAATATATTATTCTCTCACTTTCATTTTTTCTCATTTTTCTCTTACCAATCACATCTATACATTTTTTCATAAAAAACTAATCATTATTACACATTCTCCCATAAATTTTATTATTCATTCCCTTACATATTTCTAACTACCAGTCACATCCTATCATTATTTTTAAATCAAATCAACTTTCATCATTTTTTTTTTATCTCACATCCAATCACACTATCAAAATTCATCTTTTTTCTTCCAAATTTTTTTTTACCACTATTCTCTAACAAAATGAAAATTTTCAAAATGAAACCATATCCAATCGCGCCCTGCGCATTTTAACTCCGTTTGCATCCTAAAAATTTATATACAACCAATAAAATTTGTATTAGCCCATCTGTACAAAATCCATTGTCGTTCAAGTTGCTTGTTGTACAATTGCTCTATCATATTTGTGGTCTATTTTAGTTACAATCCACAACTGGTAATCACAATGGTATGAAAAGAATCATTAATAAAATTACTAGTTCTATTGTAACATGTTTTGGAGGATCTTATAGTTTTGGGCTTCATTTGAGTTTTTTGATGTATATACTTGGTTAACAGAGAGTTGCAGCCGCAAACCATTCTTACACTCAAACTTTGATACAAAATAGGTGAAAAATCTCTTGCTTCTCAATTTGTTAGTATGAATATTTGACAATACATTCCATACCTTTTTAAAAATCCGATCCTACCAACCACACATTGTCTGACCTATCTATCTGAAAGACAACTTTGGTTTTATTCCTCTAAATAGAGCATGGCCATAAGGGGGTAGATACCACTACTAGTTCTATTGTAACATGTTTTGGAGGATCTTATTGGTTGTATATATATATATATAAATCCGATCCTACCAACCACACATTGTCTGACCTATCTATCTGAAAGACAACTTTGGTTCTATCTGAAAGACAACTTTGGTTTTATTCCTCTCATTTGAGTTTTTTAATATATATATTTTGTTAACAAAGAGCTGCAGCCGCAAACCATTCTTACACTCAAACTTTGATACAAAATAGGTGGAAAATCTCTTGCTTTGTAACAAATGGTTATGGACCTCAATCTGTTAGTATGAATATTTGACAATACATTCCATACTTTTTTTAAAAATTCGATCCTTGTTTACCAACCACACATTGTCTAACCTATCTATCTGAAAGACAATTTTGGTTTTATTCCTCTAAATAGAGCATGACCATAGGGGGGTAGATACCACTACTATTTGTAGATTGTACAAAGATATCAGGTGTGAATATATAGGAGCAAGTCTGAAAGATTGAGAAATAGAACCATCTGATTTAATTTGTTCTCAAATAGTTGAAGGAATAAGCATTATTGGCGCAGAAGAATCACTAAATTGGGCTTTTATCAGGTCCAATGCTCCGAGCTTCCGGAATACAATGATACCTTCATAAAATTGATCGTTATGAGTGTTATGATGAATTTGATGGGAAGTATTTTATGAGGTGTTGTAACAATCAAGGGGTATATAGTTCATACATTATAAGTATAACTCAAATATTTTGACTCAATTTAGGAGAATCCGAGCTCGAAGAAATAAAATAAATCCAAGTGAATGAAAAGGAAAATGAATGCCATTAGGTTCTCTTTGGGATGATAAATGACCTACTAAACTCCGTGATTAGAGTATTACTTTCATATGGCGTAGTCATTGGTTCAAATCCAATAGTAGGTATAACTTATATTAGGTACCGAAATCAATATTATCTAATAAGTTTTTTGTCCCACCCTCTTCTATCAAGGGCATAGATTGATCTATTATGTGTTTACAGAAACAAAAAAGAAATTTTTTTATAAGAACCCTGATTATGTGGGGGGAAATCATTACATTGTTCTTGCAATGTTATTCTTTTTAGGGATAATTATAAAAAGTACCCATGAGGTTTGACTTAATTACAAAAAAACCCAGCTAACTTTAAAACTTACAAAAAGTACCTCTGAGGTTTGAAATATATTTCAAAATCCCCCTTCATATTTATAAAATCATTGCAGATTACCCCTTAATTTTAACACTAAATCAAACCTCAAGGGTACTTTTTATAAGTTTTAAAGTTAACTGGGTTTTTTTATAATTAGGCCAAACCTCGGGGGTACTTTTTGTAATTATCCCTTCTTTTTATGTACATTTTCTAATACTTTCTTTGAAAATCATATGATTAGAGTTGTCAAATGGATCAACCCAGCCTGATAAAAAGGTCTGGTCAATTTGCATTTTTTTAGGGCGAAATGAACCGAACCTATTCGGACGTGGCCTATTCGACCTGAAACACCGCGCCGGTCCGAATGGCCCCATATTTTTAGTGTATTTTCATGAATTGGGTTGGGCTGACCTCCAAAAATAATGGCCGAATCACTATTGGTCCGATCCATTTGAAAGCTCTACATATGATAAAGAGGAAATTACACAAAATACCATGATTTAAAAAAAAAAAGACAAAAATATCACCCCATCCCAAATCTACCCCACCCGGTCATAAACATGACAAATATACCACCTCCTCCGCCGCCAAGCTCGCCAGCCCATTCTTCACGTCGCTCACGGCATTCTCGTACGCGTGCTGGCAGACAATCAAACACTCCTTCGTCGAGACGTCAGTGGTCGGATCGTTTATCCGCTTCACTACCATGTGCGCCTTCAGTTTCTTAACGTCCTTTTCTTGCTGATCGGAGGGGATCGTGGAGATGGACGAAGCTGATTAGTCGAAATTTGATTGGGCATTGGTGGCGGGAATGAAAACGGTGATGCAGAGAAGCAATATTGCGGTAATGGCGGTGTGGAAGGAAATCATTTTTTTTAGTTTCTTAATTCTCGTTTAATTTCAAATTAAAGGACTATATATAGGGATTGAAATTACGAAGAAATGGAAATGGTTTCTGTTAACACAAATAAAAAATAAAAATTGAGAGGGATGGGCATGGAAAAATCACAGGGTTTGTGATTTGAAGTTTTTCGTTTGTTTCTATGTTGTTTCGAAGTTGTTTCTTTTATGTTTCTTTTATTTTTTTTATATATTTTCCATTTATTTTGTTTTTTTTATTTGTTGTGTATCTTTTTTTTTATTTCTTTTGTAATGAATGTGGGACTTTTTGTTGCTTGTTATGCCAATCACTTTATTGTTGGGAAGACTATGAACGTCGAAGCGTTCGAGATAGAGAATGAACAAGTAAGGCTCAGTTATCTACTTCACAATCATGCTAAGTTGAAGCTGCAAAATGGTGATGACGATGACAATGACATTGAGATTCTACCTCCACTTCCTAATGATTTTAGAGAATTATTGTTACGTAAATCTTTAATGATGGTGTAATCAGTTGAAACACGTGAGAAACATAAATGAAACATGTAAGAAATAATTGTGAGACAGGGGATCATGTGATAAATGTTTGTAGTAAATTAGCACAGTCTAATGAGTCTTGTGTTTTAGAGTGAGCTTGTATGCATTCGAAACTTGGAAATGTTGAAACTTTTAAGAGCTCATATTTAAACTCAATCCAATCTTAGACTCATTCCTAGAACCATTAATTCCATTCTTGCAGTCAATTTTAATATGTTTATGCCCTACATTAAAAGCTTATATCACCATGTCCATGGTACGTACAGTAACATTCACCCTTATATAAAATCTTCTGTATTTGTGCATCGAAGCCCTCTTCGTTAAGAGTGATTTGTGCGTAATGACACATAGAATAATATTTTTATCTAAATTCTGAAAACTTGAAATTGAATCCATAATTTATAAGTTTTTTCTTTGTTTGATAGAAAAATACAAAAGCCCTATCGAAAACATAAAATAATCTAATAGTAGGCCAAACCAGAGAAAGCTATTGTAAAATCATCTTATTGTATATAAGAAAACATAGTCTTAAACTTTTACAAAAATAAAATATTTTGTTGGGTCTAATAACTAGGGATTATAAGTGTCCCTCCAACGAAAAGGACCAACGTCTCCAGCTCCACCATGAGTTGATGGCACTCCAGCTCCACCACAAGCTGACGACTCTCCATCTCCACCTCCACCACGAGCTGACAGCTCTCCAGCTCCACCACGAGTTGGCGGATCTCCAGCTCCACCAATATTAGTTGATGGCTCTCCAATTTCAATAGTAGATGGATACTGAGCCTGTGGAGGAAAATACTTATATAGTTCATGAAAATGAAAACCACTTCCACTACTACTAGATGGATCCTGATGAGCCTGTGGAGGAAAATAGGTAATTTGGCTAGTAAACTGATCAATACTTCCAGCAGACGGATACTGAGCATGAGGAGGGGGAAAATATTGACTAGATGTTCACTTGGTTTTATACCATTGATTTGGGCTTCCGATACTAGAGTTCTGTGTTGTTTTTGAGTATTTTGAGTCGTTTTTGTTATATCTCATAGGTTAGGCATTAATTTCCATTGTTTCGAGTCATTTGAGGGGTCAAGCCATGTTGAGAGCTAATTATATCGAGTTTATAGTCATATTAATGAATCGTGTATCAAAAGAAGTACGAACGAACAAACAACGAGAGATTGATTTGAAGAAAAGTCCAAATGCGTCTGGAATTTCTAGCACTGGCAGGGTTTCGTATTTTGGTCATAACTCTCTCTACAAAATTGATATTGAGTTGATTCAAGTGTCTATAGAAAGCTAAGAGATAGGGCTACAACTTTGATGAAGGACGGAAAACCAAATTCGGACGTTTGGGTGGCGCTACAGCGCCAAAAAGACGCGCTGCAGCGCACAGCGGAAATCCGAACAGCGGCCGGGCGCTGCAGCGCTCAAGACCCGGCGCTGCAGCGCCCGGAACAGAAAAAAAATATCGAGTTGGGCGCCGCAGCGCCCATGCGCTGGCGCCCAGCGCCCCGTGCGATAAATGGCACGTAATTGTTGGGCGCCGCAGCGCCATGCCTTGCCGCTGGCCAGCCCGCCGCCGGGGCGGAAAATCCTATGTTCACCTACCCCTTTCTTGAACTTTTGTGTACTATAAATACCATCCTTGGGGCTTGAAATTGGGGCATCTTGGAACCCTTGGAAGACAATAAAAACAGCTACAAGACAAGGAAGAAGGATTTGAGCACTTTGAGAAGAATTTGGAGAAGAAGATTGGAGGCTTCTATCATCTAGAAATAGAGAAGATCCCTCAACTCTTGTTCTTATTTTGTTGCTTTCTTCATATCTTGTAAGATGTATTGTTGTATTTTCTTGGATTCATTTTCTTTAATTATGAGCTAAACTCTATACTTCTAGAGGATTGATGTAATCTATGTTTGAACTTATGTTTTGAGATTGTGGTTTGTCAATCTAGATCTATCAATTTATTTGTGCTATTTGGATCTATTGCTTCTAAATTACTTGATCAATAATTTAGATTGTTTGGTGTATTTGATTTGACACTTGAGAGAGGTAATTGAATACATGACTTTGGAATAGCATAACCTAGGATTTCATAGAATTGAGAGATTTGTGAATCCTTTGAAGTCATTTATCAAGATTCATAGCTTTTATTGAGATTTTGATTGGTGATTTTTATAGAGATATTGATTTCCCAATTGAATCTAAAATCATTGACACTTGAGAAAGGGAATGATTATTGTAGAAATCTTGACTTATAAATTGATAATTGATGATTGATAAACCATATTGACAACATAAGAGATAACTAGATTCATCACACCTCTAGAATTCATTCTCCCATAGATTTAGATGTTTATATTTTGATTAGTTATATCTAGTTGTTTTTATTTATAAATTGAGACATACATCTATTATTGATCTGTCAAATATAGCATAGGTAATTTATACTTGGTACTTATACACGCATTCCCTGTGGATACGACAACCCTACTCATATCACTATATTAAAACTTGACACCGTAGACTTGCGGTTAGAAAAATCTCTAACAAGTTTTTGGCGCCGTTGCCGGGGAATGTGTTTTGTATGATATCAAGGTTGATTGCCTAGTTGTAATTTGACTATTTTTTTTTTTTTTTTTTTCTTTTCTTTTTTAATTTGGTGTAATTTTTTAGGCACATCGTTGGATGGAATTCTAATGTATGCATATACGTGGCAACCGATGATGCTTTTTGTGATTTTTGGAAGTCAAAGTGTGAACCATTTTGTTCCTTATTATCCACCTCAAGAAAATGTATGGACACAAAATATGGCAAATCATGAAACATTTCATCAGCCACAAGAACAATTGTCTAGCTTGGAAGAAATACTTTATCAATTTCTGGATGATTGTGAGGTAAGAAGACGACAAGATGAGATAAAACGTCAGTCCGAGTTGGAAAAGAATCTTGCTGAGTTTATCGAAGAGTGTAAGATAAGAAATCGAGAAAGTGATGATAGATTACTACAAACCGAGGCAAGCATTCAACAAATTGAGATTACATGTCAAACTATGTCAAAGTTACTCCAACAAATGATTGACCAACTTAATAATGAAGAGTCGTCATCATTCTTAGGACCTGGTGAAATAGAAAATCATGAACATGAATTGCCCATTATGAAAAAGGTGGACGTCCTTCAAAATTTGGAGGATACTTTTGAAGAGTGCAATCCGATCTTACAAGAGGAGGAGCCACATCAAATTAACTCAGGGAGTATCTCTATCTCTCACTCAATTGAAAATCCTCATATTGACAAAAATATGTGCACTCTAGATGTAAGCTTTAATACAAATGTATCAAATTTTAAGAAGCATACACTTGAAGGAACAATGTTTGAAAATGGTGATGAATTAACATGTTCTCTGATTTCATGATATTTAATGTGAGTAAAGATAGAAATATCTTTACTATGATTGATAAACCATTTATCATCATTAGGAACACATTTGATTTCCAAAAGACCATCAATATTGTGATCCTTAATCATCCACGTCTTTCATACACTGAAGGATCACCTATATTATTGGAAAATACAAAGGCGTGGCATGACCGACACTTATTTTTGGATCCTGGTTGTAAAAACAAAAGTCGGCTAAAGACTTTAAATTTAGCGCTTCTTGGGAGGCAACCCAAGCCCCTTTTATTGCTTTCTTAGTTTTAATTTAGTTTAGTAGTTGTTTTTGTTTTTTCTAAGTTTTTGCATTATTAGTAGTAAGTTGCATCACATTTCACCCATCTTATTTGTGCAAATCCCACATATCTCACTCCATCGTCACAACGGAGCACTTTAACACCACACACACATTCTTCATCTCATTCACTCATTATTTGGTAAGTTTGCAACTTCCAAAACCCCACCTCATGGTTTTCCCCATCTTGTGATTTTTGGTGTGATTGGATTGTAGAAGTCTTTAGGATAATTGTGTTGACGTATGGATTTTGGATTGGTTGATCATGCTGGGACTCAGGTTTGGTGTTGAATTTTGGGATTGAATTGAGTTATCCATTGCATTTACTATCTTTGCCCAAATTCATGCATATGAGGTGTTTGATGAAATGCCCCAATGACAGTTTCACATTGTTTAGTGCTATTTTGCATCTCCATGCTTATCTTTTTGACATAGCACTATATTTTCTACTTGGGTGCATTTTGTATGTGCTGTGATTTTTGATTTCTCACCCATAACCAAGTTCCTTGGTTCCACGAGTTTTGTTTTCTTGACTACCTTGCTAGGTTGCAAAGATGCGAAGCCAAAAAGGGGTCGGGCTAAGGCGAAAGGAAAGAACAAGACCACACCTCGGAGCATACAACGCCCACGATATTGTGCGCTAGGATGCATTTTGAGCTTATACGAGACACCTCATACACGTAGTGGTATCACATGACTTAAGGAGCCTTCGCTCCTCGGCTACCAAGAAAGTCCTTTTTCCCACCTCTCCATTGGGGACAATGTCGTTTTAAGTTTGGGGGGGTGCAGTCAGTTTTTATTCATCGAGTCGGGTCTTGAGTGAAAAAAAAAACGAAAAAAAAAAATTAAAATTGAGTTGAGTCGAGTCGGGTAGTTTGTTGAACTATAGAACTACATGACTAAGTAGATTTGTTGATTGCGAGTTGAACTGTCACGAAAGCATGCTTTAAAGTGGTGATCTATATTTTGCTTCATTGATTTCATATTCATGCATAATTCTGTTAACTTATTTGAAAATGATTAATGAAGTCAAGTGTTTCTTGTATGATCCCACCGGATTCTAGAACTTGTTTGATCACTAATTGAGGCGAAATTCTAGGTGAAATAACATAAGGAAATGATTTAGGCCATCTTTGAATAAAAGCTAGAGCTAAAATGACTACCTTTGTACGATATAATTTCACTAGTGTCCCCTTTTGAGCCTATTAAACCTTTTCTTTGGCAACCAATTGTTTTTACCTTGAGCTTACATGTGAAAATCCTAATTACCCATCACTCATACACACAAAATGATTGAAGGTTGAGGAGGATGTAATAAGTAAGGTAGATGTTCATTCGCATGAAGTTGCCGAGAAAAAGAAATAATGAAACCCCATGTGTTAAAATATGCAAAAGACCAAGTTTGGGGGTCTCGAAAAAAAAAAAAATTAAAAAATTTGTGTTGAAAATAGAGGCTCGTAGAGGGAGAATAATTGAAAATTCAACAAAAGTGAAGGTAGCCATTTTGTTTGGCAATTGGTGATTTGAAGAGGTAATTGTGTGTTTGGGTGAATTGAGCCACTTAATCCTAAATTTTCCTACCCGACCCTAAGCCACATTACAAGCTTTGGAAGCCCTATTGATCCATGTGTTATATTAGCCTACATTAGTGGAGATTAGTGTGAATAACAAGCCTATGGAATCCGGTGAGTCGATATCTTTTGATACTTAGAAGTGGATCATCTTGATAACGTTTGATTGCGTAAATCAATTTGAATAATGAAAACGGAATTTTCATGAATATTCAACACTTTTGATCACAATGTTAAAATGCATGCTTGATTGATAGTGAAATGAGTTTTAGACAAATCTTATTGGTTTATGGAGTTTTGTAGTTGTGTGTGTTGTTGTATTGTTATGTCTTGTATTTTTCATTTGAGAGTTGTAATTGCTTGAGGACAAGCAATATTCTAAGTTTGGGGGTATTTGTTCACTTGGTTTTATACCATTGATTTGGGCTTCCGATACTAGAGTTCTGTGTTGTTTTTGAGTATTTTGAGTCGTTTTTGTTATATCTCATAGGTTAGGCATTAATTTCCATTGTTTCGAGTCATTTGAGGGGTCAAGCCATGTTGAGAGCTAATTATATCGAGTTTATAGTCATATTAATGAATCGTGTATCAAAAGAAGTACGAACGAACAAACAACGAGAGATTGATTTGAAGAAAAGTCCAAATGCGTCTGGAATTTCTAGCACTGGCAGGGTTTCGTATTTTGGTCATAACTCTCTCTACAAAATTAATATTGAGTTGATTCAAGTGGCTATAGAAAGCTAAGAGATAGGGCTACAACTTTGATGAAGGACGGAAAACCAAATTCGGACATTTGGGTGGCGCTACAACGCCAAAAAGACGCGCTGCAGCGCACAGCGGAAATCCGAACAGCGGCCGGGGCGCTGCAGCGCCCAAGACCCGGCGCTGCAGCGCCCGGAACAGAAAAAAAATATCGAGTTGGGCGCCGCAGCGCCCATGCGCGGGCGCCGCAGCGCCCGTGCGATAAAATGGCACGTAATTGCTGGGCGCCGCAGCACCCATGCGCGGGCGCCGCAGCGCCCGGGGGCGGAAAATCCTATGTTCACCTACCCCTTTCTTGAACTTTTGTGTACTATAAATACCATCCTTGGGGCTTGAAATTGGGGCATCTTGGAACCCTTGGAAGACAATAAAAACAGCTACAAGACAAGGAAGAAGGATTTGAGCACTTTGAGAAGAATTTGGAGAAGAAGATTGGAGGCTTCTATCATCTAGAAATAGAGAAGATCCCTCAACTCTTGTTCTTATTTTGTTGCTTTCTTCATATCTTGTAAGATGTATTGTTGTATTTTCTTGGATTCATTTTCTTTAATTATGAGCTAAACTCTATACTTCTAGAGGATTGATGTAATCTATGTTTGAACTTATGTTTTGAGATTGTGGTTTGTCAATCTAGATCTATCAATTTATTTGTGCTATTTGGATCTATTGCTTCTAAATTACTTGATCAATAATTTAGATTGTTTGGTGTATTTGATTTGACACTTGAGAGAGGTAATTGAATACATGACTTTGGAATAGCATAACCTAGGATTTCATAGAATTGAGAGATTTGTGAATCCTTTGAAGTCATTTATCAAGATTCATAGCTTTTATTGAGATTTTGATTGGTGATTTTTATAGAGATATTGATTTCCCAATTGAATCTAAAATCATTGACACTTGAGAAAGGGAATGATTATTGTAGAAATCTTGACTTATAAATTGATAATTGATGATTGATAAACCATATTGACAACATAAGGGATAACTAGATTCATCACACCTCTAGAATTCATTCTCCCATAGATTTAGATGTTTATATTTTGATTAGTTATATCTAGTTGTTTTTATTTATAAATTGAGACATACATCTATTATTGATCTGTCAAATATAGCATAGGTAATTTATACTTGGTACTTATACACGCATTCCCTGTGGATACGACAACCCTACTCATATCACTATATTAAAACTTGACACCGTAGACTTGCGGTTAGAAAAATCTCTAACACTAGAATTATGATCAGTTCCAATTGAAAGATGAGTTTGTGGAGGGACATCATCATAGTATTGGCCAGGAAATGGAGAAGGCCCAATCATCCCCATTGCTGGTGCATATGATGGTCCAGGAGAAATATCCTGAGAAAACATACTCGAACCAGGTGCACTGGAGAAGTTTGGAGTATTCAGTTGCTGAAATGGCAATGATGAGCTTGATGCTCCATTTTTCAACTCCTCAATACGATTTTTCACTTTCGAATTGAAATTTTGAAAAAATGTTATCCATTCATTCACTTGTTCTTTGTTCAAGCTCTCGATAGGGGTTTGCTCCCACCACCCTTTCTCTCGAGTTTTATCAACCTCATCTAACTGTTTCTCATGTTCTTTTATTTTTTCTTTCTCATCTAGCACCTCGTCCAACTGCCTGTTGAGGTGTTCAATTCTGGCTCGTCTGTTGGCCTCAACAACTCTATCTTGTTCATCAATTTGCGGCTGATTTGGATTTCTGTATCTTTCGATTACGGATTCCATGGATGGATGCCAAAATGAGAATGGATTATTAGTAGGAGAGAATATTATTATTCCTACGTCTGCACCACAAAGTGTGCTAAGTTCGCTAGCCTTTTTATATAGACCTTGGCGACGTTTTGAAAATGTTGCATAAAGGTCGTCATGGCTTTCAATTCGTTGGATAGGGATTCTTTGACGACCCCTTGATTGCATGCCAGCCATGATAAAAATTTGAATGAATAATATGAAGAGGAATTGGAAGAAATCGGAAGCAAGTTTGTACTTTATAGGGGAAAAGATAATAGATGAGAGTGAGTTGAGTTTAAATGTCTTATTTGCAATAGAATTTATAGTAGAGAGTAGTCCACTAAAGTCAAATTTCTCGAGTAATACGATTCATTCCTATTTTAGCTTTTTTGGAAAATTATGTTATGTAATAGGCATAAATGTTGAATATCGTTGCAATATAAAAAATCTCTTGTGGGGTTGACAAAACTTTAAAACTTCATTTGAGATCTTATTATATGAAAAAATTACAAGATATATTTGTAAAATATTTGTTAAGATTAACTTGATTGGATTTTAAGTTTTAACATTTATGTGAATTGGTCAAACATGTAATTTTCTTATACTAGAAAACATATGTAATATTTATTACTCCTCGGATTTGATGTCGATTTTTCAAATTGTATGTTGTACATAGTTAATACAGTCAACAATATAATTATAAAATCTGATTTTAGTTTTTTCAACAAAAATCTAATTTTAGATATTTGAATCTATCCTAATTCTTAGAGTCAAAGTAATAGGTGCATAATAATGTGATAAAAATGACCAATTAAATGCAGACAATTCATAGTTCATAATATCTTCATGAATAGAGTTCTAATTTCTCAAGCTACCAAAGCAAATAAATTAACATGTTTGGCTATATCACAACAATAAACAATGAAAAAGTTAATGATATTCCTATTAATATTAATGGATAATAAAAATGACTCTTTTTAGCAATGCAATTATTATTCAAGGCATGAAAATAATATTTTCTCAATCTCCATATTATAATAGAATCCTCACAGAATTTCCATAAAATGAACAGAAATTTTATGGAAAATAAACTTTCAAAAAGAAATTAACTAACTACAATTTTGTTTTGCACGTGGTTTATGAAATACTCTATATGATCGATGGAAGGAAAAACATATATATATATATATATATATATTTATTTTATAATATATATTATTTTAGAACATCCCTTCAAATTATGTGTGTATATGAAATTTGACGTTTTGCATAATATTCTTATTAATATTAATGGATAATAAAAATGACTCTTTTTAATAATGCAATTATTATTCAAGGCATGAAAATAATATTTTATCAATCTCCATATTATAATAGAATCCTCACTGAATTTTCATAAAATGAACATAAATTTTATGGAAAATAAACTTTCAAAAAGAAATTAACTAACTACAATTTTGTCTTGCACGCGATTTATGAAATACTCTATATGATCGATGGAAGAAAAATCATATATATATATATATATATATTATTTTAGAACATCCCTTCAAATTATGTGTATATATGAAAATTGACCTTTTTTTGTATATTTCTTCACTTATTTTGCGTATTTCTTAAATGAGCAAATTTAATATTTCAAAGCTCCAAATCAATATTAAAACTAAATTTTTTTAAATCTAGTCATGTAATCATGTTGCAATTTCTCCATCATCTAGCAATTTACATCTACTAAGAAAAAATATGAAATAAGATAGATGATTAGTAAACAAAAATGACAAGATTATAAATAGGGAATTAAAGAACAATTATCTCACTGGTGATTGAGCCATTGCAGTAAAAACGCGAATACGTAAATGTATAAGCTACTCTGATTTTCCATTATTTGAAGCTATTGACCACTTCAAAAAATGACTTTGAATATATGTTTAGCGATAACACTATATTATCTTGTATATGTGAGACACAAGATAAACGAATATATATAGAGGTCATGCTTCATTTGTTTTGGACTTGATAATACGTTTTCAATTCATATATGGATGATGCAATGATTGTAATCGTTAAATGACAGTAATGTGTAATAAAATTTTATAAAAAACTATAGCGCGTTGACCATTATATTTGGAAAGTAATACACATTTTTTATTTATTCACGGAAAGTATTATTGTTACAAAAAGATTATACCTTTATTACACAATTGTAACAATATGGCATTCATAAAGATTATTTTATTATTAAAAAGTTACATTTTTTGGAAGTCTAATTTCTTTAAGTATTGTAATATAATTCGTACAACAAAGTTAATTTCTAGATTTTATGTAAAAACTTCATGAATTGGTTTTATTTGTACTTTTCATTTTCAATTCCTCATACCTAATGTTCATGTTCATTTTATAGTTGAGTAAATTTCATTTTGGACTTAAATATTGTGGACAATGTAACAAATACAATTTTAAATTAGTAATATTTTCGGAGAGGAATATTCATCCTAGAGTGAAATTACAGAATTTTGCAGTTGCAAATACTAGAATCACACGAACCCATCGCACATCGTAAAATCAAGTCAAGATTTCAAGGTAAACAAAAGGGATAATTTCACTATTAGTACCCAAAGTTTACACTTTTGGTACCCAATGTTCCCACTTAATCAATTTTGGTACCTGACATTTTTCCGTTTGATCACTTTAACTATAGTCCGTTAATTTTTCGTCCAAAAAAAATGGTTCACTTGCTGTAGCAGGTCGATTCCTGTTAAAATAAGTGAAAAGGCCCATTTGTTCTTCATTTATGCTTGTTGGTCTTCATTAGAAACCTCAAAACCAATATAACTCGATTAAAACTAAAAAAGTCTTCAATCCAATTGCTCCCAAATGACTTTAAGTTAGGATTACAACCATAGAATACAAAAAGAATACATAGAAAAAAAAACTACTTCAAGGCAGCTCATCATATAAGAGAACATTTTCATGTCAAATGAACTCATTCTCATGCTCATTTTTCTGGAGAGCACCTCAGTAAACTCGTCATTCATTTGGTTAGAAACTAATCTCCATGATTCTTCTTTTCATATGCTTTCTTTACATTTGCTAAAGCCCAACGAAGAAATCCAATCACCATCTTGATTTTACCATTATCTTTTAGGCCTTCCACAAGGTAATTTGTAACTAATAAACTCATGCAGTGTTTTGTAACTTAACATAAAATCCTGAATAGACCACGAGGAGCGCCCAAATCACACATCGGTTTTTGTAGTATACCACTTCTCAAAGAATATAGCATACATGGATTGCATCCTTCATAGCGTTTTCTAGCCATTGAAGCTCGACCTCCAAATTCAAAAGCTCTTATTGCCCGATTAAAATTGTGAATCAAGGATTAATTCTATATAAGCATTTTGAATCAAGGATTAATTCAAGATAGGCATACCTATTGAAATAATAATTTAGAGGAAATTTGATGAATTTGCGCTCAAATAAACTTTGAAAAACTTGAAATTTGGGGGAAATCAGCTGAAAGGTAAATGGTTATGTTGTTGATTGGATAATTAGGGCTCATTCTAGTTGTCATCTGCTATAAGAGTTGAAACATTTGTTTTGGACAGAAAATTAACGAATTGTAGTTAAAGTGATCAAATGGGAAAACATTGGGTACCAAAACTATTTAAATGGGAACATGATATCAAAAGCAAAAATGTGGTAAACTTTGGGACAAAAAGTGAAATTATCCCTAAACAAAACAACAATATGAGAATATTAAGAAGTATGACGAATATAGAAACAAAAAAGTTCAACAAGTAAAATCTACAGGTTCATATTTATACTTGAAGAACCACATTCGATAATTGTTTGTCATTTGAGTCTCAAATTGTAGGTAAATGGACCAATCCACTGACATAAAGGAAACATACTTTCCACCCTATCCCCACACTAATCCACATACAGTACTTGAAATTCGCAATATCACTTCGATTTCAACCGCACCGTTCAAAAATTGAAACATAACTTCAATTTCAACTACATCCTTCAAACCCCATCTTCATTCGCAAAGGGTTTAATTTTCACAATTGCCATCAAAACAAGCAAAGAACTAGGATCAACAAAATTAAAAATCCAATTAATTACCGCTTTTTTGGTAGCCAGGGCTAAAAATTTTAGTTTGGGGCTTTTTTCTCACAAGCTTCTACTAAGGCCTTATGAATGGCGCGCGCTGGTCACTGGCGGCGGCAACGACATGTGGGCAGACGGGCGGGCTTGAGATAACGACATTAAGAGCATGAGATGCAAGTTGAGATAGAGAAGAGAAATATGAGTCGGAGAATAGAGTCGAGACATGAGAGAGAACTGAGAAGAGAGTATGTTGTCCTCTGCCGGTAAATACTTTTTTGTTATGTTTATTTTTATATCTAACTAAATAAATAATATATTCAAAAAAATTAAAATTTATTTTATTTAGATTTTTCCAATAATGGAAATTGACAAAGTGTATATATAATAAAATGGATTTATTTACTTTTTTAATAGTAAAAATTATCCCTGTATAATGCCCAAGAAATAAATAGCACCTAAAATTTTGTACCCAATAATGATGAGAGTTTTTTTTTTATATGAGTCGAGATGATTTTAAATATCAACAACTAGGAAACTAAGATTATCTAATAAAAAGATTAACTCTTTCACAACCAATTTCTTTACTCATAAAAACTTCATAAATCGTATTTTTAGTAACGACTATTTCATATTCTTATTAAATTTTTGTTATTACAAGTCAATTTTCTTGCGAGTTATATTTGATTGTTTTTTGAAATGAAATAAAATAAAATTTTGATATAAAAAAATTACAACTCTCAACACTTTACTAAAATAAAATTGATAAGTTCACTGAAGGTGCTAGTTATACCATGAAATAAAGAATTAATAAAAAATACATGTAGACTTCGGTTAACTGTTGTTAAAATTATTGTCTTTAGGAAAACAATGACGCTGATTACAAAGGTGTAACCAACTGTTGACGTAAGGATGATTAAATATTGTATTTAAAAAAAATAAGGCGCTAATCAACAACGGTTTACAAAAACATTGTTGAAGATCCGTGAAACCTGTTGTCTAAAAATAAAAACACTGTTAATAGGCAACGCTTCAAGAAACTATTGTCTTAGGCTCGACTTAACTGTTGTCTTTAACAAAACAATCCTCTAATAGACAACACTGTAACGAAACGCCGTTGTTAATACTTCCAAGGACAACGATTTAGCTAAAATCCGTTGTTTTTTGAGTGTTGTTGTTCAACATTTTTCTTGTAGTGTTATTGAGAGTATTAAAATACTCCCTCCGTCCCAATTATATAGTCCAATTAGACTTTTCACACAGATTAAGAAAAAGTATTGGAAATTACAAATGTGTAAAAAAATTACTTGAGTTACCCTCATTTAATGAATAGTGTAAATTACAAAATGCATATTAAATAGGGTCATAATAGTAAAAGAATGGAAAAAGTACTATGAAATAGGGAAAGTGGACTATATATTTGGGACATCCCAAAAAGGAATACTGGACTATATAATTGGGACAGAGGGAATATACAACAATATACTAATTTACCCCTATTTAATTCACTTATGTTATAATGGAGGCTTGAGATTAATAATGATCTACCACCATTTAATGCAAGGGCAAAATATGAAGGATATGGAAAAAATTATAATCTTAATTACATTTATTATGTTTTTTAATATGTGTGAATTGTTCTACTTGTCTATCTTTGTGGGACGGATGGAGTATTTTTTGTATGCTATACACATTTTCCAATAGATTATTGTAAACACATTTTCCCATAACATATTTTTGGATAACCAAAAAAAAAAGAAGAAGCAAATTAAACAAAGCCTTTTGACATGATTGAGAAGTTCCATTAGTGTAATTTTAAACTAAGATAAGTGATGAACCACTAGTTCTACCTTGATAATGACCATGATGTATTTCAAGAAAAAATATCGACTAGATTCATTAGCACGCACGCATAAGTGTGCGTTGAAGACTCATATATGTATATAACTTAATTTTTTTAAAAACTAAATCCAATTAGGTCCAATTCACACATAATGGGTATATCCAAAAGTTGATTTAATATAGTTAATATATAATCTTATCTTTGAATAATGAAAACTTGTGGACATTGCTGCCACTAATAAAGTTTGTGGAATACATTTTAAATGAAGTCCACAATCCATTTCTTGCAACTAGGTCATGATAAATATTACACAACAGTTGGTAATTTGGTATCATATATTATCTACTTATCAACCATTGTCTTAGGTATAAACTTTCATGGTACTCTCTCTCTCTCTCTCTCTCTCTCTCTCTCTCTCTCTCTCTCTCTCTCTCTCTCTCTCTCTCTCTCTCTCTCTCTCTCTCTCTCTCTCTCTCTCTCTCTCTCTCTCTCTCTCTCTCTCTCTCTCTCTCTCTCTCTCTCTCTCTCTCTCTCTCTCTGGTATAAACTTTCATGGTACTCTCTCTCTCTCTCTCTCAAACTTTCATGGTACTCCCCCTCTCTCCTTTTATCATAAATAAAAAAAAAATATTGATTAGTCAAGAATATCAGCACATATGGTTTCAGGAATTTTGTCTTTTTATACTTCAATTCCTATTCTACATGACCAATGGCGTAGCCAGGAAAATTTACGAGGTGGGCCGATACACAAAATTGGGATAGACCAAATAAAAAATTAATAGAAAAACCATATAAATTTTAACTAAAAAATTTTTTTAAAAAAATTTACCTTATAAAACTTTTTTAAAAAAAAAATGGGGGGGGAGGGGGCAGGGCCCAGGTTGGCCCCCCCTCCCTCCGCCAGACTACATCACAAATGCATGCATGACACTAGAGTCTATATATATACTTGCAATTGTTGTGCATATGTAAAGTACAATACAATATAAAAATTCCAATTAAAACAAAAAAATTAAACTATTATTTATTACTAAAAAATCATTAGCTGAGAGGTGGCAATCTCTGACAAGACACGAATCCAATCCAAAGTTAATGAAAGAGATCTGAATCCGAATCCGGATCCGAATCTGAACACGAACACGGATAAGACAAATTTGACACGACTTGACCAATTTGTCTTCATACATAATATCTTATATTTTATTTAATTCTTTCATGCATTTTGAACATAAATCGAAATCGTGGGGAATCTAAACACGAACACGACTCGATGACCAATGTGATTTTAATACAACAACAGAAATCAATATTCATTTATCAAGAAAAACTCTTAGTCATTAAAATTTATCTTCCCATACGGGAGATTGCTCCGTATATTGTTTTGAGAATCAAAACCTAAATATAATTTAAGTTTATATTTTTTATTTTTAAATAAGGGAGAATTTTTTAAGTACCCATTATGGATAGTGGATATTTTTTTCTACCCATAGACATAAGAAAACTATTTTCTACCCAATTTGATGAAAATGCCCCTCCTTTAATTTGAAGATTTTGAATTTTGAAATTGATGCAATTAATGCTTTCCTTGAAAATCGTGTACACTTCTCTCCAAATACACACACACACCTATGTATAAAATCGTATACCCATATCGTGCCAACCCCCATGTACATATACATAAAAAAGGCACGAAACGAAAATAGAACTACAAAATTTGGCACGGTTACTAGCACGATATATCGTGCCTAATTTTAACCGAGGCATGATATATCGTGCCCTATTTAAAATTGCTGAGGCACGATATCGTGCCTAATTTTTACTAAGGCACGATATATCGTGCACAGTGCATCTTAGATTCAGAAATTTTCACAAGAAATTTCACATATCTTGTAAATATATTGGTCTTGAACAATTTAGACAAGATTAAGTAACTAAGAGGAGAAGCAACATTACCTTGTTATTCGATTTTTTGGTGCGATTTTGGTTACGAAAGACCACAAAAAGAACTTCTTGATATTTTGTGAAGAATAAGAAGAGAAAAAAAAAAAATAAAGAGCAAATGGGGAAGAATCGTATGTATGTATGTATTTAACAAGAGAGAGAAAAAACAATTTACCTACTTTAAATGCTTGCATTTAAAGCCTCAAGGGTATTGTGATAAAAGAACCTCAAAAGTTGGTAGAAAACTATATTTTTTTATGGGAGAATTTTTTAAGTACCCATTATGGATAGTGGGTATTCTTTTCTACCCATAGACATAAGAAAACTATTTTCAACTCAATTTGACAAAAATGCCCCTCCTTTAATTTGAAGATTTTGAATTTTGAAATTGATGCAATTAATGCATTCCTTGAAAATCGTGTATACTTTTCCCCAAATACACACACCTATATATAAAATCGTATGCCCATATTGTGCCCTATAGTGCCCATATCGTGCCAATCCACATGTACATATACATAAAAGAGGCACGATATATCGTGCCTAATTTTAACTAAGGCACGAAATATATCGTGGCTAATTTTAACTGAGACACGAAATATATCGTGCCTAATTTTAACTGAGGCACGAAATATATATCGTGCCTAATTTTAACTGAGGCACGAAATATATCGTGCCTTTTTTATGTATACGTACATATTCTAAAAAATTGTTAGGAATTTTATTGTTTAGATTTTGATGAATGCCATGTAAAACTTAGAATAGAAAGTTGGCACCCCAATTTTTGCTGTAAAATGTATTGTAACAATTAGAGCTGGCCAAGTTGAATTAAGTCACCTACGCCTTAACATGCAAAAGACAAATCAAGACTGAAGGAAGACTCACATTGCGAGAGACAAATGAGTATGGCAAAGAAGAGTAGACAGAAACTCTCTTCGAGAAGCGGTGAGATGCAAAGAGTGGAGCATCACCAAGTCAACTTAAGAAAAGCCAAGTCTCTAGTTGAAGTGACGAAGAGTTATCCATGATTGGAAGGCGACTCTAAGTCACCTGGGAAAGCAAGGAAATGCGATCAAGTCGAGATAATCAGAAAAGAACCGTTGCCGAGAAATCAAGAGATTTACTTAAACAAGTAATATCTCCATACCACCTTTCTCGAAGTGCTCGACCCCGAAGCGTGCGTGCAAAGGAATGAACCAATGGGAAGCACTACACCGTGTCGAACTACGAAAAGGTGAAAGAACAATTCATACGAGGAAATGGCAATTCCAAGAACTCGCAAGCCAACGATCGCAAAGTGACTTTAAAAAATAAGCTATCTCTTCAACGGGCAAATTTTTGAAAGTTCACTATAAAAAGGCCGAGGAGTTTGTTTGAGAAGAAGGATGACACACGTGAGATAAACCAAAGATATCGAAAAATCAAAAACATTCTCAATCCTCAAGCTGCATTACGAAGTACATCAATCCAACACTCACCGTGAAGGAAAGAGAACTTCAATCGATTGAAGAGGAAACTTTTGAAAACAAGGGGTCTACATTCCGGGAAGGATTGTAGAAAGGTTCAAGTTTGAACCAAGTCTTAAGCTTTTGGAGGGCTTCGTGATCAAATCCAAAGAGCTCGAGCAAGTGAGTCAGTAGTAGTGCAAAGCCTGCCACTGTGAAGAAAGGCCGAGTCGTCGAGGCTTGCCACCGAGTGATCAAGGCGTCTCAGGCCCGAGTCCCTAAGGATCAAGTCACTTTGTTGTGATCAAGACTTGTATCGGACTTACCACTTTGTAAACCGATCATTACTTAGTGGATTCCTCCAGGAGTTGGAGAAGAGATGAGTAGAAGAATTACCCCATCTTGAACCTCTATAAAAACTTCATTGTGTCATTTACATTTCAAAGATTTAAATTCCCGCACGTTTAACTCGCTTATATCTGTGATAAATTTGCTATCCATTTGATAATTTATAAGTACTAAATCAAGCTCTAAAATCTTGCTTAATCAAACTTAAGGGTGTTAAGTCTTCCAATGAAAATAAAACCACAGTTGAGTTAAATTATAGCCAACAAATGAGTTACTCCATCAATGGCTCAAATGAGTCATTGAGAGATTAACTCTCTTGAGTGACTAATTCGATCCCCATCAAGGACACAAATGTGTAGAATCAACTCTGTAGATTTAAAAGGACTAAATCGAAAATTTGGTAAGGTTTATTCAACCCCCTTCTAAACCTTACACTTACACCCCTTGGGACCTACAAGTGGTATCGGAGCGGTTGGTTCATTGAACCCTCCGCACCGGTTCTTGAACTAGATCTCCAAACTTTTCAAAGTCTGCTTTAGTACTTAAACTTTCAAAACTCTTTTCTATCATTAAGAGTTATTATCATGGAAGCAAATCTAACACGCATTCCTATGTTCACTATTGAAGAATTTGATGATTGGAAAATTCGTATGCAAGCTCATCTATCAAAGATTACATGATGAGATGTGGATAGTGATAGAAGATAGGCCTCTCGCAAATATTAAAGGTGAACACAAACACATGCGAAGAGTTGCGGTGAAGGAGAAAAGATGTCGCTCCCGGACATCGGTCATGGTTGAAAAACCAAGAACTGAGTGGACAAATGATGACAGAAAAAGATACAACGTGGACAATGTAGCCAAGGACATCCTGTACAAAACCTTGGACAAAGCCATGTTCAATAAAGTCAAATCTTGCAAAACGACTAAGGAAATCTGGAACAAGTTGACATTGATTTGTGAAGGCTCGAGCAAATCAAAGAAAACAAACTATCGGTGGTACAAAAAATTTGAGAACTTCAAAATGATCTCAGGAGAAAATCTGGATCAACTGGATGCTCGGTTCACAGAAATCACAAATGAGCTATCTACACTTGGAAAGGAATATACACAGAAGGAATTGTGTATGAAAATCCTAAAAAGTCTTCCAGCTGAATGGGAAATGAAGGTCATGGCACTTTGAGACATTCCATGGACCTATCAAAGACATCCAACCATGAGTTATTCTCGGACCTCAAAGCCTATGAGTTTGAGTGAGAAGAAAATACCAGGAAGAGAGAGAGTTGTACCCAAAACAATTTGCTCTAATTGTTAAAGATGAAGAAGAAAGGAAGGTCTTGAGAGAAAGAAGACAAGAAAAGAAAAAGGCAATGATGGGGCAGAGATCAAAACAAAGTCAAGAGAGACAATGACTCGAGAGCAAGCGATGAAGTGACTACTCAAGTGACTCGAAGAAGAAGCCCGATCCGCTTGATGGCCAAAGAACAAGATCAAGAAGATGAGGTACAATCTAACTCAACAAACTCGGACACCAAATGATAGTGATCGTGACACACACACTTCATCACCCATTGATCTTTATGATTCATTAGGCAAAATGATGAAAGATTTTGAACACATTAAATCCTCACACACACACTATTGAATGAGGAAAACAAACTACTCAAAAGTCAAAACTCAAAGTGACTAAGGAGCCGAGTACTCTAAGTCAAATAGTGATGAGAATAAAAGTTTAAAGGCTTGAAAATGTTAAATTAATAAAGCGAAAATTGCTGCTATAGAAAAGAGGAGAATGACCTCAAGAATGTTATTGCCTCATTCACTAAGGCATCTAAATCATTGGATGATCTTATTATGAGTCAAAGAGAATGTGGAGACAAGACAGGCTTAGGATTTAATTCCTCCGTGCTATGTCAAACCTCAAGAGTAATTTTGGAAAAAGGATCTTCAAGTCATGAAGAGTCTGAAAATCCAAAACTCTAAATGTTGCACACACATTCACTCCAAAGCACAATAGTAAGCAAACGGCCTTGGTTATAAAGGAAAAGGAAAAAAATGACCCGATTGAGTGTCTTTGAAAGGACAAGCGAGAAGAGATTCACCGAGTCCTCAAAAACTCCAAACAAAAATACTCTGTAAAGAAGAAGCGAGAGCTACCAAAACCCCGAAAAAATCCATAAAAGAAATACAAATGATGGGTATGGTAGAAAATATCCAAGCCAAGTGATTGGAATAATGAGAACTATCATCATGAGACTTATGGAATATAAGCCCAAATGGCAAAGGCCTAGAACTCAAAGAAAGGCCATTCCAAAAGTATAAGAGCTTCCATCAAAGACACATATGCACCTAGGCACTACACTCAAAAACACCACAATTATCCAAGGAAGGCAATTGCTAAAACACATATGCAGGCATACTGAGACAAAAGAGACAATTTGTATGAACCTAGAATCCCCAATCAATTTGCCAGGATTAATTATGATTATGGCACTGATAGATGGCAACCCCTTAGAGTCAAATCATTTGGCTATAGGTTGGTTGGATCATCTTATAATTCTAACCCTTCAGGACCCAGACAAGCATGGGTACCTAAAACTTAATTTCCTTGATTGCGTTCAAGGAAATGTGAGTGCAAGGAATGCGGTACATGGATAGTGGTCATTTCCCGGACATATGACAGAAATAAGAAAAATCACAAAGTTCAAAGAAGTTAAAGGAGCAAAAGTCATATTTGGAGGAAATGAAGCTCCAGGTGAAATAAAAGGCATTGGATCCATCAAGAGGAATGGATTAGAGATCACAGATGTTGCATATGTTGAAGGACTAAACTTCAATTTACTAAGCATCTGTCAACTTTGTGACAAGGGCTACAATGTTGGATTCAACATGGGCATATGACAAATCAAAGATATTGAATCAAATGAAGTGGTCTTTGCAAGGATGTAGGCGAGAAAAATATGTATGTAGTAGATTGGTCAACCGCAACACCCAAAGACTCTCTTACTAGCAAAAAGAGCACAGTAGAATCAAGTTGGTACGTGGCACACAAAAAGCCGAGTCACCTGAATTTCAAAACGATCAACAAACTTGCAAGAAGTCATCTTGTGGAAGGACTTCCGGACTCAATATACAAGAAGGAGTAGTATATGTGACGCATGTCGAAGGGAAAATAAATCAAGTCGTCATTCAAAGAGAAGACATGCCCATCCTCAACAAGAATATTGCATCTACTTCATATGGATCTATTTGGTCCATGGAACCAAACAAAGATAAGTGGAAAGAAATATACCTTGGTGGTAGTAGATGACTACTCAAGATATACATGGACAAATTTCATGTGTAAGAAGAAAGAAACTCTACAAAAACTACCACAAATTGATGAAGAGGATTCAAAACGAGAAGAGTCAAACCATTATCAATATAAGATCGGATGAGAATCGAGTTTGTCAATGGAATAATAACTCGATTGTATTGAGAATGGTATTGGTCATGAACTATCGGCGGCAAGGACTCCACAATGAGAATGGAGTTGCGAGAAAGAAGAAATAGAACCCTCAAAGAAACAAAGAAGGACCATGTTAGCTAAAGCGAGTTACCAAAAAGATTTTGGGTCAAGCAATCAACACGACTTGCTACACTCAAAACAGATGTATGATAAATAGACAAATGACAAAGACTCCCTATGAGATCCTGGATGGAAGAAAACCAAGTGTTGCATATTTGAGAATATTTGGATGTAAATGCTTCATCCACAACAATGGCAAAGACAATCTAAAGGCTTTTGATGCTAAAGTTGATGAAGGTATCTTCTTAGGATACTCAACAAAGCAAAGCCTCTGAGAATACTCAACAAAAGGACTATGGTTGCGAAGAATCCATTCATGTGGTATTTGATGAGCCAAATATAAATGGAGAAGACATCAAGAGTCGGTGATAAGTTGAATTATCCAACCGCATGAAGAGTCCCTATCTTTGAAGTTTGGCCGGAATTATCAATTGAGAAGAAGATGAGATAGTGAATCTCAAAAACAATTTGGAAAATTTGCGGCTAAATGACTACGAGAGAGTGACCCACAAGAACAACACGGTAAAGTCGATCAATCCAAATAACTTACTCCAACCTGATGTAAGATGGCGAGAGACCATCCACGAAACTTGTCATTGGAGATATAAGAGAAGGTGTCAAGACAAGATCCGAACTCAACAAGAAGCAATGTTCACATGCTTCATCTCACAAATTGAGCCCAAAGATGTGTCACAAGCATTGGGCGACACACATTGGATTCAAGCCATGCAAGAAGAGTGAATCGGTTTGAGAGAAATAAAGTATGGGAATTAGTGCAAAGACCCATACATCAAAATGTTATTGGAACCAAATGGGTGTTCGAAATAAGATGAACGAGGAAGGTTACGTGGTAAGAAACAAAGCAAGACTAGTGGCCAAAGGATATTGCCAAGAAGAAGGGATAGATTTTGATGAAACATTTGCCCTGTAGCAAGATTGGAAGCTATAAGGATGTTTCTTGCCTATGCGACTCACAAGAATTTCACTTTGTATATCGGATGGGTGTAAAGAGTGCATTCCTAAATGGCTTATTGGAAGAAGAAGTGTATGTTGAACAACCTCCAGGATTTGAGCAGAAGACTCTTGGAGATAAGGTATACAAACTCAAGAAAGCCCTGTATGGATTGAAACAGGCACCCGAGCATGGTATGATACCTGTCACAATTCCTAACGAAAATGGATTCACAAAAGGAAAAGTAGATAGAACACTTTTCGAAATTCAAGACAAGAAGAGTATCTTTGCTTGTTCAAATATATGTTGATGACATCATCTTTGGATCCACTAACAAAGAGTCGTGTGAAAAATTTTCAAACCTCATGCAAAGTAAATTTGAAATGAGCATGATGGGAGAACTCGACATTCTTCCTTGGACTCCAAGTGAAACAAATTGAAGGATGGAACCTTCATAAGTCAAACAAAATACACCAGAGACTTAATGAAGAAGTTTGGTATGGAGGAGAAGTCTTACGTAAAAATACCAATGAACACATCACCAAAATGGACATGGATGCGGATGGTAAGTCAGTAGATCAAACAAGATCTGAGCACTTATTGGATTATTGCTCTATCTCACAAAGAAGCGGGCGGACATCACCTTTCTTTGTAGGTGTATGTGCAAGATTTCAATCTGCTCCAAAAGAGAGCCACATGACAAAGACTAAGAGAATATTGAGATACTTGAAAGGAAGCCAAGTAGGCCTATGGTATCCAAAGGAAGGTGGATTCAAGCTAATTGGCTATTCGATTCGACTATCTTTGGATGCAGTGGACGGAAGAGCACTTCAGGCACTTGTCAAATTCTAGGAAACAGGTTGATTTCCTGGTTTAGCAAGAAGCAAAACTCAATAGCTACCTCTACAAAATGAGGCGAGAAGAATACATAGGCTGCGAGCAAATGTTGTGCCCAAGTCCTATGGATGAGACAAAGAATGAGAGACTATGAAGTTGAAGAAAAAGAAATTCCAATCATGTGTGATAACACAAGTGCAATTGCGATCACTCAAAATCTGTGTTGCACTCAAGAACAAAACATATTGATGTCGATATCACTTCATAAGAGACCATGTTGAAAAGAAGGACATCATCCTGGAATATATCTCAACCGATAAACAACTAGCCGACATCTTCACAAAACCACTATGTGAGTCAAGATTTGAAGAACTTAAGCATGAGTTGGGGCTAATTGAGCTGAAATGAGACAATGAGACACGAGAAGAATCAAAGAAGAGAAATGGAACAGAAAAGGGGTGAAAAAGAGTGAGAATAGAAATCACTCATCAATCACCATGACGGAAAGACAAACTACACCAAGTCACCGTGATAAATGAGTCACTAAGAGAACTCGTGAGAAGTAGAGTTAAATCGGCTAAGGGATAAGCCAACAACTTATGAGCAAAGTGACAAAAACTCGGTCGTTTTGACTAAGCGGGAATGTTTTAAGGAACACATCAAAGATAATGATGATGTGTACTGGACATAAAGCCGCACACCAAGCCTATGATTGGATATAAATGCTGCCGCATTAAATACGAGACATGAATCGCTCAATAGGCGTGCGAAATCCAAGCCGTTGATTTCGATCACAATTCAAAACCGCCCGCACGCCCTTTCATAAACCATATTTAAACCATTTTCGTCCGTTTCTCTCTCACACTTCTAAAAACTGTTCATCTCTTTCTCTCAAAAGCAAAGGCAAAATACTCGAAACCCTATCGATCTTCAAATCATTTTCTCGAGCTTTTCCTTGAAATAATTCTGAGAAATGGCACCAACTTATGACTTTACCAAGTTAGGAAAGCAAATCCACACCGGTTCGATTTGGATTTAACGGAATGGTGAAGCGGGTCCGACGACACCCTGGTAAAGAAAATCGGCCGAGAAGTTGGAAACGTCCGGACTAAAACCGTTTCTAACGCTAGAATATCCGATGACCTACGTGGAGGAGGTCGCACAATTCTACGTGAATGCCGAGATTCACGATGAAGGAATCAAGTCATCTGTTCACGGGAAGCGGTGACTATCTCTCGCCAAGGATTTGGTGAACATTCCTCACTACCACCAGCCAGAAGGAGCATCCGAGATTAAAGAAGGCGATGTAAACTTGGGCCGACGCATGGAAAGAAATAGCCAAGTCCGACTTTGCTTTGATAAGATAATATACACAAAGAAACAAGAGATGCCAAGGAGGATTATCACAAGTTATTGGACATAGTTGCCAAATGTATCGACATCAAATTTGGCGGACTTTGACCAATCAAAAGGCAAAGCCGATTGTAATGGCCGCAATCATCGAAGAAAAGAAGATAAATCTGGCTGAGTTTATCTACAAAGCAGACTCTGCCGACGCGTGGGAACAAGTCCTTCAAAGAAGATGGGTCATTTGGAGGATCCTAGGATATGGCCTAGTGATTGGCCGACTATTGGAGGTGAAAGGAGTCCCTCTTAGACATGGGAAGGCATTCCATGTTAACAAGAGATGTTCGAGCAAACCTCTCTCGGCGCTCGAAGAGAGCCTACGCCAAGAGAGCGACACGATGAGGGGAATCACCGACCAAGATACATCTGTTTCCTCTCCAGCCAAGAAGAAGAAAGCGCCCTGCAATGCCAAGAAGATCACGCCCCTGCGTGAAAAAGAAAACCAAACATGCTCCTCGCCCCTGCAGCAGAGTCAGTCACCGCCTGCACCATGTCCCCGCCCATGCAGCGGCGGTCGAGAAGGACTCACAAATACCTTCTCCGATCGTCAAAAGGAGGAGAATCGACAAGCCAAGACGGCTCCTCCTCGTAAACAAACACCAAGACGCCCAGCCGCCCAAGACTCGAGAGGACACCGTCTCGAACCAGAAATTCCTCGGTACAAACTAGGAGACGAAGAAGACTTGTCAAGCGATCCGAACAGGAGAAACCAAATGAGTCGATTACTCGGCTAGCACAAATACCGGAGACTACTTTGGAGAAGTAGTGTCTCCGGATGTAGTTGATGAAACACCAAGTCTCTGAAGCGTCGGCCAGGCAACCCGAAGACACACCGTAGCTCACACAAATTGAAACACAACACAAGAACTGCCGCGGAGCGGATAGTGATGTGATGATCCTATCCCCACCTTACCCGGACATCCAAAATCGTCTGCGTGAGTGGAGGAAATGGAAGTTGAGCAAGTCAAGGGAATCCAACGGCCGAGTTCATAGAAGAAGAGGAGGAATCGCTAAATTTCCTTGGATTAACTATTGTGCTCCCACTCGGATGAAGACAATCGCACGGACATCCTGCAGATATACAAGGACAAGGAGAGAGAAAAAGCAAGTCAAGAAGAAGCCAAGACGAGAGAAGGCAAGCATCCGCCCTATCTCCGCACCACGTAACACACACATCCTCTCCTTGATGTCTTTTCCGATGCAAAGATGAGGAACCGAGAATGCTGCGCCCGCGGAAGAGTTGCAAATGCAGCAAGCATTGCACGAATCAAGAATCCTTCACTGCAGCAAGGTCGGAGGATCTTTGCGCAGTGACTCTACAACGGCAAGCAAGGAGGCGAAGGAGAGAAATTACAAACACTAGAGGAACAACAAGTTGCCATCAACGAAGCTCGACAGGCTTGAGACTGTCTCACCGAGGTGAACCGCTTTGAAGACTAATGACGCCGCCGATGCGGTCGAGGCACGAGATGGATCAACCCCGGGAGTTAACACTGGCGATGAAAGTGCAATCCATGGGGTTGAGACTCCAATGGATGCCATCGAGAAGACCCTAAGACAAATGACACCGTCGAAAGGGTGGACCAAGCCTCGCGCCAGAGAGACCGCTGCGGAGGTAATGAAGGCCCACGGGAGGTTGAGACTTCCCTGGGGTAAAGAAGAAGTCGAAGTAGAGAACATCCCTCCTGCTATCATCGACCCATCCGAGAAGGAGATCGCGCACTTCATGATTCCCGGACAACCCCGATGTCACTTTTCCGGGATCGGGAAAGGCGAAGAAGAAGCTCGAGTCATCCCCCATGACAAATCCAAAAGACTCACATGCGGATGTTCCAAGCACGAGCAAGTCCGATCCCAAGACTACTCACAAACCTTTAATTTTGATGATGAGCCACCAATGGAAATCTCATCATCGTCCGATGACGCTTGATAAAGGCCGAGGACCAGTCCATCGAAATGGAAAAATCACCGAGACCAACGAAGGCGGTTAAGACAAATTGAGGCTCGCAAGCGGGTCTACTCCACAACATGTAACCCAGTGAACAAGAGACCACCGCACGGCTCCTCAAGCTGCAGCAGATCGATTCCCAAAAAAAAACTTCACGCGCACCACTCATCATCGAATGGATCCCGGTTGGCGGTGATGAATCTTTTGTAGAATCTTTCCCTTTTCACCGGAGATACGAGAACTCCACGAAGAATCGAAAAAAACGAACAAGCACGCTATCACGGATCAGCTCCTGTTCTTCCATCGTGACACCATTGTTCCAAATGATTATGACTTGATGTTGTATGGCCATCGGTACACCGCAATGAAGAATCGGTGAAGTTCGAGAAGTGTTCAAGGCACTTCTTCACCGAGGTTGAAAGGATGGAGAGGCATCAGCCTCTTTGGACATGCGATCGACAACGAGAGATGCCACCCTTACAAATGATCTAAGAGGCATAACATAAGTTCGATAAGGGAATGGTGGCAACAAAGAAGAAACAATGCGTGTGGAACAGTGAGGTACTTGGACAATTGTTCAATAAGTCGGTGTGGAGAGTGAAAATGCCGATGCAAAAACGGTTTTGAGAGAACACATTGAGCATATGCATGAAGCTCACACCGCCGAGATCAAGGCCGCTGCGTGAGCAAAATACAAATGATCTACGTTTGGAAGAACACATGACAAGAAAATTCAGCCTTCTCATGGCCGAGATGAAGTGATTTCAAAGAGAATCCAACGCTACCCGACCAATTCCGTCCGCATACAACGCAGCAGACTTGAAGCGAGAACTCAACCATCGAAGACTTCGACTTCATGCTTGCCAAAGATGTTCCCCAGGGTTCCTCTATCCTTTGATGATGCCAAAAAGGGGAAGAGGAATACCTTAAGGCAAAGAAAATCTGGCCGAAAAAGAAAGAAGCGGTGAGAAGGGAAAATCTGAGGAAGTCTTGAAAGCGAGAAGAAAGGAAAGCTTGTTGAGGGGAAGGATCAACAGATCGACATTGATGATTGCACAAACCCCCAACAAGGTCCTCACACGGTGACATTATAAGCGACAAACTCCCAGTGACTCGCCACTCCAACACTCTGTTTGTATCTATGGTGAAAAGAGAAAATCAATTGAAGCGAGGGATGAAGGAAGTGGAAGGAAGAATGGATGCCAGGGTGATGAACATCTTGAAAGAACATGGAGGCATTCCAGGTTGTGACAGAGACACCTATGCCATCTCGGATGTCGGGACAGAGCCACGATCGGTCGATGAATTTAAAACGCTCGAATGGGGATACTTTGCAAATATGTCTATGGCTCGAAGCTTGGGACTGTCTTGGGAAAAGGGTCTCACATTATGTGAAGAAGAAGGCGACAGCGAAGCAGACAACCGGTAGTCACTCTGGGTCACTCCGCCGGTCACTCACCGGAAAGAAGAAGACCCAAGACAAAGATATCGCCCGCAGGAGGTAGAGGAAGAAGCGGCGATGGAGGAAGAAGCTTGGACCTGGGGCCTCCGCCCCAAGAATATTGAATACGTTGATCCAGGGGAAGAAAGGAGGGATCTCTTTTGGGGGGCTTGACCAAGTGGCAAATTTGCGAGTGGCTAAAACTAACGCCGAGTATGCAAAAAGAATAGAAGAAGAAAAGCAAGAGACAAACTCGGCTATGGCGGGAGAGACGAGGAAAGAATAAGAAAAGATGATGAAGGCTGCCGGGAAGGCATATGAGAAGAAAAAGAAGGCAGCTGATGACGAGAAAAAGAGAAGAAGAGAAGAAGATGCTGATCAAGATGAAAGAAGGAGACAACGAAGGAGATGAAATGTTGCTGTCCAACCCTTCGTGTACTTTATCATGTAAATAAATACAATGTAAGTCTTCTGTAATAAAGTTATAAATTCTTTATTTTCAGTGTAGACAATTATGTGCTCTGATACACCTTGTAAACAGTTGTGTTAAGGAACAAGAATGATATGATCAATAAAAGAATTGATTCTACGCATACATTCTATGTCAATACACTATCTGTATGTATCTTAGCTGTTTGAATTTTGTTTTAATCTAAGTTTTGGCATCATCAAAAAGGGGGAAATTGTTAGGAATTTTATTGTTTAGATTTTGATGAATGCCATGTAAAACTTAGAATAGAAAGTTGGCACCCCAATTTTTGCTGTAAAATGTATTGTAACAATTAGAGTGCTGTGAATTAAGTCGCCTACGCCTTAACATGCAAGAAGACAATCAAGACTGAAGGAAGACTCACCATTGCGAGACAATGAGTATGGCAAAGAAGAGTAGAAGCGAAAAACTCTCTTTGGAGAAGCGGTGAGTGGAGCATCAATCAAGTCAACTCAAGAAAAACCAAGTCTCTAGTTGAAGTGACAGAAGAGTTATCCAATGATTGGAAGCTGACTCTAAGTCACCTAGGAAAGCAAGGAAATGCGGTCAAGTCGAGATAATCGTAAAAAGAACCGTTGCCGAGAAATCAAGAGATTTACTTAAACAAGTAATATCTCCATACCACCTTTCTCGAAGTGCTCACCCTTAAGCGTGCAAAAGGAATGAACCAATGGGAAGCACTACATCGTGTCGAACTCGAAAAGGTGAAAGAACAATTCATACGAGGAAATGGCAATTCCAAGAATCGCAAGCCAAACGATCGCAAAGTGACTTTAAAAAATAAGCCTATCTCTTCAACGGGCAAATTTTTGAAAGTTCACTATAAAAGGCCGAGGAGTTTGTTTGAGAAGAAGGATGACACACGTGAGATAAACCAAAGATATCGTAAAAATCAAAAACATTCTCAATCCTCAAGCCTACATTACGAAGTACATCAATCCAACACTCATCCGTGAAGGAAAGAGAACTTCAATCGAGTTGAAGAGGAAACTTTTGAAAACAAGGGGTCTACATTCCGGAAGGATTGTAGAAAGGTTCAAGTTTGAACCAAGTCTTAAGCTTTTGGAGGGCTTCGTGATCAAATCCAAAGAGCTTGAGCAAGTGTGAGTTTGTAGTAGCAAGCGCCTGCCTGAAGAAGGCGAGTCGTCACGAGAAGCCACCGAGTGATCAAGGCGTCTCGGGCCGAGTCCCTAAGGATCAAGTCGGTTGTGATCAAGACTTGTATCCGGATTGTTACCACTTTGTAAACCGATCATTACTTAGTGGATTCCTCCAGGAGTTGGAGAAGAGATGAGTAGAAGAATTACCCCATCTTCGAACCTCTATAAAAACTTCATTGTGTCATTTACATTTCAAAGATTTAAATTCCCGCACGTTTAATCGCTTATATCTCACGATAAATTTGCTATCCATTTGATAATTTATAAGTACTAAATCAAGCTCTAAAATCTTGCTTAATCAAACTTAAGGGTGTTAAGTCTTCCAATAAAAATAAAACCACAATTGAGTTAAATTATAGCCAACAATTGAGATTACTCCATCAACAAATTTCACCGAGTCTGATGTTGAGAGATTAACTCTACTTGAGTGACTAATTCGATTTGTCCATCAAGGACACAAATTGTGTAGAATCAACTCTATAGATTTAAAAGGACTAAATCGAAAATTTGGTACGGTTTATTCAACCCCCCCTTCTAAACCTTACACTTACACCCCTTGGGACCTACAAAAATTGTCTATTAATTTTGAAAATTGTTTCAATAAAATTTAAAAATATTTGAAATTTATTAAAAAATGTCAAAAATCCACAAAGTCATTTTAAAATCTAAATATTAAAATCTATAATTTATTTTAAAAATGAAAAAAGAATCGAAAAAAATCTGTAATTTATAATTATTTTAAAATCTAAATATTAAAATTTATAATTTATTTTAAATATGAAAATTAAAAAAATACACTTTTTTAAAATATTTGCCATTATTTAAAATATGGAAATTTATTTAAAAGTCTCAAAAATTGTTCAACAATATGAAAAGTGGATTAAAAATAAAAATTGTTGAAGGCTTTCGGAAAAATTTACCAAAAAATCAGATTTTTTATAAAATTCAAAAAGGGAGTAGAGAGAGAAAAAATAAAGAGATAGTGCCCCACTTACTTTTGCATTTAAAATAACGGTATTTGGGTAAAAGAACCACAAAAATGTGTAGAAAACTTATAATTTTTTTATCTCACATGTCAGAAAACTCTTTGTCCTATCCTAAGTAGGTATTTCCCACAATTTCCTCTTTTTTTATTCTACATGTCAAAAAAGTCTCTATCATATCCCAAGTGGGTAATTCCCACCATTTCCTCTTTAAATAATTTCAGTTTAATTAGGATATGCCAATCAATAATAATAAGATCCTTGGGTTATTTTACAGTGTGTGGCATTTGCCACAGACTTTTGTGTATTTAGGGTGGGTTGGGGGGTTTAAAAAATTAAGTGTAGGTGCCCCTAGAAAGAGCGCCTACTATGCAGGCGCCTGCTGACTTCAACTGTGTGTTTTTTTTCTTTCCATCTGACATGTAGGCACCAGTCAAACCTGATTTTTTTTAAAATTATCAAAATTAAATTTTAAATATTAAAACACAAATTTTGGATATTACTGAATCGAAACACAATTACATAATAAAGTCTACAACACATAATTAAAAAACACACAAGGAAATTAAATATTAAAATACTGAAATAAGATATGATATGCCATTACAACGAATAATCGGTAAGCAAACAACTCGAACAGAACACTGCACGATCAATCTTAGCATAAAGAATAACTTCCTTGCTCAGCATTAATTGTGATGGCAAGTAGCGTTTAGTGAACACATCAGCCGGAACGAAACACAGGTTTCACGCAGGCCTAGGTTGGTGATTTGGCGAGCCCCTCAGTCTCCTCAGATCAAGTTGAACACGGATGGTTCGTTTGATCGAGACACCTGTTGGGATTACAATAAAAATCAGAGGGATACAACGGGGGATAATTTGAACTAACAATAGTCTATTACAAGCAAAGCAAAAAAAGAAAGCGATAAAGCAAGTCGAGGCGGCGAACTCTTTCTTTAAGACTCTTGTTGCCCGCTCACGATGCTCACGGTTGCGAGTGCAACGAGTCTCCCAAGATACAACGACTTTGGTAAAGGATAGGAGCACCACATATCCTTCTACCCGTGAACCGAGATAAGTGAGGCCCGAGGTGACACCACACTTCTACGTGACACTTCGGGTAATCGCACTTTTGAGTGAATGATGTGATATGAATGCACGAATTTGCTCTGTGTTTGTGATGTATAATGCACGAAAAACCACTGAAGGAGGACTCCAATATATAGGGAAAACATAAGGGTTTCTCCAAAGGAAAGCCCCAATGATTTTGGACACAATCAAGCCCATCAATCCTCAATCAAATCCTTCCTTTATTAGATTGATTTTATGCCAAGTCAAACCTTCCAATTGTGGCCTCAATCGGTTTAGGAATGATTTTATGCAATCAATCTTATTACCATAAATTGGTGATTTGGGTCAAAGTTGCCTATTTAACGGATAAAATCAAGCAACTTACCAAACACCGGATTTGACCAATCTACCAACTTCCATATAAGTTGGATACATTTCCCACAAATATATCTTTCCAAGTGTACCATTTGTGCATCGATTTCTCACTCACCCATAAATGGTTTTGTGAAAATAATTGCACCACTCGTTTCCAAAATTAACGAGTTTCCACACTTAGAATTTCCGGCTTAACAAAACCGATTTCCAACAATCCCCCACATGAGTGGAAACGATGCATGAATGCATGCAGACTCAGTCACTCAGCCCCTGGAAACGTTGTTGCATCTGGATAGGTAGCTTGTGGCTTTGAACCTTCCTTAGTAAGATACTATCGGATATATCCGCGGCTTAGTGGACACGATGCCTTGAACTACTCCGCTTTAATATACCAAGACAACAAAGATTTACACAACAACACTTCGCGCTATCTCGAAGTTCTCTGGTTGTGTCCGTTTTGGCCATGGATCACACTTGGGATTCATAAGTGTTTCATTGAGGCGGCCCGTCCTCACACTTACATAGGTGACCTTGCCTATCAGAGGTACCCTGCAATACCTCACCTTATAGGACGTCATTAAAAGTCCATAGGACTTAACCTCACCACAGTCAGCAGGTTCGATCACTTGGTGGTGCTCTCTAGGGAATGGTTAGCTTGAAGCTAAGTACCAAGTGTTATGACTGAACAGTTTAAAGTTTAGTTTCCCCACTGAACCAAGTTCTTGGGATCTCCAGTCATCATGGTTGGGTTTCCACTAGAAACTGTTCTTTAAGTTGTGGATTTTACACCCATTCCCTCTAGCAGCTTATGGAATTGATCTTTGTTTAGCCCTTTAGTGAGCGGATCCGCTATATTCTCCTTTGACTTCACGTAGTCAATGGATATAATTCCTCTTGAGATTAAATCCCTCACGGTATTGTGTCTCCGGCGAATATGCCGAGACTTACCATTGTACATGGCACTTTGTGCCCCGCCTATAGTCCGCTTGGCTATCACGATGTATCAATATTGATGACACAGGCTTGTCCCAACACGGAATGTCCTCGAGGAAGTTTCGAAGCCATTCAGCTTCTTCACCAGCTTTATCTAAAGCTATGAATTCCGATTCCATGGTGGACCGGGCTATGCACGTTTGCTTAGTGGACTTCCAGGACACTACACCGCCACCTATAGTAAATACATACCCACTGGTGGAGTGTGAGTCTTTTGAGTCTGATATCCAGTTTGCATCAGTGTACCCTTCTAGTACTGCTGGATAGCTCGTGTAGTGTAGCCCAAACTTCAAGGTGTACTTCAAGTATCGTAACACCCTTGTCGGTCTTTCGATTCTCACCACTTGGATTGCTCGTGAATCGCTCACTTATTCACCGAGTAAGCTAGATCGAGCCTTGTACAATTCGTGATGTACATCGGGCTCCCAATGATCTTGGAATACTCAAGTTGAGCCACCGGTTCCCCGTGTTCTTGATTAAACGCAGCTATCGTCCATGGGTGTGTCTTTGTCGGTGGATCATCAAAGGCGTCGAACTTTCTCAATACACTTTCGATATAGTGAGATTGAGACAAAGAAGATGCCTTCAAGTCCTCTCAATTTTGATCCCTAGGATCACATCGGCTAGACCCAAATCCTTCATGTCGAAGTTATCTTTTAACATGTTCTTCGTCCTCATGATCAACTCATGAGTGCTTCCCATTATCAACATGTTGTCAACATATAGACAAACAATGATAAATGAGTCAGGTGTGCCCTTTACATATACACACTTATCACATTCATTAATACGAAATCCATTTGACATCATCACGTTGTCAAATTTAATGTGTCATTGCCTTGGTGCTTGTTTTAGTCCGTACAAGGACTTAACTAGCCTGCACACCTTTTTCTCTTGTCCAGGAACCACGAACCCCTCGGGTTGTTCCATATAGATTTCTTCCTCCAACTCCCCGTTCAAAAACGCAGTCTTTACATCCATTTGGTGAACTTCGAGATTGTGCAAGGCAAAGAATCGCCAAGAGCACCCTAATGGAGGTAATCCTCGAATCGGTGAGTAGGTGTCGAAGAAATCATGTCCTTCCTTTTGTTTGAAGCCTTTAGCCACTAATCGGCTTTATATTTATCGATTGATCCATCACCTTGTATTTCCTCCTTAGGACCCACTTGCATCCTGAGGTTTCTTGCCCGGATGTGAGATCAACCAATTCCCATGTGTGGTTTTGCATGATAGAGTCTATCTCTGCATTGATAGCCTCCTTCCACATTGGGGCTTCAGGACTAGACAGTGCTTCTTGGATGGTCCTAGGTTCATTATCCAACAAGTAGATCATAAAGTCTGGACCAAATGACTTAGTTGTCTTTGCCCTTTTGCTACGTCTTGGCTCATCACTACCTTGTGATGTATCGCCTGCAGCATCACGAGCTCTTTTAGTCGAACTCTCTCCTTTGTTTTCTTTACAAGGATAGATGTGCTCGAAAAACACAGCATTCCTTGACTCAATAGTGGTTCCTTCCGTCACATCAAGTATACCTAACTTGTGTACTAGAAACCGATATGCAGCACTGTTCAGTGCATATCCTATGAAGATACAGTCGACCGTCTTGGGTCCTATCTTCACTTGCTTTGGCTCTGGCACTTTTACCTTAGCCAAACACCCCCATACCTTTAGGTAATTGTAGGCCGGCTGCCGACCTTTCCATAACTCATATGGGGTTTTATCTTTTCCTTTGTGGGGAACCCTATTTAGAATATAGTTAGCGATGGCAATTGCTTTCCCCACAAGTTACGTGGTAACCCCGAACTAATCAACATGGCGTTCATCATGTCTTTCAGGGTTCTATTCTTGCGCTCGAACGCCGCCGTTCGATTGAGGTGAGTAAGGTGCTGTGGTTTGGTGAATTATGCCATGTTCATTGCAGAATTCCTCAAACGGAGCCACGTACTCTCCACCTCTATCACTCCGGATTGACTTGATCCGAGTGTTGAGTTGATTCTCTACTTCACTTTTGAAGTTCTTAAAGGCATCTATAGCCTTTCGTCTTTACTTTTCAAAGAAGTAAACATGACAATATCTTGTGCGATCATCAATAAATGTGATGAAATACTTTTTGCCTCCTCTAGTTTGCACAAGTTTCATATCACACACATCGGTGTGAACAAGTTCTAGAGGCATCGTGCTCTCTTCACTTTGAATGAAAAGGTGTCTTTGGCATTTTAGCCTCAACACGATCTCACATTTATATTGTGAGTCTAATTCAACATTTGGTAATAATTTCATATCTACCAATTTCTTTATGGAATTCATGTTAACATGCCCAAGTCTAACATGCCATAAATCACACGACTCAATCATATAAGAGGAAGAAGCAATAGTTTTATTAGCATCATTTGTGCGGCGCACACCATTACATTCATCTTGAACAATCCCTTTTCAAGGTGTCCTTTCAAGGAATTGCCCATTCTTAGTAAGTACAAAGCTACCAGACTGAAACACTAGTCTAAAGCCATGTTGTACAAGTAATGACCCTGATACAAGATTTTTCCTAATGTCTGGGACATGCAATACTTCTTTCAGTGTTAGCTCCTTCCCCAGGCGTCATCTTCAAGAAAGACCTTTCCAATTCCTAAGAATGTCGGAAGTTGAAGAGTTTCCCATGTGGAGGCTCCTCCCGGAAATCGGGGTATACGTAGAGAAAGCGTCACGATCTGAGCACACGTGACGAGTCGCGCCGGTGTCAACGAACCACTCCCTAGGGTTATCCACTAGGTTAGCTTCGAAAACAACAGCAGACGAGTCCAATTCGGACATTCCTTCCTCAATAACCAAGTTAGCTCCTGATTGTTTTCCTTGTTCTTAGGGCATCCCTATCCTTCTGTTTGTGTCTAGGCCTACCACAGTTGTGGCAATTTCCTGCAAACTTCTTGACTTTCTTGTTATTGGGTTTAGCCTTACTGCTATTCCTCGGGTGCTTGCGTTTCTTATTCGTATCAGATTCCGCCAAATTAGCCTTTGCCTCCATCGAGGTCTTACCATGCTTGACATTTGATTGCCTATTTCCTTCTTCAATGCGCAATTTCACAATCAAATCCTCCAAGCCCATTTGCTTCCTCTTATGCTTGAGATAATTTTTGAAATCCCTCCAACTAGCGGCAACTTTTCAATTATTGCAGCCACTTGGAAGGTTTCACACAATCGCATCCCTTCAAAGCATGGATGCTTTGTGCAAAATCAACTCGCAATTCTTGGAGTTGACTCATAACTGATCTTGGTATCAACCATCACATACTCCAAGAATCTGCCGACAATGAACTTCTTGGTGCCGCATCCTCCGCTTCTGTACTTTTTGTCCAACGAGATCCATAGTCCTTAGCGACCTTTGAACGAGGCATACACACTGCATAAACACATTATCCAACCCGTTAAGGATGTAATGCTTGCACAAGTAGTCCCCTTGACCCCATGCATCAAGGGCGGCCCTACGATCCATATTGGTATCGTGCTGGGGCAACCACGGGAGAGGTCCTCTTTAAGGAACCTCACCAAACTTAGGGTTGTCGATAAAAGAACATCTTTTCTTTGCCACGTGTTAAAATTGAGTTCGGTAAACTTTTCGGCCTTTCGGCATGGGCGCCACGATCGGCCGAACAGTGTGATCGAAGGTGTTGCCAACACTGATGTAACACCTACGCCAGAGGCGTAACCATGTGAAGCTCGAAGTGAGGCCACAGTGTGGTCACACCTAAGCCCACACTCTGCCGGAGCATCGAAAATCAGGTGTGTGCGGAAGGTGTGGTAACACCATAGGCCACACTCATTTGAAACATCGAGAATCTTTGGGGTGTGCGAGGAAGGTGTGGTCACACCCCCACGTATTTCGGAGCATATCCGAGCAGAGGTGTTGTAACACTTCCCAGCCGCTGAACGCGTTCGAAAACAGAGGTGTGACAGAAGATGTGGTCACACCCCCACAATCGGGAGCGGGAGAGCGAGAACAGTGTGTTGGCAGGTGTGCCCGGTGTGGTCACACCAAAAGGAACAACAAAAACAGGTGTTGTCGGAGGTGTTATCACACCCGAGGCCACACCTCTCGAATCGATAGTCATCGCGTTGCTTGAAGACGCCATCACCCAAATTACAAACAAGAGTCTTAAAATTGTTGGGATTACAATAAAAATCAGAGGGATACAACGGGGGATAATTTGAACTAACAATAGTCTATTGCAAGCAAAGCGAAAAAGAAAGCAGTAAAGCAAGTCGAGGTGAGCGAACTCTTTCTTTAAGACTCTTGTTGCCCCGTCACGATGCTCACGGTTGCGGTGCAACGAGTCTCCCAAGATACAACGACTTTGGTAAAGGATAGGAGCACCACAAATCCTTCTACCCGCAAACCGAGATAAGTGAGGCTGAGGTGACACCACACTTCTACGTGACACTTCGTAATGCAGAATTTTGAGTGACAGACTGTGATATGAATGCACGAATTTGCTCTGTGTTTGTGATGTATAATGCACGAAAAACCACTGAAGGAGGACTCCAATATATAGGGAAAACATAAGGGTTTCTCCAAAGGAAAGCCCCAATGATTTTGGACACAATCAAACCCATCAATCCTCAATCAAATTCTTCCTTTATTAGATTGATTTTATGCCAAGTCAAACCTTCCAATTGTGGCCTCAATCGGTTTAGGAATGATTTGATGCAATCAATCTTATTACCATAAATTGGTGATTTGGGTCAAAGTTGCCTATTTAACGGATAAAATCAAACAACTTACCAAACACCGGATTTGACCAATCTACCAACTTCCATATAAGTTGGATACAATTCCCACAAATATATCTTTCCAAGTGTACCATTTGTGCATCGATTTCTCACTCACCCATAAATGGTTTTGTGAAAATAATTGCACCACTCGTTTCCAAAATTAACGAGTTTCCACACTTGGAATTTCCGGCTTAACAAAACCGATTTCCAACAACACCTTGATTGCTGGCGGAGGGGGATTGATTCGAGATCATTCGGGCAGAATTATGTTGGCTTTTCATTGTTCTCTCCAGGCGGTGTCTAGCTTTCATGCTGAGCTACTAGCGCTAGAGATGGGATTGTGGCATGCCCGTCAGTTTTTTCTTCAGATTTGGATCGAGTTGGATGCAGCGGCGGTGGTCACCACGATCACTTCTGGTGGCCTCGCTCTTGGCGAGTTCAAGACACCCCGATTCGCATTCGGAACATCTTTGAGGACCTTGATGTTCGATTTCCCACATACACAGAGAGAGAATCGACCAGGCAGATCACCTAGCGAGTTGGGAGCTGCCGCCAAGCGATCACATTGTTGATGAGGGCACGACTTCTCACCACCTTCTTGCGCTCATTCCGATGGACCCCAGATATCCGAGCTTGATTTTCATAGATCATTCACTCTCCTTTTATTCTTTAGATTTCTCTATATGATAGTTTTTCTAGATATCGTAGTGATAGGCTATTTGTTCTTTGATTTTCTCCCGCCTCGACGGGCATGACATTGTATGACATTTTGATTATTTGATATACAGGTAGGGGATCACGCCTCAATCCCCCACCCCCTGGGGTGTTATTTTGAAAAAAAAAAAAGAAACACATATGATCCAAATGAAGTTCTTCTCCATGCCAAGGTTGATTGTGGAGTGTTCCATTCCGGTTATTTGCGTACCTATGTTGTAATAACATGTCGTATCTTTTTTCAGTATTTTAATATGTAATTTCCTTATTTTTTAATTATGTGTTGTAGATTTTATTATGTATTCGTATTTTGATTCAGTAATATTTCAATTCAGTAACATCCGAAAATTGTGTTTTTATATTTTAAAATTTTATTTCAAAAATTAAAAAAAACCAGGTTGTAGACACCAGTCAAATTAGCATCTACATGTCAGACAAAAAGAAAACAACTGAAATTAGCAGGCGTCTCCCATGTAGGCGCCTGCATAGTAAGCGCTCTTTCTAGAGGCGCCTACACTTAATTTTTTAAAACCCCCAACCTACCCCAAATATACAAAAGTCTGTGGCAAATGCCATAGACTGTAGAATAATCATTGTTCTAAAAATCTCCGCCTAGTCCCGATTAGTATTCCCCTAGCTAGGCGCTAGGTTTCCCTTGCTCGCCTAAATTATTTTTTGATTAGGCCTCATCTAACCCTACCGAGGTCCCGTTTAATCCGGCTCAGGCTCCACTAGAGATGTTAAACGGGCTGGCCCTAGCCCTATAGGGCCAGCCCTAACGGGCTTCGGGCTAAACGGTCTTCGGGCTAAACGGGCCACTACTATGCGGGCTAGCATTTTGCGAACCTAACCCTAACCCTAGCGGGTTTCGGGCTAAACGGGCCACTAACGGGCTATAAGCCAAAAAAATAATTTTTTTTATTTAAATCTAATTTTTATACTAAAGCATGTATAACAATATAACAATCAAACTAAATATGCAAAACTAAATTATATGCAAAACTAAATTACACATTTTTTTTTATGTTTCATTACAAGGATAAAAGTCTTAAAATTCAAATATAATCAACATCATCATTATCATCAAAGGCTTTGAACTTTAAGAACATACTTACTGCAATAAGAGTTAAAACAAAAATATGTGCAAAAACTCATTTCTAAAATGAAAATAGAAACAACAAACTACAATGTAGAATGATAAACATTATATAATGAATATTTTCTTAATACCTTTTGATTTTTGTCAAATAAATTAAATAAATATAAATAATGATAAAACACGATTTGATGTTCAATGTTTGTGCGTGAGATAAGTTGGAATTTCAAAATACAACAAATTCATCTTTATAATTATTTGCATAAAGTTTCAATTATTTGACACATTTAAGTCACGGAAATTTTAAATTGTTTAGATTATAGTATTGTATTTATTATAGTATTGTATTTTAAACTTGATTAGGCGCAACTTGTGTCAAATATAAATCTACGTTCGTTGTTATGACCAAAAATATTGTGTAGCCTAGTGGATTGTCCACTCTTTTCCCACAAAGAGTCGTGGTATCAAATCTGCGAGTGGCTTATTTTTCTTTTTTTTTTTTTATTTCAGTAATAATTATATATTATATAAAAATACAAAAAAAAAAAAAAAAAAAAAGAAAAGGGCCGACGGGCCAGCCCGGTGGCCCGGCGGTCTGGCCCGTTTAGCCCGCGGGTTGGACCGGTCCGGGCCAAAAAGGCCCGGATTTAAACGGGCCAGCATTTGGAGGCCCTAACCCTGTTTTTTTTGCGGTTTAAACGGGCTGGCCCGCCGGGCCCAGCACATTTAACATCTCTAGGCTCCACCTAGGTATTAGGCTCCAATCTGCCGCCCGACTAGCGCCTATCGGTTTTTAAAATACTGAAAATAACCCAAAGATCCCCCAACCGATAATCATGAATCTTATCTCACCAATTACATCAGTCATCACTCAAAGTCTCAAATCCATGTGTTGTACTTTCCCTTACACATCACGTGCCATGCACATTCCACATACCCACCATCACCATCGCCGACGGCCGACGTGTCCAATTACCGCCACATCAGCGTAGAAGAATCTCCCCGCCGCGTGTCCATCTATAAATCGCTTCCCGTTATCCCTCACAATTTCATTTCTCTGTCAGGTGAAAAAAACCGATTTCACAGAGAGAGAAAATTGCGGAACCAGGGAAAAAGGTAAAATACTGAAAGCAGACGTAGTGTGATTTTGATGGCGACGCCGGGGATACAGAGCGGCGGCGGCATTTCGGTTATAGCTGCTGCGGCGCCGGTGGAACAGAACGGACACTCGGCTGCTGCGACGCTGAGGGTTTCGTCGCCGGTTCGGATTTTTTTGTTCTTCCATAAGGCTATTCGTGCCGAGCTGGAAGGTCTTCATCGATCGGCAATGGCTTTGGCGACGAATGGAAGTGGAGGCGATATCGAGCAGTTTATGAAGAAGTGCCATTTGTTGCGCTCGATTTACAAGCACCACTGCAATGCAGAGGATGAGGTTTGTCATTGTCACGTGTGTTTTCTAATCAGAAGTGGATGGCGTATATGCTGCTCATTTACTTGAATGAGTTGTTTGTATTATATTTGGTAGTAATATTTACTTGGCTGATTTACTTGGAGCATTCGAATTTCGACGCACTTTGGAAATTTAGGAAATTAAAGGTTTTCATTGTTGTTTTTTATTGGCCAATTATCTCGTGTTTATCGTTACTGGATTTCCATATGCTGTTTTCGAGAAATTGAAGGATCACATGCGGCTCTTAGCTAAATTTATTGAATTTTAGAAGCCTACAAACTAGTTGCAGTAACCGGTGCTTCTTTTGGTTGCAATATTTATTGTGTAAGTTTCTGTGTTATGGTAGGTTCTTCTTATTTGCATTCTGGTTTATTATATGTTATCATGAGTGTCGATTGATGGTGCCAGGTAGAGGATACGAGTTTGAGAAGTTAATTTCTTACATAACTTTAAGGGATAACGTAAACAGCGATTCTTGCCTGGTAACTCAATCTTTGTTTGTTGTGGTTGTTTAATCATGGACTTTTCTAGTGATTTCTGATTTTTTTTTCTTCAAAATTGTTGGAATGGAATGTTGTGAACGCATTTTCCTCAGATAAAGAGTTTTTGTATGATACTTAGCATGTACGAAGCCTCTTCCAATGATTTGCTTTGTGAAGTCTCATATGCATGTATTACATGATTGCATATCTTAAGCCTCTCTATGCCATTCAATGAGATCTATCAAGACTTGAATATTTTCTGAAAGAAACTTTAACGACTTTTTACTGTGAAAGAAAAAGCATTAAATTAGAAAAGAGCGCTGAAAGAAAAAGCATTAAATTAGAAAATAGCGCTGAACTAGTAGAGGGACTGAGGGAGTGGACCTGTGTAGATATGTGTCTTGCAGGTCCACACTTAAAGTGTGTTAAGATGGATTTAACATGCTTTTATACTTATTGATAACTTGGAAAGGGTAGTTATGGTCGTACTTTATCTTTTTCAATATACAATGAACCAGAATATAAGGCCATCACGGGTAGACAGTTTTACTTTCAGTTATCCATGAAAGATATGATGTGGTGGGGAGAATGAATATGGATCGTATATAATCTTAATGGCATTTTATATTTACAGGAACGCGTATTGGTAGTAACGTGGCTCATATTTGTATGGGAAGAGTTAATGTTAATTTGCATTATCTTAAAAACTATGAAACTTTATGTTGAGCTCTTCATACTAATGCATCATTTAACATTAAGTTTTAGTTTTCAGGCATTTATTACAATGGCTAAGTACTTGCTTGTGTCTCCACTATCTCCTCTCATATTCAAGTTTGAAACTCGTCAAGCAATACAGAGTCTAGCCTTTGCTGAACCTTCATTTTAATTTTTTTTTTGGGTAAATTAATCAGGATATTGTTAAGATATGTGTAATGGAATGAGTAGGAATCTCATGTGCATCCTAGTTACCTTCCTCTTAGTTGTTTACCTATCTGGTCTCTTTGTACATTAATGAGGAATGTGCATTGTAACTATTATAACGTCATTTTGAAATGTTAATGGCAGGTTATCTTTCCTGCACTTGATATTCGTGTGAAGAATGTGGCACGGACTTATTCCCTTGAGCATGAGGGGGAAAGCGTGCTTTTTGATCAGCTGTTTGCATTGCTGGAGAATGATATGAAAAATGAAGAAAGCTACAAGAGAGAGTTGGCCTCTTGTACAGGAGCCCTTCAAACATCCATAAGTCAGCACATGTCCAAGGAAGAGGAACAGGTTTAATGTTGATGTTTTCTTGTTTTCCCCGGTTTTTTGCTACATATATTATTTTATTGCGAAGCAGTGTATTTGAAGAATTTTGGCGAGAGAAGACCTTGGACTGGTTGCATGCATTTCTCTTGCTGTCTTGCAGGGTCAATGAGCCACCTTACTGCTAAATATGAGATGAAAGTAGTATGCCATAGTTTCATAGTAGTAGGACCTGCAAGTCCCATTGTTTTGCTAGATCTAAGATAGCCAGGACTGCTTTTTTGAAGTTCTCATCACAGCAATTGTTGAAGACCTTAAATTTTTTGATCATCCAGAAGCACTTTCTCTTTTTCCACCTCTGCTGCAAATATATGTGAAGCAAAAGCTTCTTTGAGTCAATTCCTGCTTTTAGTTTTCTTCTTCAACTTTGTTTATGTTTATCATTTTTTGAAAATTCTTATTCTGAGAAATCAAAAGAGTAACTATGAGAAAAAAATATCGTCTTCAGAATACCAAGTGTTACTGCTTTGTTTATATGAAATGATACTCTACTGTATAAAATTGGAGTTGATATCATCGTATTTTTTGGTTCCTGTCAGAATGTCAGGTGTAAACCATCCATCATCTCTACAGAAATGGTCTCATTAAAAACTATATTGGAGAAATTTTGTATTCAACACATTCAGTATCTAATGTCTATTGCGTCCGACATGTATTTGATCTTCCCTTTCATATCCTATGGAAGACAATCGCGTTTTAAGAATAGTATGTTTCTTTTGATTGGCAGGTCTTCCCCTTGCTGAACGAGAAGTTCTCATTCGAGGAGCAGGCATCATTGGTCTGGCAATTTTTTTGCAGCATTCCCGTAAATATGATGGCAGAATTCTTGCCATGGCTTTCATCATCAATTTCACCAGATGAACGGCAGGATATGCGTAAATGCTTGCACAGGATAATCCCTAATGAAAAGCTTCTTCAACAGGTTAGATGCCTTGACTGGAAGTACAAGCTTGAAGCACTTATACTCATTTTGTTCTGATTTCTCTTCTTGTTCATGATGAAGATTATATTTACCTGGATGGATGTTTTTAAGATATGCAACAAGCGTAAATGTTATGAAGATGATCCTAGACAGTCTAGCAGCTGTGGTAGTCGGACTGAAAATGGTCACTGCTCTTGTGAGACTTCCCAAAATGCTGAAGGAGATTTTCGGTCTGATTGTAATGCTATTACATCTTCTGTATGTTGTCCGGTGGATGATATATTGCATTGGCATAAGGCAATTGAAAAAGAATTGAATGATATAGCTGAAGCAGCTAGAAGTATAAACTTAACTGAAGATTTCTCTGATCTATCTGCCTTTAATAGGAGGCTTCAATTTATAGCCGAAGTCTGCATTTTCCATAGGTATTCCACTATTCCTACTTTTTTGGGCCTCACCATTTTAGTTCTTCTAATCTCCTTTAAGTAATCTAGTTCTGCCTGAATTTGCACTATTTCATGACTTGGGGCTGGGCATGTAACATGTTCCATAAGTAATCTTTTTTTCCAAAACCATTCCTCCAGGGTCAAAAGGTTTAACTGGCAGAGATACCTTTATCTTATAAATGCTCTAGAAGAGTATAGATGTGATGGTAAAGTCAGTATCATGTGTCCAAATTTTTTCTGGCTTTTGACTTGCTTGTTCAACCTTACCAATTGAGATGGTGAAACGATGAATGATGTTGGCCTATGATTTGGATTTTATTGTGAATTGTTATGCCTGTAAAACTGCCAACTGTTGTGTCATAATCCAAAGGTTTGCAATTTTCTGCATGATATATTCTTTTCTGAATGTTGATTTGAAACTACTGCTGCAGCATTGCTGAGGACAAAGTTATATTCCCTGCTCTAGATGCAGAAATGTCTTTTGTCCAGGAGCACACCGAAGAAGAGGGTGAATTTGACAAGTTCAGGTCCTTGGTAGAGGGTATTGAAATTGCTGGAGCCAATTCATCTGCTGAATTTTATTCAAACTTATGCTCACAGGCTGATCATATAATGGAAACCGTGAAGAGCCATTTTCGCAATGAGGAATTTCAGGTTTGAGATCCACTTGTCTTTTGGTTTCTGCCAGCATTTCTGCTTAATATTCTGTTAGCATCTGCAAAAAGGTGAATCCACCTATTCAAGAAAGTCATTTAATGATATGAAAGCATGTGCACGATCCAGTGATGAGGAGTTATGTTCCTTTCCCAGCTGATTGTTTGCTCTTTGAAAATTTATTAATCTGGTCTGGCGACTGGCATGCATTTGAAATTTAACACCGAAGTTTCCTTGTACATTGTACAACATTATAGGTTCTTCCACTTGCACGGAAGCATTTCAGCCGTGGACAGCAGCGAGACCTTTTGTATCAGAGCTTGTGTGTGATGCCACTGAGATTGATTGAATGTGTCTTACCATGGTTGGTTGGCTCATTGAGTGAAGAGGAAGCTCGTTGTTTCCTTTATAACATGCACATGGCAGGTACTATGCCCACTTCTTTTCTTTATCTTCTGAAACTGTTTATTACTTAACTTCCTATTTTGTGCAGACTGATGTATATGCTTTATTCCTAACCCATTACAAATTGCAGCTCCAGCTTCAGATACTGCATTGGTCACTCTATTCTCTGGTTGGGCATGCAAAGGTTTTTCTGGAGGAATATGTTTGTCTTCTAGTGCAATTGGTTGTTGTCCTGCAAAGGAATTTAAAGAAACCAAAGAGAATTTCGGAAGGTCTTGTCATTATTGTGCCTGTTCAAGGACCTTAGATGAAAGTACAACTTGTAGACTAGCACGTAAGTGCGGAAAAAAAGTCAAGGACAGAAACTTAGTTTCTTCCCTAGAAAATACTGCTTCCGATTTTTCAGGAACAGAATCCCGAAAAGCTTCTCTCACTAACCAGTCTTGTTGTGTTCCTGGTCTAGGAGTCAATAGCAATAGGTTAGGAATTAATTCCTTGGCCGCTGCGAAATCTTTGCGATCTTTATCTGTTGGTCCAAGTGCTCCTTCTCTCAACTCCAGTCTTTTCAACTGGGAAACAGAAAATAGCTCTAGTATCAGGGGCCTTAGGGCACGGCCTATTGATAACATTTTTAAATTTCACAAAGCAATTCGGAAAGATTTGGAATTTCTAGATGATGAATCTGGAAAACTTAGTGATTGTGATGAAAGTTTCCTCAGACAATTCAGTGGTAGATTTCGTCTTTTATGGGGCTTGTACAGAGCACACAGTAATGCAGAGGATGATATTGTATTCCCTGCATTAGAATCGAAGGAAACTCTTCATAATGTCAGCCATTCTTACACTCTAGACCATAAGCAGGAAGAAGAACTGTTCGAGGATATCTCATCTGCGCTAGTTGAGCTCTCTCAACTTCATAAAAATTTGAATTCGAAAAATGAGGCAGGAAATTTCAGCAAAAGTCTTTCTGGTTCTCCAAGTCATGTTAATAGATTGAAAAAATATAATGAGCTAGCAACAAAGATTCAGGGCATGTGCAAATCTATTAAAGTGACTTTAGATCATCATGTTATGCGCGAAGAGGTTGAGCTTTGGCCATTGTTTGACAGATATTTCTCTGTGGAGGAGCAGGACAAACTTGTTGGGCGCATAATTGGCACAACTGGAGCAGAGGTACTTCAGTCAATGCTGCCTTGGGTAACATCTGCTCTTACTCAGGAAGAGCAGAATAAAATGATGGACACATGGAAAAATGCAACTAAGAACACAATGTTCAGCGAGTGGCTTGACGAATGGTGGGAAGGGACTCCAGCTTCTTCTTCTTCACAGGCATCCACATCAGAGAGTAGCAGATTACCAGGTACTTGAAATGCATTACTCTGTCCCGCTTGCTCTGTCATACTTTCCAACAATTATGTTTGCCTAGTAAGATGTGTATCTTCAAAGAACTCCAAGGATGTTGCTTTATACCATCAAATTACCATTTTCAGGATATAACACACATGAATCTGCAGACCAAAGTGATTGTACATTTAAGCCTGGGTGGAAAGATATTTTTCGAATGAACCAAAATGAGCTTGAATCAGAGATAAGGAAGGTGTCTCGCGATTCAACTCTTGATCCACGAAGAAAAGCATATCTTATTCAGAATCTAATGACCAGGTTTCACTGCTTACTATTATCTGTCTTCTGTTTTTCTAATCCAATTTAATTCATAGGATTCCTATTAACTTCTTCCATTTAATGTGCTCTGTCACTGTAACTCTTGTTCAGTCGATGGATAGCTTCTCAGCAGAAATTTTCGCAGTCAAGAACTGACAAAGCTGAACATGATGAAGATTTACTTGGATGTTCTCCCTCATTTCGTGATTCTGAGAAACAAATTTTCGGATGTGAGCATTACAAAAGGAACTGCAAGCTTCGTGCTGCTTGTTGTGGCAAGTTAGTTGCATGCAGGTTTTGCCATGATGAAGTCAGTGACCATTTGATGGATAGGTAACCATGACGAAATGATTCTTTTGCATGTAATATTTTAGGAGAAAGCTATTTTAATGTATTTGTTGTTTTTGCAGGAAAGCAACGTCTGAAATGATGTGTATGAATTGCCTGAAAATTCAACTTGTTGGACCCGTTTGTGTAACCCCATCTTGCAATGGGCTTCCAATGGCAAAATACTATTGCAGTAGTTGCAAATTCTTTGATGATGAACGGTAATTTTTCGTAACATTTCCTGTCTTCTTGTAGTGTACTATGGCCTTTGTCGGTTTCTCTATATCAGAAGTATGTTATAACAACACTATTTGAAAATACAATTATTAAATAATGCTAACTTAATAATGACTAATGAGGGTTTGGGTTTGATTGGTAGATTAAGGCATAAATAATTAGTTGCAATATGAGAATATTCGGCTATGTGCTGTCCGCTGAACTTTGGTAATAATCTGAGCAACTTTATATAAGGGCATCCCTTTTATATTCCTGCTGTTTCTAAATTGAAGGCATTCCAGCAAGTTGAAATCTACTTGTCGTTAGTAGTCCACTAGCTAAATTTTGGTTTGTAATTTCATTGATTAAATTGATTTAGGGACAACACAAAGTAATCTCTTTCCTGATAAATTCTTCTCAGGATGTGTGTGTTTTTTCTTTCTATTTTTTGATATCCCTGTAAAGTTTTGTGCCTTCACCTTTAATCTAAACAAGTGTGCTTCGTCGCTAATTCATTGTCAGATGTATGGTAAGCACATGAATATATTTTTGAATGCACACGTGAAATGCAGTTGTCTGCACACATTTTATTCAATCTTATGAGATGCTACTGTAGACCATAGCTATGAAACTTGTGATTTGACTTATTTCCTTATTTTCCTTCATATTCTTATGTTTTTTTTTCCAGGGAAGTTTATCACTGTCCTTTCTGCAATTTATGCCGCGTTGGAAAAGGACTTGGTATAGACTTCATTCATTGCATGGCCTGCAATTGTTGCTTGGCGAAGAAACTAGTGGACCACAAGTGCAGGGAGAAAGGTCTTGAAACTAACTGTCCCATATGCTGTGATTTTTTGTTCACGTCAAGTACAGCTGTGAGGGAGCTTCCTTGTGGCCATTACATGCATTCTGCTTGCTTCCAGGTCTACTCAAATCATTTTCATTTTCTCCTAAAAAGACTTGGAAGGAAACTATAAAAAGACATGTTATATCTTGAAATAAATGAAAATATAGCTTTGGACCGCAAACGATGGCGTGATATAATACATATAGTCGACCCCACATAGTTGTTGTTGTTGTTGACTAGGTTGGATATTATCATACATAAAATTACTCACTGTACTGCTGGATAAACTCTCTCTCTCTCTCTCTCTCATACCAGGCATATGCTTGCACACATTACATCTGTCCAATTTGCAGCAAATCGATGGGAGACATGTCGGTAAGTGCAATTCATTTCCTATTTGTTCTGCATAAAAAAGCAATTCATTTCCTGCATCTACATGTTCATTCATCAAAATTGATTCTTGATATCATTGATGTTAGGGTGAATTGTCTATACATGTTGTAATACTCTCATGATTGTCTACAAATTCAACAGCTAAGGTGTTCAGTAAACCTTTTCTTACATTTTCTATTTCGAATAAAACCAAGAACCCGGGGTATGGAAAGTGGTGGTTACCACTCAATAATGCAGAAAATGTTGTGTAAAGTTTCAGAAGGGTTTGTCTCTTTCATTCTCCGAATGTTACAGTCATGAGGCACCAGTGGCAGTCAGTGAAAACACAGGTGCTGCAGATGTCATTCTTTCAAAATTGGTGCTAATTTTGAAAGTGTTCTTTTTCTCCGAAAACTTTTTAACTTTTACTTTTTCAGCTTTTAGATTCTGTTCGCAAACATTACCTCTGGACCACTTTTGTTTCTTATACAAACCAATCACTTTTAAGAAAAAGCAGAAGTGTCTGCAAACACTCCCTAAATCATGCGTAAACGTTCACTATTGGCGTTCGTAGTACATTCAGAGCAGTCATTGCATAATGAGATGTTTGTTTGCTGAACTGCTGGGCTTTAAACATTTCACTCTGCTCGGGTATATCATCTAATTGACTTACTGAGAAAGCTTTCTCCTATCCAGGTCTATTTTGGCATGCTTGACGCTTTAATGGCTTCTGAAGTTCTTCCAGAAGAATACAGAAACCGACGTCAAGTAAGCATAAACTTATCCTTATTTACTCTCCTGCTCCGCTATTTACAACAAAATTATCAAGAAACTCATGAACTTTGAATGTGCAGGATATATTATGCAATGACTGTGATAGAAAAGGAACTGCACCGTTTCATTGGTTGTATCACAAGTGTGGCTTATGTGGATCATACAATACCAGAGTAATTAAGGTTGATTGAGATCCCTATTGTTCGACTTAGTTCGCTCCCTGTTGCCTTGACAACAATGCTATGCGACTGCAGAACTATTTACTTAACCCGAGAAACAACTATTGCCAATAGCTTAAATTTTGTATGCTCGCTGAGGTGTTGAACTTGAAGACGTTCGTTATAGCATGCAAGCTTTTTCGTGTCATATTCTTAATGCAACATCATCTTATCAATATAAGAAGCTCGAGACAATGTCAATAATTTGTTATTGCAATCTCGAACGATTTAAATTCCAAGAACATAATATGCTTCTCCCAAATCCTTCATTTGGAATTGTTTGGCAAGTCAATATTTGACTGCAGTTAACTTCTCTATATCATTCTCAAATTAGTAGGGCTTGGGCCTTAATCGGTCCTGAGATGGGCTGGTTCATCTACTGGGTCTGGGTTGGATTGGGCTGAGCAATAACTTATAGGCCCAAATAGAGGCCCAAAACATATATCCTAAACCCGACTCAGGGACACGTAACTGAACCAGCTACCGGCCAGTTGATAACTATAACGTGAGATGTATAATGGAAATCAAGACACACGTATCTTCCATTTAATTTCATCTTTGACAACATATCTTCAATCCTGATTTACCTTTATGTGACTAAGACATATAAATTTGTTTAATGTTAAGATACATGGTAACTGACTGGACTTCAACTATCCTTTCTGTAGGTTAAAAAAGGTTACGTAGCCAATCCGAATTCTCTAATATATTGGAACTAATTGACATGGAAAACCATGTCATGTACGAGTGGGGTTCGTCAGTTTCTGTCATCTATATAATTTTTTTTCTCCTTTTTATATTTATTGTCTTGTACTTATTGTTGCTATACTTCACATTTTTCTTTTTATTTGGATAAAATTGGAATATTTTACAAAAAAAATTATTATACGACTTTTCAGATTAAAAATATATCATAAAAACCGCCGAAAAATAGTGGCGTAATGACAGAACAGAACTACTAATAAATAAATCACTAATTAATCTTAACTTGCAACTATGGCTTATTCAAATAGACCTACAAATGCGCCATCTTAGGTTATCTGTTCTTAGACTTGTTGATATATAAATACTTTATTTATAACAAGTTTAATTTAATTTAGAGATGACCTAATGGACAAATTAAGACAATTCACTCAGAAACTACAATACTCTTTTGTTGGAAGCTTCTTTGTCTTGACCTACGTTGTACTTATAAGTTTGTTGTTTATCCATACACAAATTGCACCCCACTTGTAATTTTTATTGCCCAAGTCATAAGTTTGTTGTTCATAAAATTGTTTATATCATGGTTCTTTGTTAGAGATAACCATGTTCTCAATAAATAGAAAAGCTTAATTAATTCTTATTTCCGAGACCGAGTCTTTCACATGCACATGAATAGTTGTTTTATATATGGATCTCACATATAGTTCAATCAATTGTTAGATTCTTTTGTTTGGGGAAAATGGGATTTGTTAATCAGGTGATTAGTCAATAGATTTACGTGTGATCATGCAATACTCAGATTAATTAAATTATACTGAAATAAATTTTTCTGTGTGTAAAATACTTAAAAAATTTGGAGAATCAACTGAAGTAAAATAAAAAAGTGGAATACGAGATGTGAACTCATTTTTCAGAACTATTGTTTGTAAGACATGGAAACACGGGTTTAATTGTTAAATTTGTGAATACAATTGCTCATAGAACATGTTAGTAGACAACTAACTAGCTAGAGCTATCAAATGGGTCGTGACGGGTGGGTATGGTGTTGGACCGAACCACTTCTTTTGAAGTGCAATGAACTAAAATGGTCGGACTGATAGGGACAGTCTGGTGTTCCGAGCCAAATGGGCCAGACCAAATATACTTGATTTATTTAGAGTCTCTAAAATCCCAACTCAACTCGGTGAAAAGCCGGCCTATTGGACCGGGCTGTCCGGTTTTGACAACTAGCCCTACAACTAGCTACATATTTTTCTTAATTTGAAACTGAAAAGAACCACAAAAAAATAAAAATAAAAAATCATTCCAATGCTAAATTAATTGGACAATACATCAAATCTTGAATAATTTGAAATATATATGCCATTTCAATCATCTAAACATGAAATTAAGAAATACATCAAATATTAATAAGAAAATTGAGACATCGATCATGTTGATGTGTATTGCCCTCCCCACCCCACTATACATACACGTGGCAGGATAAAATAGGAATTTTGTCAATTATAGTGCTTGACCATCACCAGAAGCTATCCACGTGGCAACAGATGTCTTGATGGAGACATATATACAATAATAATATTTTAAAATTAATGTTTAATCACCTTATTATTTCAAGAATAGTACTTATTATTTAATCCTATGACATGTGCATGTGTCTCCCAACTAATATGTTTATGTGGGTATTTATTTTTTGCCGTCTAAATGTCCACTCTATTGCCAACCCAAAGCACATCTCATCGCACGGCAAGTGGACGAAAAAAGCGAAATACGATCGAAAAAATTCGAACCAGAGATGGGACAGTGGTGGACGATTGTAATGCCATCAAAAGGGTGTTTACAAGTTATTTCCAAAACCTTTTCACCACACATCAACATGGATGAAGCTATCGACGCAGCAGTGGAACGCAAGGTAACCGATGAACACAATGAGAAACTCATGGCACCTTTTAAGGAAGCGGAAATAATTGCAAAGATCGACCAAATGCACCCTACAAAATCCCCGACCAGGCGGTATGCCACTCTCTTTTATCAACAATTAACTATTAAAGGTGATGTTATCCAGGTTGTCCTAAATATCCTTAATAATTCAATCTGGACCTCTTAATCATACTCACATTGTGCTCATCCCAAAAAGAAAGACCCGGACATTTTAGACCCATTAGTCTTTGCAATGTTATCTTTAAATTAATCACCAAAACCATTGCTAATAGACTCAAACAAATCCTCCCCATATTATTCATCCTTGTCAATCTGCTTTTGTCTCGGACGTCTCATCACCGACAATGCTCTATTAGCATTCAAATTTTCCATGCCATGAAATCTAATAAAGCCAAAAACCGTCCTTTGCGCGCTTAAACTTGATATGAGTAAGGCCTATGATCGGGTCGAATGGACTTTTCTCGAACGGGTCCTCTTGAAATGTGGTTTGAATGATTCATTTGTGTCATTAATTATGAGATGTGTTACTACTTGTTTCCTATCTTTGTGGATCAAAACCTGGTCCTGGTTTTCACTCCTTCAAGGGCTCCGCCAAGGACCCTCTATCACCCTATTTATTCCTTTTTTGTGCGTAAACTTTTTCAAAGATTAATTCGGCAAGCGGAATCTTTAAGCAAATTCACGGAATCGGATTTGTGGCGCGCCCCGATTTCCCACTTGTTCTTTGCGGATGACAACTTAATCTTCTGGGTCGAGCCAACCCCAGAAGAAATTGACGAAATAAGACGGATTATTCACATACGGAAGATGGCAGAAGAGTTGTAAATTTGAAAAATAGATAAACTTCAAAAGAGTCCCCCATCCCCATCACTACTTTGCCAAGAATTGGCCGATCGACTTGAAGTCCGGAAAGTGGAAAAACACGGCATCTATCTGGGGTTACCAGCTACGGTGGGACGATCAAAAAAAGAAATATTCCAAGGGATCATTGATCGAGTTGGGAAAAAGCTAAAAGATTGGAAAACAAGAACTCTTTCTGTAGCCGGAAAATTGATACTCATAAAAAGTGTTGCCCAAGCCATACCCACATATTTAATGGGTTGTTTTCGGTTGCCAAAGCAAATTTGTGATAAATTAAACTCTCTCATTTCTAACTTCTGGTGGGGACAGAAAAATAGCGAACAACGTATCCATTGGACCTCGTGGCGCAAATTATGTCTCCCCAAAAAAGAAGGAGGACTGGGATTCAGAGAGATTGAGGCTTTTAATTTAGCAATGCTTGCAAAACAAGGATGGCGATTGGCAACAGATGAAAACACCCTTCTAGCTCGAACACTTAAAGCGCGCTACTTCCCAAACGACTCTCTCCTAAATGCGAAAATTGGATACAACCCTAGTTTCACGTGGAGAAGCATCATGGCAGGGAAAGCGATAATCGAGAAAGGAGTTAGATGGAGAATCGGGGATGGTAAAACGGTCCGGGTATGGACGGACCCTTGGATTCCGACGCTACACAACCTTCGGACTTATAGAAGGATCGAAGCTCCACAAGATGAGTTGAGTGTTAGGGATTTGATGCTCCCCAATGGAACCGAGTGGGATGAAGGTCGAATAATGAGCATTTTTAACGAAGAGGATGCGCAACAAATTCTAAAAATACCACTTCGATACACGGGAGGACAAGATGTGTTAACATGGGTACTTAATCCTAATGGACGTTATTCGAAAATCCGCTACAAACTTGCTAATTGCAAACGCCGATAGTGCCTCTTCCTCCTAAACGCACTACCATGGGTCAGCGGTGGATATGGAATTTAAAAGTTCCACCGAAAATTCAAATTTTCATTTGGAAAGCCATGCATGGAATCATTCCTACAAAGGCAAACCTCCTACGCTCGGGCATGCGATATTTATCCACCGTGCGGGAGATGTCATAACACGGAAGAGACTATGGAACATGCGCTTAGGGATTGCCCGTGGAGCCATTTCTTCGGAAAGCCTCACCCTCCTACGCATCTCGGACCATATTCTTAAAAAAGCCATGCAACCATTTCGACATGATCATGGAGATATCCAAGGTCAAAAATGAGGAGTATGCATGCTATTTGCGGTATTGTTGTGGGCTTTATGGTACTCCAGGAATCGCTCCAATTCCAGGGAAAACCATCAACCACCAAGATCAAGTTACAATATTGGGATGAAATGTCATGACTACCAACAGTGCAGGGCTCTTCCAACACTCCAAGTAAACTGAACTCCCCAAGAAGTGGAAAAGACCACGTATGATTTCTTAAAAATCAACACGGATGCATCGGTTCGATGCGGAATGGGACCGGCTAGGCGTTGTGATCCGTGACCATGAAGGCAAAATAGTGCGAACCCTTGTAAGGAAATTACCGCATGTTTTCGAGATTGATGTCGCGGAAGCCCTTGCATGTCGCGATGGTGCGCTCCTTGCCCGAAATCTCAATCTCCAAAACGTGGAATTCGAAACGGATTGCCTTCGATTGGGAAACGGACTCATTCTATCATATCCGGGAAGCTTAATGGAAGATATAAAAGTGATCGATAGAGACTTCGCCTCGCTTGCCTTCAACCACATTCCAAGGACAATGAACGAATTGGCCCACAAGCTTGCTAGTTTTGCTTTTGATGTTTCATGTAATGGTTTCTTTTCTTACGTATAATTCCCCGGACTTTCCACATGGGGTTACTTCTGAAATTTGTAATTCTATTTGATCAATGATAATGCACTTTGCTGTCTTCCTCAAAAAAAAAAAAAGCACATCTCATTTGTCTCACTGATTGACCAAGCCCAATGGACTTCACTATCAAACCCTTTAAAATACTTTAGACTGTTGTAATCTAGGCTTGAGATTCATGTTAGATTACTACTAATTAATTACTTAATTATTAAAATCATTAATAAAATTATTAAACATGTGTATTTTTTTTAATAACTCAGCTTCCAGGCTTACGCCTGACTATACCTACGGACAACAACTCCGGCCCCTTATTGCTGCCGCTAAGGTAAACCGTGGGATGTGCACGCACTTGCCAGTGTTCTAATGGGGTTTGCTGACGACAACCAGATCCTCTCAAGTAAAGAGAACAATTATGTTCGACCCCAAATTTAATAATAATAATATCTTCTCGAATCGAGTGTGTTTTTTTTATTATTTAACTAGACAGATGGAGTATCACTTCACATGACTTAAAGCTAACTCCACCAAGCCTACTTTCTTTTATGTATTTAAATGAAGTAGGGGTAGAGTATAGTGTCACTTGGATTATATGGAGGGACTAATATGAGTGGCCCCCACATAAATATTATGTTTTTGAACATATCCAAAAAAAGGGATTAACAAATAAGTCACATTAGGGTTATATTTTTTTATCATCCTTTTTGGATCCTTCCAAAGTAATGGGTTTAAAAAGGGAACAAAGATGATTAGAAAAAGTTAATGGGGTGTTGTATTATTTTAGGATCTTGTCTGAAATAATCTTATGTTAAGACTGATATAATAAGATCTCATTGGCTTAATTGCCTTGATAAACATGAATTAGTGGGCCATGATCAGATTTAGGCAATCTCAAACGATAATATCGGCATCATTTCAATCAACAACAAAGAAAAAAAAAAGCATGATTAAAGTCCCTTTGAAAGTGTTTTTAGATATTATTAGGTGGTGGAAACCATCAAGAACAAGGACAAGCCCATTGCTAATCTATGGGGACATTGTAGATTAGTAATCAACAAGTTTGGAAAAGTTATATTAGACAATATTTGTTCTAAGTGACATATGTGTAATAATATTCACCACTTAATTTCAATTTTAGTCATATAACTCTTAAGGATTGTCGAACTTACTCATATAACTTCTTAATACGTGGCAGTTTCGGTCTTTAACGATTTTACCCGCTAGTCAAAATAGCAGTTACAGTTCTAACTTTTAACGGTCATAAGTATTTTGGCTAACTGACAAGGATATATTGTGAACAAATGAGATATTAAAATACCCAATTGGGACCAAAGTCGCACAAAATTAGAACTGGTAAAACCAAAATTGTAACGATTAGAACTAATGGCACCAAAATTGTAAAGGATCAAACTCTTATGAAACCCAAATGGCTATCTAAAATATTTGCAGGGACCAAAATTGTTAGCATCCTATAATTACGGGACCGATTTTGCAATTAAGCCTAATATTCATCTATGGTTGAAACAATTGATGAAATATTATAAATAACATGAGATTTTGTATAATGAGTTAAAAATCCGATCTTTATCTTTGTTGATGTCTGGATTTTGCTCAATGATAAGTATTGCCTTTTTAATGGCCGGAATTTAAAAGGATAAGCGAAAAAATATTTTTATTGATAGTTGTCGATCTGAACACCTAGTCGATCGTTAGCTCGAAATGTATTTATTACAGAGCTTTTTATAGTATTTTTCATTTGTCTGAGTACTATTTATACTAGTACTATAAGTGGAGTAGCAATCATTGCATCTATGATCTTAGTGGGACACTTGCATGACATGTATTTAATAATGTTTCTGTGTTTTCTTTATACAACGCAGCCAGGTGACAGGATTGCCGGCCACTGAGCTTCATCTCAGTCGTCGTTCATGACTTTCAAACCTGAGTTTTATGGGTCATTCTTTGAGTTCATACTCGGTCCTTCTCGGATATACATCTTTGTCCTTTTCGGTAATGTCCGTTGGTCAATCTATGTATAGTGAATCGTGAGACTATGTGTACACATATTTATTCAGCTCTGCTCGGCTATCATCAATTTTAAATTTAAAACCATATACAAAAATGAAGGGATTTTGTACTTGTGGACCTACTACATTAAATTTAGATACATGTATAAATATATGGTCCCAACATGGCCAATGGGCAAAGGGTTCCTCCCTTTGTCTGAATATAATTGAGAGACCAATTGTATGGAGAACCACATGAATAAGAATGGGGTAAGCATGTGCTCATCTCCTTTTCTTCTAACCTTAACAATTGTTGTATCCCTTCTGACCACTGATGTCTTGAGCCTAGCATTCTTCAATTAATTAATAAATGTAAGGGAATTTTTGTTGGAGTTAGATTCTTTGTTTCCCATGAGGAGTTTTTGCTTTCTATTAGATTATTCATGTGACATTTTAAAAAAAAAGATGACAATAGTTTTAGTGGACAATATATATACATTGAAAATGGATCTTGATGGGGTTTCTCTTGTTCTGTAATGTAGAATAGTACAAAACTTGGTTGTTAAGATGCATGAATTAATATGTGGGCTGAAAATAGCACTAAATATTTTTTTTCTTTCTAAATTAAGAGGGTTTGTCCATTGCAATTTGCTAGTGTTAAACCAACTTCTTGAGTCCCCCCTAGAAAGTGGGTTGTCCCAAATAATTATTGAATTCATGTTTTTCTAAAAGCTAAAAGTTAGATGGGTTTTATTAAAAATTTCTATACTGGGATCCTAGCTAATTGTCTATCCCTAAATCTATGTCCATAATTTCAGTTCTATATAGCTTGAACTCCCCTAGGGGCTCAACATTTAACAATAGCTTAAGTCCCACAACCTACTATCTATTTTCTTGCAATTCAAGAAGAAAACTTTGTTTAAGCTACTTTTGTCATAAAAAATGAGATAAATAAAATTAGTGATCTTGTTTGACCGTATCTTCTAATATTTCGTTTCAGTTTTCATTTTTCAAGACGCAATTGGGTATAATTGGTAGTTAAAATACATTTTATTATGGATAGAGGTAGGAAAATAATGTACCATAACTTAGAGTTTTCTCTCAACCAAAATATATATAAAAAAAAATCGAAGTGTTTTTCCAAAAAAAAATAAAAATCGAAGTGGCTTGCAGGAGATGCTTAATTAAATTCATATAATATGAATGAATCCTTGAAAAATCCCAATTATAAAGTTTGATGGGCAGGTATATATATTATCAAACACTCTAGAACAGAAAATCAATTTGAGAGTCACGTTGACTTGATTTATTATTGTTTTTTTCATAAACAAACAATTTCATTAAGCAGAAAACCATTTTGATAACCATGTTGACTTTTGTTGGAATTGGTTTTAATTAAATTGGGTTTGACCCGATTTTGACCAATTATTTAAGTGGGGTCATTTATTCAAAGTATGAAATAAATGAGATAAACGTCATCTACGCCGCGGGTAGATGAGTTTAGCATTTTGAATTTCTCAAAACCAATATCGAGTGAATGAGAAATAAATGCATAAAGTTGGCCACTTAAAATGCTTTTATATATGGAATATAAAAGGGTGGGAATATGGAAAGCTATATCCCACATAGGAAACATATTAAATGTTTGACTAGTTAATAAAGAGCTTCACCACTAATAAGGAGTAATCAAGTGGAACTCCTTATGGTACACCCTAGTGGACCAAGTCAATTTTGACTAGCCTTTGGCTAGCTCAAAAGGCACCGAGGACGGTGCAGAGCACCGTCCGAGCCGGAGCCGGAGCCGGGCCCGCGCACGTCGCATTGGGCGCTTTCGAGGCGCACTTTGCACTTCGCACGTCACGCAATCATTAACTGAAGGGCGCGATCGGACGGTCAAGATCGATCCGGACTGGGGATGCACCCGGTCTGAAGAGGCACCAGGAGCTCTATATAAACCAAATTTAAATTCATTTGAACACATCAAAAATCGAATTTCACTTCATATTTCTCGCATTGTAAAAGAGAGTTTAAGAGCATCAAAGTGTTCGTTGTACTTGCGATTTGTAGTGCAACTATCGCAAGTAGTTCGTCGTTGTATCTTGGGAGACGATTCTCAGTATTCCGTAAGCACCGTGAGCGGGGAATCTCGTCTTAAAGAGAAAGAGTCCAACTCTTGCCTCGACGTCTTGATTTTACCGTTACTCGCTCAACAGATTTTTCACCATTCGGTATACACCAACCGGTTTTACCCAATTTAAGACGAGATTTTCGTGTATATCAAATGGCTTCGCGTCTTGATTCCAAAGACCAAAGACCGGAGAGAAACCCGAGAAGTTTAGGGGTTCGACTTCAAAAGATGGCAATGAAAATGTTGTTCTATCTTACGACTCAACTCCTGCTCGTTTCCTTACGGAGGATGCCCCAACTGTGGGGAAAGAGGAGACGATAAAGAGAAGAGGATGGCGTTCGATGCTTGAGTCAAAGCGACTTCCTATGCAGAACTACATTCTCAACGGATCGACAACACATTGTACAATGTGTATTGTTCGATAAAGACCAAGCTAAAGAGTTGTGGAGCTCTTTAGAGAAGAAGTATAAAACGGAAGATCGGCACAAAGAAATTTGTTGTCGGCAAATTCCTTGAGTTCAAGATGGTTGACACCAAGACGGTGATCAGCCAGGTTCAAGAGATCCAGTTAATTCTGCATGATATAATTGCAGAAGGTATGGTGGTGAGTGAATCCTTTCAAGTAGCTGCTATAATCGAGAAGCTACCGCCTCGTGGAAGGATTTTAAAAATTACCTGAAGCATAAGCGGAAGGAGATGGGGCTTGAAGACTTAATTGTCAGATTGCGAATTGAAGAAGACAATCGCAAGTCTGAGATTAAGTCTGGCAAGCTTCCTATGGAGGCAAAGGCAAACTTGGTGGAGCCCAATGCTAGCAAGAGAAAGCACCGGGGAATAATCAAAAGCATGGGAAGGCTAAAAAGTTCAAAGGAACTGCTTCAATCTGTGGAAAAGCCGAATCACAAGGATAAAGATTGTCGTCTTCCTAAAAGGCCAATCGGAACCAGTGCATGTGACCGAGACAAATCAAGACCAATTGATATGTCCAAGCTTGATCTCTCGGCTGTTGTGTATGAAGGCAACAAGTCTATATGGTGGAGAACCCGAGAGAATGGTGGGTGGACACAGTCTTTACACGCCACATATGCTCGACAAAGACATGTTCTCAACGTATACTCCTATCAACGGAAGGAAGCTATACATGGGGAATCATGCAACGTCACGAAATTGTTGGTCTCGGCAAGGTGGTGCTGAAGATGACCTCGGGCAAGGAGCTGACCCTCGTTGATGTCCTTCATGTTCCAGACATTCGGAAGAACTTAGTGTCAGGATCGTTGTTGGTTAAGGCAGGGTTTAGATTAGTATTTGAGGCTCAAAAGTTTGTACTTATGAAAAATGGACAGTTCATAGGGAAGGGGTACTTAGATAATGGACTGTTCAAGATGAATGTAATGAATGTACTCCGAAACTTTGAAAGCAATAAAATTAATGCTTCTTCTTATTTGCTTGAGTGTTCAAATTTATGGCATGTTAGATTAGGACATGTGAATTTTAACACTTTGAAAAGGTTAGTAAACTTGGAATTACTACCTAACTTTAAAATAGATTCACATCACAAGTGTGAAATCTGTGTTGAGGCAAAAATGGCCAAAACACCATTCCACTCGGTGGAAAGAGAAACAGAACCTCTAGAGTTAATTCACAAAGGATATATGTGATTTAAAGTTTGTGCAAACTAGAGGTGGGAAAAAGTATTTTATTACTTTTATCGATGATTGCACAAAATACTTTTTATGTATATCTTTTAAGAAGTAAAGATGAGGCCTTAGAAGCTTTTAAAAGCTATAAGAATGAGGTTGAAAATCAACTAAGCAAACGAATTAAGATAATTCAAGTGATAGAGTGGAGAATATGGAGCTCCTTTTGATGAATTTTGCTCGGATTCTCGTATTATTCATCGACGACATGACTCCTTATTCACCACAATCAAACGGTGTTCTTTGAACGCAAAAAACCGAACTCTAAAAGAAATGATGAATGATTTGTTGATAAATTCTGGTTTACCTCGAAATTTGTGGGGGGAAGCAATTCTCTCGGCTAACCACATTCTTAACAAAATACCACACAAAAATAAAGATAAAACTCCGCATGAGTTATGGAAAGGTCGAAAACCTTCATATAAATACCGAAAGTGTGGGGTGTTTGGCTAAAGTAGAAATACCTAAGCCAAAACAAGTCAAGATAGGGCCTAAAACAATCAATTGCATTTTCATTGGATATGCAAATAACAAGAGTGCATATCGATTTTTAGTGCACAAATCAAATTCCGGATGTACAAGAAGGTACAATTATTGAGTCAAGGAATCTTTGTATTTTTCAAGACGTGTTTCCTTGTCAAGAAAGGAAAGAAGCTAGTTCTAGCAAAAGAACACGTGATAATCTTTGCGATGGTGATCATCAAAGTGATGAAGAACCAAGACGCAGATAAAGGGCCAAAACAACTAAGTCTTTTGGTCCGATTTTCTAACTTATGTATTAGAAAATGAACCAAGGACAATTGGTGAAGCATTGTCCATCCGAAGCTCCATTCGGAAAGAAGCCATTAACAAAGGAGATAGATTCCATTATGCAAAATCATACTTGGGAGTTGGTAGATCTCCCACCGAAATAAGCCTTTAGGATGCAAGTGGATCCTTAAAAGGAAATATAAAGCTGATGAAACTATTGATAAGTACAAGGCCAGGTTAGTAGCTAAGGGATTTAAACAAAGAGAAGGCCTTGATTTCTTTGATACGTATTCACCTGTGACAAGAATCACATATATTAGAGTTCTCATTGCTATTGCAGCATTGCATAACCTTGAGATACACCAAATGGATGTGAAAACGGCTTTTCTAAATGGTGAATTAGAAGAGGAAATCTACATGGAACAACCCGAAGGGTTTGTTGCTCCTGGAAAAGAGAAGAAGGTGTGCAAACTCGTTAAGTCATTGTATGGCTTTAAGCAAGCTCCGAAACAATGGCACGAAAAATTTGACAGAACTATGCTGTCGAATGGTTTCAAAATTAACGAGTGTGATAAATGTGTTTACATTAAAGACACACCTAATGCTTATGTAATTGTCTGTCTGTATGTTGACGACATGTTAATTATGGGTAGTAATTATGATATAATCATGAATACTAAGAAAATGTTAATCAAACATTTTGATATGAAAGATATGGGTATAGCAGATGTTATTCTGGGAATTAAGATCTCTAAAACATCTGATGGACTTGTTTTATCACATTCTCATTATATTGAGACAGTACTTCGAAAGTTCAATGCTTATGATAGTCCTCCAGCTAAAACACCTGTTGATTTAAGCTTACACTTAGCTAAAAATCAAGGTGAGCCTGTATCTCAACTAGAATATTCTCGGATCATTGGCAGTCTAATGTATGTAACAAACTGCACACGTCCGGATATTGCCTACGCAGTTAACAAACTGAGTAGATTTACGAGTAATCCTGGAAATGACCATTGGAAGGCATTGATAAGGGTTCTTAGATATCTAAGACTCACCATGAATTATGGATTACATTACTCGAGATATCCAGCTGTATTAGAAGGATACAGTGATGCTAATTGGATATCTGACTCAAAAGACTCCAAGTCCACTAGTGGTTATGTTTTTACCATTGGTGGTGGAGCGGTGTCATGGAAATCCTCTAAACAAACTTGTATAGCTCGATCCACGATGGAATCAGAGTTTATAGCATTGGATAAAGCTGGTGAAGAAGCAGAATGGCTTCGCAACTTTTTAGAGGATATTCCATGCTGGCCTAAGCCGGTGGTTGCAATCATGATACATTGTGATAGTCAGTCGGCGATAGGAAGGGCTCAAAATAGTATGTACAACGGTAAGTCTCGACATATACGTCGAAGACATAACACCGTTAAGGCGATTGATCTCAAATGGGGTTATTACAATCGATTACGTGAAATCGAAAGAAAACCTAGCGGATCCGTTAACTAAAGGTTTGAATAGAGATCAAGTATATTGCTTATCGAAAGGAATGGGCTTAAAATCCACAAAATAAGAATATTCATAGCGGTAACCCAACCTTGTGAATTGGAGATCCCAAGACCTTGGTTCAATGGGACAACTAAGTTATGTATATTCGATAAATACTTGGAGCATATTACGCTCATTCCTATCCAAGTGGAGAAACCTGCGCCGAATGTGGTGAGGTTAAGTTATAAACTTTTAATGATTCCTATACTTTAAAGAAGTGGAGTATGGCAGATACTCTTAATAGGAGATCACCTATATAAGTGTGAAGACGGGCCGCTTCAACGAAACACTTATGAATCCAAGATGGTGTCCAAGGCTAAAATGGACACAACCGTGAGAACCAAATGGTGTTAGGAAAGATATTGTGTGGATCTTTGTTGTTTTGGTTTACGTAAAACAATGAATTCAAGACATCGTGTCACCATGCGGCTAGTAAATCCGATAACATTCCACTAAGGAAGGTTCAAAGCCACAAGCTACCTCTCCCGATGCAATAGCTTTCCGTTTGAACTCTCTTAGTGTCTGATACTACTCATATGCATTTATTTCATTCATGTGGGGATTGTTGGAATTGGTTTTAATTAAATTGGGTTTGACCCGATTTTGACCAATTATTTAAGTGGGGTCATTTATTCAAAGTATGAAATAAATGAGATAAACGTCATCTACGCTGGTAGGTAGATGAGTTTAGCATTTTGAATTTCTCAAAACCAATATCGGGTGAATGAGAAATAAATGCATAAAGTTGGCCACTTAAAATGCTTTTATATATGGAATATAAAAGGGTGGGAATATGGAAAGCCATATGTCACGCCCCGTGACATTGGGGTGTCTTTCGCTATAACTACTGGTGGATTGTGCTGTGAATGACTGTATGTGGCTTGATCGGTCGGGTTTTTTGTGGGTACGTGTACATGACCCTTTGGATGTTCGGGTAGGCTACCCGTTAAGTTCGGGGAGCTTGTCGCTAGTCGTGGACTTGACGGTGAAGAAGGGAATTGGCCATCCCTACCCAAACTGGTCGGATGCTGGAGCCGCATTCCTGATGAGCCCAAGGCAGGGCGAAACCAGTGGTTGTCTCGTGGGATAGGCTGGCCCCGGGTGGACCGGGGCGCCGCGCGGGCATCGTGTGGGGGTCGAAATGGCTAGGCTCGTGACAAGTGGTATCAGAGCCGTCCCGGCATTTGTATTCCGTGGTTGCGCCAAGCGCTCTTACCAAGAGGGTGGTGGAGTAGGCAGGGGAGCGGAACATGTTGGGTGGCGATCATCTGGGAGAATCCTCTCTGGTCTCCGAGTGCGATTGGTGTGCGAGGGGCACACGTGTGGGCTGCCAAGGGGGCGCCGTTGATGCACTTCGGGTGGAGTAGACCGTGTACGAGGGCGTACACCATCTTGGGTGGGGGAGGATGTCACGCCCCGTGACATTGGGGTGTCTTTCGCTATAACTCGGTGGATTGTCTTTGTGAATGATGTATGTGGCTTGATCGGGGGTTTGTGGGTACGTGTACATGACCCTTAGGATGTTCAGCAGCTACTACCCGGTTAAGTTCGGGGATCTTGTCGCTAGTCGTGGACTTGACGGTGAAGAAGGAATTGGCCATCCCTACCCAAATCGGTGGATCTTTGGAGCCGCATTCTCGATGAGCCCAAGCGCGGCGAAAACCAGTGGTTGTCTCGTGGGATAGGATGGCCCCGGGTGGACCGGGGCGCCGCGCGGGCATCGTGTGGGGGCCGAAATGGCTAGGCCCGTGACACATATCCCACATAGGAAACATATTAAATATTTGACTAGTTAATAAAGAGCTTCACCACTAATAAGGAGTAATCAAGTGGAACTCCTTATGGTACACCCTAGTGGACCAAGTCAATTTTGACTAGCCTTTGGCTAGCTCAAAAGGCACCGAGGACAGTGCAGAGCACCGTCTGAGCCGGAGCTGAGCCCGAGCCCGCGCACGTCGCACATAGTCGCATTGGGCGCTTTCGAGGCGCACTTTGCACTTACGCATCGTCGCAAGGAGCTTTGAGGAGCCTTAAAGTTTTGGAAAATCGAACCAGGGTTCAGTCCAGTGGCTCAGTGACGTGGCAGGGCGGCTCGGGTGGCGATGACTTGGCAGATCGCACGTGGGCGACACGTGGCGGCCGATTGATCGTCTGCTCACGACAGGGCACCGCGGATCGGACGCTGGGCCAGCGTCATCCCGGTGTGAATGGGTGCATGCTAATAGGTGTGCTCCTTCAGCAGATAGATCGGGACCATCGGATCGCAAATCGGCAACCACAACCCGGCGCGATCTGACGGTCAAGATCGATCCGGACCAGGGGATGCACCCGGTCTGAAGAGGCACCAGGAGCTCTATATAAACCAACCCCCAGAATTCATTTGAACACATCAAAAAATCGAATTTCACTTCATATTTCTGCATTGTAAAAGAGAGTTTAAGAGCATCAAAGTGTTCGTTGTACTTGCGATTTGTAGTGCAACTATCGCAAAGTAGTTAAATCGTTGTATCTGGGAGACGATTGTTGTATTCCGTAAGCACCGTGAGCGGGGCAATCTCGTCTTAAAGAGAAAGAGTCCAACTCTTGCCTCGACGTCTTGATTTTACCGTTACTCTGCTCAACAGTTTTTCAGCCATTCGGTATACACCAACTGGTTTTACCCAACAACTTTGTGGATTAAAGATAAGCAATTGTATATATTACGGCTATTAATTTTAGCTATTTGGCGGAACTAAGACGTTGCAGTTTTAAGTCCGAGATAATCAATCAGATCATCTCATCTTACAATACATCACATTACATCCACGTATTTAAAAGAACATATTACGTATAGCACTATAACAAAATCGCGAAATAGCATGTTGGAATTGGTCTTTGAGAAATTGGGTGTTGACCCGATTTTGACCAATCAATTAAGTGGTTTCCATTTGTGAAAAATGGAATTAAATTATTTGTAAAAATTCTACTAAGAGAGTAGATGAGAATATCATTTGGAATTTCTCAAAACCGATTCCGGGTGAATGAGAAATTAATGCTAGAAGTTAGCCACTTAATACAAATAAATGGTATGGAAAATGGAAAATGGGGGGGAGGATAGATGCTCCATCCCACGTAAAAAAAAGGAGGTTAAGTTGCACACTTTATTTATCCTAAGTTGGACAAATGGGTTTGGGTCGCGGGTCGTGGGCTTGGGCTTCAAGGCCCTTATTCTTTTTGGACCAAAAACCTTTAAAAATTAAATATTTAATTAATTTTTGTAATTAATTAAATAGATTTAATTAATTGTCGTAATTAATTAAAAAAGTTCGACTGGGAAAATGTTTCGGCCCCGCGTACGGGCAGGAGCACGGCCCGTGCGGTCGGGTCGTGCTACTGCCGAGAGTTTGCGCTTACACGCACGCGGCGCGCACGCCCGTGCGTGCCTGGGGTCGTCTTGGTGCCGAAGGTTTGAGCACCGCACGCACGGCAGCGCACGCCCGTGCGTCTGGCCGTGCTCTCTCACAAGAAAAGGCGTGCTCGCGAAAATGTGCCTTTTCGAGCCTACTGACGCGATTTTCCGTCTGCGGGCATTTCGTTGCCTATATTAATGGAACCCCTACGATGAAATAAAACACGAAATTAATCAGAAAACATAAAATCGAGCGTTGCATTTTGCATCTTGCCCACTTTCCTCCTTGAAAGCTTGAAAGTAATCAAACACTTGTCTTGTTCGCTGTTGTTCCGGTTTTCTTTGTCTTCTTAACCTGAATCAAGTAAAGTCGTTGTATCTTAGAGACGACCGCCGGAACCGTAAGCACTTGTATACAGGGTGTTTTCGTCTTGCGGAGACATAATCTAATTCTGGCCTCGACTTAAGCATATACACTATCCCAGCCATTTTCTGAAAACAGAAACCTTTTCACATAAATTTACCCAACATAGCATCCGATTATATCCATTGCTATCTGCGATGGTTTCCCGACGAAAATAAATATTAAAAGAGGAGGTCTTACATGAGACGGAGGATCTAAATTTATGAGACGGATCTTAGGAAACACAAAAATATAAATTATTTTCATGGGTTTGGGTTTGGATTTTGGTTGGGTTGATATTCTATTAAATTTAAGATTCGTCTCATGGATTAGATCTATAGGGCCGTCTCATACAAATTTTTGTGATATTAAAAAGGGATAGTTACAAACAGTTCCCCTGAGATTTCACCAAATTACAAATAAACACAACTAATTTTTAAAAATACAGAAAGTACTCCGAGTTTGATTCAGTGTTAAAATTAATGGGTAAACTGTATTATTTTTATAAATATGAAGGGATTTCTTTAAATATATTTTGCTTATGATGGGTTTAAATGTTAGACAAATTAACCTTGGAGATATTTTTTGTAATTTTGAAAGTTAGCTAGGTTGTTTTGTAATTAGGTCAAACCTCAAGAGTACTTTTTGTAATTAACTCTATCAAAAAATAATATGAAAATAACCATGGATTACCGACAGATGTTATCAGTGAAATTTGTGCGTCGCTAATCTCTAGGGAACATTAAATTTCTGATAAGGCACTCCTCTTGAAACTAAAGTTGGGAATGGGTCGGATTAGGCTGACTCGAGCCCATCGGGCTTTTGAAAAATTCGTACCGGACCGAACCGACCAAATTTGGTTGTGCCACGAAAATGCATGGCCTAACCCAGCCCAAAAACTATCAGGTCAGGCTAAAAGTCAAGCTAATCTCGGCCCACGGGCCGGATCAAATAGGTCCGATTTTTTTAGACCTAGAAAAACATGTCCCAACTTAAATTTCGGATCAGGCTGCATTTTGTCAGCTCTACTCAAAACAACCAAAGCACACATATTCAAATATTTCACAAGTTTTTTTTTTGTCTAAAATAAGAAAGAATTTGACCAAAGTTAGGGGATAAGAAATTATACATGTATATATATATATACACACGTAAAATAGGAGACAAGGTGGGTCAGGGTTTGGAGTTGCGGTGAAGACTTTGGAAGCTAAATTAATTATGCTTTTTTCATCTCTCTTAATTTCATTATCATGTATGATGTAGTTAGTAAGATTCGGGAAATTTTTCCTATGTAAAGCAAAAGCTTAAACAATATAGATTTCAACGTCAATCACGCAGACATCCTTAACAATAATTCACATTTCATCATTAACAACTAATATTAATTACTGGGCCCAATCTTATGAGTTGTAACACCTGAATACCTGATCAATATTATGTACCAGTAATAGTATACGATATTTTCTATTTTTTTTTATATTTCATGGCGAGTTGCAATTTTGGTCATGTAAATATAAAGGGGTGACATATTTAGTTCTGTAAGTATCTTATGTAGCAATATTGGTTCTATAACTCTAAATGAGTGGCATATTTGGTCATGTAAGTATTCTATATAGGAATTTTGGTCCCGTAAATTTTAATTTATGTGTAATTATGGTCCAATAAGTTCTATTTTTGTGCAATTTTGGTCCCGGGTGAGTAAATCAAATTTCATCATTCCAGTACCAAAATTGCACAAAGTTAGAACTTAGGAATTCAATTGTTCTGCTGGAGAATTTTTTTTAACAAAACATAAAATTATTTATAAAAATTTTCAGAAAATATAATGGTTATTTATCGTTGCAAATACTCCAACTGTTTTGGAACCACCGTGTCATTGCAAAAACTCTCCATTTTTTCTTTTCATTTTGCAACCTTATTAGCAACGACTTGTCGTTGGATTTAAGGTTTAGGAGTTAGAACTTATACTATGGGACCGAAATTGCACCAAAATTAAAATTTACGGGACCGAAATTGCTACAGAGCACACTTAGAGGACCAAATATGCCAACTCTTTATACATACGGGACCAAATTAAACTGCTACACACAATAATTAGCGGACTAAATATGCCACATCCTTATATTTACATGACCAAAATTACAATTAAGCCTATTTCATCTAGCATTTTATTTCAATTCACCTTAATGAAATTAATTTATGTAAGATAGACAAACTTCTGTCACAGTTTCTTTAATGTATATATACACATATTAAGAGTTTGGATTGGGGAAAGGTCCGATTTCAATTCATATTAAAGTAGCATAAGCTTAAGGTAATCTCTAGAATTTATTAGTAAAATATATGTAGGTTTAAATTAATACGTGAGGAAATGGTACAGATGTGCAAGATGATATGATGTTGACACGTGGGCCATGCAAACCTGATTTAAGGGTGGACGATGGTGCTAGATCTTAAACGCATCTATTCTCATATACTATTTGCTTATTTTGTACGTATATGGTATAATATATAATTCATGATATTTGATGAGAGACAATATTTGTCTTGTAAGTCATTGCATATGCAGTAGATGCTTTGACTTTTAATGGAGTTTTTAGTGAGAGAAAAGGTAGGTAGCTTGTGTTGGCTAAGCAAATGCAAACGTTGAAATACAAGGGGTTAGAAGATGGAGACATTTGCTCATGATCTCGATACTGCATTTGGATGGAATGATTTAGATTTAAATGAGAATTTATGGAGAAAAAAATAACTCAAATGACTACACTTAATAGGAAATTTCAAATTCACCAATTGTAGGGTCACAAAGTGTGACAACAATTGTCTAGTGGCGGTAGGTACACTATAAGGTTTAGGCATACGCCTCCCTAATGCCAATTTGTTTAGGCGAAGTGGTAGAGGATGAGATTCTACAATTGTGTCATGGCAGTTGGTCCTGGTAGGGGTCAAGTAACAATCAAATGTAGTGGACACTTGCGGATGTATGCTATAAGCTAGGTTAAGGACATGCATCTCCCTAGTGTCAATTGGTTTTAGGAGAAGTGGTAGCACTTGAGATCTTACAACATATAAGATTCATAAAAGAAACTAAGAAATTGAAATCCATTGAATTACTTAGATTTATCCTAAGGAGCTCAATGTATTTGGATTTCAGCTTCGAAACATTCCATCTAAATGCAACTTTTAGACCATTTTTGCTTTGTTCTTATGTGGATTTCTCCTATTTTCGAGGTGCTTTGGTTGATGTTTCAACTCACCTTGTAGTTCTCATGTATATAAGATGATGTCATGTATTCACTTGGTATTTTTTTTGGAGAAGTAATTCACTTGGTACTTAAAACACTAGAGATAATATGAAAAACAGAATATAATTTGGAGTGATTAATTTGTTCTGGCTAGCTAGGGTGGAGGAAATGAATGTTGAATTAGTATCATGATATCATCCATACTTTGCACAATGTGAATTATGATGAAGAAATTAGGTGTGTTTTTTTTTTTTTTGAAAAGTTCGGCCCTGTTATTACAAGTATTTGAATCCGAGCCTCGTCATTGCGAGTAATATCCGTGCCCATTTGACGGACAAATTAGGTTACACCACAATGTTTCCTGGTGAAAAATCTTTACATACGCTTGCATAAAAATGCCTTAAGACATATTTAATTTTATATACGTGGTGACAGATGAAGTGAATGTAAACTATGTTAGTGAGTGAGGATATCATTTTGTAGCAGAGCAAGTCAGAATTATACAGAGACATGGCCTTCACGATACCTCTCATTGGTTGTGCTTCCACTTTATATAAATTAATTTTCAGAATGTCACACTTTATTTATAAAAAAAATGCTTTCTGAGACATACTTAGTTTTGGTTGTATTTCACCTGTCAGCCCCTTATTGGAAATGCTTAATCATCTGTATACTTTGATTCTCTGACAAAGTTGTACATATACAAACATATAAAATTATAGTATAGTCTTATAAAAGTACTATTACATTTTTCTTGGTGGGAAAAATTGTACTCTTTATCATTTTGGGGAACACGTTAGTTCGTTAGTTTTCCAGGGTGCAATAGTTTAACATTCTTGAATCCCGATCTAGAGACAGGCATGGTTCTTTGATATTTAAATTAGTTTAGCACCCTTGTAAAAAGAGAAGAAAAAGGGGAAATTTTTGAAAATAGAGAAAAGAATGTACATAGAATATGGCAATTAATTGAGGACAATTTTTTTTCTTCTTTTTTTTTTAAATTGAGATGTACTATATACGTAGTACGCGAAAAAGCCAAAAAAAAAAAAAAAGGATAGGATCTTATATTCCAATATGGTGTTTCATCTCATATTCCGCTGCACGAATGGTTGTCACGTGTATAGAAGTTACCATATTAATTTTGGAGCATAAATCACGTCTAAATTATGGGGTTTTAACGTGGTAACTTCTATACACGTGACAATCATTCGTGCATTGGAATATGAAATGAAACACCATTTTGGAATAGAAGATCTCATCCGGAAAAAAAAAAGTGATGATATTTGAGGTAATAAAGTATAATGCATGCTAAATTAGAAAAATCTTGTTTAAATATACGTTTTCATAATTATGGGTTAATTTACAAGAACTACCTCTATCATTTAGTCAAATTATAAGAAAAACTCAGTTATATTTCAAAATTATAAATACCCGTGCATTAACATTTGTTTCTCTTTACAAATTGCACTCTCAAGATTCGAGATGTCAAAGATGAGCGTTTTAAATTAGTATTTACTAAATAAGTTGTTTACTAAGACTAAATAAGAAATGAGATTAAAAATCAGATTTCTTTGAGATATTAATTAATAAATGATATCAAAGATTAGATTTGACAGTGTTATAGATATAAATTTCAAATCTATATTTATAAAATATAAACAAATATTGGAAAAAAGCCCTAGGGCCAATTACGGTCGGGCTAATTAAATCCTCATATTATAAGGACATATGATATATAGGTCCAACCCTGAAATTTTTAGGGTCAGACCATTATTGACATCTTTACTCAAGAAGTGATAATTGTTAGGTAAATAGTAAATACAAATCTCAAGTGATATTTGTAACAACATAAGGGATATTTGTAATTTTGAAAGATAACTGTATTTTTTATAATTAGGCTAAATATCAGGGTATTTTTCGTAATTATCCTTTTTTGGTCTTTTTCTTTAAGATATTTGTACACGTAGATCTACATCATAATTCCTAATTAGTGAATCTAAGACACCAACAAAATGTCTACTTGATTTTCAACAATTTTGGCTACTTTGATGCCAATCAAGTAAAAAGTTTGGTAAATGCATGCCTTCAAATTTAACCAAAATATGTCTGAACTTTTCACTAATACTCCTTGACTTGAAGCTTAAAAGTAATTATTGACATCTGAGTACAAGTGGTGTTTTTAACTTTCAAAAATTTGTGCCAACTACTAATCCCCTAATAGTTTCCTTGGACTTTTGATCCTGCCAACTGTCTAATGCAAATAATGACTGATGATTATGTCTCAGATGTTGTCCATGATTATTTCTCACTTGCTAACAAGAAAAACAACAAGAAAAGAGGTACATTTTTTACTCAAATCAAGGGGTAACCCTCAATCATTTGATAGTTCAACAACCCTACATTGCTCACATGCATCACATTCTTTCACTAGGTTAGAACAAAAACAGCAAAAATAAATTGAGTCATGTCCTTCCAAATTCTGCATTATTAGGTGGTAATAGGGGTAATTGTGGACAAAATAAATCTTGGCATCAAGATTCCAAGGATAGTAACTTCACAAGGTGTCGAAGAAAATTGAGAGAAGGTGTTTGGACGTCAAGTGATTTACTGGATTGACGATTGTCCCACAAATGAATACGAGTCTTTTCTGACACGCTTTGTCCTTATTCATGCGCTCCCTAAAAAAACTTTCAAGGGGGTTACCCATCCAATGTCTACTACAATCTAAGCACACTTAACTATAGAGTATCTATATAATGGATATCATAAAAGTGGTGCAGGCAGTACATATCAAATCTTTTAATCTCCCCTTTCATTGTACAATTCAACACTCACATGTTTGAATCGCGGGCCACAACTTGCGTCTTTTTTAAACCCCATTGCAGGCAGGATGTTGGGTCTAAGGCTCTAAGCCCAACATAAGGTCTTATATGAAACCATTTCATGGATGTAAATTAATGTGACGGATTCTAAGAAACACAAAAATATAAAATTTTCATGGATTTGTGTTCGGGATGAAATTCTATTAAATATAGAATAAATCATATATTCATGAGACTGTATCATACAAGTTTGTAAGGGTATAGAGTTAATTAAAAATAATACTGTTGAAGTTTGGTCTAATTATACAAAACATTAAGCAACCTCTTTTGCATTTTATAAATTGCTCCCCAAATTTGGTATCTGCTGAGTAAAGATAAACTTTATGGCGGTGTTTGTAGTAGTATTTATAATTTAGAAAAAGTATTGAAGTTCTTAATAATATTAGGCTAAAATTTAGGCTAATTTCAAGGATGAGTTTTATAATTTACCCAAAAATATATTTGAAAAGTGATGAGCAAAGACAAGTGCAATCCATTTGGGGCCCCCAAATGTTTCTTAGGTGGATCATGTTCCCAATTTTGCACTCTCCTTTCTTCTTCTAGGGATGTCCGCAACCATCTCTCTCTCTCTCTCTCTCTCTCTCTCTCTCTATATATATATATATATATATATAATTTAAATAAAACCCTTTTAATTTCGTATAAATAACCCTTTATGATAAAGGCTTTATCTATAATATATATAAAATTGAAAACCCATTTAAATCTTGTATAAATACCCCACACATGCAACATCTATCTTCAACCAATTTTGCTCTTCACTTTCATCTCCAAACACTAAAATCTCTCACACACACATAAACACACACACACACAGATATATATACAGTTATATGTATGTATAGCATGGCGGAGCTAGAATACCGAAACAATAACGCCGTCACAACTAACGGCCGTTTAAAACTCTTCGGTTTCGACGTTACAGAAGATCAAGAAGAGGTAGATTCCACCAAAACCCTATCAACCTCGCCGGAATCCCACTCCGGCAGTATTCCGGCCGCTGCCGACGGCCGGAAATACGAGTGCCAATACTGTTTCCGCGAGTTCGCGAACTCACAAGCCCTCGGCGGCCATCAAAACGCGCACAAGAAGGAAAGGCAACAGCTCAAGCGTGCCCAAATGCAAGCCAGCCGAAACGCCGCCGTTTCGTCGTACGTGCGTAATCCCATGGTCTCCGCCTTCGCTCCCCCGGCCCACCTCCTCGCCGCCCCGGCCGGGTCGGTCTTGTTTCCGGCGTCGTCGTCGGCTCCGTCGTGGGTTTATGTTTCACGCGCCGGGCAGCCCATCCACGTGTCGCATGGGTGTGTTTTTAATGGTGGGAGGGGTGTAGGGAACTTATCGTATGCTGGCGGTGTGGTGGAGTCTGGCCTCGTGAGTGTTGGGCCTCAGCAGCCTGGAAAGGGGCGTGGTGGGAGATTGGATGGGCCTTCTTTGAGTAGATTTACGAGAGTGGATGATGGGCCTAGTTTTGATGATGCGTTTGGGCTGGATTTACACCTTAGCTTAGCCCCAGCCGCGCCGTAAGTTTGAATTTGGCTCGATTTGAAATTAGGTCTGGAAAATTAGCTGATTTCTTCATAGTCAGATTTTCATTTTTGTATATTTTCATATTTATTTATTTATTTCTTAGGGTAAAATTTCTCACATACCGTGGGTTATTTTATCATATTTGAGTTGAATTTCTGGATTGGCGACTCTGTAAACTATTTGTGTAGTCGTACGTGGATATACAATTATTATATTTTAAATATTAAATGACAATCATAGACTAAGCATTTAAAATAAGGGGTGGCACGGTTTTGGTTCCAAGGGCGGAACCCGAGTTTATCCTAAGGGGCCAACAATAAAAAAAACCCGATCACTTACATATAAATATTTACACAATGGCAGAACCAAGACATCCTAAAAGAATCTGTCGATACATAAAAATAGAGTGGACCGGATAAAAAATCAAGAAAAAACATATAAAATAGCACTAAAAATATTTATTTTTAAAAATATTTAATTTTTTTTAAAAAAAAGGTGGGGCTAGGGTCCAAGTTGGTCCAGATCCAACCGTGTATATATAATTATATACATACAAGATAATAACATTTAAAGATGTTACATTTGCATAAAAAAAATACATTAATACTCATTAGTAAATATATAGAATATGTCATTAAATCCCGTAATCAGTTAAACTTAAAATGTCTCTTTCATATTACAAAAATTATTTACAATATAATACGAAAATTGCAATTAAAATGTCTCTTTCATATTACAAAAGTTATTTACAATATAATATGAAAATTGCAATTTGATTTTCAATGTACACTACACACAATAGTTAGGAAATTCATTTATTTATTCAATTTGATGAATAGAAAAAGAGGAAAAAAAATACGTTTAATATAATATAAGAATATATAAGGCCCATAAAATTTCTAACTTAACTTACTAAAATTAGTGAGCAATGTAACTCATAATAAATTTTACAAACAAATTGTGGGGGGCAAAATATAATACATGTATAAATGTAGGTACTATAGCATAAAAACAAAAAGTTTTTCTTTTGGGGGGGCGGTGCCAGGCCCCTCTAGGCTCATAGGTTGTGACTTCGCCCCTAGCTCCAGTGGAACAAGAACTGAAACCAAGTTCATTTCCCATTCCGATTAAATTATTTTTCTTCACTTTTAATAATTTTTTGATTTTTTTAAAATAATGATTTATCAATTTCAATTAAAAAAAGAAAAAGAATAGAAAATGAATTAGATTTAATATTCATAATAATATTAAGTTGCCCACTCATTCTCTTAGGTATAAAGGCATCAAAGTTTTCATAATTTGCTTACAATATTTGTTTAAGATTGTCTAACTTGGTTGCGAATATAAAATATCATAATAAACATTTAACATTTTTCTAGCATATTTTTATTGAAAAACAAATAAAAATCGTCAGTTCTAACTTTGAAGCTGGCGGTTTTTAACCGCTATTTCACCCCCGATTCCACGGTTTTTGAGACCAAAGAACCGTAATTAGAACTGCCCTACATAGTTCCAGTTATGTTGTTAGAATCGAATTTTGGTCAACGGTTCTGATTCCAAATTGGAACTCGGTTTCGGCTCCATTTATTCACATCTAATTTAAACTCATATATATATATATATATATATATATATATAGAGAGAGAGAGAGAGAGAGAGAGAGAGAGAGATTGACTTTTTTTCCTCCCAAGAATATTATAAAATATATATTTTGAATTTTGAGGGGCAATATTTTAAAATTAGGTCACAAATAAAGTTTAATATTTATAACTTTCATGTATAAGAATATAAAGGTACCAAATTTATTGTGAAGAATTAAACATGGATGCATATATATATATATATCAATATGTGTTTTAGTAGTTGAGACATGTGTTATAAGGATAGATGACTCAGGTTCGATCTCATATGAGTGCGTGTGTCTCTTCCCCAAGTTTTCCCATTGTACTTATATATATATATATATATATATATATATATATCTTAAATTAAGTACCAACTAGCAATGACTTTCATGATTAAAAAATAAGATACGAGTTAGATTCGAAACTTATGAATCTATGCATATTGACTTATCATAATAATTAAAAAACCGACTACTCATAAAATTGAAACCTTACCCCACATATAATACAGGAGCTATAATCATTACTTGTATTATGATGTTACAAAAGCTTTCATCATTTTTGAGTTTTAGTGGAAGCTAACATTTTTATGCATTTTTATTTTTAGACAATGAAAACAAAAAAAAAATGTTTTTTTTCTTAAAATAAAACCAAAGGAGCTCGTTCTATAACCATTTTGAGTTGTGCGTGTCATATTAAATTAATTTGTCAGTTGAGTCAACTGAACATTTTAAACAACCCCAAGGGTTGGGTAAGGAGTTACAATTGCAACATGAGGTAATAAGTTCGAAACTTGACTAATATGGAGTGTTGGGGATTAGGTTTGTATCAGCTCCGATCCCTCAAAGATTAGGATCATCCCTAAGAAGGATAAATGTCCCTTAGTCCGAATGAAGGGTAGGGTTTGTGCTCTCGGACTAACGTGAAGTGTTTGAGGGTTGGGTTTATCCCACCTCCTCCATAGATTATGGTCATTCTAGGAAGGACGAATGCTCATAATTAGATGGAAGTGTGAGGTATGTGCTCCGGTTGGTGTGAGATATTTTGGGTAAAAAAAAGTACTTTTCGAACAAATACTCCATTGTATACTATAATTAATTCATGAGTATATATATTCATGAGTAACGTGGGACCTTACACATGCGGACCAACTATATTTTAGCTTTAAGCCTTTAGTATTATTGATAAAAAAAAAAATTCATTGTATACTATAATTAATTCATGTGTTTTTGACTCAAAACTACCTTTGTCAATTGTCATTTAATATCTTAAAGCCTACACACGCTAATTGATGTATAAATGCTTGATTGGCTAGCTGTCCAAGTTTATCTACAAAATTGTTTGTAGAAATTAAAATGCACAAATCTAACAATTAAGTAATAATAAGATCTAGAAAATCAGGTTGAAATTATACTATCTTATAAATGATAATTCGTTTTAAAATGTTGTTAGATAAATAGTACTAATCAACGAATATAGAATTGTACAAGTGCATAATTAAATGAAAAAATAATAACAATAACTACTCGAAAGTCGAAATAGAAGACAAAAAGACTGGAACTGGTAGGGAAAGAAATTGGATAAAAATATCAGTTAAGAGTTGTACATGGGCAATAGTGAGCAACCAATGGGCTGCGTGTATGAGGAAGCTTACGTGTAACCACGAACACAAGATAACGCATTCCAAGATATATAAGCACTTAATTAAATTAAGCTGAAAAAATTTAATAATAAGAAAGGAATAATTAGAAAAACTACCTGAAATTTAGCTTAATTATAAAATAGACCGGTTATCTTTTAAAGTTAGAAATACCGTGTAATTTTAAAAGGTAGTTGGTTTTTTTGTTTTAAATATGAGCGGTTTCTGTAATTAACTCGAGAAAAAGGGGATCAGATCTCTAATTCTACATTTATGTTCCACTCCTTATTTCCACTATAGGTTGGATGAAAGACACTTGTACAACTATCACATCACTCGAGATTTTCTATTCCAATTTGTGTTTCATCTCATGTTCCAAATATCATTCTTACACGCCAAGTGTATTGATGACATCATTAATTTACACTTGGCCTGTATTTAAGATACTTGGAATACGAGATGAAACATAATTTGGAATAGAGGATCCTATCCACTATCACATCATCTCAGGGACGAATTCAGAAATTTCTTATGACGGGGACACAGAATAAATAAAATTATGGAGGCACATTTTATTTTTTAATGTAATTAATATGTAATATTTTTAAAAAATTATATCATACTAATAATGTTATATAACACTATTAACACATTTTTAATAATATAATATAATACGTTTTTTAATGTATAATATTCTAATGTTATTATTGTTATTTTTTATTAATATTTTATAAATTATAATTTAGGGATAATATTATACAAACAATTTAACAGAAAAAATAAAATTAAAAAAAAAAAAAGCCAACGAGGGCACGTGCCCCCGTTACGGGGGCCGTAGCTCTGTCACTGTATCATCTTATACACGTATCATGCATCAAATACAATAGAATAAGGAATGAAACATGAATATAGAACGGGAAATCTTAATCCAAAAAACAAGAAGGTGAAAAAGATCAATCTTTTTTTTTAATAAGTTGGAGTACTGGTTGGAGATGAGTGGATAAATTTCGAAAAAAAACTGAAAACCACGGTCAACAACCTGACAAATGGTGAGCAATACCACTTGAGTACTGATTGGAGGAGAGAATAAATTTCAAAGAAACTGAAAGATACCGGGTTCAAATCCCGATCAACACCCTTATATAGTTGTAAGGATGAGTAATGTCACTTGAGCTACGATCATTGTGAGAAAGATACAATCTTAAAATTGGCGAAAAAAATTCGGTTCAAAAGTGAGGTTTAAAATTGTCAAGTATATGTCCGCATAGGCCATATGGGCTGTTTTGCGTGCCTCTTTTTGTTGGCTTTGGACTTCAGCTGTCAATCGGCAAGTTTAAAATTGTCAAGTAAATTGTCAATTGGAAATGTATTATTTTATATTAAACTTGCCGTTTTTGTGTGAGCTTTACAGGTGACACTCTTTTTCTGTCATTAATATCTTTATGTCAGTCAGCCGCCAATTGATTTTTCTATCTCATCTTCCCAAACTCGACCTTGTCGAATCTAGTCTATTAGTCCTATACTGAGATGAGTTGGTCGATTACTCTTCTGAATTAGCTCTACTCTGTTAATGACCTAACAGATCGGTTGCCACAGTGGAGCTTATTGGGATCTTTGGTTGACAGCTCAGGTTGGCTATCAACAATTGATATAATTATGACATCATCTCATATACATGACATTCATCTAGTGTATTGAAATATATGCATGATGGAACAAAGAAATGATACAGAAGATCCCGTGTGAAGCAGACAAAAACTATATGCAATTTTTTTTTTTTTTTTGCTTCATTCATTTGGAAAAAGAAAATTGAATTTGTGAAATTGTAGCTACATAGGGTATAATCAAATGCCAATAATCAAAACAAACAAGAGAATAAATGAGTAGATAGAGGATTAGTTTGGATTGGATGCTTTTCTTGTCTTTTGAAGTTTTGGTGAGAAAACACAAAGAGGATGTGCGGCTCAATCATAGATTTTCAAAACTTGTGCCCTTGACAAAAGAAAGTTAATTCTTCTCAAGTAGCTTTTTGATATATGCATATGAATGTGAGAACAAAAAGATGGACAACTAAAAGCTTAAAAGTGGTTGCCACAAGGCAAAACCAAGAAAATTATATCAATCCCATTCCCACAACTTTGCCTGATACAAAATTCTAGCTTTTTTTTTTTTGAGGAAAAATTCTAGCTTTTTTTTAGGCCCTATATTTTTTTTTCCTTCATCAATGCATTGAATTGATGTAGACAGCCAAACATGTTTTATATGGGGGGTGGGACTTAGAGAGGTCATCTTCCAATGTATAGTTTCTATGTACAAATATATATAGAAGCTAAAGCCAGAGGGGTAGAGGGCCCAATCTTCTGCTGACAATTCTGAGGAGGGTAAAAACATATTTTTGGGGATAATTACAAGAATTTCCCCTTAGTTTAGCCTAATTACAAAAAACTCAGTTATCTTTCAAAATTACCAAAAAATAAAAAAAAGGGATAATTACAAAAAAAAAAAAAAAAAAAAAAAGGTTTGGGCTAATTACAAAAAAGGGATAATTACAAAAAAAAAAAACCTTAAGGTTTTAGGCTAATTACAAAAAACACAAAAGGTTTATGAAAATTACAAAAAAAAACCCTTGAGGTTTGATTACATCTTACATTTTCCCCCTTCATAAGTAAAAACATATAAAAAAAAACCTGATATTTATAAAAATACCACATTTACCCCCTTAAATTTAATGCATAATCAAACCTGATGGTTTTTTTTTTTTTTTGTAATTTTGAAACATCTATGGGCTTTTTTGTAATTAGCCCAAACCTGAGGGGTGTTTTGCAATTATCCCTTTTAAAAAAGTAATTGTATGTTTTTGTGATTAGACTAAACTTCATGTGTAGCTTTGTAATTATCCCTGGATGAAACATAATTGGTGAGTGAGAACAAGCTATCTTCCTCAAAGTGAAGCAATGATGTCCATGTCATGAACACCCCATCCATCTTCATGACTCATGATTCCCTTTTTTTCATTATATAGACTTAAATGTCATTATTTGTTTGAGTTACATGGGTTTCATGAATGCTCATTCCTCTTTTATCAGTATACATGTCACAAGTTGTAGTTCAAACATGATCCTCAACTTAAGCCAATTATGTGGCAAGCAGATGCAAATTAAAGTTAGCATGACGATGATTAATGTACATTGTAAGAAGAATAAATATCAAATAAATTCAAGTAAGATTTTATCTCACTTGAGTAAATTTTGCCATTAATATCGGATCAAATTCCTTTGATCCCATTAAAACAAAGGGCTCCATGTCATAATGATGCTCCTTTTCATTTATGTGCATGTTTTTCTTGAATCAAAAACCAACAAAGTAGATAGCACTTATTCAATTGATGATACATGAGCCGCCCCATTTGAAGTTGTCTATTATTTCTATACAAGACATGGCTTTTTGCAAGCAACAAAAACTCACATGGACCATATAATCACACTAAGAAATTAGAAGAAATATATAATTCAAAGCTGATTAAAATGTTTTTAATTAGTTGGATCTTAATTGAAAATTCAGTTGGCGATGAACCCTCAGAGCGCTGGGCATCTCTGGTGTTAATAATTAAAAACTATATTGTTAAATTAGTATTTTGTGTACTTTTTTTTTTTTCTCTAATTATATGTTTTCGTGTGCTTCAAAGTTCAAACAGCCTCAAAATCTTTACTCGTCACGAAGTTCGTAAGAGACTAGGACCAATTTTAACCTTCAGTTAGAATAAAAAGTTCCTGATTTTATAATTATCCAGTTCGTAATATTAAATTCGTGAGAGCTGCAATTAATTTGAATTTTAATTCTTTTTGGCTTATATGCAAGCATATCTCAACAAATGGCGTTAGTTTGTTTTTGTTTTTTCCTATCTGAGAATAAAATCTTCATGTTGCAATTTTGGAACTAGGGTATTAGACATAAGATGTTAAATGGGCGCCTGTTTAGCCCGAAAAAGAAAAACAGGGTTAGGCCCTATAAATCTTGGCCCGTTTAAAACTAGCCCTTTTTCGCCCAGACTATTTGACCAGTGAGTTAAACGGGTTGGCCCATGGACCACATATATATATATATATATATATATATATATTTTTCCATTTTCTAGCTAGCTCTTGGGAGCCTGAAAATCAGAAAAAGGCAAAAGACAGGAAATGATAGTCCTTGACCCAAATGGGAGGAAATCTATAATAGTTTTCTTCGAAAGTATTCTTTTAAATGTGCATTGTTTTACAATGAAGGGATTATGATGGTTTACCTTATTGAAAAGAATTTGTTCTTTTTCTTTCTTTAATGACTATATACAAATATTTTTGAATTTAAATGAAGTTCATGCATGTAGTTAAATTGAAATGAAATGAAATGAAAAAATCTTTGAAATTAAATGAACTTCTGATAGATACAAAACACATACAAGATATATAAATTGTGTTATTTAAAGTTAAAACAATTTATTGTTTGTTCTTTTATGTATTTTAGATAAAGAAGAAATGAAAGATGATATTTTGTCCAATGAAAGATCAAATGTGAATTGGGAAGATAGTTGATTAATATTTACTTAGTTATGTACTCAAGTCATATATGTATGGTTTTATTTAATTATGAATTTAAAGTTTGAATGTTTGAACTCAAAGAGTTTGTCCATGTAATGCAACTGCTACAAACTACATATGACTTTTATTATTATTGATCATTTGATTTGTATATTTAGTTTGGATGTTATTGTATAAGTATTTTAATTTAAAATTTAGATTTAAATATAAAATTCAAAAATTTTGGCTTATAGCTTGTGTTTAGCCCGAAGCCCACTATGGTTAGGGTTAGACCCACAATATTGCCAACCCGTTTGATAGTGGTATGCCCAAAACCGCTAAAGCCAACCTGTTTAACATCTCTACACTCAGTTACATATGGTGTAGTATTGTTGTCAACAACATAAATAAATGTGTTATGCCATTTTATGAGTTTCTTCCTTTTTGCGTATGGCATCGCCACTCCCTTTGGCAGCATCCACTAATTGAGTTATGACATTAACAATTGCGCAATATATACTTGATCTGATCATGATACAACGACACAATCCCAATTTGTAATTATGAGAGAAACACGAACACGACACATTAACAACTAGCGCGATGCAACCAATTTGTCTTCAAACATAGTTATCTTGTATTTTACTTAATTTTGAATGTATTTTGAACATAACCCAAAATTGCCTCAAAAAGGAACACGAACACCACCCGAAATGTAGCTCCTACGTTTGAGTTCTGATTGGATATTTTGTTGGGAGAGGCATACGAACTGGCAAAGAACTTTAACTTGGTTATTTTCTATTTATCCATTTGTATAACAAAACTATTTTCTAGGTTACAACAGATGAATCCGTCACATTATTTCCTATTATTATCCGTAAATAATTCACTGCCGGAGAAATTATCACCTGAAATCGGACTCTAAAAATCCATTCCATAAACTAGTGTTTTTCGGTCGTTATTTATGTAGTAACTCTTTCCTCCAAGGTATGAACAGCTTTCAAACAAATCAACAGTTTGGGCTCATTGTGAACAAACAGTCTGAACAGAAAACATATCAACACCCCTGATATAAAGCAAGTAAAACATTAACTGAAATTAACTTACAGTGTGTGCGGAGTATACTATAACCAACTAGACGAGTTTACTCGATCTCCGTATAAAACAGTTGTTGTATTTTACCGGTTTCCAAAGGGTCCAAGACACCAAAAAATTCATATAGCACCAAAAATCCGTATAGACCCACCGACAGTAAGAAAACTCAATAAGAGAAAAAGAAACTCAAGAGTTACAGATAGTTACTATGAGTTAACTTAGCTCGTTCACAAGTTAGGGAAAAGAGACGCTTACCGCTATTTATCAGCTGATACAACCGACTGGCCCTTTTCAGCAGGCACATGAGTGTTTTCTTGTTGAACCGCAAGGTCAGGTTTATTATTGTCTACAACAGGCACACAAGGCCTCCAAACTGTTTCTTTCCCCACATCCATTAAAGCAATTCCCTTGGCAGCAAGATCACTTCTGATTTGATCACTTCTCGAGAACTCTTTGTTTTTTCTGGCTAACATTCTTTCTTCAATCGAACGCAAAACCTCGTCTTCGGTTAAATCTGCCCTCTTTAAAGCTTTTTCTTTCAGTTGTTGCAAAACCTGTACAGCAAAGTTCCAATATTACAAATTAGGGATAATTACAAAAAGATAACCTTGAGATCAGTCAGTTATCTTTCAAATTACAAATACCTCTTGATATTCGTTTCTGTTTTACTAGTTGCACCCTCAAGAGGGGGTGTTTGTTAAGAAATATCAACCTCAAGGAGGTGTTTGTAATAATTTAAGGGGGCATTCATTAATTTTAAAAAATAACTGGAGTTTTTTGTGATTAAGTTAACCTCAGGGGTAATTTTGTAATTTATGCTAAAATTATATCAGAATGATTACAATGTGGGATGAGATCTCCTATTCCACTTTCCCTATCCACTCCCTATTCCATGTATTAGATTAATGACACGTGTACAATTGTGTCATCATCATGTACACGTGTCATTCATCCAATATATGGAATAGGGAGTGGAATAGGAAATCTCAATCAATCCAATGTGAAGACATGTTAAAATGGTACCTCGGCATAAGTTGAACTCGAAAGCAAGCCAAGAACATCCAAGACTTGTTTGACTTCTTTCTGGAGATCAACGAGGGACTTAACAATGGATAATTGCTGTTGCTTTTGCTGCTTCTTCTGGAAAATATACAGAGAAAAATTCTCTCAGAACAACCAGATAAATGTTTACATGTCCGCAAAAGAAACAAAAAAAAAAATTGAAAACTGAAAAGATATTATTTTTAACAAATCCCTTGCCTTCAGCATGTTTATAGAACTATTCATAAATCTCCAAGCTTCCTGAAGAGAAGCATTCAGAATAGATGGTGTGTGCAAATCATCTGCCAATTTTGTCTCGAACTCATCATGCAGCTTACTGATGCACTCTTGCGCAGCAGGGCTGATACGGACTGGTTTTCCATTTACTCCAACCTCGTCTTTCAATGCCGACAAAGCATCATCACAATCTTGCAATGTCTGTAAATGATAAAAAATAAGCACTGGAACTGTTTCACCAATAACAATACCCCAGTATTTAGTTCAATGTAAAAGAAATGATAATGTTGGTTTTGATATACAAGGTGATGATAAATGAATGTGAATAGCTAGATCTTGGCATAGGTGAACATAAACTTTGTTTCGTAGGAATCTCATTAAGACAATTGCATCATTGAAGGAAGAAGAAAATCCACGTCAAGTATTAATATATGGAGAGATAGATACAAGCAGAAAAAACGTGCTAGGCGTAATACATCATATAATAGAAAGATGTCATAATCTTCAAAAAAATTATCATGCATAAACTCCATAAAGTTAACAAAGATAAAAGCGTCAATTGAGATATAATAACCAGTACAGGCACCATAATCAGGTTCTGCTAGGTTGAAGGACAATTGAAAAGAAAAACAAAACATATAAAGGTTGAAGAATCCGAGTAGCAACATAACCACACTTCATTACCCAGTTGTCAACTCAAGCATTTTCATGTTGAGCAAAATGTAGACAACCTCGTAGATGCATGAGTGAAGCATAAAGACAATAGATGCATTCGTACGATAAACATTCCATGAGAGAAAATTAGCATGTTCCTCACCTGATATACATAGAAAACTGCTTCAGATGCAATGTCTAACTGGGATATTGAATAATTAACAGGGGAACGGTAGTGAGTTCCCAACAGGAAATGCCTCAATGCAAGGGGATGATATAATTTTGTAACCTGTAAAGGGAAAATAAAATAATAATAACAAAAGGAATTAGTTCCTGACATATCAAACTTAAGGCGACAATTAGTTGTATCTTTTTACCTCACGAATAGTGAAAAAGTTTCCTAGTGATTTAGACATTTTTTCGTCGTTCGCTGTAACAAAACCGTTATGCATCCAGTAATTAACTTTGCTCTCTGAGCAAGCAGCACAACTCTGGGCAATCTCATTTTCATGATGGGGGAATATCAAATCCATCCCACCACCATGAATATCAAATGAATGTGTCAGGTAGTGAGCACTCATGGCACTGCATTCTATATGCCATCCTGGTCTTCCGGGACCCCAGGGGCTATCCCATAGTGGCTCGCCAGGCTTTGCAGCCTGTAAAAAGAAACAAAAAGGAAAATGAAACATTCTACTAAGGCGTGCAAGAGGCATGTGATGAAAGTTCAAGTGGCAAAATTTTAATTTCTCACCTTCCACAAAGCAAAATCTGCAGGATTTCGCTTTCTCCCATCTACAGCAACTCGTTCCCCTGCTCTGTTATCTTCTAACTTCCGTCCCGATAGAATACCGTAATTCGGGTAATTATCAACAGAGAAGTAAACATCACCATCAACTGCATAAGCACAGCCATTGCTGATAATCTGCGAGAGTGAGACCCAAATTGACAGAAGAGAACTGATTAGAAAGATAAGAAGAAAATAAAGAAACTTCTTCCATACTTCTCAACAAGGTTGTAAAAGCATTACACAGCTCCTCGTCACCACAGTTTAACCAAGAATGAAAGAAATGGAGGACATAGTTCATTAACAATAAAATTACCATATTATTGCATAATTTGCATTAAATAATGCCCGTCAAGATATTTTAATAAAATCAGTAAGCGATTTACACACCAAATGGAGAAGAAAGACCCATTTATGCAACATAAAAGCAAACTTACAAGTACGCTTTTTCATTAACTTAGGTGATAGGTTTTAAATAATCTCATGCTTAGATCTACAAACATAAGCATGCAGACAAACTCCAAGATAAAATAAATTTGAATGAATGATATGAACACATTCTGATGTTTAAAATGAAAATAGTGCATGCAAAGAACCTGTGCTATCATGTCCTTGATTTGCTCCATATGATCAGTAACACATGGCTGGTGAGTGGGGAGAAGGCATTGGAGATCAGCCATATCATTAAGAAACTCTTGGCAAAACCTACCACTCAGTGCTTTTGGGTCCTCCCCGAGCTCATTTGCTCTTCGAATAATCTGAAATAATCCATTGCTCAGAACCATCACATAAAGCCAAGTAACATTGAGAATACAAAAACAATGCATTACCAATTATTTGTCTCCAATCTCTTTGGCAGATCACATTCGTTTAAAATAGAGGCAACAACATCAGCAAACCAAATTTACCCATGGTCCTCTAGGCTGAAGCTTCCGATCCCTCTAAATTTACAATTTGCGATCGATAATAACCTCAAGTTGTAATATGATCAAGTCAACTAAATTGATGCACATGGCCATCTAATATGGCGTACCCAAGCACCACCTCTCAAGGCAATAGATATCACTGCTAAAAAGCCTAATTAATCTTTGAAGATGAGTTAGTTATAAGTAGCTTGTTGAGAGCACGGAAATATTCATGTGTTATACTATTTGACTCATAATCAAGTTCTAAATGATGAGATAACAAGCTAAAGAAGATAATTGATAAAATAAAGCAAATAGAGTTGAATTTGAATGTCGCATTCTAAACAATAAGTGGTGAACTTTTGGTTTCCTATCCTCTCAAAAAAAGTTCATGTACCATTGGTTAGTTAAGAGAGTAGGATTTCTTAACGTAAGTAGGAGGAATATAATGTAAAACCTCAAGGATTAATAGAGACATCCTACCACAGCCACTAAAGATTATTAATGAAAGAACGAAAAATTCTACTGAGTGCATGTTTCAGATTGAAGGGAGCTAAGGATTTCAAAGTCCTGTTAAATACTCATTCCACTTGTTTGGATAAACTTAAAGCTACTATGAGATCGAAATCATTACAATGGACTTGAAGTCCTCCCAATAATGGAGTTATTTGAAATCATAGGCCTCGAATTGTTCCCTCAGATCCAAATGCAACATGAAAGTATCTACCTATTGACAGTTTTAGACATGACAACAAGTACAATCAACTAAAATCAATCAAATTTAAGTTATCTTTTTTTTTGACACGCAGCTAAATTTTAACAGAACACATCCCCTCTACAATCGAAATCCATGCCCCTCATACGACATTCATCTGGCTATCTAACATAGGTCTACATGCATAAGGACATAGTAAATCCATTATTGCAAGAATGCGCATGAATATGGATTAAAGGATTAAAAACTTGCACTTCAAAATTATACTTCCATTAGAAAAGGCCTTGCTTTTAACATTATTGAGGAATAAATACACATGTTCCCCTTTCCCAGCTTAAATTAGTAAGTATGTTCTATATACTTTTCTGTTGATCTTCTAATAAGTTATCATCATTACATCAATAAATTCCAAATCCTTGTTCCCCTTTTTGCAATTCTTCATCTTTCCTTCCTCATTCATCATTATTTTTGGATGTTGATTTTCTCCTTTGTCAATAAAACCTGGAATATATATCATTTATTGGGCCCACTTCATAGTACTAGCTTCTAGTAAAATATTAAGCGTTTTCACAGATACATAACCGCATTAGTCAAGGGCATCTCACCTTGTCATCTACATCAGTGAAATTGCGGACATAAACAACCTCATAGCCCAAATGTTTCAGAAATCTGCAGCATTATATTTCAACAAATGCATTTCAGATAGAATACATAGGTGTATAATGCAAAAGCAACACTTTTACCCAATAGCACAAACAATAGAAGAAATCGTCACATGGATTGAATGCACAGAGAGACAAAGTTGAAAGAATTTATGCCAGGCAAATTAAAGCAATAAAACATAATATTCCAACTTACATTTTAGCAAAGATAAAGCACTAACATTATCATGTTTATCCTTTAGAAGTGAGAAATTCTTATTAAGAAAAATACAATGAAAAAATTGCTGCAATTCAGTCCACCAGCTCAGAAGCTACCTACTAGTAGCCCAAAATACTCGCATCTATATACTACTCTCAACCACACAAAACAAAAACCTCATCTCATCCTTGACCAGCAATTTCAATCAAGTTCAATATACACTTATCAGGAACTAATCCTTGTTAAAATATGATCCAACCCAAACTGAGTCAATTGACAAATTCAGAGGTATAGTCTCTCATTCTCTTTTACTAATTTAGTACATTTATGGTTTCCCAAATCAAAACTTCCACTGTTCCACACCTTACACCCAATTCAACAGGCTCATCACTTACGCCCTGTAAATTCTCTATATATTTGTATATTCCCATTAAGTTCCAAAGTTCTTACCTTAAGAACGCAATCTAAAGATACAAATTCCAAATAAAACTGCATCAATCTAACTACAAAACTTCAAGGTATGCCACAACACCAAATGCTAGACAAAGAAACTAAAAACCTTGCAACAGGTGAAAGGCTGGATTTTTTGGGGGGAATGCAGAGATAAGCACAAATTCATATACAACAACAACAGCATCTACTCAATCCCACCTAAAAAACACCATAATTTCCCATATAATTCACTAAAACAGACAATTACACAACTACACCTCATTTTCCACATAATTAAACGCATAAATCCCAATAAAAAGACCTAAAACAAACCTGTAGAGAACGTCGAACGCCACGTAGGCACGCGCGTGGCCAATATGGCTGAGGTCGTAGGAGGTGACGCCGCAAACATACATTCCGACTTTGCCGTCGACTATGGGCTTAAATATTTCCTTCTGCTTCGTCATGCTATTGTAGACCTGAAATTCAGGGCTTTTCTTCGCCATCTTATATCGCAATTAACAGAAGATGAGTAAGAAAACGCCCTTGAATGGATCGATAGATCTTTTTCTTTTGCACTAAGTGGTTTTGCTTTTCGTTTTCGTGTGAGAAATAAAAACCCTAGAGAGAAGAAAAAAGAGGGACTTATTACAGTGGTAACAAGAATATCTCGTTACAGTGAAGATGAAATCGATGTAATCCCATTTCATATCTTTGACCTCTTACTTTTAATTATTTTTTTTACCGTGGAGAAGATTGATTTTCTCTTTTTAATGCTCAATTGACTTAGATAAATTGTTTTTTGACTTAGATAATTTGGGATCTTCTAAAATTTTCTATTTTGACTTTATTTTTCTTGCCATATCATTCTATTTTATAGTTTGGGTTTTAACAATTTAAAGGAAGCCTTTAGATTTTTAATGTAGTATTCCTAAAACAAACTAGATGTGTAATGCTTGAAAATTAAGTGAAATAAGTATATTTATGTACTTGGTGTGAAATTCAAAGAAGTTGAATAAATTATCAATATCAATATTGTGAATTAGGATTTTTAGATGTTTAGCTAGTTTATAAACTCTAAAAAGTATTACATAAGATTTTTAAAAGCTTACAAGATTATATAAATAAAAATAGTTTATAAGCTTCAAACAAACAAGATCCAACAAATACAACAAATCGGATTATGGTTTTAAACTGAATCGTATGTATTCTAGACAATATATAATTTTCAAAATTGTAGACTTTAAGCTAATCTTTGTTATTTTAATAGATGCTATGAATCTTTTTATAGTTCATATTTTATGGCTTTTACCATAATTGTTTTTATATTCTATTAATGTATTGCTAGTTTGAATTAATTACTAAAATTATTTTTCTTGTAAAAAAAAACTAATATCTTATTTTAACAAATTAACTTAAGATCAAATGAACAACAATACTTTGCACCACTCTCAACAAGAAACTGCCAGGACATTGGTTCATCAAGGATTTACTCATTGGCATTCATAATTCTCTTAGCTTTTGTACATACCAAATCTCTCATGTGTACAGAGAGGGCAACGAAGTTGCTGATAAACTTGCTAAGATAGGTCTCCATAATCACAATAGTATAGAGTACAACAATACTTCCCTCCCCATTACAGTGAAAAATATAGCTAGATTAGATCAAATAAACCTCCCCTCATTTAGACCAGTGAATCCCCTCTGACATGTACGTATGATGTAATTACATTGATTTCAATATATAGGTTGGGGATGTGACCTTAATCCCCACCCGACGAGGGTGTTTGAAGCCCCCCCCCCAAAAAAAAAGATCAAATGAACTAATCTAACTTTTAAACCTCAAATAGTAAGTGATTATCTACAATACTCAAGCCCAATAGATTAGTGGAAATTATCTATTTTCTTGATTCTTGATACACAAATCTTATGCTGGCTCACAAATAAAATGGGCTAAAAGAGTAGCACTAGCAACTTGTAAGTTGTAACTCATTAACATTTTTAGCAGTTCAAGCTAAGGTTTAGCCCTAACCCAAGTATATGAACGCTCAACATGAGAACCTAATTTATAAATGGGATAATTACAAAAACACCCCTGAGATTTGGGTTAATTATAAAAAACCCAAACATGTTTCAAAATTACAAAAGAAAAATCCTTCAGGTTTCGTTGTGTCTTAAATTTAAGGGGGGTAATTGTAATATTTTTGCAAATGTCAGGGTTTTTTTAAAATATTTTCGAAAATTACCGAGAAAAATGTAAGACGAAATCAAACCTCAAGAGGTTTTTTGTAATTTTCAAAAAACTTTTGGTTTTTTTGTAATTAGCCCAAACTTTAGTGGTGTTTTTGTAATTATCCCTTTATAAATTTTAACCCAATGGTAAGGTGAATGCATCATTATCATTGTAAACGGGCCGAATGAGATTTAGGCCAAGATTTGTTAAATCTGAGTCGAAACCTAGTAATGAAACAAATCAAACCTCTTAATTTGAATTACAACAAGAATTACGGATCCCATTTTTTTCTTAACTTTAGTAACGGCGGAACCTACTTCCACTACTCGGGTGTGCATAGGGTGAATCTTCGGGTTTGGCGCCAGTCAGATAACCACATTACTACATTAGACAAGTTTGTGCATAGAGGTGCAAATGAATCAAGCCGTTCGTGAGCTATTCGGATCTCGATTCGGAAAAATATTCATTCGAGGCCTTTGTCAGGCTTAACGAGCCGAACTCGAGCCTAAAATTCGAGCTCGAGCTTTTAAACGAACCAAACTCAAATTCGAGCATATAACAAGCCTTTTACGAGCCGAGCTCAAGCTAAGCTCATTGAAGCTTAAACGAGCCTTTTATGAGCCGAACTCGAACTAAGCTCGTTGAATATATTAAAAGAGTTGTTTACGAGTCGTGCTCGAACTATTTGCGAACCTAATGATTTTTAAACGAGTCGAGCTCGAACTCAATTATGAAAGCTCGAATCGAATTCGAGCGAACTCGAACCGATCCAAAAACTAAACAAACTGAACTCGAACCTGTTCCTGTTCCTCTCGATTTGGCTCATGTACAGCCCTACTTGTTGTGCGACTAGTTCGACAACATGGTGCGTAGGTCTATTACTACACATCTAATTCACACATATAATCATAACAATTAATTTCAATATATTAAACAAGTATTTATAATGCTCACATCTAACGTTAGATTCATTATAGTTTTTTTTCCCCTTGTGCTGGACCTGGACCTAGACCAGGACCATCACATATTCCCATCTATGAAGAAAAGAAATGGGCTGGTGATCCATTTTCAATATATCAAATCAAGTTCTGCCTCTTTATATTCATGAACAATCCATATTTTTTTTTGGAAAAAAACCGTCCAATTTGTTAAAATAAATAGTTAGAACTATCACCAATTTTTCAATTTAATATGATACTTTTGAAATCATTTTATATGTTATAAGTACAATATTATTTTGAAAAAGTAAATTAAATTTATCTAACATTTCTATTAAATTTAGCCTACCTGGCCACCACAAGAAATTGTAGGGTGGAGGTCAGAGGTTCAAATCCCTACTCCATCAAATTGCTTCACGAGACATATGCGAGCTGGTGAAGAATTTGGTGGGAACTCATACTGAAAGCATACGTGTGGGTTCAATTCAGGGATAGATCATTATTATTAGATTGGGGGGTCGAACATAATTGTTCTTTTTACCTAGGAGGATCTGGTTGTACGTCACCAGACCTCATCAGAACACTGGTCAGTGCGTGCACATCCCGCGGTTTGTCTTGGCGGCAACAATGAAGGACCAGAGTTGTTGTCCTCAGGCATAATCAGGCGTAAGCCTGAAAGCTGAGTTATCCAAAAAAAAAAAAAAAAGAGGGGGCCGAATGAATTGCACAAATTGAATATTATGTTGTGTTGTGCGCGTACAGGGTTTAACAGAAACCACCAGCTTGTAATTCAAGTGGTATTGTTCACTCTTTTTAACTGGTGTTGGCCATGGTTCGAACCTGGTAATTTTTAGCAGTTTCTTTGAAATTTATCCCCTCCCTACCAACCACTACTCCCAACTTATTAAAAAAAACATACCGTGTTTAACAGAAAATATATAGGAAAGCACTTCGAACTAAAAGTATTATTCGACTAAATTAAATCACCCAAATCAACAGCACATTCTGTATTGAAATTTGAAAGTGAAGAAAAACAAATCCAAAAATATTAATGCTAAAAGGCAAAAACACACTTGCAAGAATTTTCGCCACGCCTTCAAAAATCATTGTGGAGTAAACAAAAAACAAACAAATAAATAAAGTTACACTTCTTGAAACCATTAAACCAAACAAAAACCTCATTTCCCCTAAACAAGTGAAGGAAAACAAAAAAAAAATGATACCAAAAAAAAAAAACCAACAAAATTAAAGAACAGCCACATTTCCATTACTTATTTCATCTGAAAATTAGATTCCACCCTCTGTCTTCTCATCTCTTCATAAAACCTCTGAATAAATCTCTCAGCCCTCTCATCCACAGAAATATCATCATCTTCCCACAAATCAATCCCCATTTTATTTCTTCCCACACCATTTTCAATCTCAAATCCCATTTCCAAACTGTTGACGTGCGTTTTGGTCAACAAGTAGAAATGTGTAAAAGGTTTAACACGTGGAAAATGAAAACGTGCGTAACGTATCTTTATTTCTGGCTAATTATGCCTTTCTTTCATTTTGCCGAGCCGGAATATTGGGGTCGGTCTTTTTTATAATTTGTTACTCTCTATCCTCTTTTCTTTTCTCCTTTTCAGACTTTTTATACCCCTTTTGAGTAAGTGGGTTTACAATAGTCATCTTTGCACTAACTATTCATTAATTAATAAAATAGCTAAAAAGACGACACATGTCCTCTATAGTTGTGCATGTCGATCAAACTTGCCACTTGTCGACTTCTCTTCATAATTCTCGACATGTGGCGCTTTACGATTTACCGATAAAGTGCTAAGCATGGGCGTGTGATTATTTTTACGAGGTTGTCGCGCGTGTGCTTCATATTGAAATCGGGCTCGGGCTCGGGGCTCGGCGACCGTGTTGCGGTTGGGCTCGAGTAGCTTGATTGGGCTCGATGGCCGGCGAGCCTAATTCGTGGCGACGTGTCGTCATACGTTATTGTTGACGTCACTCGCAGGTCGCCTACTCGGATATGTGTTAGACTGATGACGTGGATTAATTTCTTCCGGCTCGGCTCGGGACGACACGTCACGAATTAGGCTTGCCGGCTACCGAGCCCAACTGCTACCGAGCCCAACCGCAACACGGCCGCCGAGCCCCGAGCCCCGAGCCCAGATTTCAATATGAAGCACACGCGCGACAACCTCGTAAAAATAATCACACGCCCATGCTTAAGACTTTATCGGATCGAAACCGCCACATGTCGAGAATTATGAAGAGAAGTCGACAAGTGGCAAGTTTGACCGACATGCACAACTATAGAGGGACATGTGTCGTCTTTTTAGCTATTTTATTAATTAATGAATAGTTAGTGCAAAGATGACTATTGTAAACCCACTTACTCAAAAGGGGTATAAAAAGTCTGAAAAGGAGAAAAGAAAAGAGGGTAGAGAGTAACAAATTATAAAAAAGACCGACCCCAATATTCCGGCTCGGCAAAATGAAAGAAAGGCATAATTAGCCAGAAATAAAGATACGTTACGCACGTTTTCATTTTCCACGTGTTAAACCTTTTACACATTTCTACTTGTTGACCAAAACGCACGTCAACAAATTGGCGCTAGAAGGAGGGGCCGTATTGGTCCAGTCAGAATTCCAAGCACAGGCAAGTTAAGTAAAAACCAGGTAAAATTTAACGTTTGGCTTCTTCATAACAGACAAAATGAGTCATCAGTCGAGAAATTTTGACATTATATACGAACCACGTACTGCAATAAAAGGACAGGCTTTAGCCGATTTTGTGGCCGAATTCACGTCTTCCATACAATTGGAGGTCAAGAGAAGACCAAGAATGGAAATTATTTGTCGACGCTCTTCCGCCGCAGCCGAGCGGCGGCGGAATCGTGATAATCGATCCAAATGAAAATGCTCTTTGCTCGGCCGTGCGATTTGATTCCCGCAACGAACAACGGCCCAGAATATGAGGCGCTCCTAGCAGCTTAGATATGGCGGCCTCTATGGGCCTAAAACAACTATTGGTTCACAAAGACTCTCGAGTTGGTTGTTCATCAAATCAACGGCGAGTCGGCGAAAGAGCAAAAATTGCACAATATTTGGATTTGGTCAAGAAAAGATTATCACACTTTAAGACAAAAATCTTACATGTGCCGCGAGCCGAGAACATGCAAGCGGATGCCTTAGCTCGGCTCGGCTCCGATCCGGGGGCAGATGTCATCACGGATGTCATCACACACAACCGCTGTCTGCCCCGTCACTTGGTGCAAAGAAAATATATACAACCGAAACCGTCGAGCGGACTTGGATGACCCCAATCATCCAATATTTAGAGAAAGGAGTTCAACTGAAAACAAAGTCGGGCTTTAACACTACGAACTCAAGCGGCTCGCTTTACACTAGTAGACGGCATCCTCTACAAACGAGGGTACTCCATCCCACTTCTACGCCGCGCTTTCCGAGACAGGATCGCATTATGCACTTCGAGAGGTTCATGAGGGAATATCGGCAACCACGCTGGGGCCAAACGCGTTGGCCTATAAATTAATACGGCAAGGATACTACGGCCATCCCGAAAAAGGATGCAACCGACCTCGTCAAAAGATGTGAGAGGTGCGAGATTTGCACCACAGTCGATATCATCCTGAATGTACGACTTACTCCGTATTTTAGCCCATGGCGTTTGCCAAATGGGGAATGGACCTCATCGGACCATTACCCATTGGCAAAGGGGCGTCAAGTATGCCATTGTGGCGGTGGATTATTTCACAAAATGGGCGGCGAGCCTCCGCAAAAATAGATGAAGAAAAGGTTGTGAGCTTTGTATGGAAATCTATCATCTCGTAGATTTGGGATACCACATTCGATTGTTACGATAATGGGAAACAGTTCGACAACCGAAGGTTCAAAATTTTGTGAAGGTTTCCGCATAAAAACCATTTCTCAACTCCATACCACCCCCAATCGAACGGACAAGTTGAGGCCGTTAATAAAATACTCAAGTATACCCTGAAGGCGAGATTGGAGGAATCTAAAAGCAATTGGCGGAGGAACTACCTGGCGTCTATGGTCATACGAACGACACATCGAATGACCCATCTGGAGAAACACCTTTTTCTTTAGCTTATGGAGCCGAGGCGGTGATTCTGTCGAGATTGGAGCCCTACCTTCAGAATTGCAAATTTTGAAGAAGACCGTAATGAGGCCGCTCCGAGCCGAACTAGACTCTGCTTTCGAAGAAAAAAAGGTGCAATCTTGAGATGAAAATGCAGTGTATAAACAAAGGAGCGAAAGGTACTACAATTCGAAAGTAAAAGAAAGAAGATTTCAGGTCGGCGATCTTGTATTGAAAAAGATAACGGGCATTCAACCGAGCCCATTGAAGCCAACATGGGAGGGCCCGTTTCGGATCAGCCACGTCTTATCCGGTGGGGCATACCAGTTAGAATATTTGAGTGGAGAAAAATTGTTGCATCCATGGAATGTAGCATACCTGAAACGGTATTATCAATGAAGATCTCGGTTTATGATCCAGGTAAGATTCTAAATAATTATCTTTTCATCTGATATTTCGTGAGCTCTCTAAAGGTAAACGAAGTTTTTACCCAGCTCGGCTATGTGCCGAGGACGGTAAAAATCGCCTCGGCTTAAGCTGAAGGCCGAAAAATCAGCTCAGATACATCCTTTGCACGATAAAAAAAAAGACAATACGCCCGCAAGGCGGATCTATCCTCACAATACCAAGACTCGGCTACGCACCGAGCACAATATCAAGACTCGGCTACGCACCGAGCACAATACCAAGACTCGGTTACGCACCGAGCACAATACCAAGACTCGATTACGCACCGAGCACAAAATCAAGACTTGGTTACGCACCGAGCACAAAATCAAGACTCGGCTACGCACCGAGCACCAAAATAAAGACTTGGTTACGCACCGAGCACCAAAATAAAGACTTGGTTACGCACCAAGCACCAAAATCAAGACTTGGTTACGCACCGAGCACCAAAATCAAGACTTGGTTACGCACCGAGCACCAAAATCAAGACTTGGTTACGCACCGAGCACAAAATAAAGACTTGGTTACGCACCGAGCACCAAAATAAAGACTTGGTTACGCACCGAGCACCAAAATAAAGACTTGGTTATGCACCAAGCACCAAAATCAAGACTTGGTTACGCACCGAGCACCAAAATAAAGACTTGGTTACGCACCAAGCACCAAAATCAAGATTTGGTTACGCACCGAGCACCGAAATAAAGACTTGGTTATGCACCAAGCATAAAGTGAAGACTTGACCACGTACCTAAGTACAAAATAAGGACTCAGTTATGCGCCGAGCACAATAAAGACTCGGTTCATAAGCAAAATTTCAGAAACAAAATAAAGGTCAGGTTTATATCCCTGAGTGCAAGAATCGATTAAGGCGAGCAGACCCCCTCACTCAGAAGTACTGAAAACCGAGCCCCGTACTTGGGAAAATAAGAGGAAAAAAGAAGACAGGCAACAATCTTACAAAAAGGAAAGAGCCGAGCATCCACAAAAAGCTTGAAATACATACACAGGAAAGGAAAATAACAATTCATTTCTACTTCAAAAATAATTACATAAGGGAGGCCGGAGCCCGTTACATCTCGAGGAACGAAGCCAAATTACCTACCTAGGGGTACATATAAAAGCATCAAGAACGAGCGGGGCGGAATTTCGACCGCACCACCGGAACCAACTTCTTCCACGTCCGGAGGAGGAGAGCCTGCGCATTAGAAGCCTCGGCAAATTTCGGCCGAAGGGTATCGAGATCACCTCCCGGGAGGGCCAGGTCTTCCTCAAGGCCGAGCAACAAGACGCCCGCCCTTAAGTAAATCAAGAATTTCTTGGAGGCTGGTCGCATGGCCACAGTTAACATGAATGCATACTCCTCGGAGTTTTTGTAAGCTTTAATGGCCTCTCTACGAACTTCCTCGGTTCTTGCGGCGGCGCTTCTTCACCTCCCTGCGTACATCGGATAGACGCCTCTCCATTTCCTCGGCCGGGCGTGGCGACGTTCGGCTCGGCGACCTTAACCCCGAGCTCTTCTTCACTTGCGGGCCCGATCTCGCTCTGCCTCGGCCTCGCAGCTAGCTCTCTCTCGGAGTTGGCCCGAGCTATAGCCTCATCCGCTTGAGTCTTAAAAGATTCTTGCACCCCTTGGAGGGTAGCATAGGCCTCCTGCGATCCCCGTGCCGCCTTTCCAGTCGGCATATTTTTTCTCCAACTCGCGGGTTCCCCAACCGCATGCCATAAGAGCCAATCATCCGCCCCGGACATGGCCATAAAGATATTGAATTTGTTCTTCGGCCTCTGATCTGAGCGCACTTGCTCGATGCCTTTTGTCCAGGCACGGGTCGGACGATCATTGCGGCCCGACCCGCTCCCCGGTAAGACCCTTGATTGCTCCTCCGGCGTGGCACATCGAACGAATTCCACAAACCACCGAGGGCGTAGTCCAACCATTCCTCGCAATATTCATCTCTTGCTTGGTTTGGAGGAATGAAATGACCTTCCTGCCGAGGTCATCCGAGAAAGTTCGCGGACCTTCCTTTTCCGGGTCGCTCGGGATGTTCGGGCGCCGCCGACCAACCCTTTCGATCGATCGAGCTCCCCATCACAATCCCCCCCCCTCTTCTCCTTTGAAGAGGCGGCCGACCGCTCTCCTCGGCACTCCATCGCCAGGACGTTCTGCCCGGATATCTTCTCTCCGAGCCGCCTCCACATCCGCAGTTGATCGGCGCCGCCCGAGTTCGCCGTCTTTGTATTCCTCACATCGCTGGGCGTGCACGCAAATCCAGGCCACGCCCGCATAAAGCAACCACCAATTAGAAGAAAGATCAAAAGAAAACAAAAAGACAACTCAAAAGGAAATGGAAGAAATACGATGTTTTTACCTCGAACGGCAGCCGCACTCGGCGCTCCGGGGAATCTGTGGTTCGCCCTACGGGCGCAGATGATCTGCCCACAGACTAGTCGTCGCAGAGGCGGCGCAGCCTGCTCGATTCTCGCGGTGATCCCCGGAGAATAGGGCCGTTTTCTTCATTAACGAGAGGATTCTGTGAGGCACTCTCTCGACCTCCACCTCCCGCTCGGCCGCCTCGTCCCGAGCCGCCACCTCGGCCGGGGTCGGCGGCGGAGAGCGCCTCAAACTACCATGGCCAAGTTGGCCTCGGTGGCCAACCTCTCAATCCGCCGTCCATGATTCCCGGGCCTGGATGTTCTCCGACCCGAATAAAAATGGGCGACAGAGGCCCCTTTGATGCCCTTCATTTGTAAAGGTGGAAAGAAAGGACAATTATGAAAAGGAAACAATAAACAGCAAAAGCTGGGAAAGGGAAAAGATAAGACTTACTGTAACCAAAAACAAAATTTGATGGGGGATGAAGAACGGTCTCACTTTCTCCATCTCCCACACGAGCTTGCCACTCGCCGCTCACCCAGAACCATTTATCTTTCCACTCCTTGAGGAGAAGAAGGAGACCTCCACCAAACCGTCCGGATACCCCGATCGGGTGCATGCGTAATACCATCCTGGATGGTTGACCCCGAGACGATGGAGTCGCTCGCCATACAAAGAGCTCGTTCATCTCCTTAAATTTGGGGCGAGGATATTTTTCCAGGTGAAACATCACCAGGAGGCCAATGATCCTGCCCCAAGAAATAGGGTGCACCTGGGTCGGATGCATACCCCACTTGCAAAACCACCGCGTGAGGAAGGCCGGCAGTGGAAATCTTAAACCGTATAGAAGGCTAGGAGCAAATACAAACCGTGCAACCCTCGTGGGTAGTCTGGGAACTTCCGTGTCGTCCGGCACTACCCAAAAGTAGATACCGCTCGAATACGGTACATCCGCCGGAGCTCATCCACCTCCCGAATCATCAACATGCTCGGGATATCGTTTATGTCACTCGGCGTCCACCGAGGCTCGACACGAAGACGAGGTCCTCCTCCTTGTCGACCGTCGCCATTACGGTGGCCTATGGGCCCTAGTGGCCTTACCGGCCTCGAATCCCCGGACGGTTCATCTACTCGCTCTACATTGTCACGCTCCGGCTCAGATGGATCCATATCTTCTTCTTCTGGCTGGCACAGTTTAGAATCAACACTTGGCGATTCTTCACCGGAATTCTCTTGTACCAGTCCGGGTTGATACACCGTTCCTCCTCTATAAACGATCACTGGCGTCGGGTCAAAGATAGTGTGCGTCCGCTCCAAGGACGTTCCACCTCGTGAAGAATCCGGAGAAGATATCTGGATAATACTCGGGTTGTGGGACAGAGATCGCCGTGCTGGTGAAAAATAAACAGAGGGTTCAGATGGAGGATCTTCAATTTCAACTTCTACACTATAACTACGACTCCTACTATCTTCAAAAGAAGACATTTATAGGTAAAGGGAGAGTATTTGGAAAAAATACCTAAGTTTGAAGTCTCTGAACTTGGAAAGCCGACCCGAAAATTCTGCTCGGTTCTACTTGCTTTAGCTCAAAGGTTAATGGTTGCGAAAGTGAATGATGAAGGGAAACGAACGTATTTATAGATAGGGTTCCTCGATAGGCGCGACGATTTTTCGAAAAAGACACGCCTTTTAAAAACTCAAAAACCGTCAAACATGTCAAAAAACGTCGCGTCCCCACGCCCGCTGACAGAACTGACGTACCTTTTCCGGTTCCTGCGCAAAATTGGTCCAACCACAAGACGCCACGTGTCTGTCATTATGGCAACCCAATTAATGCGCCGTTTCAAGCATTAATCACTATGAGACAGGTGTCTGGAAAGGACAAAACCTTTGAGAGATCTATTTTCCCATTAAATGTTCATCATTAGCATTAAAGTTTAACTCCGACGTCAAAGAATTTTCTCTCGAAGTCAAACTTGGGGGCCTTTGATGACACCCGAGCCGAGCCGGAAGAAATTAATCCACGTCATCAGTCTAACACATATCCGAGTAGGCGACCTGCGAGTGACGTCAACAATAACGTTACGACGACACGTCACGAATTAGGCTCGCCGGCTACCGAGCCCAATGCTACGAGCCCAACCGCAACACGGCCGCCGAGCCCCGAGCCCCGAGCCCAGATTTCAATATGAAGCACACGCGCGACAACCTCGTAAAAATAATCACACGCCCATGCTTAGCACTTTATCGGTATCAGAAACTGCCACATGTCAGAGAATTATGAAGAGAAGTCGACAAGTGGCAAGTTTGACTGACATGCACAACTATAGAGGGACATGTGTCGTCTTTTTAGCCATTTTATTAATTAATGAATAGTTAGTGCAAAGATGACTATTGTAAACCCACTTACTCAAAAGGGGTATAAAAAGTTTGAAAAGGAGAAAAGAAAAGAGGGTAGAGAGTAACAAATTATAAAAAAGACCGACCCCAATATTCCGGCTCGGCAAAATGAAAGAAAGGCATAATTAGCCAGAAATAAAGATACGTTACGCACGTTTTCATTTTCCACGTGTTAAACCTTTTACACATTTCTACTTGTTGACCAAAACGCAATCCACGTCATCAGTCTAACACATATCCGAGTAGGCGACCTGCGAGTGACGTCAACACAAACAACACATCTCATCTCCCCCACCTCTCACAGTTCCCAAACACTTGGAAAACAGAACAACATTTGAATACATTTTTCTGAAACCCATTTTCCCATTCTTTCTCTGAAACTGAATCAAAGGGGTGTTTGAAGGAGAAAACTCATATTCCTTAACATAACTATAATAATGGTTGTATTGCTTTAAAAGCTTCATCTTTTTCAGCTTCCTAATTTTCTTGAGAAATATGAGTTTTGGGATAATGGGTTTTTTCAATTTGGCCAAGAAAATGGAGATTTTTAGCAGATTGGGGAGTTTGTGAAGAAGGGTTGGGCTTTTCTTGGGCATTGTGATGAGGAAATGGTGAAAAAATGTTTTTTTGACTTTTGAGTTTGAGAAAGTTGTGTTTTTTTTCTGTGTTTTTTGAAGCACATTTTATTGGTGCAAAAAAGGGGATGTTTTTTGAGGAATATGTGGAGTGGAAGGGAGCTAGGCTGTAAAAAGGTTTAGGGTCGGTGTGTATTTTGTACATATTATATGGGGATCAGCAAGTAGCCGTTGACACATTGCTTTCTCTAAGTTTCAAATCTCAGATGAATTGTTTATAGTTTTTGAAGGGAAAGTTTGATTCTTTTATGTGATGCTCAAGGCTTCTAGCAAGTTTAGCTTGATTGGTTTAAATGATAAAATAAGTTCTACACATAATTAGTTGCACGGCTCATTAGAAATCGAGGCCACATTAAATTGATATGATAAAGTGAAATCGTGCAAAGTTAAAAGTAAAATGCAAGTCAAACAAAATTATAATGACAAAATATAACAATCTTTTGTAAAAAAAAATAGAGGCAATAACAATTTTGTCATCACGTGTCAGAATATTCCTTCTGTGGTGGCCAAGATATGGCACCATGAAAATAAAAGAAATAGAACTCATGAGGTTAAGCGGAACTGAGAAAAGTTAAGGTGGTAACCTCAAAAAATGCATAAAGTATTTGGGGGTAAGAGATTCATATTTTTCTCCTTTTATTGTCAATTCAATTCGGTATTACATGTGAATTAATGAATAATCTTTGAGTTAATTTTTTTAGGGGAAATTTTTAAAGTACCCACTATGGATAGTGGGTGCTCTTTTCTACCTACTAGGATAACAAACTTCTTTTCTACCCAAATTGGCCAAAATACCCCTCCTTTAAGTTGGTGTTTTTGAATTTTGAAATCTAAGACATAAATATACTGTATAGGGAACCGTATAAAAAACAAATGAGAAAGCAAAAAGTGAAAAAAATAAAACAACAAAAGTAAAAGCAGTACCCACCCATTTCGTGCTCAAATACAGTCAAAAGGAAGAAAATACAAACCCATTGCGTGCCCCATCCTCTTCAAGAAGAAGAAGAAATACCCAACCCCCCATTTCGTGCCCACATCGGTCAAGACTCAAGAAGAAGAAGAAAATACCATCCCCATTCCGTGCCCAATATCGTGCGAGAAGAGAAGAACATGGATTCAATCGTGTATCGTCGACGCCGACCGCCCCACCTCCGCCGCTCCGCCGCTTCCCTCCACCTCCGCCGCTTCTTCCATCGCCGCCTCCGCACCATCCTCCGTCGCCCCTTCCGAATAGGTAAGCATATCAATCGTCATTTAGGATTCATTGATTTAGGATTTTTAGTGTTCGGTTTTAAGTTTTAAACTCTATTTATGTTAGGTTAATTGATTTAGGATTTTTAGTGTTCGATTTTGGTGTTTAGGGTTTATCAATTGGGTTATTGTTGGATAAATTTGTGAATAAGTTTGATAAATTTGTGTGTTGGGTTATTGTTGGATGTTGGTGACTTGGTGTAGCGACGCCGGCGCGATTTGATGTAGAAGATGAAGCGGCACGATATCGTGCCCTATTATAATTAGTGCGATATCGCGCCGCATATCGCATTTGGTATAACGGGCACGATATCGTGCCCTGTTATAATTGGGTACGATATCGTGCCGCATATCGTACCTAGGTATAACGGGCACGATATCGTGCCTTGTTATAATTGGGTACGATATCGTGCCCTAGTTATAAATTGAACTAGTTATAAATCTTGGTACAATATCGTGCCCTGGGTTTTTTTTTGTATTCTTTCCATGTATTCTTTGCCTATATTGTGTAGATATCCATATCCATATTGTCCCACGCGTCTTGTTTTTTTCACTACTGATTCGCAATTTTTCAACAATTCATCTTAATAAATTGAAATTTATTAATTGTTGTAGGTCGGTCCACAATGGAAGAGACCCTCATATCATCGAGAGAGGGCCCACATCGCGGGATACGTTCGATCGAATATTATTCAGACCATCGAGAGATGAGTTCTTTGGAGATCGCTGATGATTTATATAGTCGTTTAGACATCGGCTTTCGGATATTTTATGGATTTTGGGTATGACGGAGCCGGTTGTAATGCGGCACTTTGCATGCATTAGTTGCGATGGAGGTGCATGTGCGGACGCTCCGGAATCGGAGTGTTGGTTCCACGTCGGAGAGCAGACTATCAGATTCTCTCGGCGTGATTTTGCTATGATATCGGGATTGCGATTTTTAAGGTCCACATTTGACCCTAACGGTGATTTTGAGGTACCCGAGACTGGTATATATAGACGGTATTGGCCTAGGGGTGATCGGGTTACCGCCGCGCATTTACACAATTTATTTGCTCTTGGCACCTTCCGTGACTCACCAGACGATGCCCTGAAGGTGGCGAAGGTGTTATTTGCCTTTTACATGATATTGTGTTTCGATGGCCGACAGATCGCAGCTGACCGTTGGGCGGGTTTTTGATCGAGGACGATGCACAGCGGGGAGCGTTCCCTTGGGGAAAATACTCCTTTCAGATATTGATGCATTATATTCGGCACCTGCATGATGTTCTGCCACTTGGCCGATATACTAAGGACGTTCCACCTAGATATCGGCCACCTTCTTATCATTTTTATGGGGTCACTTATGCCTTTGGATGCACGTATATGTTTTTATTTTATTTATATTTGTAATTAGTTTTTAAATATTTAAAAATCTTATTTTTCATACTTATCAATGTTCTCACAGATTTGGGCATCGAGGCGATACCTCGCTGGGTAATGCCTGGGCGACTCGAGTATCGACACCCGGTTGCTGGGTGCCTTCGTTGGAGGTTTTCAAGACCGCTATTGACATGACAGATTTTTTCTTTGACACGGTATGTATTAACAAAGAGTTTACTTATTTATTTATTTAATAATTAATTTATTTTTTATTAATTTATTTATTTATATTATTTACTGAGGCTTTAGTGTGTCATGAGATATTGATCCGACCGAGGAGGAGCTCTCCGAGCAGATATATATAGAGGAGTCGATGATCCGGTTATTTTGTTAGGTCCTCCTCGATTCATCCCGAGGAGAATCGGTTTTTAGCGGAACGAGAGACAGAGGTACGAGTACAGATTCGACAGCCCCACCCCTATTGGCGGAGAGAGTGTCGATTCGACAAGCCCCCACCCCCTATGGCGGGGGACAGAGGTAGGTGTCTTTGCGGGGCGGAGACGGGCGGCGAGGAGGGGATAGGTAGACTCGTTTGAGGCCGACACTCGCTACTCCTACGATTGAGGCCGGAGAAGCGGCCTTAGGGCAGATGGTCCATCATCCCATCGGGTGATGATCTTTAGATGGCCGGGACGGATGATGATCATCGATCGTCGGATACTCGTGTTGATCCATCCGTCCACGACGACTATGCGCGCGATGATCCACCAATCCGCCAGGATACTCGTGTTGATCCATCTCGCGAGTTGGCGACGATATCTTGCCGACACCGATTCGGGGTGTTATGCGGCAGATTAGCGATTCGAGAGACTTACAGAGGAGCGGTTCGCTCGATTGGAGACACGAGTCGATGATGCCGTTTCTGGTTAGAGACTGTCATCTCGGAGGAGGTTCTCGCTGGACAGACGCCTGGATCGGGAGATAGGTCGGGTTCGGACCTTGTTCGAGAGGAGATTAGGCGTCTATTCCCATACCTTGATCGATCGACGATGACTTCGTGCATGGTAGTCGAGATATCCGAGCCGATCATCGCAGCCAGACACCTCCTCCCGATGATCGACTCCTCCTTGGCGATGCTCGACTCCTCCCAAGAAAGATCGACTCTTCCGTCGGCCAGTGGACGATTCTTCCTCATCCTCCTCCTCCGGCCATGTCGACTCCTCCCCCTCCTCCGGTAGTGACGACTCTTCCTCCTCCTCCGGCCATGTCGACTCCTCCCTCTCCTCCGGTAGTGATGACTCTTCCTCCTCCTCCGGCCATGTCGACTCCTCCCCCTCCTCCGGTAGTGACGTCTCTTCCTCCTCCTCCAGCATTGTCGATTTCTCTTCCGCCATTGTCGACTCCTATTATGCCCGTGTTATCACATTCTCCGCGACCACGAGTGTCAGTCCCAATTCCGAGGCCATTGTCGTCTCCTATTCGAGCTCTCTCTCCGACACTCGTGGTATCTGGTCCACGAGCGCCCTCTCCAGATTTGCCCTCACCGCCTACTTCTTTGATCCAGGTTCGGGATAGGCGGTACCGTCGCGGCATATTCGCGGCCCATTCAGGGGATCCTAGGTCTCGCAAGCCACCCGTCCCAGGAAGGAGTTTACCCGCTTCTTAAAGTCTAATGAAGAGTAAGTAAATATTTTTGCATTTGTCTTATCGTCTTAGTATTAACATTTTATATTCCATTGTCTTAATATTTGAGGGTCCAATTGCAGGAGGAACGTGGGGCTTATGTACCTTGTTGGGCCATCATTTTTTAAGGAAATGGCGGATCCAAAGATAGAGTTGGAAAATGATGTAAGTTTCTTTTGCATTATTTAGTTGATGAATATTTTATCGATTAATATCGATTTCTTTCATTTCTGTACAACATATAAATGCATACTAGTCCATACTACAGTCCGATCCCCAGTTTCTTGGGGTTGTGCCTCATGAGAATCAAGTGGGAACTTATAGGATTGTATCTACGACATTTTCGGTTAGTTTATTTATTATGTGTCTCGCATTTTACTGTAAAATTAATAAATCATACTTGTTAACCTATAAACATTTTTCAATGTGTAGGATTCCATACGGCACATATGGAGTCGTATGCATGGTACGGATCCTGGCGACACGAAGATATGACCCAACGACCATGGAGGAGATTCCTCCCGGACAGAGCCGGATGAGTTGGTCAGGGTTGTCCAGCACGGAACTCCAGGATGGGGTAATCCTGGTCCATGGAGTGATGTACCGCAGGTATACTTGAATTTAATTATTTTTTTGGCTAGTTTATTCATTTTTTTCATTCAAATTTTTTTGATTATTTACTGATTTTGTTTTCACCCAGGTGTACATGATCATGAATTTGTCGGGCCATTTTGTCGTGTGCAGATGGATCTCGTGAGAGCCCAAAGACATATGTACGACTCAGTACATGTCCGATACACAGATGATAGTTTTGCTAATCGGCGTGCCGACACACGTCCCCTCCATCGCATGCTCCCATGTGTACTCATTCGCGCTGGCTTCTACGCCGCCTTAGGTAAGGAGCCTGTCCGCCGCGAGTGGGAACTTTTCCATAGGCAGCCGAAAGATTGTTTTTTGCAGAACGACCCCACCAGTTGTGGTGTGTTTGCCATACATTCCATCATTAGTTGTATCACACAGAAGATTAATAGGAAGTATGTGGAGCAGTCGATTCCAGAGATAAGGAAGAATATGGCACGACAAGTTTACCAGTACAGTACTGATAGTAGTACTTGGGAGTTGTAGTACATATTGTTGTATATCTTCTAAATATTTTGAGTTATTTAATTAAATATTCATTTTGTTTAAAAAAACAAGAATTCTTTAAATTAAAATGCGGCACTGTTAGCAAATAAGAAATCAACAAAAACAGAACAACAAAACTACAATTAGGCACGATATCGTGACTTATATAGTTGGCACGATATCGCACTTATTATAGTTGGTACGTAATATCGTGTCTTATGTTTGGCACGATATATCGTGCCCCTATATTTGCCACGATATGTCGTGACTTATATAGTTGGCACGAAATCGTGACTTATATAGTTGGCACGATATATCGTGGCTTATATAGAAGCGATATATCGTGCCTTATATTTGCCACGATATGTCGTGACTTATATAGTTGGCACGATAAGCGTGGCAAATATAGTGGCACGATATATCGTGCAAACATAAAACACGATATTACGTACCAACTATAATAGGGCACGATATATCGTGTCTTATGTTCAGCTCTTAGTGTGTTTTTCTAGAAAATAGTGTTACATTTGAAATAAACTTTTGCCTAATTTTCATCATCCGGACGTCTCGGACATTTTCTACGGGTATGATCATCTGCTCGGCATATTCCATATTTCTTCTTATTACGCACTTGTCTCGAAGGACCCGGTTGTGTCACTGAGGCACTTTCGTGCTCATCGAGCGGCAATGACATAGTGCATTTGACGCAATTGTGGCCAACACCCCCACACCTTGAACAAATTTGACTCTTACGTGAACGATTACTTGATGATTCAACAGCGGAATAAACTCTACTTTGTCTAGGACGACCTGCTTGTCTCGGGTTATTTGAAGGGTTGCATACTAAGTCTCGTACCTCTTATGGTAGAACCCATTCACTCGGATCAGGAACTGGTAAAACTTCACCCGCCCACATTTTTTGAAGATTTTCATTTTTATAATAATGGGCAGCAAATGAATAGATATTGAGGTTCGTCTTCCTGCACAAATAAACAAACAATTATTTGAAAATATTGAACGAATTATGTGAAAATATTGATACAAATTTTAAATTTCTTTATCCCTAATTGCTGCAGATGCATGGGCGCAAGGCATCAATTCATATTCAAATTCTCGATAATTGTGACGTTCTTTGGGATAAGTCAACCAAATAAGTCTTTGTTCCATCTTTCACCTTGTACTTCACATTACTAAGACATTGTACATCCATTCTACGACCTATCTCAACTGCATCATTTAATCTTTTGGTTGCTTCAAGTGTTAGCTCTTGATCTTTATCATTAGCAGCAGTGTGTCGTTCATAAAACCACTTTTCAATAATAGTCCGAGCACACTCAAGCACGGAACAAACATGTAACTTTCTGGCCCATAATAACCGACTATTGAAGCTCTCAGCTGAGTTTGATGTCATGAACCCATAACGTCGGACAGGACACTTAACTCGAGACCATCTATCTTCCCCTGCACGTTCTAACTTCTTAAACGCACCCGTCTCACTAGCAACTTTTATGTTTTCAAAATACTTATCATAATCTTCACTACGTATGAATATGCCGCATTCCTAAACATTGCTACTATATGTTGACCATATTGAGCCAAATTACTCTGCAAATGATAAGTGCAAAGCCCATGTGATGCTTCCGGGTATACTTTGCTTTTATGGCATTACTGATACTCTTGTCTTTGATCGAAACAATCAAGAGATCACGAGGGCAATTATAAGCATCTCTCAACCTCTCAAAAACCATGTCCAAGAATCATCGTTTTCAACATCCCCGATTCCAACAAAGAAGTGGGAAAATCTGTTCATTACCATCTTTTGTTATTCGCCACAAACAATATTCCTCGGTATTTGCCTTTAAGGTGTGTTCCATCAATCACAATAACTGGTCGGGCATTGTTCGAATCCGATGATTGATGCATGCAAAGCAAAAACACGTGCTTGAATCTATTAAAATTATCCGACTTCCATCTAGTTACCGATCCGGGATTCGTTAAATTCAACATGTGTAAGTATGCCGGAATTAGATTGAATGACTTGTTGCTATCTCCATATATCAACCCAAAGGCATGATGCTTTGCACTCAACGCAACATTATAACTCATTTTAAGCCCATGTCGCGATTCCAACTCCGCTATCATATCTCTTGGCACGAGCGCAGAATGTTCCACTAGTAATCTAGATGCAAAATACGCACCTACTACTTTAGAATGTACCCACCTAGATGCATTGTCATTCAAATTTAACCCACATCCATGGTGCTTGTCAAACTTCCCTACTCTCCAAATACCATCCTTTCCATATGCACGCATTCGAAAAGGGCATTGTTCATACTTGCATATTGCATGAAAACGAGTCTTATCCGAGCGTTCAACTCGATACTCGACTTGATTTTCAAGGTGATACATGCCTAGTGCGATATCCAATTCATTTTGCTCATGTATGTTGCTCCTTGGCGCAATGTCCCACCGTATGCTTCCAACCTGTAGAAGGTTCCTCGGGGGAACTCGAAAGGTGCGAGAGTGTACCAGGAATCACCCAACTTCGTCATGTGGGCACTATTGTTTCGTCCATATTGTCTCTATGGATATCCGGATGTAAGTTAACACCTCGTATTCTCTTTGTATCTTGGTTTTGGTTTTAAAATACTTCTCCGCTCACGTCTCCACTCACAAAATTCCTCAAATTCAGACGTTCTTTGGTCGTTTTCAAATTGATTATTAGCTTCAACGCCGGTACCAACATCACCATCGGTGTAGTTCTCACCAAAATCATTTGGACTGTAGTTTGCACCATAATTAATGTCATTATTATCACAACCAACATCAGCATCAGTATTATCACAATTAACATCAGTATTATCACAACCCATATCAGGATAATAGCCATCTTCATTGCTTGGCCTTATACTAGGTCCCGGACAATTGATATTTGGAACATTAACTGTAGGTGCTAGTGGACGCGGATGATCAATAATTGGAACATTATTCATATGCATAAAAGGTGCTCCACTAGGCCTTACTGCATGACTATATGGATTGATTTGCGGTAAACCGTATTGTTGAAAACCAAGAAGTTGCATGTAGTTGTAATTAGGCCCAATGACTGCTGACAAATCATTCTGACTAGCCATTAGTTGCATAAAACTTCCACCAACACCTTGTTGACCTTCAACGTTCTCAACTCGATTATGCTCGGGCGGACCTCCCAATACATTATGCGAACTAGTCTCACCCATCGTTTTTCTTTTCGGTGTTACAAAAACAACTCGGTAACTCGGTGTTCCCAAACGCAGCTTCAATGTCATCATCGTTTTTCAACTTTAACTTCCCAAGTTTGTTTCGAAAATATCTACAATAGAATGCATTATACAATCGTATACGCCCTATCAACATCAACAACACCATAAACATCCTCCAATATTTCACTATAATTCATTTTGCCCGGTTTAATACGTACAACTTCTTCTTCACCACTTTTATATTTTAAACCTTCCCAATGACCACCAAATCGAACAACAAGATAGCGAGAGTTCATCTATATACAAAGAAAAAATATTGATAAATGCAAGAACACATAAAAGGCGCTGTTTTTTTGTCTCAAGGGGCACGATATATCGTGCCTTTTTCATTGAGGCACGATATATCGTGCCCCCGTATATTAGACACGATATATATCGCCCCTATATATTAGGTGCGATATATCGTGTCTAATATACGGGGGCACGATATCGCATTTAATATACAAAGACGATATATCGTGTCTAATAAAGGGCACGATATATCGTGTCTAATATACGGGGGCACGATATCGTGCCTACTCTATGACACGATATTGTGCATTGTTTTTCATAAATGCAGAAAATTTTTCCTTTCACAAAACACTTCACATATTTTGCAAATATATTGGTCTTGAACGATTTAAACAAGGTTAACTAATTAGGAGGAGAAGAACATTACCTTGTTATTTAATTTTTTGGTGCGATTTTGTTGATGAAAGCCCACAAAAATAACTTCTTGATATTTTGTGAAGAAGAAGAAGAAGAAGAGAGAGAGAGAAAAAATGAAGAGCAAAAAAGAAGGGAGTGTTCACAGTTCACGTATGTTATGTATTGGGAGTATTTAATTTCAAGAGAGAGAAATACATATTAAAGACTTGCATTTAAAGCCTCAAGGGTATTGTGGTAAAAGAACACCAAAAGTGGGTAGAAAACTATGTTTTTTATCCTACATGTCAAAAAACTCAATTACCTATCCCAAGTGGGTAATTTGCCCCATTTGCTCATTTTTTTATCATATATGATTCTATTTGCGTAAGTTTTACAAATACTTTGGTGTTATTAGGTCATATTAAATAACTCGATTTACAATGGGATGTTGACTATTATAATGATTTAAAATGTCCTTGCCTCCTTGGTTGATAATATGTAATTACTAACTACTAAGTTACCTGATGCCTAACTGAGGTAATTAGTTTTATTAGGAGTTTGGCTAGTCTCATTGGGAGTGGTTTAGTCTCTTCGGGTGGGAGTGATCGAGTTTGTTTGCATCACTCCTTGACAATTGTTATTTTTTTTTTATTAGGAGGTTATTTTGCTAGTTGGTAACAATTGTAATTTAAAGTTTGAGTTATCAATAAAAGTTCTATCATTCGAGGAAAAAAAAAGTATGTGAGGTAATTGATTCCATTAGACATGGCGAAGTAAGTGTACTACTAAATCAACATTCTCACATCATTAATAAAAAGAAAACTCAGCACATGATTGAGAGCACTTTTGAACACACATTTAGTAATGAAATGGACTTTTTAGAAAAATGTTTATGAGTATTGTTAAGGGTTCGATGGAAATGCATTTTATTAATATCCATCAAGCAAAAATCTAGTAAATGAAATTCGAAAGTCATAAATTAGAACTTCTCCAAAATATTCAACCTTTGATAAGTGACTCCTTCTATAAGCTCATTTTAAAATAACCACCAAACACGATATTTTTTGCTTAATGGACTTGTATAACTGAAAGTCTATTTCAAATAGATTCTCAAATGGTATAAAAAATAAAGAACAAAAATTATTATACATATATATAGTTATATGTATATATATATACCACCTAGCTAGTGCATAGTTGGTAACCTAATGTTAGGTTATGGAGATATGACATTTGGATGCAAATTTTGGTAACCCCAATAATCTCTTGTCCTGTTCCAAAGTTAACTGCCGAGGCCTCATGTAATCCCGTTGTGGTTTCTTTGTCTTGGGACATTCTGTCTTCAATTAGGTGCTAAAACAAGGATGCTTCTACTGTTGATTCAAGAAATCTCAAGAAATTAGATGACTAAACTAATTATGGCTACAATAGCAATAATATAGCCAGAAACCTCATTCAAAAAAAAATTAAAAAATCTAGATAATAATTTTTTATTTAACAGGGGCGAAAGAGGAATATGGCTTAATTAACAGCCCTAAATTCCTAATTGCATCTCATGAAGGGTGGCTGACTGGCTGGCATCTCGATCTGAATATTCTAATAGAATGTCACAAAATATTTTTTTTTACCTAATATGGGCTTGGATGTCTCAACACGTTATGGTTAAATAGAGGGGCTTTTTTAAAATGTTCCTTAGATACTAGTATGAAAGTATTTCCAAGTCTAATTTCTAATTTCTAGTGTTGGAAAATGAATTTTCAAAATTAATTGTTTTCGTGTGAGTATTTGGTTTGTTGTCTGAATTTTATATTTAAAAATGCAACTATGTTTGATTATTTTTTAAAGTGTATTTTTGACATAGATTTGCGTGATTATAGTGAAAAGTCGTTTGGTTGTAGCTTTTAAAGTGTATTTTCACATTAATTTGCGTGATTGTGGTGAAAATTTGTTTGATTATGTTTCCGAAAGAATCTTTCCACAAAAAAGTGAAAATTAAATATGACTTCATTTCAATTAAAAACTTCTCTAAACAAGCATAAATTCATTTTCGGAATAGTTGGAAAATAGAAAACTAGGTTTGAAAACATAACCATACATGGCCCTAGTTTCTACACATTGCAAAATTCATACCCAATACACACACATATATACCAAATTATATAATCACAAATATAATACATTGAACTTAAAATACAATTACCTTCAAAAGAGTTTTAAAATGCAATTATAATTGTCATTGAATTATTATTGGACTTAATTAAGTGATCTAAATTTGGTGGAGTCGTATGAATTTGATATGGAAACAAATTGTACATATTTAATAGAAATCAACTTAGTAGATTATGAGAACCCTAATTAGATAATTTAAATAAATATTTTATGGTTATAGTCCCAAATATTCTATATTAATCATAGTTTTCTACTATGAATCGTAAGTAATTCATTGATGCAAGGAAGCGTGAACAGAGATACAAACTCACCTCATACGTTGATTCTATAAGAATACCGTAAGAGAGACAATAATTGAGAGAAAACCCTCGTTTTTATTAATATCAAAATTCAACTCCCAAAAAATAATAAAATAGCAAGTATTTATAGGATTAAAATCCTACCACAATAAAACTCATAACTTGACTAGGAAACTTAAAAGATAAACTCAAATAGAACACTAAACAAATCAATATCTAAAATATAAGATATTCCAAAATCCTAAAATATTATCAACTAGATATTATCTCCATCATTCTCTTCGGGGTCGAGACGATTCGTCCTCGAATCGGAAGGGAGATCCTAGAAAATTTATCAAACCATGGAGGAGCACGAGGAGGACGAGACGAGACACTTAAATGAATAACAACTTTCCTCTCATCAATTTGAGCCATGCAACCAACCCAAACAAATAAATCATCATCACAATCCAATAAATAACACTTGTTATTTTTGAGATTTGACTTGGAAAATACACCATCGACACCCTTAACCTTACCATCAATTATACTATAAATTTGGAGAGGAGTCTTCTCGAGAATGATATCATCTTCAGTAGCAACTTTGGTTTCAATTGGAGCAAACCCTTCAAACATGCCCCAAAATTCACAAGAATCTGACGCAACTTGTAATTCCCCACCAGCAACAATAGCAACATCGTACCCTTCTTGACCCCCCTCATCAAATTTCGATGGTTTTTCATATTGAATCGTCAAAATTGTATTGTCACCTTCCATATCAAAGATAGATGGTCCATCATAACCACCAATCTCCTCGTCAGAGGTTGGAGATTCATCATAGCCAACCTCCGTTATAGTATCAATGATTTCCTCATCAAAAATTGGTGGTCCATTATATCCACCATCTTCAACTTCATCTGAAAATAAACCATCCATATCCGTGGAATAGGTTTCCAACGGGGTGAACTGGATGGGCACAACATTGTAGGCAAACTCACAATCACCAAGAAATCGTTTTTCAACAAGTTTCTTGATTTCTTGATATTGGATGCGCACAATATCGATTTGTTTGGCCAGCAAGTCGATCTGCTGACAAATCTGAGCAGTGTCATTATTCATAGCTTCAAAACCCAAGTGGTGTCGAGATGACATATTAAGGATTATAGCCGGTCTCTGGATACCAACTGATGCAGGGAAGTGTGAACAAAGATACAAACTCACCTCATACGTTGATTCTATAAGAATACCGTAAGAGAGACAATAATTGAGAGAAAACCCTCGTTTTTATTAATATCAAAATTCAACTCCCTAAAAATAATAAAATAGCAAGTATTTATAGGATTAAAATCCTACCACAATAAAACTCATAACTTGACTAGGAAACTTAAAAGATAAACTCAAATAGAATACTAAACAAATCAATATCTAAAATATAAGATATTCCAAAATCCTAAAATATAATAAACTAGATATTATCAACTAGATATTATCTCCATCATTCATAAATTTAGTTGAGGATGGTTATAGAATCAAGCTCAAACAAGCTTTTAACAATTGCTCTTGAATCGAGTATTGAATAGTTTGGTTATTTTTTTTAGTCTTAGCCTGGGCAAGTGACATATATAAGGTCAACCACATACTGTCTTCATTTGTAATTTTAAAACCAACCCTATTGAGCAAGTTTAGTGTTGGTTTGAATTTTAACCCACCCATCTTATTTTCTTTATCTGTAGTTTTGAAAAACCAAATACCAAAATCTGAAAAAAAAAAAAAAAAGTTCCCCCTTTCCCTCCCTTTGGTTTGATTTGATGTTACGATTTCAAGTCCAAATTTTAGAGCTGGTCATGTGAATTTTAAATCGATTTGAACTCATTCAATTATTATATATACACACATAATTTAATATTAATGTGATAATCTTTATTCTATACAAAATTACAAGGTTAAAAAAATTACAATATTATGTATATATATGTAGGGCTGGTAATGAGTGACACGACACGATAGCACGACACGATTACAAACATGATTACAGAGACAAAAGGTACGATAAGGCACGATACGATAACACGATATGAACACGAAATTGAAAATTAATTTAAATATACAATTAATGTTATATTAAAGATCAAATAAAATAGATGATACAAAAACACGATCGAGTGACACAAACACGATACGATAAAGATTATATTTTATTTCAACAACTAAATTCCTTGATTGTGACGGATCCGTTCATTATATACCCATTTATGCACAACTCATTCAACACCCAATTATTTAATATTTATTTCCCCTCAAAAAAAATTATTTAATATTTATGCACACAAGGCAGGTGGGGCCCAAATTACACTCTCTTCATTCAATTGGATTATTAAATCGTGATTGGAAATCGATTAAGTAATCTTGATTCAATTAAAATTTCTTGTGTTTTTGTGGTTAATCTTGTCTTTACTTCTACAACAATTATCAAATTTCGATCGTCTAAATAAAAATAAGACTATCTTAGTTCAATAGTTAGCGCATAAATTTATTAGTCTCCGTGGATACGACCTTGCTTACCCTATTCTATAAACTACACTGTACACTTGCGGTGAAGCTAAAAATAAGGTGAACAAGTTTTTGGTGCCGTTGCCGAGGACTAATACAATTTTTGGTGCTAATATTGCGATAGATATAATTATTCTTAATTTAGACATTTTTTTTATTTTTTTTTTCATTTTTCTTTTGTAAATTCTACTTCTACAATGCTTGATTTGTTTCTTTGAATTGGTATAGGTGCACCTATTCGGATGGAAGAGGCAAAACCATCTTTGGAAGACGCCCTCATTTCATTCATGAATCAAACGACTTCATTTATGAGTCAAATAAATTTATTCATGAGGGAAATGAGAAATAGCCTTACCAAAAAAGCAAAGATGGACAAGATGAAGTTGCAATTGACACATTGGCCAATACTATGGATTCACAATAGAAAAATCTCGAGACTCAAATGGGCCAATTAGTTACAATAGTTGGTGGGCAACATCAAAAGAGCGATTTTTAAGCACCACCAAGCCAACTCGAAGGAACAATCTAGTGCCATTCATCAAATGAGTGGTACCGAATACGAGAAGATGAAGATCCTGGAAAAGCAAGAAAGTTTGGAACCAAACATGAATTGTGTGTTTATGCACTTTCGGCCGTGTGTGGTACCGAAAGGAGCAAAAAAACAGACAAGGAACACACGAACCGTGTGTGTACGCCCGTGCATTGCGTGCATGATATAAGAAAACTATTCCATAATGAGACAAACACGGAATATGCGTACACGCACGGACAACATGAGCATAACCCAGATCAAAATGTTCCAACACCAGGACTCCTGTACTTGCTTGGAGATCCCAAATATGTATTACTAGATGCAAACAGAGCAAAAACGGTTCTTGACCACGATCCAAAACAACTAATATATGCATTTAAAGGTGGTACAAATCAAAATTAACAGGCGTCGAGCTAAAGACGTTAAATATAGCGCTTGTTGGGAGGCAACCCAACAGTTTGTGGTGTGATTTTTGTTTTTTTTTCGTTTTCTTTATAAAAAAAGAAAATTACCTGATTTTACTTCGCAACCACACACGGGCAGGGCATGCGTGAATGCACGATCCGTGCATGATTGAGGAATTTGAGATATTGCTACGGCCCCACACACGGGCAGCCCGTGTGGAGGAGACGCCCAAGGAGGGCCACGAACCGCCACCACCCCCACAATAAATCAGGTCTAATCCACACAGGTTTATATTGAAATTCTATCTTCTCTTACGTATGATATAATTTCATCTAAGTTTGGGGGAGAGATAGTTATTTTGATATGAAATGTGTGTGTGGATAGAAAAAAAAATTGTGCATTTTGTGTGTTTCCATATAGTTGCATGTAAAGCATTTTAGGTTGCATTTGCATTAGAAGCACATTTACTGTTTTAACTGTTTTCATAAATTTTAAGGAGTGAGTTGACCGTGTGGGACGAGACTTGATGCTTATATTTTTGAAAAAAATTTGTATTGTTTTGATTGGGTGTTGAGTATGAGTTGATTGAGCCATGAATAGATGACATTGAGCATGTGGATATTGAGAACATGGTTTGATGCTTTGAATTACGTATTTGCAAGCCTGTGAGCTTTTGAGCCTTTATCGCTTTCATCATATGCGTCTTGTTGTTAATTTGAGTGTATCATTCATGTTGTTAGAATTTAGAACTTGCTCGTATCTCTGTCAAGGTCACATGTTGTATGCGAAATGTGAAAATGATCAAAGGCCATTTTTGTTAGCCCTTCAAGCCTTTTGCTAACCTAATGATAATATTGAAATCCCTAGTTAGCCAACTTGAGCCTATTGCCTAATTTTTGATAGCCACAATTCAAGCCTTAACTTGATAAATCTTTTACCCAAAACTTGAGCGTATAGCATTGAGTAAAGGGATTGAATAAGGGTGAATGGGTAAAATCAAAATTTTAGAAGATGGTGTTAGAGTTAGTTGATGGGAAGAAAAGGAAGAGAAATGAAGTGTTGAAAACTCATATAAATGTCGAAAAAAAATTGGCTTTACAAATGAGTTTTCTTTGAATGAACTCGGAGGTTAAGAATTGTAATGTGAATGGTTGAGTTTACAAAAGAAAGGGGATGAAGATAAGAAGAGTTGGTGAAAATGAGAGATGATTTGAGTAGCATATTGAGCTTTAATGTAGATAATTTATATGCTCACTGGTCTATACGCTTGAGTTTGAGTCACTCTATCTATATTTTCCTACCCTGACCAAAAAGCCTTCATTACAACCAAATAGAGAAAGTCCTTTTTGATTCACAAATTGCATACATTCTAGTGGCGGAGATATGAGATGATTTGCAAGCCTATGGTAATTCTACAATATTGAATTGAATTAAGCGTAAACACGTCCTATATTCATTCGAGATGAGAGTATACACTTGATCTTTAAGAGGCGTGATTCTTAGCATTTACCATGATTTTTTTGATGTATGTTGTATGTTAGATGTTTGAGGCTTGGTTGATTCATTGCTAGACACCTATGATGAACAATACGAATTTTATGGAGTTGTTGTGCATTCTACATTTCATTACTCCCAGTCATGTTTTATCTTGTTTTTTTTGACCGGGACGGCCAACAGTTTAAGTTTGGGGGTATTTGTTCACTTGGTTTTATAACATTAATTTGGGCTTCCTAGACTTGAGTTAAGTGTTGTTTTTGAGTATTTTGAGTCATTTGAGTAGCCAAGCCATGTTGAGAGCCAATTATATTGAGTTTATAGTCATAGTAATGAATCGGGTATCAAAAGAAGTACAAACAAGCAAACAACGAGAGATTGATTTGAAGAAACGTCCAAACGCGTCTGAAATTTCCATTAATGGCAGCATTTCGTATTTTGGCCATAACTCTCTCTACAAAATTGATATTGAGATGATTCAAGTGGCTATGGAAAGCTAAGAGATAGGGATACAACTTTTATGAAGGACACAAAAGCAAATTCGGACATGTGGTGGGTGAAAAAATCGGACGAGCGCTGCAGCGCCCGATACAGGGCGACGGTGTTTTTTTTAGCTAGGCGGGCGCTGCAGCGCCCGGGCGGGTTTTTGTGCGTATGACATGGTTGGGCGCCGCAGCGCCCATCCCAGGCGCCGCAGCACCCCTGGGCGGAATTTCCTATGTTCCTCCACCTTTTTCTTGAACTTTTGAGGGGCTATAAATAGATAAATGGGAGGCTTGATCTAGGGTATGAAGGAAAGGCTGGGAATACACCCAAGAACACAAGAAATACATCAACTTCATCAAGGAAGAATCAAGGGAAGAATCGGGTCGAATCGAAGCTTGAGGATTGAATATCAATCGAGAGATTATCCATTTCCCTAAGTTTTCTCATTCCTTGTGCTTTAATATTTCATTTTAGCTTGTCATGAATATGAACAATTTGTCTATGGGTTGTTTATTTGTAATGAGTAGCTAAACTTCTTGTGATTTTCGGGTTTTGGAAGTAGATTAATTGAACTCTTGTTGAATGTATTAATCTTAATTGAAGTTATTGTCTTGAAGCCTATTTGAGTACTTTGTTCTTATTCTTGTTTTATCATTTGGCCAATGATTTAGCATGTTTGATATATTGATTCATAATTCGATAGATGAGTTTCAATATTAGATCTTGAGTACTTAACATGAATATTTGCATAATTGAGAGGTTTGTGAATATTTGTGAGGATATATGATCTTTTGTGCATTTGGGAGTTGTGTATCTTATGTTGAGTAGAGATGTTAGCATAGATATTTCAATCTACACTTTATATACATCTCGAGAGGAAGGATAAAATACCGTTGTGATCGTCTTATAGGTGTAGTGATAATAACTTTGATTTTGAATAAATCGGACAACAAGAGGAATATTAATTGAAACCATAACCCGAGAATCCATTTCATTCCCTTGATAATTCCACTATTCTTAGTATCTTGTGTTTTTGTGGTTAATCTTGTCTTTACTTCTACAACAATTATCAAATTTCGATCGTCTAAATAAAAATAAGACTATCTTAGTTCAATAGTTAGCGCATAAATTTATTAGTCTCCGTGGATACGACCTTGCTTACCCTATTCTATAAACTACACTGTACACTTGCGGTGAAGCTAAAAATAAGGTGAACAAGTTTTTGGCGCCGTTGCCGAGGACTAATACCATTTTTGGTGCTAATATTGCGATTGATAGAATTATTCTTAATTTAGACATTTTTTTTATTTTTTTCATTTTTCTTTTGTAAATTCTACTTCTACAATGCTTGATTTGTTTATTTGAATTGGTATAGGTGCACCTATTCGGATGGAAGAGGCAAAACCATCTTTGGAAGACGCCCTCATTTCATTCATGAATCAAACGACTTCATTTATGAGTCAAATAAATTTATTCGTGAGGGAAATGAGAAATAGCCTTACCAAAAACGAAGCAAAGATGGACAAGATGAAGTTGCAATTGACACAATTGGCCAATACTATGGATTCACAATTGAAAAATCTCGAGACTCAAATGGGCCAATTAGTTACAATAGTTGGTGGGCAACATCAAAAGAGCCAATTTTTAAGCACCACTGAAGCCAACGGGCTAAGAGCCGACAAGACTAACTAAAAGCCAAGCGAAGAATTGGTAAGACCATTTCAGATTCAAACCATGGACTAAAAAACTACCCACCCCAAACTAAACCACTCCACGAGACTTCAAAGACTTCTTAAAGGAGATCGTAACACACCAAAAAAAAAATCGAAATCGGGCACGAGCAACCACTACATACTGCAGAACAGAAAAATCTGATCCGCCTACGAGTTTCGCAAATCAGCCGGGAAAAGAAAATACAAACAAAATAAGAAAACAACAGCTGTAGATAAAAAATGAGAGAAAAAAAAACAAAAAATTGGCTCTCTCTCACCCAACTCTACCGCTGCAACCCATCATCTACTCAGCTCCGAGGCACCTCCGTGGAGCTTCAACCTGCTTTCACCCTGGAACGAAAAAATTGGTCACCTCTGAATATCACAAGGAACCGTCATCATCTGCCCTCCAGTAGAAAGCATGGAGGGGAGGAAGGAAGGAGGGGGGGGGGGGGATGAGGGTAGCGGATGTGGAGGGGTGAAGGAGGGGGAGAGGATATTAGGTTTAGGTTTTTTGGGTTAGAGAGAAGGGAGAGGAAAGTTAAGTTATAGACTTAATATAATGTTTTTTTGTGAAAAATACGAATGTAAAACAAGTATTTGTATTGAAAATTGATCAAATAAACATGATTCCAAAATTTATAATAGAAAATAAGTAATTGATTTTAAATTTTTAGGCACACTATTAACCGAATGTCATATAATATATGATGTCATGTTTAGTGTTACAATAAAAATAAAATAAGGGAAAAAAAACACTATGGGGGCAACGTGTCCCGTAGAAGGAGCTAATGGTTCGGTCTTCGGTTACCATCTAAACCCGATTTAATTGGAGGTCAAAAAAAGATTAAAAGAGAGGACAAAGCAAATGATTTTTTTCACAAGGTCGATCCCCAAAGCAAATGATTTTCACAAACGCTATAGAGGTGATTTTCTACTCTTAAGCATCTAAGCTAAAAAAAAAAAAAATTTAGTAAGTTAGGAGTAATGGTTGGAGGGAGGGGATAAATTTCAAAAAAGCTGAAAGATACAGGGTTTGCACCCTGATCAACACCCTTACAAAAAGTGAGCGATACCGCTTGAACTACAAGCTCGTGGTTCTAAGCTCAAAATTTTACTTTTGTATTCATTCAATTTTTGAATTTCACTTTTGTATTCATTCAGATTTTGATACGTGTATAAAAGTTACCATATGAAAACCACACAATTTAGGCTTAATTTATACCTCAAAATTAATATGGTAATTTTTATACAAGCGTCAATCATCACTGTGTTGGAATATGAGATGAAACATTTTTTTGCAACAGAAGATTCTATCCGCGAATTTTCACGTCCCAAATCGATCCAATCAGGTCAAACATTTTTTTTAAATATCGGGTGCTCGATTGCTCGTTACCTAATAATGAATGGCAAAAACTTGCGTGAGACGGTCTCACGGATTTAGATCCGTGAGACGGTCTCACGGATTTAGATCCGTGAGACGGAGCCCTTACACAAAGTTTTAAAGGTTTTTTTTTTTTTTTTCAGATTTTATTTTTCTTAGGGTTTATATTTGTTTTTTTAGGGTTTATTTTTTTTCTTGGGTTTATTTTTAATTGATTTGGGTTTTTAGGATTTTTAGTTTTTTTAGGGTTTATTTTTATTTTTTGGGTTTATTTTTGTTTTTCGGGTTTATTCTTCATGGTTCATGTTTTTAGGGTTTATTTTTGTTTTTTCATGGTTCATTATTATTTTTAAATTTATTTTCATGGTTCATGTTATCAAGACAGAGCCCTTAGAAGATCCGTCTCACGGATTTAGATCCGTGAGACCGTATCACAAGAGACTTGCTCATAATGAAAAATTAGATTGATTATCAGATAATAAACCCAATACCATGAAATAATTAATTGGGTATCCGATTATACTAATCAAAATGCAATAATAAATAAAAAGAGACCTCTAATTAGTCTTCTATTGCTAGAGTTCAAACGACTCTCTCTCTCTTTTGCATTGTGTCAAATAAGACCCTTCTTATTAACTGTACATCTCTAGCGACTCGGCGGCGGCGGCGGCGGCGGCAATGGCTGTAAGGTAAGGTCCCATAAAAGTTGTTGGTACTAATTTTTTTTGTTTCTATTTCTTATTATATTTTGTCAATGAGTAGGGAGTCAGGGACGTAGGGTACCCACTCATTTAAGGATATTTCTACTCAAACTCTATAATATTAATACAAAATGTACCCATCTGAAACTCAAATAATAAATTGCACTTATGAATAAACTAAATTAGACCGACCTATGATCAAGATATATGTGTTAGATAAATGTTTTTATCAAGATTTTGATGATTTTGTTTTAATAAGATTTTATACCAAAACAATGTTTTTATATGTTGTCCAAATATTCCTAAATGATTTAAAATGTTATTACTAATTTTTGGAGTATTTCTTAGAGTTTTTAATTTGATAAAAATTGGACAACACTTTTGATGGTTTTGTTTAAAATTGGTTTTTACACCAAAACTATGTTTATAAATGTTGTCTAAATACTCCCAAATGATTTAAAATATTTTTACTAATTTTTTGGAGTATTTCTTGAAGTTTATTTTTGAAACAAATCGGACAACATTTCAAAGCGGCGGTCGACCGATCGCCCAAAGTGGTCGACCGGTACCTGAAGATAGAAAATCGAAACAGAACTTACAGGTCTTGAAAAAAGAGGGAGGGGGACCGGTCAAGGGTGAGGTCGACCGTCCGCACTTGGCGACCGGCCGCACCCCACCTCGACCGGCCGGCACCCCGCAACCCCTACCGGATCGCACTATTTTTTAAAAACGGTCGAAATCTTCAACAGGGCAACCGTCGCCTATGTTATTTTTTGACAAAGAAAATTCCAACCGTTGCAACTGTGATGAAGATTTGCTTTTCATTTTTGTACAATATTTCTACATCTTGTGATCTTCTTTTTGTAGACAAAAGTGAAGATAGAGGAGCCTATGTTGGGAGCCTATGTTGGTGAAGCTTCCCTATAAATAGAGGATGAATTGAAGACACAAGATACAACATAAACAAGCAAAATACACAACAAGAAATCGCAAATTGTTCAAGCTTTCATTTTTACATTCTTGTTGTAATAGCCTAAGTACTTTCACTTGCACATCTTTGAGGTCTAGGCTTTTTGATTCTTGATTACACTTGCACTCAATCTTTGTATTGGTTTCATAGAGTTGTAATCTTGAATTTTGTCCATCATTCAACACAAGACATCCTTGTGAGTATTCTTATGGTAAGAATACACTTGGGTGATTTAGGTGATAGGTGTTTGAAGAGTGTGGTACTCTTCAAAGGTGGTGAAGGAAGATTGTGGTAATCTCCTCAAGGTGTTGTAAGAGGATTGTGGTGATCCTCAAGGTGTTGTATTAATTGTGGTAATTAATAAAATTCTTTTTCTTTTTGAAATCCATCCCGGAGATACTGGGGTGGTAGAGGATTAGGCCCTAGGTGGGTTGAACCTCTTTAAATCAACGAGTGTTGTTTAAATTCCGCATTTACATTCTTGTCATTTACTTGTTGATTCGAAAAAGATGGTGATTTGCGAAAAATCGGCATAATCTATTCACCCTCCTCTAGATTATCGTAGCCACTTGGACTAACAAGTGGTATCAAAGCCAAACTCTTTGGCTAAGCTCGCTCGAGTAAAGAGGAAAGATCCATGGCTACGAATGAAGCTTATCTCACCACCGCGCCTCCACCAACAAGCCACCACTATTCGACGCCAACAACTACGCATTTTGGAAAGACCGCATGGAGTGCTTTCTACAAGGATGCGGATTTGATATTTGGAATGTGGTCATTGAAGGAGTTGCTCAACCAACAACAAAATTGGAGGATGGTACCACGACTCCCAAGCCATTCAAGGAGTACGATGAAAATGACAAGAAGGCTTTCTCTCTAAATGGTAAGGCCTTAAATATTTTACATTGCTCTCTTACCGCCACCGAATATAATCGCATAAGAGGCATACGGTCGGCACATGAAGTTTGAAAAAAATTAGAAACCATTTATGAGGGCACAAAGAAAGTGAAGCAAGCAAGAAAAACAATGCTTGTGAAAGACTTTGAAAATTTCAATATGCATGATGGTGAAAGCATATCAAAAATGGTGGAAAGGCTTGACAACATTGTCAATCCTCTTGTGGCTCTTGGAAAGGTCATCTCCGAAGAAGATAAGGTGACCAAGGTATTGAACGCCCTTCCCGCTCATGGTCCGAAAAGGTGACGGCAATCACGGAGCTCAAAATCTTGAGACACTCAAGTTTGATGAGCTCATTGGGAATCTCCTCATCTATGAAGTATATCTCAAGGAGAGGAAAATTCTCAACCATCCACCTCTAAACCGGTACGCAAAATATTATTAAAGGCTTAGCATCTTCTTCTAATAATGTTTATTATGCTAGTGATGAGGATGATGAAGAAACGGCGGCTCTTGTTAGAAAATTTGCAAAATTTGTAAACAAAAATAAAGCAATAAAGCCAAGAGACAATTCTTGCTTCAAATGCGGAAAATCCGGGCACTACATAGCCGATTGCCCAAAATTAGCGGAAGAGGAACAAAATAAGAAAAAGCCTTTTCCGAAAAAGAAGGCGTTAAATGCGGACGTCAAAACTTGGGATGAATTACTTGAAACAACCGACGAGGAAGGAGAATCCGAACATGGTCTTATGGCCATAGACGATGAAAATACCGAGGTACGCTCTAATGCTTCATCTTCTTTCCTAGTTGATGAATTACAATGTGATTTTGATGAATTGCAAAATGAGTTTCAAAATTTGATTGTTAAATACAAGAATTTGAAAAAGGAGCATAAAGAGCTTAAACTAGAAAAGGACAAATTATTTACTTCTTATGACTCTCTTGATAAAGCTCATGCTATTACTCTTACTATGGTCCATACTCTTGAAACCGAAAAACAAACGCTCACAAATGATATTGAAAATTTGAAAAAGGATGTGCATCGATTCAATTTAAGTATGGATAAAGTCACAAAAATTTTAGATGCACAAAGAGGTGAGCATTCTAAATTAGGACTTGGCTATAAACCTTTTCAAAATGCTTTTAAGAAAAAAGACCAAGGTCCAACTTTTGTACGTGCTAGTAGTCCTCGTATTATTACTTGTTTTTATTGTGGTAAGAATGGACACTATGCTAGCAATTGTAAATTGAAGAATAATTTTAGCTATTATTGGAGACCTAAAGGTCTCAAGGCTAACCTCCATGGACCCCAAAATTATAGGGTACCTAAAAATAATTCCTTTGTAGGTTATAGGGGCTATAACAACAATGGAAGATTCAAAATGGCTCGTGGACAGCGGATGTTCACGCCATATGACCGGAAAGAGAGAACTTTTTACCAACATCAAGCTCCAAGAAGAGGGTATGGTCATGTTCGGCAATGGCAAAGGAAGAATTCTTGGAAATGGAGAAATTGGTAACTCTTTTTTCTCTCTTAGTAATGTTCTTTTAGTAGAAGGGCTTAAGTTCAATTTGATAAGTGTTAGCCAACTTTGTGACTCAAATTATAATGTTGTTTTTAATAAAGAAAAATGCCTTATTTCCAAAAATGATAAAATTATTTGTGAAGCAATTAGAAAAGGCAATCTTTACAAAATTTGTACAAGTGATTTGGTTAGTCAAAATGTTTCTTGTCTTGTCGCCAATAATGATTTAACTAGCTTATGGCATAGACGACTTGGACATGTTGGATACAAAAATTTGCAAACTATTTACAAAAATCAACATGTAAAAGGACTACCCAAATTGAATTTTGAAAATCTTTGCTTATGTGACACTTGTCAAAAGAACAAATTAGTTAAGAGTAGTTTTAAGCCCAAAAATGAAATTTCCACTACCAAACCCCTACAAATGCTTCATCTTGATTTGTATAGGGATATTGGTACGACAAGTCTAAGTGGAAAACATTACACTTTTGTTATAGTTGATGATTTTTCTAGATATACTTGGGCTTTATTTCTTACAAATAAAAGCGATGTTAAATGAGTTTGTTAAGTTGTTGGTAGACTCATTGAAAATGAAAAGGAAGATACTATTAAGTCCATTCAAGTGATCGAGGTGGAGAATTTGACGGCGAATTTAGAGTCTTTTGTGAAACCAAGGGATATAGTCATAATTTTTTGGCTCCAAGGACACCTCAACAAAATGGAGTAGCCGAAAGGAAGAATCGGACACTTCAAGAAATGAGTCGGTCCATGCTCAATGAATTTTCACTTCCAAAATATTTTTGGGCCGAAGCCGTAAGTCTGCTTGCTATGTCATTAATCGAGTTTATATTCGTCCTAAAATGAATAAAACTCCATATGAGCTTTGGAAATGAAGAACTCCAAATATTAGTTATTTCAAAATATTTGGATGTAAATGTTTTATTTTGAATACTAAGGATCAATTAGACAAACTTGATCCTAAGGCCGATGAAGGAATATTTATGGGGTATTCAATCAAGAGCAAAGCATATCGAGTTTATAATAAGACTAGTGGGGTTGTTGAAGAATCTATTCATGTCAAATTCAATGAAGCTTCGGGTGTTGAAAGGATACCCAATGATAAAAGTGATGAAGAGGATATCGTTGAAACCATTGTTCAAGATGAAACTCAAAATGATCAACCTTCATGCTCAAGTGTTCCTCAAGAAGATAAAGGTGATACTTCGAATCTTCCCGTAGCATTGAAATTTAAGGGAGATCACCCAAAAGATCTTATTATTGGTGATCCCCTTGATAAAGTAATGACTCGAGGAAAATTTGCCGAGAAAGCTCTTATATCTCAAAAAGAGCCTAAAAATGCTAAGAAAGCCATTGAAGATGAGGATTGGTTTTTAGAAATGCAAGAGGAGTTGAATCAATTTGAAAGGAATGATGTATGGGAATTAGTACCTTGTCCTACATCTCAAACCATTATTGGTACAAAATGGGTATTTCGGAACAAGCTCGATGACCAAGGCAATATTGTTCGAAACAAAGCAATGTTAGTAGCTCAAGGTTATTGTCAAGAAGAAGGTATTGATTATGATGAAACATTTGCACCCGTAGCACGTATAGAAGCTATTCGTATTTTACTTGCCTATTCTTGTTTTAAAAATTTCAAGCTTTACCAAATGGATGTAAAATCCGCATTTTTAAATGGTATTATTCAAGAAGAAGTCTATGTAAAACAACCTCCGGGGTTTGAAAATTTTTCTAGGCCTAATGATGTTTATAGACTTAAAAAGGCCTTGTATGGTTTGAAACAAGCACCCCGTGCATGGTATGATAGACTTAGCTCTTTTATTTTGCAAAATGGTTTTACAAGAGGTAAAGTTGACACTACTCTATTTGTTTTTGAAAAAGGGCAAGATTGATTATTAGTGCAAATTTATGTTGATGATATTATTTTTGGTGCTACTAATGAATACTTGTGCAAGAAATTTTCTAAGTTAATGCAAGGTGAATTTGAAATGAGCATGATGGGGGAGCTCAACTTCTTCCCTGGACTTCAAATTAAGCAATGCCAAGAAGGAATTTATATTTCTCAATCAAAATATACAAAGGAGCTTTTGAAGAAATTTGGCATTGAAGAAGGAAGAACCGTCTCTACCCCAATGGCAACAAATGTCAAGATTGACAAAGATGAAAAAGGCAAGTCGGTTGATGAATCCAAATATAGAGGTATGATTGGTAGTTTACTTTATTTAACCGCAAGTAGACCGGACATTCTTCATGCCGTATGCCTATGTGCTCGTTTTCAAAGCAATCCCAAAGAATCTCATATGAGTGCCGTTAAAAGGATTTTTCGATATTTGAAAGGCACTATTCAATATGGTTTATTCTATCCAAAGAATGAAAATTTTTCTCTTAAAAGTTATAGTGATTCGGATTATGCGGGAAATATTGATGATCGGAAAAGTACTTCCGGATCATGTCAATTTCTAGGTGATTGCCTAGTTTCTTGGTTTTCAAAGAAACAAAATTGTGTTTCACTTTCAACGGCCGAAGCCGAATATATTTCCGCGGCATTTTGTTGTACACAACTTCTTTGGATGAAACAAACCTTAGCGGATTATAAATGTTCTTTTGAAAGTGTTCCTATCTTTTGTGATAATATTTCCGCTATAAACATTGCTCAAAATCCGGTTCATCATAACCGTACTAAACATATTGAGATTCGACATCATTTTCTAAGGGATTGTGTTTCAAAACGAAAAATTGAGATATTTTTTGTACCATCTCAAGATCAATTAGCGGACATTTTTACAAAACCGTTAACTTTCGAGACTTTTGCATCAATACGAGCTCGGTTAGGCATAATGCATATTGAATGAGGTCTATAATTGCATTTTGCACGTTTTTAAAACTTAGGGGCGAACAATCGGATTTTTGGTTGAAAATTCGGATTTTGGAATTTTTTTTTCAAAACAGTGGGCTGAAATGGTTGAGGGCAACCGGTCGCCCTCAACGTCGACCGGTCGCCCAAGGCTATAATTTGGATTAAAATGGTTCTGTCTTCAGCATTCGTCATTTTAACTCTTTTTGGCCATTTTTCGTCTCCTTTGCCTAAATCACACAATTTTCACTTCAAATTTGTTTTCTTGCATATGTTTTATATTTTGGACTTCATTAAGCTCGATTATCATCATCATTGCTCATCTTTACCGAATAAATGGTAAGAATTCTACTCCATTTGCTCAATTGGGTTGAACCCTTGAGATTTTAACTTATTTGCAAAATTCTTGATGCTAGTTTCATATGAATGTGATGAGCTTAATATTTATGATGTATTGAATGTTGTTTGAACTGTATTGGTGATGAATTTTTTTGGCTTAAATGAATTTCAAAGACGTTATATACTTCTTGTTTTATTCGACGCACGCCAAGTGTTCGACAAAATGTTTCAATAAAAAATTCATCACCTACGTGATTCTCTCGATTTGAAGAGTCATATAAGTTTATAGAGATCATGTTTTATCAATCAAATGAGCTTTTGCAAGTCAATTGATCAACTTTTCCCTTTTACTTGGAATTTAAGCTTCAATTTTCAATAAGCTCGATAAATCGATAAATTTGCGCACTTTGATATGAATATATGATGTTTTTATCGTGCTAACACTCTTTTTGATGATTCCAAAGGGGGAGAAACAGGAAAAATGCTCATACGCTCAAAGAAGCGAAAATAAGCTTGCAAGAAAAGCTATAAGCTAGGGCTCTTGAAAGCCATAAGCTGTGAACAATGCTTAGTCCATTTGATGTAGTGTGGACTTTTATGCTTGACTAATGATGTTTTGTGACATGGGGAGCTTATAAGCTCATGGAATTCAAGCTTAAGTTGTGAAAGCTAAGCTTTTAGCTTTTAGTTGTTGCTTGTATACTTGTTCTTTATATGCATGTTGATAGGGGGAGCTTGTGCAAAAATGATTTTGAAAAATCTTTGCTCCTATCCTTGTGTGCTTGTACTTATGATGTATCTTGTTTGTAATTGATTGTTGTTTTAAGATCGGAAAATTTGTTTTGTTTTAAAATCGACCTTCTAAAATTGTTTTGGTTTGTAATCATCAAAAAGGGGGAGTTTGTTAGATAAATGTTTTTATCAAGATTTTGATGATTTTGTTTTAATAAGATTTTATACCAAAACAATGTTTTTATATGTTGTCCAAATATTCCTAAATAATTTAAAATGTTATTACTAATTTTTGGAGTATTTCTTAGAGTTTTTAATTTGATAAAAATTGGACAACACTTTTGATGGTTTTGTTTAAAATTGGTTTTTACACCAAAACTATGTTTATAAATGTTGTCTAAATACTCCCAAATGATTTAAAATGTTTTTACTAATTTTTTGGAGTATTTCTTGAAGTTTATTTTTGAAACAAATCGGACAACATTTCAAAGGGGCGATCGGCCGGTCGCCCCCCAAAGTGGTCGACCGCACCAAGATTAGAAAATTGAAACAGAACTTACAGTCTTGAAAAAGAGGGAGGGGACCGGTCAGGGTGAGGTCGACCGGCGCATTTTGGGCGACCGGCCGCACCCCACCTCGACCGGCGCACCCCCGCAACCCCTACCGGATCGCACTATTTTTTAAAAACGGTCGAAATCTTCAACAGGCAACCGGGTCGCCTCTATGTTATTTTTTGACAAAGAAAATTCCAACCGTTGCAATAACTGTGACAAAAAGATTTGCTTTTATTTTTTGTACAATATTTCTACATCTTGTGATCTTCTTTTTGTAGACAAAAGTGAAGATAGAGAGCCTATGTTGGGAGCCTATGTTGGTGAAGCTTCCTATAAATAGAGGATGAATTGAAGACACAAGATACAACATAAACAAGCAAAATACACAACAAGAAATCTGCAAATTGTTCAAGCTTTCATTTTTACATTCTTGTTGTAATAGCCTAAGTACTTTCACTTGCACATCTTTGAGGTCTAGGCTTTTTGATTCTTGATTACACTTGCACTCAATCTTTGTATTGGTTTCATAGAGTTGTAATCTTGAATTTTGTCCATCATTCAACACAAGACATCCTTGTGAGTATTCTTGTGGTAAGAATACACTTGGGTGATTTAGGTGATAGGTGTTTGAAGAGTGTGGTACTCTTCAAAGGTGGTGAAGGAAGATTGTGGTAATCTCCTTGAAGGTGTTGTAAGAGGATTGTGGTGATCCTCAAGGTGTTGTAAGAGGATTGTGGTGATCCTCAAGGTGTTGTATTAATTGTGGTAATTAATAAAATCCTTTTTCTTTTTGAAATCCATCCCGGTGATACTGGGGTGGTAGAGGATTAGGCCCTAGGTGGGTTGAACCTCTTTAAATCAACGAGTGTTGTTTAAATTCCGCATTTACATTCTTGTCATTTACTTGTTGATTCGAAAAAGAGGGTGATTTGCGAAAAATCGGCATAATCTATTCACCCCCCCTCTAGATTATCGTAGCCACTTGGACTAACAATATGAGACCGAACTCATGGAATTTATGGGCCAACCTGTTTTCAAGATTTATGTAGCCAAAATCAAAAAATTTACTTGGCCAAGCTGTTGGGCCGAATTGCTGGATCTCGTGACCAAAACTACACATATCCCAAGCTCCCAAGTTTGGACAACTCGTATTATAGTAAGATCCAAAGTTCGACCCGAGCTTCTGGAGAATTAGTGTAGACTTAACAATTCTATTGCAATAACTAGGGCTGTAAGTGAACAGAGCGTTCGACAAACAGCTCGTGAATATGCTCGGATAATATTTGTTTATGTTCGTTTATTTAGGTAAACGAGCATAAACGAACACATTTTAGGGCTCGTTTAATAAATGAACAGAGCTTGAATAATTATATACTCGTTTACTAAAAGCTTGTGAACAAGCTTGTTTAGTGTTCGTTTATAAATGTAAATGAACATGCTCGTATAATATTGGTTTAAGACTTGTTCGTGAACATCTAGTTAAGGACTTGGCTAATAGCTCGATTTTCTGGAAAAAGAAATAGAATTAAAAAGATTTTGTTTGACTAAAATTAAAAAGATTTGAAGACCCTACAATTGGCGGTATAATTGGAGCTAAAGGGTTGGAGGGCAGTCTAAATTTGATTGAAGTTGGACACAAAAAGAAAATAGTACTATTTAGCTGTATTTGATTTTTGAATATTTTTTCAATTGTTTCTAATCTAGTTTGGTATGCCAAAATCACTTGTTTGGTCAGTTTATGTGTTTATTTTTCGACAATAATTTATGTGTATTCTCATTTATAGGTTTGAATAAATGTTTGTTTGTTTACTATTCACGAAAAAAGTAATTATTTTTGTTTATTTATTGTTCGCGAACAAAATTATTAATTGTTCGCGAACATAATGAACATAAACTCCAAACGAACACGTTCACGAACATGTTCACAAACACATTCAAGCATTAAAAGAATTTATCAAGCCGAACACGAACAAGATTTTTAAAATGTGAATCAAGATCAAGCCAAGCTTGAACATGTATAAAATTAAACGAACATATGACAAACAAGTTAAAGCTCGGCTCGACTCGGATCGTTTACAGCCCTAGCAATAACATAGATTCTCTCTAACTAATCCCGAATTTTCAGAAAACTTTAATTCAAAACACTTATAAATAACATGCCAAAAAGGTATGAAGATGCTAGACTTTATACTCAATGGCGGAGGTAGGGGGCCAACTCGGGCCACCCCCCCCATTTTTTTTACTAGGTAAATTGTTTTAGTTAATATTTATGTGTACTTTTTTTAATTGTTTTTTATCTGGCGCACCCAATTTCGTGTATTGGCCCACCCCGTAATAATTTCTCGCTACGCCATTGTTTATACTCATTTCAACATTGTTACTATTTTCATACTATGTTTTCTTCGAAGTTGATCCTGGCTTGAGCGTCGAAGAGGGTATGCCGAAAAACCCTCCAGCCCTCTTTCTCACATTTATTTTTGTAGGCTCCAGGGTGGTCCAAGCATCGGAGCTTAGTCGTATCCGGTGAAGCAAATTCGTTGCCCAACAACCACCTATTATTCGTACTAAACTCAAAAACATTTGTTGATACCCGCATACTATTGGTTCCTCCCAAACCTCGTTTATTCTATTTAAAAACTATTAATTAAATGATATTTAAATGACTATTCAAATTGGTATACCCTAATAAAATCATTTATTATATAGAAAATATCTAATATGTTAAATTGTTGATAATAGTATCAATTAATAATGTTCAATACTGTAAATCAATATAGACTACCATCATTCATCAACTAAATCAAAAGCTCGAGAATCATATAGTAGTCAAGTAGTTAAGATTCTGAATCCCAGGCTGGAGGACTGAGATTCGATTTCCAAAGCAACACATAAATACAAATGAAACCAATATTAGGCTATTAGCATTAGGGTTGTGTTTGATTTTGTTATTTTGTTTTATATATGCAAATGAAAATATTTTACATATGTATTTATGTGGTCGATTATCCACTGATACCAAATACACATATTCGATTATATAAACAAGTTCACGTAACATGTATCATATGGGGTAAAATCAAACATCTTGAATATAAACGAGTATTAATTTTCCATCTCATACACCATAAACGTCCCATGAACAGGTGGGTATCCTCGTTTACTATTTTTCTGCCATCCTTAATGATCGTGTGAAATGTCCCACCTACGCACAAAAAAAATCATAAGAAAATGAAAAACCCGAACAAGCTAAGTTGGGTACCCGAAAAATTTACAAGGTAGCAAAATATACTAGCAGTTACAAGGTAGCAAAATATACTAGCAGACTAATTATGCACCCAAAAGCAAAACCTGACCTGAAACTGTGTTGGGCCAAAAAGAAAATTCAGGTTGGATTGAAATTTAATTAGACCTCTATTTTTGAGGCACATCCTGACTCAATCCATGACAATATACACGAAATGACCGGGTCGACCCACCATTTTACCAAATAGGTCCGATCCCTTTTAGGCCTCCAAAATTACAGTCCACCTTAGATTTTATTATGATTACATTACATGTTTTTAGAGTATTAATAATTGAATCTTAATTTTAAGAAAAAGAAAACACTACCACCAGACGACGTCGTTCCCCTAATAATAAAGCCCCGTTTCAAGCCTATGCCTGGAGCCAAAAGCGCTTTTAATTGTGAACACACCGAGATAAGAGTCGTGGTTGCCAATCCAATAGGCCAAATATGCGCAGCTTGCTTTCCCCCGCGCATTTTAGCCCCACCCAACTCAAAAAATTAAACCCGAACGTTAGGAACAGACCCGCGAGGTGAAAAAGTCCAAAACACCCTTCCACCTCCGTATATAATCCTCTCAGGTTCCCTTCCCGGCGATTTTCTCATAATAACACCAAAACCAAACAAATAAAAAGTACAGCAAACAAACCCTTCTCTGCTTTCCTCCTCATCCCCTTTTCTTCTCCGATTTCAAAAATTCTCCGCCCCCATTAAAATTTCTGAGAAAAAAAACACACACACGCGTTTGTCCTTTTGAGTTTTGAGTGTGTGTATGAATGGATATGGCTATGGGGACTGAAAGATCGAAGCCGTTGCACAATTTCACGTTGCCGTGCGATTTGCGGTGGGGGAATCAGCGATTCCTCCGCTGCATGAAGGTCAACTCCGGCGGCCAAATCTCGCCCCACCACCGCATCGACGCCAACAGTTCCGGCTCTTCTGATCACCACCACCACCACCCAATCCAACAGCGCCGCACCACCAGAGACAGAGACAGGGAGAGAGACAAGGATTCGTCTCCCGAGTTTGCGCACGGATCCCCCAAAGTCGGTCGTACTCCGCCGCCGGCTCGGAGATTCGGCGATGACGACGGCGGCGACGGAATTGCTGCGATAAGGGAGAAAGTGATGCTCGATCTCCAGACGGCTGCGGATAAAATGAAGGACGCGTTTTTCAAGGACGGCCTCGAGGAAGGCGAGGTTTCTATTTCGCGGCCGCTTCTCCCTCCGCCACCTCCGCCGCCTGAGGCGGCGTCAGCCGAAGGCGAGGCGAGCCGGCCGTGGAATTTGAGGACGAGGCGAGCTGCGTGTAAGATTCCGATTCCGGAGACTGGGTTTGTCTTCGGTAAAAACGGTGGCGCCACCGCCGCCGGTAATGGAAATAACAGAGTGGATGCGCTGAAACCTAATTCCGGATTACCCCAGATTCGGGCAACGGCAGTCCAAAAATCGCCTATTCACAGGAATGACGGCGGCGTGACGGCGGCTATCGGCGAGAAACAGGAACGGGCTAAGTTTTCCGTCTCGCTCTCAAAAAGAGAAATCGAAGAGGATTTCTTCGCGATTGTTGGTCACCGGCCGCCGCGAAGACCGAAGAAGAGAGCTAGAATCGTTCAGAAACAGTTGGATGTAAGTATTCGAAAAATTCAATCACCATTTAATTCAATTTTCCCCCAATTTTACTGGCGCAATCTGAGATTTGAGATTTTGATTTACCTGATCCTTTGATTTTCTACATCATCACTGTTCCATTGATTTTTTATTTTCTTCTCGAAATTTTTGCAGACCCTATTCCCAGGATTGTGGCTTACAGAGGTTACACCAGACATGTATAAAGTTCATGAAGCTGCTCCATGAACAAGAAAGAGGTAAAAAAAAAAAAATCTTCACTTTTGATTTTCATATCTGTTTTTTATTTTTCAGTTGGGTGATTTAATCCTTTTCTTCAATGAATGGTTTTTTTTGCAGTTAAATCTGAAGGATGGACTAATGTAGTGGCAAATTTCATCAGCATTGCAAATTTGGAATTCAAGCAAAGTGTTGAAATTCCTCTGGTAAACTGTGGTGTAGAAGAAAAGGCTTAGTTGATTCAGGAATGCTAATTTTGTTTTTTTTTTCCTTCCTGATTATAATTGTTCATATATATGTTTTTTGTTCATGGGAATAAAGTTAACATAGTGGAAAGATTGGTGGGAGGTTTTTTTTCTCTTTGTTCTTTTGCAATTGAACACTATGGTTTATGAAATTCAAGTTCTTTTTAATCTATTTCTGATTAATTAACAGCGATACTTAGTGTTTCTTGTTTTTTCCTATTGATTGTACCCCATTATTGTTCTGCTCAGTGTATGTTTAATGCGTTTGGTGAAATGCATTTCTTGGCCATATGGTGGTGCTGATTGGTTCTGGGGGTTTGTTTGCAAACTATAAAAAAAAAAGTGATTCTCAGCTTATAGACGGACACTTTAGAGTTTGTAAACACTCCATCGGGCATCGGTCATCATAAAACTGATGATGGTGTTTCGTAATATTAGTAGTACTCATGTTTGATTAATGGCATTAATTAGCAAGGGAAATTTCTAGCATTTGTTTGCAAACTCTTAAAAAAAAGTGATTCTCAGCTTCTAGATAGCTTTTAGACACAAAAAACAACTATTTTTCAATCTAGAAGCTGAAAATCACCTTTTTTTAGAGTTTGCAAACACTCAAGAATACTTTTTAACTGTCTTAAGAAATTGAGTCTGCCCTTTTAAGTCTTTGATGACTGGTGTGATTGGATTGTTCTTTCTGGTGGTGGTAATGTATTGCTGGATTTCTCATTCTTGAAATTTTATAAGTTATTGAGAATTATGGGCTGTGATTATTCCTTCATCTATATTGAAATAGGGAAAAAAAAGGTGACCAACATAGGCCATTCATTTTTTGTGCACAAGTTGACCCACCCTTTCCTATGTTCATGCTTTTTACCACTGATCAAAAAATCCCCGCGTAGCTTCCATTAGTCCCCATGTAGGCGCTAGGTTCCTCTTGCCTCATTTAGGTTTTTCTTCCATTAGGCCCCGTCTAACCCCGCCTAGTGCTTTTTAGAACAATGTTTTTTACACATTTGTTTTTGCTATATCAATGAATTTCAAAGCAAGCAAAGATTTAGATTTGGTGTTTGCACTTTATACTCTAGAGTTATTGTTGGTTTCATTAAATGTGGAGTGCATTTATTATTTGGTTGAAATGGAACTGGAAAATTCTCTATTGATATTCAAAATTCAATGCAGATTGGGTTCTTTAGTGAGATATCTTGACTTGGGGCCTCAGGCGGCTAATGTTTGGACATGGGCTCATTGGGAGGTTGGGTTGGGCTGAACTCGGCAGATTAGGGGTTTGGGTTATTCACCAATTCAACAATGTAAAACATTTTTTTTTAAGTCCCAAGGTTTATGTGCTGGCCCAAGTTAACACAGGTCGTCGCAAATTTCATCTTTTTATAAAAATTGTATATATACTCATTCTAAGCTAGTGATGTTATTTAAGTACTAATAAACTAGAATCAGTTTATAAAAGTTTTTATTATCTGTATTATATAGCGATCGTCATATTATTACTTAAATTGAGAATGTAGTTTTTTAGAGAAGAGAAAATTGTTCTGGGACATTGCAAAACGAAAATAAGCAATAAATTAGTGTATTAAGAGTTTTAGACAAATTATCACTTTTTACGTTAGTTTTTTAGATTTAATTTGTAAAAATGTATTAACAGTTATTCGTAAAATTCAATGATCATCATATCAAATTACAGGAATCAAATACGAAAACGATAATATGCCTAAATGTATAGTGATGAGAGCGAAGAGGTTACTGTTTTTCACAGTCAAATGTGCTCAATGAATTATCTTTTCTTAGATGGAAAAAGAGAAAAAGAGCAAAATAATGTATGTTGACCAAAACCATAAATCTGTAATGTTCTTTATGTACTAGGTTAATTAAATTTCAACAATCCGGATTAGATTATTATTAGGTTTCTACAAATTACAAAACACTTACTCAATCGACACTGCAAAAATCCATTTAATGGATCACTTATTTGACTTTGACCTATTAAATTAAATACATAATATAATTATCTAAGTATTAATTATGCAAACGAAGTTTGATAAATCAAATAAATCCACCACTAGTTACCCATAAGTTTGCTTCAAATTCTTATCACTAAGTCTTAGCAGCAATTTCCTTGGAATTCTCAAAACAATGTCGAATTAAATTAAACTATATATCTATATAGTTCAATCACAAATCTTCACTCCCAATCTCCGCCGATGAGTATTTATAGGATAGTTGTAGCTAGAGTTTCCGTTTCCCGAAATTAGTTACTAATAATCTAAGTTTGTCACGTGGGGTTTGTAATAGAACCCGTTTGAAGAGTTCTATCCGTTGAAATATCCCGAAATGTTCTTATAATACATGTTGAGCTCTTATCTTAATATATTCCCAAGGTGCCCATATAAAGCTTTTATCGCACCCTGCTTTTCAATTTAGTCATTTTCGAGCTCCTCTCTTAGAGTTCGGGTTTAGCTCAAGGAAAATCAATTCGGCCTATATTATGCCGAATCACTACATATAATAATACATACCAATACATGTTTTCAATACGTGCACTCATATTAAAAGTAGATTGTGAATAAAAGAGTCAAACATCGTAATTGACCAGTCATCATCTATGTACGTTGATTTGTTGTAGATGCTACACCAGGTATACATACACTTGGTGAGTGGATGGATGACATGTGTCCCACTATTTATAAGATTAAACACTTGTCATTCATCCATGTAAATAATGGGACACGTGTCATTCATCCATCCACCAAGTGTGTACACCATGTATAGCATGTATAATACTAGGGATGGCAATGGGTAGGATTCGGGTAGGATTCTATATCCTCCATCCCCATACTCATTTATTATATTCATACCCATACCCATACCCATACCCATCCCATCGGTATTCGGTTTTTCATACCCATCCCCATACCCATCGGACGATCGGGTATTCATACCCTACCCATACCCTCTTACCACTTACAATTGTATTTTTTTCAAATTTAAGTTATTTCTTTTTTTAAAGAGAAATTGGAGTTATTTAAATAAAAATATAGATATTTACTAAATTCTTAAGGAAACAATAAGGAAAAAAGAATACATATAAGAATTAGCGAACTATATATTATAAAAATATAGCAAAATATTAAAAAGGATTAAACAAAAGTGTTAGTGGGTTAGTAGATTTCAGTTGAGACTTGGGGAAAAATTATTTTCTTTAAATATAAATAAATAGAGTTGTATAAATAAAAAATATATGTAAAATATTATAAATAAATATATATGTAGATATATTATATATATAATATTATTATTTAATCGGGTATCGGGTAGGGTATGGGTAGGATGTACCTAGACCCACCTCCATACCCATACCCGAAAATACCCATACCCATATACCCATTTATTTAATCGGGTACAAAACTACCCTCCATACCCTCCTCCGTTAGGGTCGGGTATCGGATCCTCCGTCGGGTTCGGAGGAAATTGCCATCCCTATATAATACCGTGATTTGATGCGAAAAAGTTGGATGTTTGCATTGGATACCTTAATATTACAAGCAACCTTCTTTAATTTCATATTCTTAGCATATATTTAGAGAGAGATATTAATGCTATGTATATGGTTTTGCAATTATTAGGAGAAAAAGACAGGCCCATTGGCCATTAGACACAAGTTGCATAAACAAACTTGAGCAAAGGCTATCTACATTTAATTCAATAGCGGAAAAAGAATGTCATGAAACATGTGAAACTGATTTAAATTTCAAAGTTGCAAAAAATATTAAATACATAGGTTTGCTTACGTCTAACATTTACTCCAATCGTTAGTTGACTATATAAAATTTGCTGACATCCTCAACAAATTGACCTGAAAAAACCGAAATGCCCTTGCAATATTGTTCACATTTTATGAGAGATAAAAATGCTCTTTAGGGCTATTTGTATATTTAAAAAAATAGAGAGATGTAATTGTATCTTGCATTACTGAGCTTTTAATTGAAATTTTCAATTGAAATTTTTGTCTCAAGTAATCTCTACTTAGATGAAGTTGACACAAACAAGTATTCTGGAGAAAATGTTACAATTACAAAACAAAAAGGAAAACTGATGAAATCTAATAAAGCACAAGAATAACTACAAATTGTTTCGATTTTCCACAACTTACACAAAAGCCTCCCCAGAATTTTATAAATACCATATCTGGTTACGAAGAAGAAACAATTTCTACCCATTTGGTTTTCAATAGACTACATATATGGTCAAATTAGACAATGGTAATTTTGTTCATCCTCTTTTTTCTTTTTTATCATTTTCTTTAAGAATCCCGCCAAGAGTATTATCGACTTTATACAAATTCCAGTAATATTAATATAGTTTTTTAAATCTCATGGGTACTTTTTATAGTTTTGAAATTTAACTATGTGTTTTCGTAATTACTCTAAACCTTAAGGTTATTTTTGTAACTAACCCTTATATTTATTATGATTTTTTTTGAAACGTGACTTTTAAGTACAACAATTCCTCAAGAACTGTTTGACAAACAAAATTATGCTATTAAAAGATACACACTCAAAAAAAGTTGATAAAGCATTTTAAATCATTGAATAATAGATAAAACTAGATAGTGATCGAATGATTAAAACTCTCAAATCCAGACCAATGTTTAGATTTTGATTCCCATCAGCACTCTCCTCCAAAGATAAGAACTCAAAAAGAAAACAAAAAAATTGAATATAGAATAATGCATTTTCTTAGAGATTGAAGAGCCAAGACATGTTCATGGTAGGAGTGTCGTACAAGATGGTTTGTAAAGTGATTAAAATTAATATGGACTTTCCAATCATTGATCAATACTTTTTTAGAACTTTTTCTTTGGATCCAGTTGAACTCTTGTCTTGATCTGCCTTTTTAAAACAAAAGTGACCTGAATTAAAGGAAAACAAAACCCCAACCAACATTTTTTTTTTCTTTCAACTCATCCAAAAAGAAAACCTTCACAATTCAAAAAAGAACAAATGCCAGCCATATTTGCAATTATTTCACAAGACAAACATTTGAAAGAGAAATGAAAGAAAAGCATGGCAAGCCCATTAAAGAAGGAATAATTCTTTTTTTCCTTTTTCTATTTTCTAACAACTTTTGACATATTATGATTATTTATTTATTTATTTTGTACCAATTACACTAATTAACTTCATTTCATTACCTTAGTCTTTTCTATTAACAAAATCATATTGCATCAGTGCATCAAATATCTGTCACATGAAAATATGATACAATATACAATAAATTTTAGGATAATTACAAAAACCACCCCTGATGTGTGGGTTAATTATAAAAATATCCACAAATTTTTTAAAATTACTAAAAATGTTAGGAAATTTGATTATGTATTGCACTTTACCCCATTTATAAACAAAAATATTTCAACACCTCCTTATAATGTAAATGCAATTACCCCCTTCCATTTAATACAAAATCAAATTTCAAGCAATTTTTTGTAATTTTCACATATCTCTAAATTTGTTTTTTGTAATTAACCAAAACCTCAAGGGTAGTTTTTGTAATTATCCCTAAAGTTTATAATGAAAAACTATATAATCGTTTCTACATTTCATGACATCCATTTTTGAAATGTAGTACAAATGGATTTTGGGAATTAAATTCTATTTTCATAATAATAGTTGTTTGAACTCTCCTCGATCTCATCTCTAATAGGTGAGACCAAGTAGAGTCTAATTGAATAGAGCTTTTTTAATAAGTTTGGAGCAGTGGTTGGAGGGAATGAGACAAATTTCAAAAAAATTGAAAGATACATGTTCGAACCCTGGTCATATAGACCCTTATAAAAGATGAGCGATACCACTTAAGCTACAAGTTCATGATCGTTTAACTCAATAGAGTTTTATACACAATAATTCAAATAGAACATATACATTAATCAATCAAAACTGTCAACTGTACAGAAAAAGAAAAAGATGGAACACACATACAATTTCAAAAAATATTCATTTTCTCTTCTTCTTGGATTTTTTACTACAGAAAAAAGAACCAATCCCAAACAAACTCACAGTACCTTTAGCAATATAAGTAGGAGGAATATTCAAAACAGGGCTAATTCGAATTCCATTGCCATTATAAGATCTGCTGCAACTCTTCCTCAAAGAAGGCCTTTTCAAATTATTATTAATATTATTATTATTATTATTATTATTATTATTATTATTATTATTAAGGATAATAATACTGATTAAAAGACGAATTTACCCGATTATTTAACCCCTCTTTCATCGAACTCTGTTTCTGCATAGCTTTAGAAAACCCGGTTGGCTTCGGATTCGGGACCGACCCGGTCGAGTTGCTCCGGGTCAAAAACTGCAGAGATCGGAGCAACCCGTTTGCCCGCCCGTTTTCGCAGTTGACGCTGCTGCTTCTTCTGAACTGCTGCCAGAACGGTTTCGACAACGGTTTTTCAGTTTCTTCGTCGGCGTCGAAGGATAGAAACTCGATTAGACGCTTTTTTTTCGTGTTTTCGTTTCCCGAAACGACGTCGGTTTTGGGCTTCGGCGGTGGGTTGTTAGCTTTCTTGATTTCGACGGGCAGGATTTTGCCATTGGCGAAAAGCTCATCGGCTGAAGAGATTTCGTGTTGGCCGATGCAGAAATCGAAATCGACGGTGGGATTTAAATCTGATCGACGGTTGTGATTTTCTATGGGGACAATGTCTAGTTCTTTGAGGTCATGAGAAAATGAGATTCTTGGGCTTGAAAATTCTGAGCATACATCAACTGCCATGTTTTATTTTGGGGTGAAAATTTGGAAATTTAGAAAAACAAGAGAGAATATTTATAGCGTACTGTAGAGAGGCACAGGGTTCAAGAAAAATTAAACCTCAAGAATGTGAAATAATTAAATGTAACTAGAGGCAAAAAATGTAACTAGAGGCAAAAACAAAAAAAAGAAAAAAAAAATGAACTCAGAGCCCCATTGCCCGACCTCTAGAGCTTTGTGGAGGAGTTGAATCGTCAGATATGTATAATGAGTCATGTCTTGAGTTGTTTAGACTGAGTCACCACACAAGAAATACCCATCTAACCTATTACCAAGCGGATTCCAATATCTACGTTGCAGGTGCAAGCAAACAGACATTAGTTACTTTGAACTAGTGTTTTAAAAATCGCTAGGCGTTAGTCGGACGACATAGTAGGGCCTAGTGCCTAGGTGGAGCTTGGGCGGGGTTAGACGGGACCTGATCGAGATTAGGCGGGATCTAATTGGAAAAATAACGTAGGGGGATAAGAAGGACCTAACGCCTAAGTGGAGACTAATCAAAGCTATGTGGAGTTTTTTAGAAAAGTGTTTTGAACTAGTTGAGATAAGTGGAATTTAGAATTTGGGAGTCAAAAAAGAGAGGAAAAGGAAAGATGGCTTTTGCTTTTTATTAATGGGGTGGAACAAAAGTACACAAGGGGTTGTTTGAGTGAGGAGGAACATTGAGATTGACATTTTGTTTGTGTCAAGTGATTAAGTAAAAAGAAATGAAAGTGATTGAATTTAAGCACCGAAAGGCTACAAGGAGGATCTCCTAAATTAGGGGATCTAGTGAGAAAAAGAGAGAAAATTGAAGTTAGAGTGAAAGTGAGAGTGAATAATTAGGGGATTTGACGGCAGCGGCCCGGAAATCAGGTTGAGCCATTGGCTTTGCCATGGTCAAGAGGGAAGATAACATAGGATACCCCAAATTTTCTCAACTTGTTTTCTTGGGTTTCATACTTTAATTATTGACATGTCAAAATCAATCCGGATGGGCTTTAATTTTATAGGCCCGAACGGGCTAGGATACTTGGCTCGGCCTATTTGGTTAAAAAGCTAGGTCGGCCTCGGTGGGGCAGATGCATTTTACATATATTTTCAAAGGCTGGCCCTGTGTCACGGGATTGGCCATTTCGGCCCCCACACTATGCCCGTGCGACGCCCCGAACCACCCAGACCAGTATATCTCTCGGGACAACCACTGGTTTCGCCCTGCCTTGGGCTCATCAGGATTATGGCTCCAACATTCGACCAGTTTGGGTAGGGATGGCCAATTCCCTTCTTCACCGTCAAGTCCACGACTAGCGACAAGCTCCCCGAACTTAACTGGGTAGGCCTGCCTGAACATCCGAAGGATCATATATACGTACCCACAAACCAACCGGTAGATCAAGCCATATACACGGTCGTTATCAAGACAATCCACCAAAGAGTCATAGAGAAAGACACCCAAAATGTCATGGGGCGTGACATCCCCCCCACCCAAAATGGAGCACGCCCTCGTACACGGTCTACTTCACCCGAAGTGCATCAATGGGGCCCCCTTGGCCCACACGTGTGCCCCTCGCACACCAATCGCACTCGGAGACCAGAGAGGATTCCTAGATGATCGCCACCCAATATTTTTCGCTCCCTTGCCTACTCCACGACCCTCTTGGTAAGAGCGTTTGGCGCAACCACGGAATGCAAATGTTGGGACAACTCTGATACCACTTGTCACAGGGCTGGCCGTTTCGGCCCCCACACGATGCCCGCGTGGCGCCCCGGTCCACTCAGGGCCATCCTATTCCTCCGGACAATCACTAGTTTCGCCCTGCCTTGGGCTCATCAGGAATGCGGCTCCAGCATTCGACCAGTCTGGGTAGGGATGGCCAATTTCCTTTTTCACCGCTGAGTCCGCACGACTAGCGACAAGCTCCCGAACTTAACCGAGTAGGCCTGCCTGAACATCCCAAAGGTCATATGCACGTACCCACAAACTAGCCGATTGAAGCCACATACAGTCATTATCAACACAATCCACCAGTAGTCATAGCGAAAGACACCCCAATGTCACGAGGCGTGACACCTGCCCCTAATTGGGCTTAAAAAATGAAAGTCTGATGAAATTTTGGGTCAATTTAGCTCAACTCATTTTTTCTCTTTGGTCTGGTGGGCCAACATAGATTGGATTGGCCCAACTTATTTGACAACTCTATTTAATTTCGAAAATTCTCTGAAATTCTCCCATTTTCAGTCATTTTCATATGAAAAAACACAAATATGTAATGTATGAATTTAGTTTTTTCTCCTCTCGGGTTAGTATATGGAATATGTGTGGTACTGCTCAAGCATGCTTTAATTTTAATTGAGCTTCAACAATTGTATTTGATATTGGTATGATTATTAATCGAATCAAGCTTGGACGAGTTTTAGTCGAAGCGAACACAAATTAAGCTTGAGTAGCTTGATATTTTTCCACATATTTTATTACTTTTTTACTAATCGAATTAAGCTCGAGCCGAACTTTATATCTTATCGACAAAAAATATGTTCAAACTTGGTTCATTTATATTAACAAATTGAACTTTTAGTGATCGATCTCGAATCGACTATCGAATAACTTGATTCGTTTTACAACCCTACTTTTGGTATCTGTTCATTGTTTGTGAGAAATTAGGTAGTGGTTTTTTGTTTTTGTCTTTTTGTTCTTCATATACATATATATACACATGTAATAATACTTTTTAACACTAGCAAAATTCTTTGATTTTTTTACTTGAATAAACACTATATATTCATAATGCATTGGAATCTTGTATATATCGTTCATAATTAATAATATGAGAAAATCTCTTAAAATGTTTTGTTAACAAAATGCAATGTTTTAAATACCGTACCGGTGATCAAACCAGCCAAGCCACTGGTAAGTGGTTCAACCGATCCCCACCGTTAAGCAGTTCAACTGATCGAACCGGTTCAACCGGCGGTTTTAAAAGTTTTAATACAAAAAACTAATTATATCTGAAATATATTAAATAAAATATGAATTCAATTAATTAATAAAAAGGAAAATTTTGTATATATTTAATTAAAAGAAAAAGATGTATATTATTAGCTCAAAATTCAAATAATGGCATAAATATATAAAATATTAAGTTTATGAATTCTATTTTTATAAAAAGTGTACAATAAAAAATAAAAAAATTAGTAAAATCCAGCTCAATCGGTTTTTGGCCAGTATTGACCAGTTTAACCATATAAAATAGTTTTAACTTTTTAGGGCCTTACCGTACCAGATCGGACCGGCCACCGGCATCGGGCAGGTATAACCAGTTAAACTGACCCGTAGGGTCCAGTACTCACATTTTTTTTGTTCTGTTTAGTCAATACAAAAATGTATAATATTTATGGACATTTTTATTGAGAACGTTCCCATATATACATATTCTTTTCTAAACAGTAATAAGTTATTTACATCGGTACATTCCCTAATTCACATGTATTGTAATGACGATTTTTTTTTTGCATAATTGAGATTTTATTGAATTATATCCAAATTATACTCAATATATGAAATTTAAAAACGAAATCTATGTGTAGTGTACCTCCCTAATATCCCTATATATTATGCTGCTGCAGTTATTTCTTTCATCCTTTGCTTCCACTTTGGGGAAGCATTGATAGCTGCCTCCTTTGCTTGTGTTTTCATATTTACCCCAATCTCCATTTTCATGATTGTAAATTGTTGATGAAGCTTTTCATATCAAATGTGGCAAGATTTTATATACTGGATTAGTTAGGCAAAATTGCTTTTTTGGTCCGTTAAGTTGGCTCGATTTCACTTTTAGTCCTTTAATTTTTATGGGTTGCGTTTGACAAACACTAACTTTTCTAAACCTGCACATTTAGTCCGATTTCAAAATTTCGGGGATATCTTATCCCTAAAATGCTGAGTTGGGTAATTTTTTCATAAAATGACTATTTTGCCCCTTTTTTGGATGGAAACCTTGGTCATGTGTATATCACATGACTTGTTTCATATCTCAATAATATTAAATAATAAAAATAAATATAAGATTAAATTAATTTAAATAAAAAATATGAACATATATTTATAATTTTATATAAAGTTGACAAATATAAAATATATGTTGGACTTTTTTTAATTTAATTTAAATAAAATAATCTGAACATATATTTATAATTTTCAATTGTAAATAAAATTAAAAAAATGAAAAAAATAGAAAAAAACATGTATTTATAATTTTCAACTATATATAAAAATTTAAAAAATATAAACAAAAAAACACATATATCTATAATGTTCAACTGTAAATTGATATTAAAGAAAAATAGAAATAAAAAAATAGAAAAACTAAAAGAAAAAGGGAATAATGTACTTTTTTGTTTTTCTAGTTTTCCTTAATTTTTATTTAAAGTTGAAAAATATAAAATATAAGTTCGAATTTTTTTTAATTTAATTTAAAAAAAAATAATATGAACATATTTATAATATTCAACTGTAAATAAAATTAAAAAAATAAAATGAAAAACGAACAGAAAAAATATGTATTTACAATTTTCAACTATATATCTGTAATATTTAACCGTAAATTAAAATTAAAGAAAAATAGAAAACAAAAAAAGCATAAAAAATATAGACTTACAATTTTCACTGTAAATTAAAATTAAAGAAAAAATAAAACAGGAAAACAGGAAAAAAATATCTATTTACAATTTTCTACTATGAATAAAAATTAAAAAAAAATAGAAAACAAAAAGACAGAAAACGAATAAAAAAAGAAAATAAATTTCTATTATTTTTATTTAATGTTGAAAAATATAAAAATATATGTCCGACCATTTTATTTAATTTAATTTAAGTTTTTTTATTTATTTTTTTATTTAATTTATTATTATTATTCTATTTTTTCTTTAATTTTAATTTTCCAAAAAAAGGGGCAAATAGTCATTTCAAGGAAAAATGGCCCAACTCAGCATTTTAGGGATAAGATATCCCCGAAATTTTGAAATCGGACTAAATGTGCAGGTTTATAAAAGTTAGTGTTTGCCAAACGCAACCCATAAAAATTAAAGGGCTAAAAGCGAAATCGAGCCAACTTAACGGACCAAAAAAATAATTTTGCCGGATTAGTTACCCTAGTGCTAATTTTATAGCTTTGCTTCAATTAATAACTCCTACAACCATAGTATTTCTTTTTTCACAAAGAATCACAAAGAGACTTCATCTAATGGATACCAATTTTAATCATACTAGAAAATGCATGCAACTTCTTATATAGCTAAAATATCATGTTTGATTGTAGAAATATTATCTTCCAACTTCTTAATTCTGAAAATTTTCAAGTTATTATCTGGACAAAGTCGATCATAGTGATTATATGAGTCTATGACCATACCAATAATCTAGCTCCATCACTACAAGAAAAAAATCAATTTACCTATAGAAAAATTTGTAGGTAAGTATTAATTAAGATAACTATAAAGTGGTGGTAAAAACATTGTAGGTGAATATTTACCGACAAAATCTGAAATTGTTGGTGAACTGTTGATGATTTGTTGGTAATTGGTCGGTATAGTTTGAGTAAAAATTATTTTTTTTGTTATGTGGGTAACTATAAAATTTTTTGTGACAAAATCGTTTCTGTTGATAAACTTGAATTTTTTTGTGGTGGTTACTAAATAGTACATAGTATATGGTCTCTTATAGTCACATTTAAAGGTATCAAATTGGGTTGCCGGGGTTGATAGGGCTGGCCCACCAAAGGGACGGGCCAGATACATGCTGGCCCAACCCAACCCACCACGGACCGTGGGCTAGGTGGGCCGACCCATCAAAAGTTTTTTTTTCTTATATTATGTATTTTAATGATTCAATTAATAAATAATTCAACATTCAAATAATTAATTTAATACAATCAAGTGATAAAGTCCATGAAAAATTCCAAAATATAAAGTTCAATTTTGTAATAAAATCTAATATACAACATAAACAAACTTAACAAATTAAATATAATTATTGATGATAAATATATATTTAAAAAATATTATACACTTTTATAAGAGATGGAAATATGAAATATCAATTATACTATTAATTTTCTTCGTCTTCTTTCTTCTCATTCTTTTTCTTATCTTTTTTTTTTTCTTTTTCTGGACGGTCCGCCCCGCCAAGCCCGCGACCCACAGCAGGTTAGCTCATATAGCCCTGCCTCCTGACAGACCACTAAACACCTAACCTGCTTTCCTACCTGCGGGGTGGAGTAGGTCAGCCCGACAGACCTAGCTCGTTTCGACATTTTAGTCACATCTCACGAGAAGCTATGTAAGTCACGTATTCTTTTCATTTAATTTTATTTTCTACCCAAAAAAAAAAATCAAGCCCCAAGAAATGCCTTTAGAAATTTCATTACATGTTTGTGAGCACTTTTCAAATGAATTTTATATTTAAAAGTTCATTTGTGATTTTTCAATATATATATATATATATATATTTACTGATTTATATTGGGTGGACTTTTGAAATAGTCACATTTCAAAAAGTCAATAAGTGGGAAGATGTGACTTTTGAGAATCAACTTCCCGCACTTTTAGTTCGACATTATTAAAATTTGATATTTTCCTGTTATATTCATTTATCTCATACTATTTAAATTTACAATTATTAATCTAACCCTAATAAATTTTTACCATTTCTCTTTCTGAAGCACTTTTTAGAATGAGTTTCACCACACAAAATGTTAATAGTATCAATAGACTTCCAATGCACTTACTAAAAAGTCCATTTTTTTAAGTTAACTTGTGTTACATATATATGCTCCGAAACACGCATATAATCATATCAAACTTCAATTCCCCGATTATCAAAAAGAAAAAAAAATCCATTGAAGAAGATAAAATGTCCTAAAAAAACATTGATAATTTTCTCGAAGAATGACAAAGACATCCGACATAGTATGATGGTGGTACCAAGCTCAATTAGTGCTCACATATAGACTACTTGAAAATCAGTTTGGTTAGAAAATTAAAAAAGAAAAAAGGTAAAACTTTTTTTCTCTTGCATGTCTAGTAAAAGTGTTTTCCTAGTCCATAATTGAAAACCAATTCATGAATACATCATTATTACTTACATGTATCACCCCCAAAACCATCATCATATTCACTTATCTTAACAAACAATTGTCAGAAAATTATCAGCATTAGTAAAAAAGCATCCCACGTGGAGTGGCAATATAGGGTACAAAAACAACATATATAAGGTCGTTTAATCATACTTGTATCCTTGCTGGATTTTTTCATCATATTCCTCAGCATTATCATGTTACTCTTGACCCCTCTAATCACATTGTCTTTGGGGAGACATATTTGTCTTCTCTTTCAAGGATTTATTTTCTAGTGAAACCCAATTTATTGTCTTCTGAATCATGTCTAAACAAAGAACTTCTTGCCCTGGGATTATCACTGGGCAGAGTTTAAGGTTGTTGGAACAATTATCTCGTAAAAATAAAATTTTGAAAATAAATCTCGCAATTGATTAATTAAAAATATTACAATATTTTAGTCAATAAAATTGATTTCGTGAAATCTAGGACTTGATCCTAACAATGGTATCAGAGTGAGTTTGAAGATTTGAAGACCCCGGGTCTCGCTAAGGGAGATTGTTGGAATATAGGATCAAACGATCTCCCTTAGTGTAAAATTCAATGTCCCGATTATGCAATATGATAGCTGTTTGTATTTTACTAGAATTGTACAATCAATTATGTGATCACACATGCTACATACAAAGATTAAAATAAGTAATTCTTGAACTCAATTATTGGCACCACCCCATCTTGATATCATGTGCTTAATTAGAGGCAAAACCATCACTTTTGATAAAGCTCACTATCTATTTATGCTAGTATTTAGTAGTGACCAGCCCTAGAGTGATTATTTTTGGTACATCACTTAGTAGAACCTTCATAAATTAATAGTATAGGGATCATTATGATCCTAAAAATTTATCAAATTAAAAGAAGTAATTAATTAATTAATTCTAAATTAATAAATTATCATTTTACTGAATATATTTACTATATATTCAACAAGCGTACGTTAAATCAACTAAAGTTCATTGTATTTTTTTCTAACCTAATTAATCAGCTAAATAAGAATTAATTTTAATGTATTAAACCAACATACATTTAATCAAGAGCAAATGGTGGGAACTACCCACTTAGGATAGAACAAAACTTTTATGACATGTGAGATAAAAAACTAAGTTTTCTACCCACTTTTGTGGTTCTTTTACCCAAATACCCTTGATACTTTATCTCTCACATATTTCTCTCTAACATTAATATACTTTCTTTATTTTCAGATTTTTAACACAAGTTTTAGTTTTTTTAAAACAAAATCAGATTTTTGTAAAATCGTTTATTATAAAAAAAAATTGAAAATAATTTTGAGTTTTTATTATTTTATAATTTCAAGATACTTTAAAAAAATGGAAAATATTCTCGAAAAAATGGAAAATATTTTCGAAAAAGTGTGTATTTTTTTTTAAAAAACCATTTTCATATTTTTGATTCTTTTTTTTGTTTTTTAAACAAATTATCGTGTTTTTTTTTTTTATATTTTAATATTTAGAATTGAAAATTTCTGAATCTAAGATGCACTGTGCACGATATATCGTGCCTATATTGAACACGAGCACAATATCGTGCCTCAGTAAAAATAAGGCACGATATCGTGCCCTATATTGGGCACGATATCGCGCCTTAGTAAAAATTGGGCACGATATCGTGCCCTATATTCGTGCCCAATTTTAAAGAAGGCACGGTATATCGTGCCTCAGTTAAAATTAGGCACCGATATCGTGCCAATTTTAAATAAGGCACGATATATCGTGCCTCGGTTAAAATTAGGCACGATATCGTGCCCAATATTCATGCCCAATTTTAAATAAGGCACGATATGAGCACGATATGGGTATACGATTTTATACATATGTGTGTGTGTATTTGGGGGAAGTGTACACGATTTTCAAGGAAAGCATTAATTGCATCAGTTTCAAAATTCAAAATTCAAAAAACACCAACTTAAAGAAGGGGCAATTTCGCCAATTTGGGTAGAGAAGAGTTTTGTTATCTTGGTGGGTAGAAAAGAGTACCCACTATCCATAGTGGGTACTTAATAAATTGCCCCTTTAATCAACTAAAACTTCATTATACTTTACCAATTTATCAATTGTATATAAATAAGCTCTAGTGTATTATTATAACTTAATGTACGTACACACACACACACACACACATATATATATATATATATATATATATATATATTTAACCAACTAAAAAATCATTGAAATTTACAATCTAATCAATTGAAATAAAAATTAATTCACTAAGTATATAATAATCTAACAAAACAATAAATTCATTATTATCGCACTAATTTAATTATATATACTAAACAAATTAGACCAAATAAATCATCTTAGAATGAACAAATACGCACCCCAGTCTTCTATTTATAGTAATTACCATTAGAAATTGTTGCACGTTTCTGGATATTTAGAAAAATAAAAATTATTGGTATATATGAAAGAAGTTTCTTATAAGGTGTGAGATATTTCTAGAAATTAAAAGAGTTTTATGAAAAATACCACCATGTTAGAATCAAGCCCAACTACTAGACCAAAAAGTTATATATACATGATGGTTAGCAGAATTATGTTTTTCCTTAATGAACAGTGCACAACCAAACGTGTCATGTGTTCATGAGGGTCGGGCTTTGCAAGGCCACACGTGAACCCCAATAGGTTGGACCGTCACAACATCGATGGTGATCGTTAGACCCCATAATCTAACAACTGACAATAAATCCTTAAGGAAGATCATTGGATCATATATTCCAACAATCTCCCCAAGCGATACACGGGGTTTTCAAACCTTCAGACAGGGACGGACACAGGAGGGGGGGTGGTGGCAACTGCCCCCTCATCTTGCTATTGAACCCCTATAATATATTATTTAATAAATTAATATAGTGTATATAATTATAAACCAACATATCTTGCCCCTTCCCCTCCCCAAAATTTCCATGTAATTTAGTTATAAAAGCTTGTATGTTTTGTTTTTATTTATATTAGATTGATTTTGCCAGAACTCGGTCCAATATTTCGAGGGGCCTAGAAGAATAAACAATATATATATACATTCACGGAGATAGCGGGAGGCCAACCCGGGCCCCGACACCCTCTTTTTTTTTTTTTAAAAAAAATAGTTAATATTTAAAAAAGAGGAGGCCCGGGGCCCGGGTTGGCCCCTATCTCCGCCATTGATTGTATATATACATATATTAAAAAACTTTGGATCCCTCGCCGGAGGGCTTCCTATGCGGCGGCACCATCTGCGCCGCCTCAAGGCCGCCCCTGGATTTCACCCCCCCAAGAACAAATTTCTGCGTCCGTCCGTGCCTTCAAACTCATTATGATAGGCCAATTATTAGGATCAAGCCCTAACTGCTAAATCAAAATCTATAACTGAAGGTAATTATCACGACTATTCCCCCCTAATTAGCAGCGCAGAGCCACATGCATGTGTCACATGTTGAGGGTGGGGGGGCTTCACAAGACCATACGTGGACCTCCACATAAATTCGCATGGACTTTGACATGTTTTGCCATCACAACACTGATGCCGATCTCTAGATCCCACAATCCAACAACCGACATCGAATTCCTAAGGGAGATTGCTGGATCCCATGATCTAACACACAAATTAAGTTACATAAGGATTTTAGCAAAAAAATAAGAAAAGAAACAAATATATAATGAAGTTATAAAAGTTCTTAATTTTATGATCTCAAATATATTTCAAAAAAATTATATATAATAAGGATTGTTTTTATTTTTTGAGGAAAATAAAATATATTGCGATTAGGAGATAGTCTCCGAATTAACAATGTCTACTGTTGGGTATCTATCTGCCTCTAATAGATCGATACACTTAGTACCGAAATCGAATATTACAGACTCAAGAACCTATTATACAACAAAGTACTCTAGACTCTTGCAGAAAATTAAAATACAACTTCAATGCAACAATACACGAAAAATTATAACAAATATATGAGGGATAAAACCCTGAACTAGATATTGAATAATATGGCTCAGGACCAGAATTTCCCACACAAAGGAGTCACCAAGAATCACCCAGAGAACCAAAAGGGAACAAAGAACCACAACTGCCTTACCACAAAGCCAGACCCTCACGAACCGCAGTCCAAGAACAGATCTCGAAAAAACCCTAGTTCAACCCAAACCACCCAAACCCTAAATCACTCAAGATATAGGGAGATCTACACAGAGAGTGTGAAGAGGGTGAACACACACTTAGAACTCTCACTCAAACTCACAATTTCATAGAGAAAAGATGCAGCCAGAGACTGGATCGAAGAGAGAGAGAGATGAACACACAGAAGGTTCGAGAGAGACGTGAGAGTTTAGAGAGAGAAGTGAGAGATGCAAAATGAGATTAGGGTTCGGGTGGGGGGCAATATATATGTAAAACGGATGGCCAAGATTACCTGGATCACATCAACAGATAATAAACAATCACAAGATCCGCGGACATATAAACCGGGTACCACAACCCGATCAGGCGACCCGGGTATCGAGATAGTGGGCTGGGCTCAGTTGCCTTGGCTTTGGGCTTGCAGGAAGGGCTTAGGGATCTTAGGTTAAATAGGCCAAGTAAACAATGGGCCAATTAACACAACAATCTCCACATTTGGCTCATTGTGATTCAATTAGACAAACTTGGGAATACTTCTGGTCATCATCATTGCCACTTGCCTACAAGACACACAGTCAAGTAGGACTTTACCATAATAAGCACAGAGCTCATTATAGTACCAACAAACACTAAAGTTAGCTGGGTTTCAAGGTCAGACATATACAAGCATAAGCAAGTATTAGTCTAACTGTTTTTGGACTTACAAGCAAACACACAGTAAGCCTGCAAGCCCAGGGTAATCACCAGGTGCAGGGGCAACCTAGTCACCAGTGTCAAAATTTAATATTTTTAAACAAGTTTTGAACTTTGATAAGGGTAGACACTTAGTACCCATATCAGCTGGATTGTATTCAGATGCCATTTTTTCAAGATAGATAATACCTTTAGAAACAATGTCCCTTATAAAATGGAATCTAACATCAATATGTTTTGTTTTGTCATGAAAAACTGGATTCTTACAAAGCTGAATACCAGATTGAGAATCAGAAAATACAACAACCTTTTGTTTTAGAAAACCAATTTCAGAAACAAGTCCTTTTAGCCATAAGACTTCTTTTAAAGCTTCAGTAACTACAACATATTCTGATTCTGTTGTAGACAGAGCCACAATGTGTTGTAGTTGGGATTTCCAACTGATACAAGAATTACACAAAGTAAAAACATAAGAAGTTGTTGATTTTTTGTTATCTTTATCATTTGCATAGTTGGAATCCACATATCCTTTTAAAACAACACCTTTTTCACACTTAGAAAAACACAAGCTGTAATCAGAAGAATGCCTCAAATATCTTAACAACCATTTAACAGCATTCCAATGCTCCATACCAGGGTTGGACATGTATCTACTCAAACAAGAAACAACATAGGCTATATCAGACCTATTGCTCACCATTAAGTACATCACAGATCCAATAGCATTAGCATAAGGAATATTTTGCATAGCACAGATTTCAGGTTCAGTCTTAGGAGACTGTTCCTTACTTAACAGAAAGTGAGAGGCAAGAGGCACATTCACAGTTTTGGCATTAGACATGGAAAAGTTTTGTAAAATCTTTTCTATATATGAGGACTGATGCAAATAAATGACATATTTAGACCTGTCCCTGTCAATGTTCATTCCCAAAATCTTTTTAGCATCACCCAAGTATTTCATGTCAAATTTAGCACTTAGACAATTTCTAACATGATCAATGGATTTAATGCAAGGTCCAACAAGTAACATATCATCAACATACAGCAGCAAGAACACATGAGTTTTAGTATCAAGTTTAAAGTAAAGGCAATGATCAAATTGGCTTCTACAAAACTTTAAATCAATCATACATTGATCAAATTTTTTATTCCATTGTCTTGGAGACTATTTTAGACCATACAAAGATTTTTGGAGTAAACAGACATAGTTAGGCTTGGATTTGTCCTCAAAACCCTCAGGTTGTTTCATAAATTTTTTTTCATCCAGGTCACCATGAAGAAAAACAGCTTTAACATCCAACTGTTTCAATTCCCAGTCAAATTGAGCAACTAGAGCAAGCATAATTCTCACAGTAACAAATTTAACAACAAGTGCAAAAATTTCTGTGTAATCAATCCCTTCCTTCTGAGTAAAACCCTTAGCAACCAATCTAGCTTTAAACCTAACACCCTCAGATTCTTGTTTAACCTTATATAACCATTTACAATCAACAACAGAGCAGTTAGAAGGTTTTGGAACAAGAATCCATGTGTTATTAACATGCAGAGAAGTCATTTCATCATGCATAGCACTTAGCCATTTAGTAGATTCAGCAGAATTCATAGCTTCAGAGAAGGTTTTAGGCTCAGAACCATCAATAGATTCAAACACAGAAAACACATAAGATGTCATGTGAAAATCAGCAAATTTGTTTGGGATTCTAACATGTCTCCTAGTTCTATCTCTAGTTAACACATAGTCATTTAATTCATCATGATTATCAGCAATAGGTTCATTCTCAGTGTTAACATCAGGAAAATCATTATGCATGTCATGCACATTATCATGCCGAGTATCATCTTCAATATGCACATCATTATCATTCACAATGACAGGCAAAACATCATTGATATGAGAATCAGCAGGAACAACAATATTAGGAGTCACATTAGGAAGCTCCACCTCATTTGGAGCATTATCATTTTCAGAAACAGTTTGAGGAGAAGGATGCACAAAGCAAGGAAATTTTAGTTCATTGAATAACACATCCCTACTAATAATAGTTTTAAAACCAGGTTCTCCTCTATTCCAAAGTCTATAGCCTTTAACCCCTTCAGGGTAGCCAAGAAAAACACATTTTATAGACCTTGGTTCTAATTTGTCAGTCTTTTGATGCACAAATGCAACACATCCAAAGATTTTCAGATTAGAAAAATCCACAGCTTTCCCAGTCCACACCTCTTCAGGGTATTTCCCTTCCAAGGGGACTGAGGAGGACCTATTGATTAAATAGGTAGCTGTTACAACAGCTTTCCCAAAACCTTTTAGAAAGTCCAGAGATAGCAAGCATGCTCCTCACTCTTTCTAAAAGTGTTATATTCATCCTTTCAGCAACACCATTTTGCTGAGGTGAATAGGGCACAGACTTGTGCCTCTTTATACCATATTCATCACAAAGATTGTCCATTAATTTATTACAAAATTCCAGGCCATTGTCAGTTCTCAAAACTTTAATCCTTTTGCCAGTTTGGTTTTCAATAAGAGTTTTCTAAGTTTTAAACTTATCGAAAATATCATATTTATTCTTCATTAAAAACACCCAAACTTTCCTGGAATAATCATCAATTATGGACAGGAAAAATCTATTTCCTCCATGAGTAGGCACAGAAGAGGGACCCCAAACATCAGCATGCAAGTATTCAAGCAATTCAGTACTAGCTGATTGTTTTGGATTAGTAGGGGAGGGGACCTTGACTCTTTGATGTTTGCCATACACACATGATTCACAGAAAGACAAATCATCAAGTTTGTTTTTACTAAAGCAGCCCTTATTCTGAAGAATGTCAAGACCTTTAGAGCTAATGTGACCAAGTCTTTTATGCCACAAATCAGTCAAGTCATTTGACACAGGATTAGCTACAAAGATTCACGACTTTGGCACATAAGAATCATGTTTAGCATGTAAAACATAAAGATTTTTGTTCTTTTCAGCTTTTGCAATAATCATAGAACCCCTCATGAGTTTCATAACACCATTCCCCCATCTTCCCTCATAGCCATCATATTCAAGCATAGCACATGATATCAAATTATTGGATAAATCAGGAACATGCCTTACATAATTGAGAGTCAAAACATAACCAGTATCAAGTTTCAAACACACAGTACCAACACCAATCACTTAACACTTTTTATCATTAGCCATGGAAACAGATCCATTTTGCACTGAAGCATAAGTATTAAACAGATGTTTAAAAGGTGTCATATGGAATGTGCATGATGAGTCAATTAGCCATTCATAATCACTGAAAGCATTTGAAGGCACATAATTCACAGAATCAGGCAGCTCATGCACCATAAACACATCACCCATATGATCATTAGAAGTAGTCAAGTTCACAGAATCATTGGCTTGGTTTTTGTTGTTCTGGTTATTATTTTGGTTATTGTTCTGGTTGTTCCTGGGTTTATTGCACTCTTTTATGTAATGACCATGCTAACCACAATTATAACATTTCATGTTATTCCTAGGTCTAGAATTAGACCTACCTCTGCTTTTGCTTCTCTTTCTACCTGATTTATTGTTATTGTTATTCCCATTTTTCCTGTTCTGAGGTCTACTCCTGACATGCATAACCTTCCCTGACCCCTGTTCATTCCCCTTAGATATTTTCAGATCTAATTCCTTACTCTTAAGGCCATTAATCACAGTATCAAGGGTAATTGAGTCTCTACCATACTTAATGGCAGATTTCACATCAGCATATGAATCAGGGATGGCATTTAGCAACACAATAGGGGTATAATCATCAATGTTTTTATCACCAGTCAACTTGATATCTTGTATCAGTTTTGTAAAAACATCAAGGTTTTCATCCATATCCTTTGTCAAGTCAAGTTTAAATCTAAAAAACTTTTCAAGTAAGAACAATTTGGAAGGTAATGAAGTTTCAGTAAAAAGTTCTTCCAACTTGTTCCACAATTCCTTGGCACTTGACAATTTGCCAACTTTTCTTAACACATAATCAGAAAGGTTTAGGATAATGGATGAATAAGCAAACTCATCAAGTTCAGCTTTGATTTCAGCAGTATCTTTATCAGTATACTTTTGTTCAATAGGTTTAAAACATTTTTGTTGAATCAAAATGCCCTTCATCTTTTGTTGCCAAATAGAAAAATCAGTTTTTCCATTGAAGGGTTCCAAGTGATAGCCAGAAACACCAGTCATTATCACAGATATAATCAAGAATATATCACACAGATAAGACACAGGTAATTCACAGAGTACACAAGAAGTACACCAAGAAATCACAGGGAACAGAACAACAGAAACAATGTAGGTGGACCACACAGAGTCCAAAGTAAAAGCAACAATAAAATGAACAGCAGGAAATTAAGGACCACACAGAGTCCAATAGAGAACAACAAAAGGACCACACAGAGTCCAACAGAAAGCAATAAAAGGACCACACAGAGTCCAGTAGAAAGCAGTAAGGCCCTAGGGTGGATCCCCCTTGCACCTCAGGATTCTACTGCGCTCGTGGCACAGGGTCAAGAGGCTTGAAGCTTAGGGTTTCCCTAAAACTACTACTAACAAAAAATACAGAGGAGGGGGAAGAGAATATTCCTTACAACCAGGAGCAAGTCCTGGGTACCAACCAGTCACAGGGATCACCAGGAGCCAAGAATCACCAAGATCCAGCACGAACCAGAAGCACCAACCCACCACGAGGAAGATAGGTGCTCTGATACCACTGTTGGGTATCTATCTGCCTCTAATAGATCGATACACTTAGTACCGAATTCGAATATTACAAACTCAAGAACCTATTATACAACAAAGTACTCTAGACTCTTACAGAAAATTAAAATACAACTTCAATGCAACAATACACGAAAAATTATAACAAATATATGAGGGATAAAACCCTGAACCAGATATTGAATAATATGGCTCAGGACCAGAATTTCCCACACAAAGGAGTCACCAAGAATCACCCAGAGAACCAAAAGGGAACAAAGAACCACAACTGCCTTGCCACAAAGCCAGGCCCTCACGAACCGCAGTCCAAGAACAGATCTCGAAAAAACCCTAGTTCAACCCAAACCACCCAAACCCTAAATCACTCAAGATATAGGGAGATCTACACAGAGAGTGTGAAGAGGGTGAACACACACTTAGAACTCTCACTCAAACTCACAATTTCACAGAGAAAAGATGCAGCCAGAGACTGGATCGAAGAGAGAGAGAGAGATGAACTCACAGAGGGTTCGAGAGAGAGGTGAGAGTTTAGAGAGAGAAGTGAGAGATGCATAATGAGATTAGGGTTCGGGTGGGGGGCAATATATATGTTAAACGGATGACCAAGATTACCTGGATCATATCAACGGATAATAAACAATCACAAGATCCGTGGACATATAAACGGGGTACCACAACCCGAACAGGCGACCCGGGTATCGAGATAGTGGGCTGGGCTCAGTTGCCTTGGCTTTGGGCTTGTAAGAAGGGCTTAGGGACCTTAGGTTAAATAGGCTAAGTAAACAATGGGCCAATTAACACAACATCTACCATATGATTTGGGACCACCCCAATCATAGGTTCATTACATCTAAAATTGAAAGCAAAGCGAGCTAGCGAATGGGCTAAAGTGTTTCCCGTTCGTCTAACAAAACAAAGAATAACCGAATCAAAAAAAGGAAAAAGATTGAAAATATCATCCACTATGTTGCCCATATACGACAGGTCCTCGGATTTCTTCCTGAGCTTGTAATAGAGTGAAATATTATCTGTTTCGAGGCATATGTGTTGAAGGTTCAACTCACGAGCAAGCTGGAGACCTGCGCGGCAAGCTAATGCTTCGGCTACCTCTACTCCCCCCTGCACGTTCACCACAGTCATAAGAGATGACATCACCTTCCCCTGGTGATCTCTCAAAATAGCCCCTAACCCACTACCTTCTCCCTCCACAATGGATGCATCGGTGTTGAGCTTGACGAACCCCATTTCCGGCGGGCACCATTTATCTTTCCATTTTTGAGCAAGACCCTGATCTCCACTTGCAGCAGCTTTTCCAAATTCCTCCAGACGTTGAGTAGCACTTTGGTGGCAATATTGTTGAGTGAGGTGCTGATTTCTAAATACACTCTTATTTCTTGCATCCCATAGAGTCCACAGGAGATTTGCGAACAGAGCGTGGCCGTCCGGTTCGCCTTTTTCCATCACCTCTAATAACCAGTCCGCCATTGTGCCCACCCCTGCATATATCCCCTGTCGCAGCCTGAGTGGTGATGTTGCCCAGTAAAATTGAGTCCATTCGCAGTCACGTAACGCATGCTCCGCTGTTTCGTCCCCGTCTCCACATCGTGGGCAAATCGGATCAATTCTTACTCCTTTACTCATCAGCGCGTATTTTGTGGGAATAATATTTTGAGCACATTTCCAAAGGAACACTTGAATCTTTGGTGGGATAGGGAGATTCCAAATCCATTTCCAAAGTTTACAATTTGCCCCTGAAGACATGCCCACATTTGAATTTCCATCATGCAGCGACTGTGCTATCTTATAGCCCGTACGAACCGAGTATTTTCCATCTTTTGATTAATGCCACACTCTCCGATCCTCCGGTCTGAAATGCTTTATGGGAATCGCAAGGATAGCGTTGATATCCTGTTGGCAAAAGATCTCCTGAAGTCTCAAAATATTCCATTCATCAGTCTCATTATGCGAATCGCAAGGATAGCGTTGATATCCTGTTAACTTGGGTATATTGATATTGGAGATTTTGCGGTATTTACATTGATCTATGTGATAAAAATTTACTTGTATGTTATGTCATTCTTCTTTTAATAAAAACTTGTAAATTCATGACATTTAATTTGTTTTTCTGATTTTACCTGAAAGGGCTCATCTTTGTACTTTTGGATCGTATAAACATAATAAGCATCTGATGAGATGACTGAATACCAATTTTAGTCAGACAACTTCCGACTGTTGCATGTGTAGGATAGTTACTACTTAATAATTTCAATATTTCGACAAATTGATTTTTAGATTGTGTCACAACATGTTGAGGGCATTGTGTCATGAAGAAGGGGTAATTGTAAATTTTCCATCTATTAATCATAAATCAAAATTCATTTACTTTCCCCCCCTAAAATTAGTCCAATTTTCAGTCTCCTATATATATGGCTGTAAACGTTTAAAGTCCAGATGATAAGTGGAAATGAAACGCACCTTTCTTGCACGCCACCATTATGAATTATATCCCTTGCACTCCACGTTATACTTAAATAAATGTTCGTTATATCCTGCTTAATCAACACAAATACTGGCAGTAATTGAAATAGTATATATTTATGTGCAAGCTCCTTATTTAGTATGGTTGACTGATTATAGAAACTTTAATTTCCGACTGAAAAATCTAAGAATCACACATGTAAGTACGTACGGATGAGATCTTCTATTTCAAAACCGTGTTTCATCTACTATTCCAACCGTGTAGATGATTGACACGTGTATTACACTTACCATTTTAGAACCCTACAATTTCTACTTGATTTATGTTTGAAAACTAACATGGTAAGTGTAATACACGTGTCAATCATCTACACTGTTGGAATAGGAGATGAAACATGGTTTTGGAATAGAAAATCCCATCCGAAGTACTAGATACAAAAAATAGGAAGGCGAAATCTAACATGCCATTAATTAAGGGATAATTACAAAACTACCCCCCGAAAAGCATTATTTTTTTAGTAGTTGGGAGGAGTGGAAGGTGACGAAGTTAATGTGTTTTGACCTTGCATATGTACCGCAGTTTAGTCGGATCATTGATCTATTTGACGAATACAAGGCCTGATATTATCTATCCAGTTAACCTGATAGAAGGGAGGAGAGTAAATATCAAAGAAACTGAAAGACTCAAGTTTGAACCTTGATCGATACCCTTGCAGATGCCAGATGGTGAATGATACATCTTGAGTTACAAGCTCGTGGTCCCCCCAAAGATATTATAAATACCTGATGGGGACCTATTTGGACCGACCTGTCTATATGGGCTTGATGGAAGACTTGGACTCATGGTGAAAGTCCAAGCTGGTAAAGCCCAACCTGGAAGGTCCATCCCGAGCTCAAAAGAAGGGCCAATTATGCTGGCCTAAGGTGATTGGGCCGATCCTTAAAGATAAAGGCTTAGCTTCTAGGTAAGGCCCGTGATTAGATTGGGGTTAATAGGTTAGCGAAGACCGAGCGCTGAGCTTGGTAAGCCCGATTAAGAGATAATAAGGGACAAACTTAAGGGTGTGCTGACCTAAGTGGGTTGGGCCCTAGATAATGAGTGAACTTAAGTGCCTCCCGAGCTATTAGGCTTGGGAGGTTTTGTGGCCCAAAATGAATGATTAACCTAAATCCATGTGTTAACTAGGGTTTTAGCTTGGCTTGATAAACACACAATCTCAATTGCCAAATCTATAAATAATTTAAAGAAAAAGGTATGTCTCATGTTAGAATTTCAATACGCACATTTTATATATTGTTCTATTTTTATATATTCTCTTTCTAGAGCGATCCTGACTTGAACGTCGGAGTGAGTATGCCGAAACACCCTTCTGCCCCCTTCTAACGGTGGTTTTGCAAGTTTCTGGTCAATCGCACATCGAAGCTTGATTTTATTGGACGACTGACATTCCTGGACCGACCAATACCACTTTGAGATTTGTATTTCTTATACAATTTACCCCGTCAACACCCCTTCAACAAATGCAATTTGTAAAATCAATACACATGTTATTTATAATTTTAAAAGATGACCGAGTTTTTATTTTTACAATTAGGCTAAATCTTCAGGTATATTTTTCCCACTACGTGGGATCGACTATATGAACCATATCTTGCCAGATTTACAATCAAACTAACCCCAGGTGTAGTATTTGTAATTATTCCCTTATTTTAAAAGAATTCTCTGTTTCATATTCTCATCCTTCTCCTCTGTTAGTGATCCAATCCCCTGCTTGCCCACTCTGAACCCCAAGAACAATAAAAAAACAATAAAAAACAATTTTTTAATATCATGTTTTACTTTATTGGTCTTGAGTCCCATTTAATATCCAAGTATAGTTATTAAATCTTAAATGTTCATTTTCTATTAAAAAAAGAAGAATCTTAAATGTTCATAACCTATGCATGGCTGATATATGGAGCCGTATAAGATGTCCAAACTTAAATTTTTGCCTCTTTATTTCAATTGTTTGATTACATATTTCATTTTTCAATGTCACCATTAGACACTAAATATATAAAATATCAACATTAATTCACACTTTTTCATTGATGGATCAACCTAATATCATTCACAAATAGAGGAAAAAACAAAAATCACGAGCATATATGTAATTTCTAAGTTGTTTTCATTGATTTTTAATTTCATGGGCAAGCAAATTTTCTTAGCCCACAAAAGATATTGTATGGAATGTGCTGTAATAGGATGATTCTAGTAGTCCATCATTATCTTGCTCAAAAAAAAAAAAAAAAAGTAGTCCATCATTATGGATCGACCCATTTGCTCAAAATTTGTAATCGATTTTCACATCGGCCAATGGGCCTTCACTCGCATTGGCCCATTTCTTTGTCATTACGAAGACATTCTTTAAAGGGGCGCTATTTGCGGTTTTGCACCTTTATATCCCTTATAAGTAACAAAAATATCATTATTCAAAATGACAATCATACTTTTTAGTTTTTACTACCATAAAAAAGTCTTAAAGACACCCATTAAATCTCTTAATATATCCCTCATATTTTTAAACTTATATTTTTCTTCCCAATAGTTACTCACATTATTCTTTTTTCTCTATAAAATCTACCAAAAAAATTCTCAAAACCCTAGTCATGTATGGTTGTATTTCCAACCCCCTTTTTCCACTTTCCAACTATTCCGGAAGATGGGTTTATGTTTGTTTCAAAAGTCTTTCAGTAGAAATGAAGTCATTTCCAGTTTTCACTTTTTATGGAAAATATTCTTTTGAAAATACAACCAAACAATTTTTCATTTTAATTACGCAAACCTAGGTAAAAATACACTACAATCACGCAAACCTATGTCAAAAATAAATTTGAAAAACTATAACCAAACATATTCTCATTTTCAAACAGAAATTCAGACAACAAACCAAACATATTCTCAATTCTCACACGAAAACCAATAAAGTTTGAAAATTCATTTTCCAACACTAGAAACTGGAAATTGGACTTGGAAACACATCCATGCATCCCCTAATTTTCCAACACCCACATTGCTGCAAATATAGACCACAATGAATTCACACCAATAACGTAAGAATCTTATTATTATATTGCTTAAATTATCATATTTTTTCAGTTTTACATCATTTTCCCGTTCGCAATTGTTGCAGCAGCGCGCATGCAGAAAATCCGACTTGGCACAATTATTTCTTTCCAATTTTCAAGGGTGTTTTTGTAATTATCCCTTATTTCTTTCCAATTTTCGCTCCAACCTTTTACTGCACCACTACCAATGCTGAAAATAATAAAACAATTACAAAGCAACCAATAAAGTGAGATTTCCTGGTACCATGGTCTGATTGCGAATGGTACACTGTAATTGTATTACTTTCCAAAATAATTAAGTTGTGTTAGGATTCAAGGTTTTGAGTTTAAGGAATAAAGATTTGAAGTGATTCCAAATATTTCATATTAATGGTTATAAAATAATTCAAGATGTTTATTAAAGAAAAGAATTGGAAATTCATAACAACAAAATATCCAAATAAGTAACAAATTAAAATTTAGAATATTTAATTCTCAAAGTTAGTTAGTTAGTTCTGATGCCTATTTCCATGGTAGCAAGAGCAGAATATACACAAAAATAGCAACTGGAGAATATGTACGAAAAAAATATAAGCCATTGGTGGCCATTTTATTTGAGAAAAAAAGCATGTAATGATAAGGTGGATGATGATAAGGGGATGACAAAGGGGACTGATCACCAATCATAAAGATGAGAAATGATGTAACATATTCTTGCTAGAAACTTAAATTAATTGCTCTTGTCAAATAATGATAGGTGATTATCTATCCTTTCTTGTGGCTAGGGAATCATTTCTTAGTATGCTTACAACTTCAAAATTGGCCCGGAATATAGGCCCAAAAAAGACTGAGCCTATTTGTTCCTGTCCATTTGGACCAAAAAATTAATTGTATTTCCATGGGTCAAACTAGGTTCGGGCCTCACAAATAGCGACATGAAGGAAATTTGAGCCGGCCTGACTTAGCCCGGTCCATTTGACATTTGGTGTACATCATATATTCACAAGTTTTATAAAAATGGCACACTAGCTTGTCCTCCAAATCTAAACCATTTCCAGCATTACAATAATTTGAATCTAGGGAGATAAAGGAAATTTTGATTTTAAAATTTGAAATCCACTTCCTAACATATTATAACTATATATATAGATATATAATCTGCCCACAAATACCAAATTTATTAGTCATATATCAATGTTTCTAGTAATTAAGAAGAAGTTTCGAAATATAAAATCTGTTTTTCGAGATACAATGATGCCAAATTGTTGTTATATTGATTGATATAATTTTATGCATGGTTCCAAAAATGACTAGCCGCTAGTCGATCGGGTTGCAGGCCAGCGCCAAGACCGCCTAAGGGGGCGCTAAGGAACAATACATTTTTTTAATTCTATTTTAATTTGGCCAATTTTGGCCACTGCAATTATTGTTGGGTAACTCATGCCACGTCTTAGGTGGGACAAATAATCCCACTCTTTGAATTAAAAGTTTTCGAATATATTTTTACAATGGGACCTATTATTTTGTACATATACTATAATTTAAATCAATATTAATTTATTAAAAAATTGACGAAAAATAAATTAAACATATATATGCATTATAATCCATATGTTTATCAATCAAAGTCAAGGGCGGATCTAGGATTGGGTCAACCTGGGCCAGGCCTTTTTTATATTAAAAAAAAAATTAGTGGAGAAATTAAAAAAAAATTAGTTATAATTTGTATTGTTTTTTCTTGGATTTTCTATCCAGCCCACCCTATTTTCGTGTATCGGCCCACCTACTAAATCGTCCTGACTCCGCCCTTGACCAAAGTACACATTTGAGAGAAATAAATTAATATATCATTCATGTAATCATATGAAGTACACATTAAATTAGTATGACAACTTAATTTTAATCCAAAATCTCATCATATATTTAATTAGTCATTCATTATCCGATCAAACGAAGTAAATGAGCTCTAACTGTATTAATTTATCCCATGTATTCTTAAAAAGGTTCTAGTTTTTTTTTATAATTAACTCCAAGAATATTTTTTTAAAAACTTCGGTCCCATCATTGCAGGTACTCAAACCTGAGCCTCGTCATTACGAGTAATACCCATGGCCACTGGGCTAACACCAATGGGTAATTAACTCCAAGAGTCTTATTGTGGAGTTTTCCCTTCAAACATTTTTCACCAGCATAATAAATAGACAAGTAAATATATTCTTGAACTAATAATACAAAAAAAAATACCTCATAAATAAAAACAAACATATCATTTTACATATATGCAGGACATTTATGATTGTTAAAAGAAGAACAAATGATTGATTTGATGTGAGTTGGATATGAGAGGCGAAGTATATATGCTTTCAAAAAGTTTTCATCATCACATGAAACCTTAGCCAGTTTGATCACATGCTCATAGGATAACAAGAATTTAAATGATTTGACCTCCCAAAAATAAAAGCTCAAATATCCCATCACAAACATCATCATCTTGTACTTGTAATGATTCTGAATTTGCTCATTAATTAACAAAAGGCCTTCTTGTAAACTTTTGTGGATTTTTTCAATTTTCATGAGAATAAGATTACCTAATACTTTTCCATTTTTAGTTAATTTTGCATTAATTAGTAGATTGCATTTTAAAGAAATGTCAAATGATGGAATAATTGATGCATCGAATAAGCCCATTTGAGCCACTAATTTACCTTATGTCATTTGGCATTTCTGAGTGGGAAAATTGTGACGAGGATAAAGAACTTGTACGCCTATGCTAGGACGAATTTAATTAAAAAGAGAGAATTGCAACACATCCATTTATTCTTTGTACTTTAATATTCTTTTATAGATTTGTAGCCTTTTTTTCACAGATTCACAGCTCTCTAAAATCAGCTCATAATGACTGATCATATTGTAACCGATATAGGATAGGATTGTTGTCATGGTTCGTTGGATAAAGTTTTGATATGCCTGCGGCCGAAATTACACTTTTACCCTTAAAAAAATATGGAAATAACTGATTTACACCTAGGATCCACGTGTTTTTATGTAGATCCCAACCCAACTGGGTTGACCTGACTCGACCCGATTCAAATGGACCGTTGATCAATACCAAGTTATCTCCTGACATTAGGGCACATGTGCCTACATGATCCGTACAAATGACCAACATATTATAAATAGCAGATTCTAACACTGTCTACAGGTTCATTGCTCTCATCGTTACCTGATCTCTTACGATCTGAACTAACTTAAGCATAAGAGAGTTTTAGTTTGGGGCCACTTGATCAAGTCACACAATCATTGAAGGACCCCGAGTGACCCCTTCAAGGTACACTGATTTTGGGTTAAATCAAGTTTCTTGGTCAAAATTATATTTTTGGTCATTTAAGTTGATGGTAATGTTTGATACATGTTTTTATCTTAATTTTGATGATTTTATTTTGTCACCAAAACAATGTTTTTAAAGGTTGTCCAAATACTCCTAAATGATTTAAATTGGTTTTAATATTTTCCGGAGTATTTCCTCAAGTTTATTTTTGATAATAATGGACAACACTTTTAATGATTTTATGTCAATAGGTTTTTACTCCTAAAACAAGATTTCTAAATGTTGTCTAAATACTTCCGATTGGTTTAAAATGTTTTTACTAAATTTTCGGAGTATTTCTTGAGTTTTATTTTCGACAAAAATTGGACAACATTTACTCTTTTGTCGACCGGTCCGCCTTCTATAGGGCAACCCGCACTGAAGATGTTTTTAGAAACAAAAATGAGACGGATGTAATATTGGTCAGGTCGACCGGTCGCCCAAGGGGTCAACCGGTGCCGTCGACCGGTCGCCCCCCGGTCGACCGCTACCTGGGAGTTCATTTTTGTTCTGAACTTCCCGTGTCTTGTTTTTGCTTGAGGGGGACCGGTTGAAGCAGTCGGCCGACCTGGCCGAAGCCTATGTCGACCTGGCCGCCTGTTGAAAATTTCAAAGTGTTCTTAATTCTCTTATTTCGTACGACCGGTCGCGCCCGTGTATTGACAACAAAAATATGACCGTTTGACAAACACACATTTCTTTAAATTGTGGGATTGATTTCTAACATCTATATTCTTGATTTTAATTGTATTTTTCTCAGAGATTTTCAATCCCCAAGAGGAGTCTATGCTTGATCAATCATCTCCTATAAATAGAGGAAGTTTTGGAGCAACCAATACAACAATTGAGATACAACACAACAAGATACACTTCAAGCAAATCTTGGTCTTTCATTGTTATTATTCTTTTTGTAAATTTGCCTAGCTTATCACTTTCACATCCTTGAGGTCTAGGCTATTCTTGATTACACTTTGCACTCAAATTGTAATATTCATTATTGAGTTGTAATCTTGATTTTTGGTTATCATTCAAACACAAGATATCCTTGTGAGTGTTCTTGTGGTAAGAACACACTTGGATGATCTAGGTGATAGGTGCAAGAAGATTGTGGTGATCTTCTTATTGAGGTGTTGAAGAATTTGGTATTCTTCAAGGTTGAAGATTGTGGTAATCTTCACAAGGTGCCGTTGGAGATTGTGGTAATCTTCAAGAAGAGATTGTGGTAATCTCAAAGGTGGTGTTGAAGAAGAGTGTGGTGCTCTTCAAGGTGTTGTAAGTTGAATTTGTATTAATTTTGGTAATTAATAAAATTCTTTTTCTTTCTCAAATCCATCCCTGGATATCTTTGGGGTGGTAGAGGATTAGGCCCTAGGTGGGTTGAACCTCTTTAAATCGACGTGTGTTGTTTACATTCCGCACCTTTATTATTGTGTTTGAGCATTCGGTTATAAAAAAGAGGGCGGAATCGAAAAGATGGAGATAATCTATTCACCCCCTCTAGATTATCGTAGCCGCTTGGACTTACAAGTGGTATCGAGCCAAACTTCTTTGGCAAGCTCGTTTCACATCGCGAGTGAAGAGAAACGATCGTCGGCTACTGAACGAAGCTCATCTTTCCGGCACCTCCACCACCAAGCCACCACTATTTGATTCCAAAAATTTTATTTTTGGAAAGAAAGAATGGAATGCTACTTACAAGGTTGCGGGTTCGATATTTGGAACACCGTCATAAATGGAGAATCATTTCCGATGAAAGATACACCACACACCTCAAAAAGCTTCAAAAGGCTCAATGATGAAGAGAAGAGAATCATATCCTTAAACGGTAAAGCTCTCAATATTTTGTATTGTTCATTTACTAATTTGGAATATGAACATATTGTAGGAATAAAATCGGCACATGAAGTATGGCAAAAATTAGAAGCCATCTATGGAGTATTTGCAAATGAAAGGAGTCAAACAAAAGCATCTACTTCTCAAAGGGATACAAGTTCAAATCTAAGGAACAAGCCTCTTACAACTTCCAATAATGAAGAAGTTGAATATTGTTTTATGGGCATCAACGAAGAAAATGAGGTATGTCTTAAACCCTTTACTTCCTATGATATTGTCATTCAAAATGATTATAGTGATTTGCAAAATGATTATGATGAACTTCAAAATGAATTCCAAAGCTTACTTGTTAAATACAAAAATTTGAAAAAGGAATTTAATGTTTTGAAAAATGATAAGGATAGTTTATTTACTTCCTATGAATCACTATCATGTGCTCACACCACCACACTTGACAAGGTTAGAAACCTTGAAAAAGAAAATAGTACTCTTGTTGAGGATATAAATTGCTTGAAAAATAATTTATCTAAATCCAACTTGAGTACCGATAAAATGACCAAGATTGTTGATTGTTCGAAACTAGAACTTGATCATAAGCCTAAGGATGTCAATCACATGAAAAAGAATCAAGTCTCTAAGCATGTTGGTCATTATGCTCCTAGAATTATTACATGTTTCTATTGCGGTAAAAAGGGTCATACGGGTAATTTTTGTCGAGCTAGAAATAGCTCTAATTATCGTTGGAGACCTAAAAGTCTCAAGACTAATCCCAAAGGACCCAAACACATGAGGGTACCACAAAATAATGTCATATTAGGTACCCGACGAAATAATGATCGAAGAAAATTCATACTGCCAAGAAGACATCAAATGACCGTTTCATTTGATCAAAGAAGGAGAAACTATTCTCAACAAAGCCAATTTCCAAGAAGATGATATAATCAAAATTGGGAAGAACATAATCCTTGGAAATGGCAAATACATCATCAACAAGATGATTCTCAAAGAAGAAGAGACCATCAACAATGGGAAGGTAACAAACCTTGGAAATAGAGTAATCAAAGAAATCATCATCATCAAAGTGACTTCTCAATAGGAAGATATCATCAACAATGGGAAAGACACAACCCATGGAAATGGCGTAATTGGTAAACCGTATCTCCCCATTTATATATGCATTTTATTTTAATTCTATGCAAGTTTTTTTTAATTGTGTCTTACTTGCAAAATGAGTCTTCAAGTATTTATTTTTAATGTAGGTCTTTTATATATTTGAGAGTTTCAAAATTTTTAAAAGAAGACCTTGCATGATTTTCTAAAACTCTTGTGCATTTAATTAGACTTATGTGGCTTATTATCTCTTATAAAATCTTATAGCATAAGCTCTTTTTGATATCTCCTATTACTTGCCTACACTTGTATTTTTTGTGCAACTTTTGTTTTAGAATTGTGTAGTATACTTATATCTCATATTCATTGGCTATTTCGTCATCAAAGTTTCTTAAACTATCGAGGTACGTTTACTCGCATTTTTCTTAGAACTCGATATTATACTTATGCACATATCTTTCAAGATATTTCACTTTAACCCCTTAAGTGCCCCTAAATGATTTTGCAAATATTCTCTCAAAAGGGCACTACTTGTTAAGTCTCGATTTTCTCGAATATATGTTTTCCCGAAACTCGTATTTGTGGGACTTGATCCAAAATTATATTTTTGCAAAGTTTTAAAACTTTTCGGGTGAAAAATCGAATTTTGGAAAATTCTGGAAAAAGAAAAAATTGCCTTTGGGGCGGTCAAGCGGGGCGGCCGTCGCCCGCGTCGGCCGGTCGCGCCTACCTCGACCGGTCGCCCAGAGCAATTTCTCAAGTTTAAAAACGTTCTGCCTTCATTTCATTACAGACGCAGAAATTTTTTTGTTAAACCCTATAACTGCGAATTTCCCCCCTTTCTTCTACTATCTTCAATTCTTCATCAATCCTTGTAATCTTTCTTGCTAATTCACTTCTTTTTTGCAAGAACTTCACATATATGGCACCTCCAAGAAATTCTACCGAACGAAACCCTCAAAAGAGGAGAAGGAGGCAAAGGGGAGAATCGTCTTCCAATCCACAACAAGATGATATTCTACAAGGAGACTATCAAAATTGGCTTACGGAAGAAGAGATTGTCGAATTAAGAGCCGGGGTTTCAAAATCGAGCATTCATTGGGACTCTAGTAAGTTATCACTCCTCTACGAGCCTCCCTCTAGAGCTAATAGATTTTGATTTTTAAATAAACTTGCGGAGGAACATTATGAGAATATTGGATTGAATGATAAGAAAATTGCGTGCACTCGTATGGTTCGTTTTCAAGCATTTCATGATGAATTTCCGGATATTAGAGCTTATTTTGAAATTCAAGGATGGGTTTCATTTTGGGATAATCCGTGTTTGCATTATGATGACGAGCTTATAAAACTTTTTTATGCAAATATGTGGATTGTTGATGCTACGGTAGATAATCCGTTGGAAATTCACACCTTTGTTAATGGTAGGCATTTTTCATGGACATTGGCCGATATTTTTAATCACTTTAATGTGCCAAATGATGGAGTGGTCAATGTGGATTGCGCTCATTGGGATGATAACATTTTAGGTGTTTCACTAGATGATGTGAAAACCTTTTTAGGAGTATATCCCGAAGTGACATACTCGGCAATGCCGCCAAATTATCGGATTATATCTATCATTTGCTCCTATTGTGTTTGTGGAAAGGAAGTAAAACTTCCAAGTAATCTCGAACTCTTTCTCACCTATAAGATTGTTCGAGGAGAAAGAGTAAATTACGGGGCAATCTTTGTGTATTGCTTGTTGGAATCTAGAAAGCTTACCAAGAAAAAATATACCTTGGGTAATTTGATCTGCCGACTCTTATATTTATCGGGATACCCGGAAAATGAAATGAATACCGAAATTCGTCACAATGATTTTGATAATTCCAACATTCTACAAATGGTAAGAATGCGACGACATTTACCACGGGTTCCTACCAAAGCCGCTAGGGGACGTGCCCGACATCAACAACAACCTCGGGATGATTTCTTTAATGACAATGAGGTTGAAAATATTGGTAGAGGTGAGTTTGACGAACAAAGAAATGATGAAGACGAAAATGAAGAAGAAAATGTGGGAAATGAACAAGAAATTAGGGAGGTAGAAAATGAGGAAGGAGATGAAGACGAGTTGGATGTTGAAGATCTAAATCTCAAAGAGAGAATGGCCAAAGTGGAAAGAGAAACATTTAGAGATGTGGCCTATCTTAGAAAAGAGCTCCGGGTTGTGAAAAAGGAAAATTCTAGTTTGAAAAAGTCAATTGGCAAATTGAAGAAATTCATCAAAGATCTTATTCCCGGATCTTGCTTCTCATCGGATGAGGAATAATGTCCCCACCCCCTTTACTTTCTAGCATTTTCGTTGCTTTGTATTTTTATGAACTTTTGTAAAACTCTCTCGTACTAATAAAATTTGCTTGTTTTCTTAAAAGGGTTAAAATTGCAAGTTGATAATGACTTGTGGATGATCATGATTTTGATGGAGTATTTGATGGTAAAAATACTCTTATATGGCATGGTTTGATAATTGGTATGAAGTACTTGATGGTAAAAGTGCTTATCTTAATGCTTTGATAATTATGCTTAGTTGGATATGTTGGTACTTTTTGATATATCATACATGTATTGTTTAAGGCATGACTTGTATTATTTGATGGATGCTCTAATTTTTGGCATTTGTAATGCCTTGATCCTTTTTAGCTTATATTATCTCAATTGGGTTGAACCCTTGAGAATCTACTTTGTTTGAGCCTCTTATTTGATGGACTATTGTTGCATATTTTGCATATGATATTGTTGAGCTTTGAAATGAGGATGATTGATGATGATATGGAAATTGTTTGGTATGAACCATTTACAAAGGTTATATACAACCTCTTTTATTTTTCACGCACACATATTGTTCGATGAAATGTCGCAATGAATATTTCAACTTCTACATGATTTTCTTGCTTCCTAATGTCTTAAAATCATTTTGAGATCATGTTTTTGGCTAAAAAATAAGCTTATGGATTTCTTATGATATATTTCTCCAATTTTTTGGAATTTTTAAGCTTAAATTGCTCATCGGTTGATAAACCGTCCCTTTGGTGCACTTTGATGACATTATATGATGCTTTTATCATCCTAACATTCTTTTTGATGATTCCAAAGGGGGAGAAACAGGATATTGGCTCATTAGCTCAAAGAAGCTAATAAAAGCTTGTCATAAAAGCTATAAGCTATGGCTTTCGTTGTTAGTCCAATTTTTGCTTGATGGACTTATATAATTGTTTAATGATGTTTTGTGACAGGGGGAGCTTATAAGCTCTTGAACAATTTGTAAAAGCTAAAGCTTTTAGCTTATGAAAATATTGCTTTTACATTATTCTTGATATGCTTGTTGATAGGGGGAGCTTGTGCTTATTATTGAATATATTTACTCCTTACTTGGTTGCTTTAATATTTTTGGAAATTTTGGTTGCTTCCAAATGGTCAAATGTTTTTACCGGAAAATCATTTCTAAAATTGCTCTCTTAGTTTGTGTAATAATTGTTTTGGTTTGTAATCATCAAAAAGGGGGAGATTGTTTGATACATGTTTTTATCTTAATTTTGATGATTTTATTTTGTCACCAAAACAATGTTTTTAAAGGTTGTCCAAATACTCCTAAATGATTTAAATTGGTTTTAATATTTTCCGGAGTATTTCCTCAAGTTTATTTTTGATAATAATGGACAACACTTTTAATGATTTTATGTCAATAGGTTTTTACTCCTAAAACAAGATTTCTAAATGTTGTCTAAATACTTCCGATTGGTTTAAAATGTTTTTACTAAATTTTCTGAGTATTTCTTGAGTTTTATTTTTCGACAAAAATTGGATAACATTTAAATCTCTTGGTCGACCGGTCGCCTATAGGGCAACCCGTGACAAGAAAATGAGACAGATGTAATATTGGTCAGGTCGGCCACGGTCGCCCCCGGGGGGTCGACCGGTGGCGTCGCCGACCGCCGCCCCGGCCGACCGTGCACTGGAGTTCATTTTTGTTCTGAGAACTTCCGTCTTGTTTTTTGCTTGAGGGGGACCGGTTGAAACAGTCGGTCGACCGGTCGAAGCCTATGTCGGCCCGGTCGCCTGTTGAAAATTTTAAAGTGTTCTTAATTCTCTTATTTAAATGCGTGCCCGGTCGCCCAGTATTGACAACAAAAATATGACCGTTTGACAAAAGAGACACATTTTCTTAAATTATGGGATTGATTTCTAACAGACTATATTCTTGATTTTAATTGTATTTTTCTCAGAGATTTTCAATCCCCAAGAGGAGCTTATGCTTGATCAATCATCTCCTATAAATAGATGAAGTTTTGGAGCAACCAATACAACAATTGATATACAACACAACAAGATACACTTCAAGCAAATACTTGGTCTTTCATTGTTATTATTCTTGTTGTAAATTTGCCTAGCTTATCACTTTCACATCCTTGAGGTCTAGGTTATTCTTGATTACACTTTGCACTCAAATTGTAATATTCATTATTGAGTTGTAATCTTGATTTTTGGTTATCATTCAAACACAAGATATCCTTGTGAGTGTTCTTGTGGTAAGAACACACTTGGATGATCTAGGTGATAGGTGCAAGAAGATTGTGGTGATCTTCTTATTGAGGTGTTGAAGAATTTGGTATTCTTCAAGGTTGAAGATTGTGGTAATCTTCACAAGGTGCCGTTGGAGATTGTGGTAATCTTCAAGAAGAGATTGTGGTAATCTCAAAGGTGGTGTTGAAGAAGAGTGTGGTGCTCTTCAAGGTGTTGTAAGTTGAATTTGTATTAATTTTGGTAATTAATAAAATTCTTTTTCTTTCTCGAAATCCATCCCTGATATCTTTGGGTGGTAGAGGATTAGGCCCTAGGTGGGTTGAACCTCTTTAAATCGACGTGTGTTGTTTACATTCCGCACCTTTATTATTGTGTTTGAGCATTCGGTTATAAAAAGAGGGCGAAATCGAAAAGATTGAGATAATCTATTCACCCCCCTCTAGATTATCGTAGCCGCTTGGACTTACAGGTAATAGTCATTTAGTCCTCTATATTTCTGCTTAAACCCCTTCAAATCGCGGGTATATAATGGTGTATATAAGTTAATAGAGCATATGGGAAAATGGACAATGTAATGAGAACTCTTTTCCACGATATTTGGTGTTTAATTAGAAGTATGATAAGAAATAAAATTACAATATCCCTGCAAATATTAATACACTAAGATTGCAATTTCAGGCCTTAAGACTTAACATATCATTTCATTCCATCCAAATAAAATCTACAGGAAAACGAATTATACCATTACTTTTAATTAAATTTAGGAATATTTTCATTCTTTTACTATGTTAAAAAAAAAGAGTAAAGGCCTCATTATTATTTCTGAAATGTGTCATGCATCAAAAAAATTCCTTTCTCGTTACTGTGCTGTCTTCAATCGTTATATTAACTTAATGTATTAGTAGATAAATGTATTTTAAATCACGATTCACGGTGGAACTTAGGGATGGTAATGAGGCGGATCAGCCAGGACCCAGACCCACCTCGTACCTAGAACGTAGAGGGGCGAGTCGACATATTCTACCCCGTTTTACATTAAATAAAATAATTTTTTTTAAACATATATATATATTTATAAAATATTATTTTCAAAATTTATTATATCAATTTATAAATATTAGATATAATAAAAGAATACATAAAAATTATGTTCTAATATATATAATATATGCAATATTTATATAAAATATATTTTAAAAATAAAAATTTTAGGCGGGGCGGGTATCCGCAGGGCGAAAGTAATCCCCAAACCCACTCGACCCACCGCGGGTTACGGGCCGGGTACGCGCGGGCTGGATCAAAATTGTCATCCCTAGTGGAACCAAACCAAATGTAATTTGTATAGATTATTTTTTGAAAGCCTTCGTGCATTATATGATGTAAAATCTAATGAATACCTTAATTATCTAAGACTTAAGAGTGCATTTGGATGGGGGATTTGAGAGGGGATTTGTGATGAGAGATTTGAAATTCTTAGCTAAAATTCACACTCATGTTTGGCATATAAATCCAAATCAATGGATTTCAAATAAATCTTTAAGTTTTAGTTCATTTTCAAAGAATTTTAAATCTCTCACAAAACCTTGTCATTTAAAATCCATTTTTTTTTCTTTAGGCACACTCACATATTTTCACACACTTACACACACTTACACCCACAACATACACTTTACACATTTACACACACACACACACACTAAACACACATTTACACACGCTGCACACACTTACACACACGTTACACATACTGCACGCATTTACACACACTGAACACATTTATTAAATGTCAATTAAGAAATTAAATAAATAGAACTTTTAAATTTTTTTATCAAAATTTTATTGATGGATTTGAAATTTCTACATAAATCCACATTATCAAAATAAGAGACGGATTTCAAATTCGAGGTATCTGAAATACATTAGATTTGAAATTTCGCCATCCAAATGGACCCTAAAGAAAATAACCTGAAAGGGGGGCGAGGGAGAAAAATATTAATGCATCTCCCCAAAGGTCAAGGCTAGCTGCCAGATACGAGGAAACCAGGTGCTACAATATAATACTTATTTTTGCAAGATAAAAACTTTTCAAGTTCTTTTTCCACAACCCAGCGAAAAACTACACATTGATTCTTCAACGTTGGTTCCATGAATTGACTGAACCTTTGATTTTTCTTTGGTACTATTAATAAAGTAAATATAGTCATTATTGCAGTTATTTACTTTAATTTCACTTATTTTCTCGTGTAAACATAAATATAATAAGTCGAATTATGCCACAAGTTGTATGCATCATTTTTCAACATTGAAAGTCCTGTTCTATAGCAGACTTAATACGAAGATGTAACTTGTGTATCATTTTTTCTATATTGAATAAGAGTTATCATTTTTTTTATATTGAATAAGATTGTTGCATGTTGCAACATAAATAAATTCCATTTATTGTGTTATACTGATTTTGGCTACGACATCTCTTTAGTTAAATCTATATTTTTGGAATAATTAATAAAAATAGTAGAGGATGTAATATAATAAGGTCAGGATTTATTTTAGATGAGCCCTTTGACCCAAGCCAACATCTTTTTAGCCTGTTTTTCAAGCACGTCTATTTTTTATTTATTTTTTATTTCAATTATCCATTTTTCCCTTATTTTCATTTCTCGAGATCATTTAACGGGACCAAGAATCATTTCTCGATACTGAAAAATGCACCACATTGATTTTTTTTCGAAAAATGACCAAATAAATCACCACATACAAGGAGAGTATCACTGTCATCTTTTTTTTTTGGCAAAAATATCTAAAAAAGATGTGTTTTAAAAAACATGTCCAAAAAAGAGTTGACTTGAGTCAAATGAGCCTATTTGCACAATATTGCAATATACAATTCTATCCAAATTTCTAAATTAATTTGTATAAGGAAAGTTGATTAGACCACACCAAGAATACCATGGGAAAGAAAAAAAAAGTCCCTAAAGCAACACAACCCAATAGTTTAGAAAGTTAGAGCTAATTGATTATTCCACACACATGAAACCTTTTTCACTTTTGACACACAATAAAACTAGTTATTGGATAACCTTTTTATTGGCCCTACTACAAAAACAAAGGGCCACTTTAGAGTCCAAAGCTCTATCTAAAGTTCTAAAGACCAAAGTCTTCTGGCTTCCTAAACTCCCACAATTCATCACTGTTCCAAAATGTACTCCTTAAATCCTCTCCAAGCCAATCCATACCCTCCACGTGGCACTCTGACATGGAAATATCTTGGCCGTCCAATTCTTGCATGTCATAATAATTCTCATCGAGTGAGTTTTCAAATTGAATTAAACTTCCTCCTAAAATCTCAGACAGCTCTGAAACATTATCCCCAGTTTTGCTGTCTGATGAATTAATTATCCCCACGTTGTCGGGTTGTGGACAGGGAAAAGGGACCTGTTTGGAAACTGGTGAAGTGGTTGAATATTTTTGAGTTTCCATGGTTGAGATTGAGGAAGAAGGAGAGGAGGATATTGGTGGTGATGAATCTTGTTCCATTTTTTCCATTAATCTTGGCATCCAAACAGTGCGAATTGCTTCTAGAAACTTCTTGCTGTTGGAATCGATTTTGAGCTGTCGGGCTTGTTTTTGAACCCTTGTTCTCCAGTAATTCTTGATTTCATTGTCTGTCCTCCCTGGTAAATGTTGTGCAATTTTTGACCACCTGGAATTACAAAATTTTCATATATTAGGCTAAATTTCAATTTTTGTTTCCTGTAGCTACAGAGGCGGCGATAATGAGAATAAAATTGGGGTGCGTCGATACACGAAATTGGGGCTCGCCAGATAAAAAATTAGAAGAAAAACCATATAAAAATATTTTTTTTTAAAAAAATAACATAGAATTTTTTATTTTTTAAGAAAAAAGAGGGGGCCGAGGCTAGGTTGCCTCCCTAGCTACGCCAGTGGACATAATAGTTCTACAGAAATCATGATTTGCAATAACCCGTAATTTTCAAAAAAGTTTAATCATTTGATCATCGAGAACACATGAATTTGCATGTTGATTGGGACAAAATTGCAGGAAAGGAAAACTCTAGTGAAATATGTTTCCACATGGTTTCGCCGTTTCGCTGGAAATATGAACACGCGGATTTTTCTGGGTACCAAATGACCGAAATAGAGTAGATTTTTTCGGCAAATTTTTCAATTTTTCAACCTTTAAAACTCACCTGTTTCCCCATTTGGAGTGGAGTTCAAGAATCAAGAGTTGTTCGTGTGGGGTGAGATTTCCACGCTTAATGTCAGGCTTCAAATAATTCAACCACCTCAACCTGCAACTTTTCCCTGTTCTGTTTAGCCCTGCAGACAAGGGAGAAAAATATGTGTCAAAAAGGTTCAAAAAATACAACGGATAATTACAAAAAAAATTCCATAGATTTTTCAAGAATACGAAACACTTGAGGTTTGATTTTGTCTTAATTTTAAAAAAGGTGGCTGTAATATTTGTATACTCTTCCGCTTGATGTAAATTTTTTATGCAATAAATAGGTCGGGGATATGACCTTAATCCCTTAATCCCACATCCCACATCCCACATAGGATGTTTACGCCAAAAAAAAAAAAAGAAGGGGTGGCTGTAATACTTCTATAAAAAAGTAATGGAGATTTTTGAGATATTTTTTTATTTATGAATGAGAAAATGTAAGACAGGATCTGAATCAAACCTCAAGGGCTCTTTTGTAATTTTAAAGACTCTGGTTTTTTTTTTTGTAATTAGCCCAAACTTGAGCGGATTTTTTGTAATTATCCCGAAATACAATTTCTGAGATGCATCCAAACTTCAAAGTTCAAAGTATTCAATTGATCACACACACGAGCATGTGCAAGTGTAAATGTGTGAAAATTAAATTATATTACCTGCAAAATTGGCTAAGGAATTCCAGCATGTGCAAGTGTAAATGTGTGAAAATTAAATTATATTTCAAATATATTTTGTGGTACCTATTATTTTGTACGTAATACTATAATTTAAATCAATATTAATTTATTAGAATTTTTGTTAAGGATAAATACATTAGAAATACATTATAATCCATATGTTTATCAATCAATTGTACACGTTTGATGAAAATAATTAATATATCATTCAAGTAATCATATGAAGTGCACATTAAATTAGTAAGACAATTTAATGAGTCATACATTATCCCATCAAATGAAGTAAACGAGCCCTAATTGTATTAATTTATCCCATATATTCTTAAAAAGGTTCTAATTGTTTATAATTAACTCCAAGAGTCTTTGAAGTTTTCCTTTCAAACATTTTTTTCCAGCATAAATACAAAAGTAAACATATCTTTGAACTAGGAATACAAAAAAAAAATTATAAATAAAACCAAACATATCATTTTACATATATATATGCATGACATTTATATGATTGTTAAAAGAAGAACAAATGATTGATTTGATGTAAGTTGGATATGAGAGGCGAAGTATATATGCTTTCAAAAAGTTTTCATCATCACATGAAACCTTAGCCAGTTTGATCACATGTCCATAGGATAACAAGAATTTAAATGATTTGACCTCCCAAAAATAAAAGCTCAAATATCCCATCACAAACATCATCATCTTGTACTTGTAATGATTCTGAATTTGCTCATTAATTAACAAAAGGCCTTCTTGTAAACTTTTGTGGATTTTTTTCAATTTTCATGAGAATAATATTACCTAATACTTTTCCATTTTTAGTTAATTTTGCATTAATTAGTAGATTGCATTTTAAAGAAATGTCAAATGATGGAATAATTGATGCATCGAATAAGCCCATTTGAGCCACTAATTTACCTTATGTCATTTGGCATTTCTGAGTGGGAAAATTGTGACGAGGATAAAGAACTTGTACGCCTATGCTAGGACGAATTTAATTAAAAAGAGAGAATTGCAACACATCCATTTATTCTTTGTACTTTAATATTCTTTTATAGATTTGTAGCCTTTTTTTCACAGATTCACAGCTCTCTAAAATCAGCTCATAATGACTGATCATATTGTAACCGATATAGAATAGGATTGTTGTCAAGGTTCGTTGGATAAAGTTTTGATATGCCTGCGGCCGAAATTACACTTTTATCCTTAAAAAAAATATGGAAATAACTGATTTACACCTAGGATCCACGTGTTTTTATGTGGATCCCAACCCAACTGGGTTGACCTGACTCGACCCGATTCAAATGGACCGTTGATCAATACCAAGTTATCTCCTGACATTAGGGCACATGTGCCTACATGATCCGTACATATGACCAACATATTATAAATAGCAGATTCTAACACTGTCCACAGGTTCATTGCTCTCATCGTTACCTGATCTCTTACGATTTGAATTAACTTAAGCATCAGAGAGTTTTAGTTTGGGGCCACTTGATCAAGTCACACAATCATTGAAGGACCCCGAGTGACCCCTTCAAGGTACACTGATTTTGGGTTAAATCAAGTTTCTTGGTCAAAATTATATTTTTGGTCATTTAAGTTGATGGTAATAGTCATTTAGTCCTCTATATTTCTGCTTAAACCCCTTCAAATCGCGGGTATATAATGGTGTATATAAGTTAATAGAGCATATGGGAAAATGGACAATGTAATGAGAACTCTTTTCCACGATATTTGGTGTTTAATTAGAAGTATGATAAGAAATAAAATTACAATATCCCTGCAAATATTAATACACTAAGATTGCAATTTCAGGCCTTAAGACTTAACATATCATTTCATTCCATCCAAATAAAATCTACAGGAAAACGAATTATACCATTATTTTTAATTAAATTTAGGAATATTTTTATTCTTTTACTATGTTTAAAAAAAAAAAAGAAAGTAAAGGCCTCATTATTATTTCTGAAATGTGTCATGCATCAAAAAAATTCCTTTCTCGTTAATGTGATGTCTTCAATCGTTATATTAACTTAATGTATTAGTAGATAAATGTATTTTAAATCACGATTCACGGTGGAACTTAGGGATGGCAATGGGGCGGATCAGCCAGGACCCAGACCCACCTCGTACCTAGAACGTAGAGGGGCGAGTCGACATATTCTGCCCCGTTTTACACTAAATAAAATAATTTTTTTTAAACATATATATATTTATAAAATATTATTTTCAAAATTTATTATATCAATTTATAAATATTAGATATAATAAAAGAATACATAAAAATTATGTTCTAATATATATAATATATGCAATATTTATATAAAATATATTTTAAAAATAAAAATTCTAGGCGGGGCGGGTATCCGCAGGGCGAAAGTAATCCCCAAACCCACTCGACCCACTGCGGGTTACGGGCCGGGTACGCGCGGGCCGGATCGAAATTGTCATCCCTAGTGGAACCAAACCAAATGTAATTTGTATAGATTATTTTTTGAAAGCCTTCGTGCATTATATGATGTAAAATCTAATGAATACCTTAATTATCTAAGACTTAAGAGTGCATTTGGATGGGGGATTTGAGAGGGGATTTGTGATGAGAGATTTGAAATTCTTAGCTAAAATTTACACTTATGTTTGGCATATAAATCCAAATCAATGGATTTCAAATCAATCTTTAAGTTTTAGTTCATTTTCAAAGAATTTTAAATCTCTCACAAAACCTTGTCATTTAAAATCCATTTTTTTTCTTTAGGCACACTCGCATATTTTCACACACTTACACCCACAACATACACTTTACACATTTACACACACACACACACACATACACTAAACACACATTTACACACGCTGCACACACTTACACACACGTTACACATACTGCACGCATTTACACACACTCAACACATTTATTAAATGCCAATTAAGAAATTAAATAGGGTTATTGATTTTTTGCAACATGTACTATAGGGTTATTGCAGTTTTAGTCCTGTACTATTTTTTTTTGTGAAAATAGTACCTAAACTAAACGAATTTGTTGAAATGCAACCTAATACACACCGGCGATGGAATATTCCACCGGGATTCCATCACGTGACACGCACGCCCCTTTTTTTTGTGAAAATAGTACCTAAACTAAACGAATTTGTGGAAGTGCAACCTAATACACACCGGCGATGGAATATTCCACCGGGATTCTATCACGTGACACGCACGCCCCTTTTTTAAGGGTATTTTCGTCAGTTTAGGTTGTCATTATTTATAAATGGACAAATATACCCTGTCATACCAACTAGGATTTATGGTCAGGAAAAATAAAATTCTAGCACCAGAAATAAGCCAAAGAATCTACCACCGCTGCCAAATGACAACCGACAAATGAGAAAATTTTCCAAACTCAAGAAAGCAAAATTTTTTTGAACCAATTGCAGAGAAATAATAACTGAAAATTTACACACAATTTATTAGAATACAGTCCAATGGCTCCAATCAAGCAAATATTCAGGATTGTGGCAACTGAGACTATCTACTGAAAATTATTGTGACTACATTCAGAAAAATATAAAACTTTCCTCAGTAAACGACATCCCAACAGCACTCTCACCACCATTTTCGGAAGAAATCTCTCCCAATTCACAACAGACGAAGTATCCGCCGCCGCTACCTCCACCTCCGCCGCAGCTCCGCCGTCGGCTGAAATCTTTTGCTTCTTGCTCTGTTTTTCAGCTATCTCTGTTTCTGAAAATGGAGACCTCATTTCTGAAAATCTCTCCCAATTTCTGGTCCGTCTTTATATTGTGGAAGAGAATTTTGATTGCCATTTTTTAGTAACAGAATGGATTTCTGAATGAGAAGGGTAATTTGAGATATTCGAATTAGGGTTTATATTGTGGAAGAGAATTTTGATTGCAATTTTTTCACAGGTTAGAGATTTTTCGGAGGTTAATGATTTGTTTAGTTTAGGGTTCACAACTTGCAATTTGGGAACGCTAACCCCTATTTGGGTGGAAGATTAATGACAACCTAAACTGACGAAAATACCCTTTAAAAAAGGGGCGTGCGTGTCACGTGATGGAATCCCGGTGGAATATTCCATCGCCGGTGTGTATTAGGTTGCATTTCAACAAATTCGTTTAGTTTAGGTACTATTTTCACAAAAAAAAGGGGCGTGCGTGTCACGTGATGGAATCCCGGTGGAATATTCCATCGCCGGTGTGTATTAGGTTGCATTTCAACAAATTCGTTTAGTTTAGGTACTATTTTCACAAAAAAATAGTACAGGACTAAAACCGCAATAACCCTATAGTACAGGTTGCAAAAAATCAATAACCCAATTAAATAAATAGAGCTTTTAAATTTTTTTATCAAAATTTTATTGATGGATTTGAAATTTCTACACAAATCCACATTATCAAAATAAGAGACGGATTTCAAATTCGAGGTATCTGAAATACATTGGATTTGAAATTCCTCCATCCAAATAGGGATGGCAAAATCCCCGCGGGGAACCATCTCCGTTGGTACCCGAGCAATATGGGATGGGGAATCCCCGATTAATTCGGGGGTGGGACGGGGATGGTGATTCCCCGATTTTTTAGAACCGGGGATGGGACGGGGATGGTATTTATATCCCTCGTCTCATCCCCGTCCCCGTTTTGATAAAATGGGGATTCCCCGTCCCCATCCCCATTCCCCAATACATATATATTATATTTATTTATTATTATATTAATTCTAGTTATAATATTTATTTTATTAAATTTAAAGACTAAACTCTTAAGTATTTATAATTTTCATTGTTCTCATTAATTCTTTTATGTATTGTTTTATAATTTTTTTTATTTATTTTAATTATTTTAAGTAATTTATTTTATAATTTTTTAATTAAAAATTACAAATGGGGACCCCGATTCCCCGTGGGGACCCCGATCCCCGAATGGGGATTCCCCATCCCCGTCCCAAATGCACAAAATGGGGAATGATACGGGGATGGTATTTGGGATGAGATTCTGGGATGGGGATGGTATGTCCAATACCAGCCCCGTCCCCGCCCATTGCCATCCCTACATCCAAATAGGCCTTAAAGAAAATAACCTGGAAAGGGGGGGGGGGGGGAGAAAAATATTAATGCATCTCCCCAAAGGTCAAGGCTAGCTGCCAGATACGAGGAAACCAGGTGCTACAATATAATACTTATTTTTGCAAGATAAAAACTTTTCAAATTCTTTTTCCACAACCCAGCGAAAAACTACACATTGATTCTTCAACGTTGGTTCCATGAATTGACTGAACCTTTGATTTTTCTTTGGCACTATTAATAAAGTAAATATAGTCATTATTGCAGTTATTTACTTTAATTTCACTTATTTTCTCGTGTAAACATAAATATAATAAGTCGAATTATGCCACAAGTTGTATGCATCATTTTTCAACATTGAAAGTCCTGTTCTATAGCAGACTTTATACGAAGATGTAACTTGTGTATCATTTTTTCTATATTGAATAAGAGTTATCATTTTTTTTTATATTGAATAAGATCTGTTGCATGTTGCAACATTGATATATTTCATTTATTGTGATACTGATTTTGGCTACGATATCTCTTTAGTTAAATCTATATTTTTTAGAATAATTAATAAAAATAGTAGAGGATGTAGTATAAGCCATGTTTTTTAAACACGTTTTTTTTTTCATCTGTATTTTATTTTAATTGTTCATTTTGTACTTATTTTTATTTCTCGGGACCGAGAAATATTTCTCGAGCTCTAGAATCATTTTTTGGTTTGAGATTCATTTCTCGAGATTATTTATCGGGACCAAAAATTATTTATCGATACAGAAAAATGCACCACATTGATTTTTCAAAAAATAACCAAATAACTCACCAAAAATTATAAGGAGAGTATCACTCTTTTTTTTTGTTGTCAAAATAGCTAAAAATAATGCGTTTGGAAAAAAATGTCTAAAAAAGAGTTGACTTGAGTCAAATGGGCCTATTTGCACAATATTGCAATAATATAAAATTCTATCAAAACTATAAAATTAATTTGTATAAGGAAAGTTGATTAGACAACACCAAGAATAGCATGACAAAATATAAAATAAAAAATAAATAAGAAGCCCCTAAAGCATCAGAACCCAATAGTTTAGAAAGTTAGAGCTAATTGATTATTCCACACACATGAAACTTTTTCCACTTTTCACATACAATAAAACTAGTTATTAAATAACCTTTTTATTGGCCCTACTACAAAAACAAAGGGCCACTTTAGAGTCCAAAGCTCTATCTAAAGTTCCATAAATCCTCTCCAAGCCAATCCATCCCCTCCACGTGGCACTCTGACATGGAAATATCTTGGCCCACCAATGCTTGCGTGTCATAATAATAATAATTCTCATCGAGTGAGTTTTCAAATTGAATTAAACTTCCTTCTAAATTCTCAGGCAGCTCAGAAATATTATTTGTTGAAAAATTGTTGTCAGAATTAATTCCCATGTTGTCCGGTTGTGGACAGGGAAAAGGGCCCTGTTTGGAAACTGGTGAAGTGGTTGAATATTTTTGAGTTTCCATGGTTGAGATTGAGGATATTGCTGGTGAATCTTGTTCCATTTTTTCCATTAATCTTGGCATCCAAACAGTGCGAATTGCTTCTAGAAACTTCTTGCTGTTGGAATCGATTTTGAGCTGTCGGGCTTGTTTTTGAACCCTTGTTCTCCAGTAATTCTTAATTTCATTGTCTGTCCTCCCTGGTAAATGTTGTGCAATTTTTGACCACCTGGAATTACAAAATTTTCATATATTAGGCTAAATTTCAATTTTTGTTTAATTTCCTGTAGCTACAGAGGCGGCGATAATCAATGACGTAGCCAAGAATAAAACTGGGGTGGACCGATACACGAAATTGGGGCTGACCAGATAAAAAATTGAAAAAAAACCATATAAAATTTAAATATTTTTTTAAAAAAAAATTACGTTCATTTTTTTAAAAAAAAAGATGGGACGGGGGCCAAGTTGCCTCCCTAGCTACGCCAATAGCGATAATAGTCCTAGAGAAATCATGATTTGCAGTAACCCGTTATTTTCAAAAAGTTTAATCATTTGATCATCGAAAATACATGGATTCGCATGTTGATTGGAACAAGATTTCAGGAACGGAAAACTCTAGTGAAATATGTTTCACATGGTTTCGCTAGAAATGTGAACACGTGGATTTTTCTGGCGACCAAATGACCGAAATGAAGTGGATTTTTCGACAAATTTTTCAACTTTAAACTCACCTGTTTCCCCATTTGGAGTGGAGTTCAAGAATCAAGAGTTGTTCTTGTGGGGTGAGATTTCCACGCTTAATGTCAGGCTTCAAATAATTCAACCACCTCAATCTGCAACTTTTCCCTGTTCTGTTTAGCCCTGCATACAAGAGAAAAATATGTGTCAAAAAGATTAAAAAAAATACAACGGATAATTACCAAAAAAAAAATTTCATAGATTTTTTAAGAATACGAAAATAATTGAGGTTTGATTTTGTCTTAATTTTAAAAGGGGTGGTTGTAATATTTTTTTTAATAAGTTGAGAGTACTGATTGGAGGGGAAGGGATAAATTTCAAAGAAACTAAAAGATACTCGGTTCGAACCCCGGTCAACACCCTTACAAAGGGTGAGCGATACCACTTGAGGTACAAGCTCGTGGTTGGGTGGCTATAATATTTGTATACTCTTCCTCTTGGTGTAAATTTTTCATGCAATAAATAGGTTGAAGATGTGACCTTAACCCCAATCCCACATTGGAATATTTAGGGGAAAATATGGGTTGCTATAATAGTTCTATAAAAAAGTCAGGGAAGTTTTTGAAATATTTTTTTGTTTATGAATGGGAAAATGCAAGACGTAATCTGAATCAAACCTCAAGGATTTTTTTTGTAATTTTAAAAATTCTCTGTTTTTTTTGTAACTAGCCCGAACTTCAGGGGATTTTTTGTAATCATCCCAAAATACAATTTCTGAGAGGCATTCAAACTTCAAAATATGTGAAAAAGTGAAGTTATATTACCTGCAAAATTGGCTAAGGAATTCCAACGGCCTTCACCATGGCAACTTATATACTGAATAAGAAGATTATCTTCTTCAAGTGTCCATGGCCCTCTTCTTAGCTCATCATTTCCAGATTCATACATATTGTTGCTTTTAGCTTTATTCATGATCATGAAATGGAAAAGGATAGGAAAAAGAAAGAATATTGGAGATAAAGTTTTGGTAATTGATTGTGAAACTGAAAGCCCACAAGAGATTTTATAGTAGTTGTCAACTAAAAATAATTTAGAAAGGAAAAAAAAATTATAGTGGACCCCAGTTGGAGAGTTTAATTAATTTCTTCACATGAAATGGCTTTTCAATTCTTTTTCTTAAAACTTATAATGATGAGCCACAGGCCCACATAGAATTTTCTTTAATTTGAGGGTATTGTCAGTCATCAGTGTGTGCAATGAACTAAGAGGAATAACTCTTTGAGTGAGCATCTAAGTCTGCGGAAACTCCACCCACTATTTCTGATGAAGTGGAATTATAAAATTATTCATTCATTTTATTTGGTTAGAGCTGCCAAAATTAACCCGGCCCGGTGACCCGGCCTGACCGACCAAGCCAGACACTACTAGGTTGGGCTATGATACTGTAAGCCCAAAAAGAGTAAGACCTATTTGGGTTGCCGCCCATTAGACCCAAAATCTTCGACCGACTCGACTTTTCATTTGTATTTTCATGAATTACTTAGGCCTCCAAAATGACAGCCTAGTAGAAATTCAGTTCGGCTCGGTCTGACCTATTTGACTGCTCTATTGACATAGAGTATAAAATAAAATTTAAGAAGGTAACTGTAATATTTTATAATATCGGGGAGTTTTTTAAATGTGTTTTGCTTATGAACAAGAAAATTTAAGATGAAATCAAACTTCAAGGGATTTTTTAAAATCTTCAAAAACATCTAGAGTTTTTTGTTATTAGCCCAAACGCTAGGGGAGCTTTTGTAATTATCCCTAATTATAACCACAAAGATGGGAAGAAGGAAGTAACAAGGAAATGTCTGGAGAAAAGAAAGTAATGTTAAAACAATGAACTTATAATGTCTTTTTCATGGGAAAGCGACTTCTTTTTTTTTTTGAGGGAAAGAAAGCGACTTCTTTGTTTCTTCGTCTTCATGGAATTTTTATGCAAAGAAACGTGCTTGACTAGTAGTATGATTTAGTCAGTAATCCAATAAAAACGTGTGACTATTTAGTTTGATAAGTAGGGTTGCATATGTGCGATTGCTTCTAACCACATTAAACCCAAAAAATTTAAGCCATAATTAGGAAATCATGGCATTATCTACATATGCCAACAAACTAGCTTAAACATAAATGTCAAAGCAGTTGGGTTTATAATTATGAATTGGAATTACTAAATATAACAAACGTATCGTGATAATATATATTGATATATTAACCCACGAGCGATTTTTTATATTACTTAGCAGATATATTAGAGGGCGAATTTTTATATTACTAAATATTTTATCAGTGTACATAAATTTCAAAAAACTTACTACTAATTACAACTTCGAGTTAAAAATAATTGCAAGCTTTATAAGATCATAAACATATACAAATCTAAAATAAAAAATTTAAACCCTAAACAAATTTAACTGATCCAGACGACTAGAACATTGGAACCAAAGAGTTGAACAAAACACGTACCAAAAAAGTTGATATCACTTCTGTCACGTATCATCGGGTAATGCCTTATATATCTGAATCTTCTAAACAAAATATTACATATGTGACAAACTAATTATTTTTAATGAAAAAAATCACATGTTGGGAACAAATAAAAACCACATTGATGAGTAATGTAAAAGGACTATATAACCCCCAAAGGATGGTCTAAGTCCCAGTACACCATAAGGCTCGATAGAGTCCAAATTGGACCTCGAGGAGCGATCCGAGGGGACGAGCACGTACACCAAGAGGGTTGCTAGGAATTAGTGTGACAACTGATTTTATGAGGCTCGTGACCCAAAGCGAGGTGGGTCCAAGCCAAACCCAGCTAGGCCATGGCATCATTCAGAGGAGACACGCCACCTTAGGCGAGGTGCCATCGGGTCGGATCCTATTTACATGAAGGATCCGTATCCTATGAAGGATCCAAACCTGACCCAAAGTGATGATCCGGGTCGACCCGTGATCGTGACCGTATATCCCTTGATGGTGACGTCTAGGCCTAGGAGATCAAGACACGTGGAGCTGCACATGCGGCTGTGCCAAACCAAAACTATAAATACTACAGATTGCAACCATTTTCGTGTATTCACTATTTTACTATTCACCTCGCTCCTCAGTTCACTTTGACCTTAAGATCTGTACTGACTTAAGCATCGGAGGGTCTTAGCTGGGAACCCTCCCGGCTAGCCTAACATGTGTTCTATTACAGGTCATCCGAGGAAGTACCAAGGCTCGATTCTAGGGACACGACCCGAAGTACATCTGGCTTATTTACACCTAAATCAGTTGGCGCTGTCTGTGGAAAACTAGGTCGAACTGAGAATGGACGAGACTCCAGAGAAAGTGAAGGGTGTTCAGCCTCGTGGGCTAAACATGGAAGAGACACCCATGAGGGAGAAAGAGATCCCACCTCGGGAAACCTCCCCGTCATCGCAAATCCAGGGGCAGGGCCAGAAGGAAGCGGAGGACTCGATGATCAATATGCGATCAAGCGACTTAGAAAAGTTGATAGAACAAAGGATGTAAGAAAAGACAAGGAAGGGAAAAGCACCTATGGACTCCCCTCCAAAGGAGTTACCTAGGGTACACGAGTTCGGTGATGAAGGCAGGGGATTAGAGGATGCTGAAGAGGTGGCCAGTCGATCGGCACCACGAGCGAAACAACCGATAGTGGACTTGGGGGAGCCACCTAAAGTGATAGATATTAATGAGCTTAGCGAGCAGATTGAGCACGCTACTCGAAAGCTGGATAATTTGAAGCGGAGGGGGGCAGTCACATCCGTTCTGCAAAAGAGAGGATCCCATTTCTCTCCGGATATCCTTGCGGAGGTAGTCACCACGCAATTCAAGTTGCCCGATCTCCCTAAGTAGATGGAAATGCGGATCCCCAAGAGCACCTTACCGCGTTCGATCATGTGATGCAACTCTACGGACAGTCAGATGCCATGAACGCTAGGATTTTCATCACCACACTCAAAGAAAAAGCTCAGGAATGGTTCACTAGCTCCCTAGGTGAACCGTCGTGTCTTATAAACAGTTGGCAAGAAAATGCCTCTATCAGTTCGCAAGTCAGAAGCGAGCTCAGAGGTCAACGACCCATCTTTTTACCATAAGACAGGCGGAGGGCGAGCCGCTCCGAGACTTCACCAACAGGTTTAATGACGAAGCTCTCGAGGTGCAAGATATGAGGATCAACATGATGACTAATATACTAGTCCATGGACTGAAGAAGGGGGCACTAGCTTCGGCTTTAGCACGGGACCCCCCGACAGATAAAGAAGAATTGATGGGCATGACCCAACGATATATCCAGGAAGAGAAGATGAACGAGCTGAAAGATCATGAATGGTCTATGGCAAACCCGGAGATTCGAGCCAGAAAAGATCCTAGAGAGGGACCTCGCTTCAGGTCTGAGAAAGACCAAGAGCGAGGTCGATATCAGGATCGCCAACAAGCAGCACGGTTCAGTAGGTATACCCCAATGAATGTCCCCCGAGTACATGCATTAATGTCAATAGAAAGAAAAAACATGTTGAAATGGCCAAGAAAGATGAGAGCGACGCCAGGGAGAAGAGACAATGGGAAGTATTGTCATTTTCACAAAGATCATGGCCATGACACGGAGGAGTGTTTTTAGCTAAAAGATGAAATAGAAAGGCTCATCCAACAAGGATACTTGAAAAATTTCGTGAGAATAAAAGAAAATGAGATGGACGATAGGAGGCATGAAAAAGAGGCGAGGCCCAAGACATAAATCACGCGGGAGGTCTGAAGCCCGTCTCCCGACAGGGAAAGGCTAGATCGGCCACGTGAGCGATCCATGGCAAGGCGAGATAAGCAAGATGAGAATTTACCGCGCAGGGGGGGTGATACATATGATCGCGGGAGGCCAAAGTGGAGGCGATTCGTAGAGTGCTAGAAGAAAAAATATGCGAACTCTAGCTCACGCTCCCAAACGACCTTTGAGTATCCTGAACATACAAGAGGTGACTCCTATCACTTTTGACAATCGCGACTTAGTTGGGATTGAAGCGAACCAAGACGATCCCACGGTGATCACATTGGATATTGCAAATTTTGCGGTGCAAAAAACCGTGATAGATAATGGTAGCTTAGCGAATGTGATTTTCCTACATGTTCTTAGAAAAATGGAATTGGAGGTGGCAACGTTGCAGCCTGTTGACACGCCTCTAACTGGATTTGGAGGAAGCGAGGTGATCCCTTTGGGAACCATCGATCTTCCAACCTCGCTCGGGACCTTGCCATGCCAAAAGACGGTGATGATTAATTATTTGGTGGTCGATGCTCCATTTGCTTACAATGTCATCTTAGGGAGGCCTAGCCTAAATCATTTCCAAGCATATGTATCTACGTACCATTTGAAGCTAAAATTCCCACCCTCTGGTGGAATTGGCGAGGTGCGGGGAGAACAGAAGAGTGCGCGAGAATGCTATAATTTATCACTAAAGAAGAAGAAAACAGTGCGAGAGGTTCGAACCATCAAATAGATCACCCGAGAAGAGGAAGCGCGGATGAGTAAGAAAGAGAAAGAGTTGTACAAAAAGGCACGGACTATGGAATATAGAATTGAGCCAACATAGCAGTATAAAAGGGTGGAGCTAGATTCAGCCGATCCCGAGAAGTTCACGCGCATAGGGTCGCAAATGGATCCGAGCTTGGAGCTTTTGACTATCCAATTCCTGAAAGAGAACGCAGACATATTTGCATGGAAGCCATCCAAATTTCAAGGTATTAGCCCAGAGGTAGTCGTACAACGCTTGAATGTCAACCCAGAAGCAAAACCTATTAAGCAGAAAAAGTGGAGCTTTGGAGGTGAGAGGAACCACATTATAGAAAGCAAGGTAAATAAACTCCTCGAGGCCGGGCATGTTGTTGAAATTCAGTTTACGGAGTGGCTTTCGAATGTTGTGATTGTTCCAAAAACAACGGATAAATGGAGGATGTGCACGGACTTCACCGACCTAAATAAAGCATGTCCAAAATATCCCTATCTGTTACCTCGGATCGACCTCTTGGTAGACTCAACAGCTGGATGTGCTTTGTTGAGCATGATGGATGCATACCAAGGCTATCACCAAGTCTTCATGGCCGAGGAGGATCGGGATAAAACCTCATTTATTACCGACAAAGGGGTGTATTGTCATATGGTGATGCCATTTGGGTTGAAAAATGCTGGAGCGACGTACCAACGATTAGTCAACCTCATGTTCAAAATGGAGATTGGGAAGACGATGGAGGTGTATGTGGATGATATGCTAGTGAAAAGTGAAAGGCAAGAGGATCACCTATTACACCTAAAGCGATCCTTCAGTATCATGCGAACTTATGGGATGAAATTAAATCCGATGAAGTGCACCTTTGGAGTGCGAGGTGGGAAATTTCTCGGATTCATGGTTAATGAAAGGGGCATTGAGGCGAACCCAGAAAAAATAAAAGCAATCTTGGAGATGACTTCGCCAAGAACAGTTAATGAGGTCCAGCAGCTGACAGGGAAGCTAGTCTCGCTTAACAGGTTCATTTCGAGGTACATCTGGTTTATTTACACATAAATCACACATATTTGGGACAAATTTATTGAGACAAAGACATTAAAAATTAGTACTGTCCTCCATAGGAGGCTAAGGGAAAAGAAAAAAAAAAGAAGAAGATGATGGAGGAGCAAAACGATTAGGTACGTTTGAGAAACCAACTGTTTTTTTCCTTTATCAGCATACTTAATTATTTATGGTTTTGATATTGTTACTTAATATTTTATCCTTTTTTGGGTATTTTTTTTCTTCTTACTTGTGGTAGTACGCCTCAGTTAATTCTGTATTTCTCACTTGCAAATTGCAAAGCCTTCCCAAATATACGAATAAATAAGGTATTTTATTGACATTGATCACTCGAAGCATCAAATTAGGGCCTTTGTTTTTCAACTGGGAATTACCATCCTTAATTGGCTTGGTTGAGGACCAAGTTCAGTATGTTTCATCCTCAAATGTCTTAATCATGATATTGTGCAGTTATTTTGGACTAAATTTAAGGTAACTGAAGATGAAGAATGAGGAACCTTCATTTTCTGTTAAGTCTCCTCTTGTTGGAGTGGTAATTTTCTCTCTCTAGAGGGAACCCTAAGTTTTGTTCCTTTTGTTCTTTTGTTGCCTTCTACCACCTCTTGCGCCGCCCAAGCATTGCCTTCCTTATCACATGGATCAATTAGGAGCTCTCAGGATACAAGAGAATAAGCTGTGACATGTGCTATTTTGTTGGAAAGTATTACATATTAAATGCAATTTTATCTTAAATGCTCATGAATGTTGTCTACTTTCTATTTATTTAAACCAGTTTTTTTCTTCTACTATTTGATTCTTCCCAACCACCCCCTTGTCCCCAACTAACTGTTGTTTTGTTCTTCTTTAATTCCACTTTTGGTCCCTACCACTTCTCCATTTGTTTCTTGTCCCCTTTTCCTTTTGCATTTCCTCTTGGTGGCTTAGATCTGGTCATTGTGGGCACTTGGACGGTGTGGATAATATATGTGGTTAGAAAGTTTATTTAAAAAAAAATCAGGAATTGTCTTGTTGGGGAGCTGATTCTCTTGGATCTTAGTGGTACGTGTATCCGTTAGGTGGCTTGATGGAAAAAGATTTAACAGAAAGGTTGAGGACATTCTCTTTATCCAAAGAGGAAAATACAGATGTTTCTTTGAACTCAGATGATGTGAAGAAGAGCAGATCTGAGTGTGAAAAAAGCTTGATTGGAAAAATATTTGGGACCAAAAAGGTTAGCTTTCTTGGATTCAAAAGCACCATGCTAAATATATGGCAAACGAAGGAATCCTTTGTCATCCGTGAGATTGGTAACAACATGTTTCAGTTCGTTTTTGTCTCTCAAGAGGATAAGGTCAAGGTTCTCAATGGAAAAAACTGGAGTTTTGACAATCAATATCTCATCTTGCATGAATGGTCCGAATCTATTCTGAAAAACTCCGAAATCTTTAATGTCGTGGAATTATGGATACAACTCTGGAACATTCCCCACCATTGGCTCAGTGTGGAAACAGGGAGAAAAATTGGAGCCAAATTCAATAAACTGACCGATATTGTTATTCCGGAGTCTGGAAGTTGCAAAGGCAGGCACATAAAAATTATGGTCCAGATTGATATGGAGAAACCTCTCATACGAGGAACCAACATTAAACTGGAAGATGAGGTGTGTTGGATTGACTTTCGCTACGAAAATCTATTAAACTTCTGTTTTTATTGCGGACGGATTGGACATTCCGAAAGGGGGTGCAACTTCAGAAAAGTTGACCTCGCGTTGAATTGTCTAAATGAAGATCAATTCGGGGAATGGTTGAGAACAAGATACTTGGGACTTAACAAATCAGGGGGGAAGCATACACACAAATCTGGGAGTGTTGAACACGTACAACAGTGCGGTGCTACTAAGAGCACTGAGAGCAGAAGTAATCCTGAGGAAAAAAAGGATCCGGAATCTAATGTACCTATCAAGTTATCTGATAAAGCCAGAGTTAGTCCTCTTAAAGGAACCATCAGTGTGAGAGCTGACCTGAGCAGAGATGATTATGAGCTGAATGAGAAGAGGCATAACAATAATGTGAAAAAGGACCAGGTTGATTGTGACAAAGAGAATGAAATGCTGATTGATCATGGAATGGCCAACAATAAGGAAGATTTTCAAAAAACATGAGAATTCCCCTTTCTGAGATTTCCAATAAGCATAATTTGGGTCATGAGGATAAAATGTTGAACAACAGACAAGGAAGGAGGAAACTGAATTTGCTTAATATGAATGAAAATGGGCCCAAGCCCATGGGAATTCTATTAACAAGTTAGAATGTTGTGATGGGAAAAAAAAGGAACTTTAAACTTATTGATGAGGAAGATACAGAAAAAGCAGAGAAGCATAAAAAAGCTAAAGGTCTTGTTGAGAGTGAAGGGACCAGTGTCGACAAAAAAAAGGTGGAGGTGGCCAGCCTTAATTGGGCCCAAAGCCATCAATGAAGGTTTGTGTGTGGAATTGTAGAGGATTGGGAGGACCCTCTACAGTTTCCCAAATCAAGGAGTCCATTCGGACCCATCTCCCAGATTTGGTTTTCTTGTGTGAAACAAAGAAGAAAGATGCGTTTGTGAAGACGGTGTGTAATAGATTGAGTGTCGAGGGATAGATGGTGCATTGTTGACCTCATTTTGCAGATTCCTATTAATCCAAATGGCACCAAAGATCGCATTTTCTGGCACTGGGATAAGCTTGGTAACTATACTGTAAAATCAGCATTTTGGCAACTTATTCTTCAGAAACAGAGGTTGAGGGATACACCTGAGTGCAGCAGAGGGGTTGAACTGACCGAGATCTCTTGGAACAAATGTTGGAAACTAAGTGTGAAAAATAAGTTGAAACATTTTTTGTGGAAATCTTTAATCAGTGCCTACCTTCAACAATCTTGCTGTCAAAAAGAGGCATGGTTGTGGATACAATTTGCAAAGTTTGTGGTGATGATTTTGAAACTTTTGAGCATCTTTTTTTTCAATGCACACGAGCACAGTTGGTTTGGAAAAGTGCCCCAGTCCAGTGGTCCAACACCTCACATAATTTCTTCAATTTGGCGACCTGGTGGCATCGAGTGTGTGAGATTAAAGATGGAACTGTTACACAAGACCGCATGCAGCTGATTGTCTACCTCCTTTGGTGGCTATGGAAAACATGCAATGTGTGGATTTTTCAAAATATTTGGTAGAAGGAAGCTGACATTGTTGCAGGTGCGATGAAGGAGTGGTTTGAGTTCTCCTCCATTGTTGTGGCTGGTTCTAAAGGCAGCATTGCTCAGAAAAACACTCAGGACATTGGAAACTCTGTGTGCTCTTCTTCAGCTATAGTAGAATCTTACTTTGTTAAGATTAGTGTTGTACTTGATGAGGGCTCGAAGTCTGGTATTGGGGGCTGCATGCTTGATGATAAGGGATGTTTGATCCGTTCTTGGACTACTTCTAGGGATAATATTCGTCATCCAGTGGAAGCAATCTTGCTTGGTATTCGACAGGCTCTTTGTTGGGTTCCAAAAATTAAAAGCTCAAACAGTTACTATACATATTGATGACAAAGATGTCGTTTGCAACCTCAACAACAAACTTGCATTTAATAATGTTGGTGCAAAGATAGCTGAAGACATCTACTTGTTACGTTTTTTGTTTGATCTTGTTGTTTTTACAATTCAAGACCATTCTAGCTTAGCTTCTTGAAATAGACTAGCTCTTATGGCCTTAAATTGTGATGTTGATTCGAATTGGGTTGACCAATTCCCCAGTTGGCTAAGATTTAGCCAATTTGGTCATTAGCCAGTTGGCTACGTTGTATTTCCGTGTTTGATTGAGTTGCAATAAAATTTCTATCGTTCGAAAAAAAAAAGATGAAGAATGAGGTAATATTACATAATCTTACTTTATTAATTGTCCCAAAAGAAATTATGTGCCCAGAAAATGAGAATCCTAGCTCCATTACGCATACATGCATGTCAATTAGGCTAAAACCTTTTCTTTTTTAGTACAATTAATTAGGCTAAAACTTCAACTAAAGAAATTTCAAGTTAAATTGATCAATTACATGAACCTAAATATTTTGATAGGTGATATAGATCCATGTTAATCAATTTGGATATTGTCTTTACTATATGGGATGGTTACAGGAAAGACCCTTAAGGTTTGGGATAATTACAAAAAAAAAAAAAAAAAATCAGAGTGAGTTTCAAGATTACAGAAACCCCATTGAGGTTTGATTTCCTTTTATATTTTTAACCCAATCGTTAGTTGAACTGACGAAATTTGATGACATCACTAAATATTTGACAATTACACCCCTTAATTTTTCTATATATTACAAATAGCTAGAAGGAATATTTGAGGGGTGTAATTATAACATATTTGAAGAGTCGGCGAATATCATTTGGTCAATTAATTATTGAGGAAAAATGTAAGACAAAATCAAACTTTAAGAGCGGTTATGTAATTTTGAAGCTTTTCTAGATTTTTGGCAATTACCCAAATTCTCAGAGTTTTTTTATTAAATATTTTCTAAACATACATTTGAAATGAACTATATACACATATATTATTTAAATATATGATATTATATAAAAGTTAGGGTAAATCTCATTTTGCCCCCCTATACTCTTCTTGAGTATCACTTTACCCCCTTGTATACTCAATTGTATTACTTTACCCGCTTATACTCTTAATTTGTATCACTTTACCCCATTATGCTTTTAGAATATTATTTTATATTCATATACTCAAAACAATGACCATTTTATCCGTACCTATTAGTTTTAATAAAATAACAGAATTGTTTTAAAAGTATTTAATATTAATAAACTTGTACTTATTTTCTAAATTAAGTCTCACAACCTAATTAATTAACGTTTAATATTAAATTTATTATGTTTTACATTTAGTTTCTAATTATTAAACTTAAATATAGTCCATATTAAATTAATATAGAATAAGATATTTCTATTAGCTAATACATTTATACTTTTAATTTGTTATTCATCACAAACTTAAATTAATATAATATAAACAATGCAATTTATTAAAGATGGAAATATTATTATTAATTTTACACTTATTCATTGAATAATCATAATTTAATAAAATTGACGTTAAATAGAAAAAATAGTCATTTTAGTGGTTATGTTTTTAATATAAAATATTAGTTACAATATAATACATAAGTTCAAATTTATTACGAAAAAAATGTATGAATATATTAGTTTACAGAAAAAACCACAATATAGTTATTTAATAGGAACTATTTTAATTTTAATAAATAGCAAATAAGTTTTTCAAAAAAAAAAAATTATATGTATTTAATGTCATAATTGTTAAATTAAAATAAATAGTATGGACAATTAGGTAATTTAATAAAGGAATAGGAGGATTAAATGATATTTTAATTGTATAAGGGGGTAAAGTGATACAAATTAATAGTACAAGGGGGTAGAGTGATACAATTGAAAGTACAAGGGGGTAAAGTGATATTCACTAAGAGTATATGGGGGTAAAGTGTATATGGGGGTAATGTGATATTTATCCTAAAAATTAAATGAAATGAACGATTTAAAGTGACTACACCTCCATCTCCCGTTGTTTTGGAGTATATATAGCTCTGAATTTTCACCATATTTCTTTTCTTTTAATTAATTAATTAGAGACGATGATAAATTAAAATGGTAATATTAGTGACGTACATATACTATTAATTTTGAATTAAATGCCATGACAAAGTCGTCAAATCAAGTACCTATCCACATTTGTAATTAGTAGAAAGTGTACTACAAAGTGACCACAAAATGAGGTAAATTAGATATAACTAACGCTAAAAGATAGGATGAGAATAAATTATTGAAGTGGGGGAATTGAGTTGTTACTATAGGAAAAGGAGATAGTTGATTTGACAAACAAAAAAGATAATGTTTCTAAATTTAGTTGTAAATGTACCCATAAAGATTGATGCTTTTGTCCTTTATCCAATTTTTTTTTATTTGGGTACAAGAAAAGTTGATACTTCTCATGTGGCCTTAGAAGTGTAATTCTTGTTCATATTCTTGCAATAATTTGATTCAATATAATGTGTGTTATGTGGACTCAAAGAGGAATTGAAAATTGAAAGTTTACTATTTTGATCAGGTGAAATGAACAAGTACAACATTTAGCTGTCAATGATAATGAAGAAATAAATGTACGCGTGATAATATATGTCGTAATTTCATAAGAATCATGTTGAATACTTATTATCAATTTATAACGTAATTGATATTACTACTTTATAATTTGACTTTCAACTAAATCGTTTTCATATCAAATTTCATAAGTCTTTCTTGTTATTTATTTGAATTGTTAACTCTTCTCAACTGTGTTTGAAATTACTAAAAACATCCTAAGGCTTCATACCATTGCTATAAAAACACATTGTTCCTCACATTGATTATGTACACACTACAACATAAATGATATTAGATAACACCAGGCCCGTGCCTATGTAGAGAGAATTGAGTCAATTGACTCAGGCCCAAAAAAATAATAAAATTTTAGGGGCCCAATTTTTTTTTGATATTTTATATATACATATATAATAAATAAGAAATTAAAAAATAAGCTTCCAAATGTTAAAAATCCAAATATTAAATTATTTTATGGGCCCAAAATTGTTATTATGTTTTTACTAATTTAAATGACAATTTTCGTGAAAAGTATTTCGTAATGTTGATTGATATTGAATGAGAATTTGAATCTCTAACCCATTGCATATTTTGATATTCATCTATCCATGTCTTTACTTTATACTTTTTTTTCTTATTGGTAGATGATATATGAATTGTTGGTTAGTTCTTTTAATTTCTATTTTTTTTAGCATCATCATGCATCCCAAACATCTACGTACACACACTAAAAGTGAAAAAATAAAGTAAGGACAGAAAAATTAACCCAAAGTCAAGCAGGTGATATCAATAAATATTTTACTTCTAAAAAAAAGAGCACCCGTAGATAGTTTAAATACAAATAAAAATTTGATGGATAGAGAACATGACAATAATTGCCATATTTTTCATACTAATTTTGTACATTATAAAAAGTTCATTTTTAAGTTTTATATTGTTTTTGAACTCGTAGACAAGAGCCCATTTTAAAGTTTGACTCAGGCCAAAAAATTGATAGGCACGGCCCTGGGTAACACTCAAAAAATGCTACTCAATGGCTATAAATTGTTACTATAGACAATAGGTAGCATTTTTATGGTGCTGCACTTGCTCGTGCTACCTATAGTCTAAGGTATCAATTTTATTAGCTCACTTTTTCTAAGTGTTACATTAAGTTTTCTATTGGTAACACTTTGAAGCAATATATCTAAAGTGTTACATATGAATCTTATGTAACACTTTTTATATTTGTAACACTTTAAAAAAAATACTTCTACAGTGTTATATATGATTATTATGTATTTTTGTAGCACTTCATAGAAATGTTATTCTTTGCCACCAAGTAGATTCGAACCCACAACCTGTTATGTGTGGAAGTGACAGTTTGCCACTAAGCTAAGTTGATTGTTATTACAACTTTTGCTTTGTTTTATATATACACATTTATATATATATATATATATATATATTATATTAAATATAATATATTTTATATAATAAAGATTATATTATATAATATATGTATTAAATTATATTATACACTGTAGATATAAAATTTTATATTATATAGTTTATAGTTTGAAAATTATATTATGTAATATATTAAAGTACACAACAAAGTAAAAATGTCAAAAATATATAAAATAAATTTATCGACTGATAAATATTCAATCAGTAAAAATAAAAAACATATAAAAATATAAAATTAATTTACCGACAGATAAAAAGGTTATAACAGTAAAAATATTAAATAATAGAATAAATAATTAAAAAATAATTTACCGACGAAAAAAATTCATAAGTAATTACCGACAACATCAATTTTCATTGGTAATTCTTTTTAAAGTAAAAAAAAATAAAAAAAATTAACGATGAAATTAGTCTCCATTAGTAGAAATTAATAAATAAATAAATAAATAATAATAAAATATATACATGCGCATTTTTCATCGGTATTACGACGGAATTAATTACCTCCGTAAAAAATAAAATAATAAAAGCAAAACTAAAATAATTTATAAAAAGAAAATAAAAATTCAGTTAAAAAAACAGAGTACATGATGTCTACAATTTCTAGGTTTGGTGATTTTTTTTGTCTTCACCTATTTTGTGACATCAATTAATTAAATAAATCGTTGACATGATTTAATGATAGTTATATAATTTTGGGTTACTAAAATATAGCCTAAAAGTGTTACAATCAATAAAATATAGTGTTGACAAGAGTGCTTCTTAAATAAAGTGATACCTATTTGCGTTACAAAAGAAATAACAAAAAAAGTGATACTTAAAAAGTGTTACTTATATAAAAATGTTTCATATAAGCGTTACGTAATGATAAAAGTGTTACATGTTTGCGTTACCAAAGAAATAACAAAAAAAATGATACTTAAAAAGTGTTACTTGTATAAAAGTGTTACATATAAATGTTACATATTGATAAAGTGCTACAAAAGTGTTACATAAATATTGTAATGTTAGAAGTGTTACAAACATGTGTTACAAATGTACCTTATGTAAAAAGTGCTATCAAATTTGTGTTACCTAATGTCATTTATGTTTTAGTGACATTTAAGCTCAGCTTGGATGGGAGAATTTGAAACTTTGGATTTTAAATCCATAATAATAAATTAATTGAGGTTATTTGAATAAGTCATTTTATAATGAATTTTAAATACTTGTAAGCTATTTTTAGAGTTACTTTGGAGTATTTTAAAATTTTCTTAAATGGAGTCATTTGAAATTATTCACTCAAATCCCCTCCCAAAATACAAATTCTTCCATCTAAATGCAACGTTAGTTGTAAAGGATTTAATGCTTGTGCAAAAATTACTTACACATCCCATCTAGTTTTGAAATTATATTCAGATCCTTTAAAATTTGCCAAAATTACATACTCCTTTCCACCGTCTTATCAAATTGCAGCCCACTACAATTAAGTTCAAGCCGAGTTAAAATTATCCCCGGGAAGTCCCACCGATACGTAAATCGTACTAGGTTTCAGAATAAATCGATTGACTTAGGATAAGATTAAGATTGCGAATAAAGTGGTTATGATCATTTATACTTTGAGACTTGAGTCTAATGGGCCTTGAATATAATTTGGTCATTTTGGACTATTTTGCATGACTGGACTAATGGTAGGGTATTGGTCCACTAGTATCTCTCGTGTTATCACGACTAGAGGTGTTAAACGGGCCAGATCAGGATGGCCCGATGTTGGCCTGCCGGGCCAAAGCAAAAAATCAGGTCGGGCCAGACCAAACAGTAACCGGACCGCTATTTTTGTAGCTTAGCCCGGCCCAACCCAATAAAATACAAATAAAAGATCGGGCCGGGCCCAAAAAGCCCAACTCATTTCGGGCATAAGAAAACGTAGCCCAGCCCTATTACTGGGCCGAGCCGAAATTGACAGCTCTAATCATGACTTTGGATCTGAATTAATAATCAGGGTCGGCATGAGGGTATTCACTGATGGCAACAATCAAGAGCCCCCGACTTTTAGGGGCCCTAATCTTACATAAACCTTTATATATATATTTATATAGATATACATAATTATTAAGTTGTTTTTATAAGGGCTCCAAAAAAGTAAAAAAAAATACCTAATGTCCTTTTGCTTTCGAAATTGTACTTAAAACTTTTATTATAACTTATAAAAATAAAAGAAATGTTATATTTTCCTTCAAATTATATTTCTACTCTTTTTTTTTCGAAACGATAGAAATATATTCATTACTCAAAAGAAAACTTACACTGCCAACTGGTAAAATGACCACCTTGAACATACATACATTGATACATGTCAAGGGAGAACTCCGTACGAGAAGTATAACCACAGTAATTCGAGGGAGCAAAACAAAAAACAACTAAAAAAAAACACAAAACAAATGAAAACTAAGCACTCCATAGGAGACTAAATCACCCCCAAAAGAAGGACTAAGGCACTCCTCAAGGGAGACCCAACTCGAACAAATTCGGGCACGAGCTACATCACGCACTGCAAGATAGAAAATACTGACCTATATTTCTAACCAAAAACAAAATATATTCCTCTTGTGGGCCCTTCTTTCCATTGGCCATGGCCCCCAAAACCCCCCAAAAATTTAGGGTCGACCCTGTTAATAATTTTGGTTTAATTTAAAAAAAGAGAAAATGACACAAATGTCCACCTATTTCTGACCGATACCTACAAAATACTAAGATTTTACCAAAATTACCTAACAATATGTTGACCGCATTCTAATACTAACAAATACTCTCAAACCCAACACATTACCAACCAATACGCTGCACACAAAAACAACCACCAAAAAACCCAAAAAACAGAGCACCAATTAGAGATCCGAAACGCAGCAGCCATAACAAGTGCGCAAAACACTGTGCGAAGGAGAAGAACAAGGAGAAGACATCTTTTCGAGTACAAAGGAAGAAGAATCGGACTGCACATCAGGAAAAGAGAAGAAAGACATACAGGAACAAAAAAACAACAAATAGAAAAAAAAAAAAGCAGGACATTGTTTCATATTTGTTTCAATTATGTTTATTTCATGTTTCAAATTGAACAACAAAGAAACAATAAAGAAACAACAAAGAAACAACAATGAAACAAAAAATAAACAATACATCTTATACGAAAAATTTGAAAAATAATAAAAACAACAGATCAACAGCATAGAAACACAACAGAAACAACACAGAAACGAAAAAAAAAACAAAAATCCATAGAAACAATAAATAACAAAATAAATCCAGTAATATAAAGGAAAAAACACCATACATCAGCATCATCAACACATCTAAATCCAATAGCTTTTTTTTGGATGATTTTCCTTAAAAAAACTTATTTTTCATCAACATCGACAAGTTTCATCTTTCATTTTTAGAAGATTAAGAAACTAGGGCTTCAGATTTTGAACAAGAAGTTACAGGAATCAAAGAGAAAACAATCCATCAATGACGGACATGCAAAGGAAAAACTCAAACGTCGAGAGGAAAAAGAGAGAGAAAATGACAGATTGGACAAGAAAGAGCTGCAGCGTAAATGAGAGGAAAAAATTAAAAAAAGAGAGTACAAAAAGTAAACAAAAAGGTAGAGACGTGAGATGTTAGTAAAATTGGCAATTTCCCCTATAAATAATTTACCACGCAACTTGGCAATTTCCCTTTGAGCGCCACTCTATAGTCTATAGCCGAATTTAGACTACTTCATAAAGTTTCTTTTGACCACCGCTCTAAGATCGAATTTGCTCACACTACTTCATAGAGAGACCTAACCTCAAAATTGAAAAGTACAAATTTGCGATAATAAATATCTGCTTTAATGTCAATTTTAAATGTTTTGTTTGGTTTCATCTTCACTTTCAGGAATTTTATTTGGAGTTAATAAAAAGTTTGGTTTTCTTTTTCCCCCAACAAATGGTTAGATATTAAAAATGTCATGTACTCAAGTGCACTTAGAATGAATATCATGGGTAAAATTTTAATAAATCGATTTATATTCCTAAACTTTAAATTTATGAAAATTTGGTCGGAGAATTTGAAAAATATTCAAAATTTTGATTTCAGTTTCAGAAAATTCATGAAATTTACAGAAATATGTTTATTGTTATTTTTAATGCGTTTTTTAAACCAAAAAGTAAATAAAAATGATATATATTGTGTGTTCTATTAATTTGATGATATCATTTCTTTTTGACAATACGGAAATTGTACTTCTCATAGATCAAATCAATATAACCAAATATACAAGATCCTGAAGTCAAACGGGAAAAATCCAAACCCCATCTTTCGAACAATAGAAGGGGAAGACAAACAAAAATCTAAACAAATATAATAAATCGTTAATCTTTCAAACCAATGAATTGTGATATTTTTTTTTTGATAACTCAGCTTCCACGCTTACGCCTGACTATGTCTGAGGACAACAGCTCCGGCTCCTCATTGCTGCCGCCAAGGTAAACCGCGGGTGTTCGACCCCTAATCTACTAATAACAATTATGCCTCGGGGATCAATTTGATGGAGTAGGGATTTGAACCCATGACCTCCACCCAACAATTGCTTGTGGTGGCCAGGTGGACTAAGCCACCTGGTTATGAATTGTGATACTTGATTGAATGAATTTTTGTACTTCCAAATAAGATTATGACGATCCACATAGTCATCTTTTTGATCTGCAAATCTTCCATCAACTGATGAATAGCTCTGGAAGAGGAAGCTTTAAACTTAAAATAAAAATTTGTAATGCAAGCATGTTTAGTGGGAGGCCAGCGACTTTTCTTTATTTCTTATGAATTTATAATTAAGTTAGTACTTGCAAATATTATTTTATTATTGAGTATTCGGTCATACACACGCATTATTTAAATACATAAGGGTGCATTTGGATGGGGGGATTTAGGGGAGGATTTGGTAGAAGGGATTTGAAATCCTTAGCTAAATCCACACCCCTGTTTAGCATATAAATCCAAATCAATGGATTTCAAATCCCTCTTTAACTTTTAGTTCATTTTCAAATGATTTCAAATCTCTACCAAAACCTAGTAATTTGAAATCCATTATTTTTTTTCCCTTTATGCTCACTTGCATTTTCACACACATTTACACATATTGCACATATTTACACACATTTACACACACTACACACATTTACACATTATTTACACACACTACACACAAAATAATAAGATTATATCTTTTATTTTTATTTATTTCATATCAATTAAGAAAATAAATAGAGAGCTTCTAATTTTTTTTTTATCAAAACTTACGATGGATTTGAAATCCTTACACAAATCTACATCATCCAAACAAGCGGTGGATTTCAAATCCAATGACTTTGAAATCCATTCATTTGAAATTCCTTGGGATTTCAAATCCCTCCATCCAAATGAGCCCTAATATTATAATAAGACCTTACAAAAGTAAAATTATAAATTGAAATTAAAGTCAAAATTTGACATTTACTAGTATTAATATTTGATAATATATATTTGTTTCTGAAAGTCAGAAAATATTATTAAGCTAAGATAGCTAAAAGTCTAAAACCACCGTTTGTAACCACAACGTTAACATAAACCTTAACGCCCGGACAGTACGAAATTATATCTATAAATGCACAAAATTTTCCCCCAAATTCGAACCCTAATACAGATTACTCACAATCACCACCAAAATTATTCACTGTTTCCTTCAATTCCAATTATAAACATGTTTCAATCTTTAATTAACCATGGTACTCACGTGACCGCTCCGACCCCACGTGCCTACCCCGCCACCGTCCTTCCTCCTCGTACCTCTCCAACATTTCCGGCCATTCCCCGGCGGCCGGCCCGGTTCGCACCTGTCAGATTGTCCTCCTCCCAAATGAGCGGCAATGCTTTTGCGTTCGACTTTAAAGGTGGCAAAGGGTACTTGAAATTTTTTGCTTTTTTATCCGATTGTTGTGCCTTTATTCTTGAGATTTTAGAAATGTTGATTTTAGATTCTTGAATTTTATTGTTCATTGCTTTTGCTTGCTCTGTTAATGTTCTTGCATTTATAGCTTTGTAGTTTACTACTCCCAATCTCGATTGTATCGAAGCATGAATTAGTTTACTTTTCTAAGGTGGAAAAAAATAGATTGATAAGTATTTAAACTAATGTGGTAGTTACTTTTTGGGATAATTACAAACCCCCCAGGTTTGGGCTAATTGCAAAATAATCCGGAGATGTTTCAAAATTACAAAAAATCCACCCAGTTTTGAGTTTGTCTTAAATTTAAGGGGGTAACTGTAATATTTCTATAATTATCACGGTGGTTTTTGAAATATTTTTTGTTTATGAATGGGGAAACTGTAAGACAGAGTCAACCTCAAGGTTATTTTTTGTAATTAGCCCAAACCTCAGGGAGGTTTTTGTAATTATCCCTTACTTTTTTCATTTCTGCAAAATTGGCTTGTTTTGATTATTTTCAGTGCTTGTTTAAAGTATTTTCACATGTCTTATTGGCATTAGTACATCTAAATAATGTCACTTTTATAAAAATATGAATCTTTATGCGTTACTTTCTTCTCAGGATGAAAGAGTTCCTTGAAGTTGAACTTAAAGTTCGAGACTATGAATTGGATCAATACGGTGTCGTAAATAATGCTGTTTATGCAAGTTACTGCCAACATGGTGAGATTGCTTCGCTCGTATCTATGCCACTTTTGTGACTTTACAGATTGTATATTACTACGTTAATAATATTTTCTGGTGAATATTCATATTAATTTGCATCATTTGCAATCTTTTCTTAATGTCGAAATTTTTCAGTCGTGATGTGCCTCTTCTTGTTTTTTTTTTTTTTTTTTTCTATGTGCAATCTTTATTTTGGTTTCATTATATATGTTGACCATCGTAAGGTTAATAATTCTGCTGTAGGTGAATTATCACACTTCGATTAGTTTACTCAATTATATGTCTCACCATTTTAAACGCTGAACTCTGAAGTTGAAGTTTTGAGGTTATTAAATCAAACTGAACAGTTCTATGGAGCATCACGTATTTCCCATAAAATGGGTAAATTATTTTTGTTACTCTTAAAACTAGTTGTTTCTGCCAATTTGGACACGGAACTTTTAAGTGTACTAGTTTGATTGAAAATACTAAATAAATTCAAAGAAGCTATTTTTGTTTCATGTAGCTAGATGTGGTTTACCTCTTTAATGCATAAACAGGTCGTCATGAACTTTTCGAGAAGATTGGTGTAAATCCAGATGCAGTTGCCCGATCTGGTGAAGCATTAGCTCTAACTGAATTGACACTCAAGTTTCTTGCACCTTTAAGGGTACGGTTATGTTCGGGGGCGGAACCAGGATTCAACATTGAGGGGGGCCAACAATTGGAAGATCAAAATTTTACTTTATATAAAAACACCTTTGATATTTGGGCTAGTTACAAAAAAAAAAAAAAATTAGAGATGTTTCAAAATTACAAATAAAAAAAAACTACCAGATTTAATTATGTGTTAAATTTAAGGGGGTACTTATAATATTTTTATAAGTCAGGGAAATATATTTTTTGCTTATGAAGTGAAAATGTAAGACCGAATCAAACTTCAAGGGTTTTTTTCTTGCAATTTTCAAAAACTTTTGGGTTTATTTTTCTGTGATTAGCCCGAAGCTCAGGGGTGTTTTTGTAATTATTCCTTTGTATGTTAATAAAACATATTTTGTATTTGCATCAAATACAATGTCAACACTCATCATTAATTAAACACCTCAAAATACAAAATTACAACCTAAAAAATAATTTAATCAAATTTCAAAGTAATAGTGATGGGATTGTGTGGTCCACGATAAGTTTTACTGATCAACAATGAATTGGATTAGGGAGAGAGCTAAGTACTACATATACATACATATATATGTGTGTGTGTGTGTGAAATTTGAGAGAATAAATTTGTATGAGAATATATATAGCTCATACGAGCTAACTGCATTTTCTGTGTGATGGTTCAAAAAATTACAAATTGAAATGACAAAATATCAGCTATTTATAGTCTATTGGACATTAGAATTAAATGACAATTAAGCGCTAAGAAAGCAGTTGATGAGCTAAGCCAACAATATAGGTTAAAAAAAAAAAAGTTTGGGGGGGGCCAGGGCCCCCCGACCTTGCAAGTAGTTCCGTCCCTGGTTATGTTAATCTTCATACTGGGAGCTCCGAGTATCATTCACGTTGGCCGTTGCAAACTAGTGCTTTTTTAATTTGTTTTTAAGAAGTAGAGGTTAAGCATACAACATTAGTGCCTATTTTCCATTGGGACGACTTGTGAGTCACATAAATGAAATTCACATCGTAGACATAACTACAAAACTAGGACCGTGTTTCAATTGACCGACAAAGCAAATTGACAATTACTCGTGAAATTAGAAAATCATAGACATATTATTTTGATCAAACTCAGCATCTTGCCAAATTCCATTTTTTCTTTCTTTGTTCTCCTTTTCACCTCCCCAGTTTTGGAACATAGGATGTTTTTGCAATCACTAAATCAAAGTGCTTCTCGGCTTTTGGCTGAAAATTTGCAAATGCCAACTTCTGCTTTAGATTTCTAATTCTGTTTTAGTTTGACTTTTACAAACAAATAAGCACTTTTACAAGTTTTTTCTCTAAACACTCTGAACTTTTGATTCTATTTGCAAACACTACCAACTTCTGATTTTCAACTACTTTTACAATAAATCACTTCTTCTAAAAGTAGAAGTTGTTGCAAACACACCCATAGTATGTTTGTTTTATTTGTTTTCTTATCCCTGCTTTATTATGCACTTGGTGTAAATTTTCATTTGCCTAATTTATGATTTTACAACCCTCACATATTTTTTCCGTCTTAATAGAGTGGAGACAGGTTTGTGGTGAAGGTGAGGGTATATGACTCTTCTGCTACTCGGATGTTCTTCGAACATCTCATCTTCAAAATTCCGAACCTAGAGGTCTCATATATTTCACCCTTGTAAATTCTAATTCAATCTCTTGATATGTGGTTTATCCTAACACTCTTAAGTTGTGTCTATGTCTCTCCCAGCCCATTGTGGAGGCAAAAGCCACAGCAGTTTGGCTTGATAAAAACTATCGGCCTGTCCGTATCCCTACAGAGTTCAGATCTAAGTTCGTTCAGTTCCTTCGACATGAAGAGGCAAACTGATGCTTTTCGTCGGCTAACTTGGTGGGAAATCTGGGCTTAGACTACATGAAGTCATATCATTTAGGTTGTCTTGGGGTTTAAGGTTATATGTTGTATTTTATAATGTACGAAAGAGATGATATGTATTTATAACAATAATATGGTAATTTAAAAATGCAATAATTATGATATATAGTGGTTTTCATTTTATTTCAGGGGGAAATGAGTTATTTGGAGGAACGAATGTGCTAACATATTTTTGTTCTGTGTGAAAGAATATTGTCTCGATGCTAACCAACATAGCCTGAGTTTTTTTTAATGAGACACCCTTACAAAGAGTGAACAATACCACTTAAGCTACAAGTTGGTAACCAACATAACCTGAGTTCAGAGTTTGTGCTTTCAAAAAATGTATTCGAGTCTCTTGTATGAGAGAGGTGGTTTAAAACTACTCTAAACTGTTAATTGATTGGTCAGGATAAATTGTTTAGTTGAGGTTTATCACTTGTCTAGGATCTTGATTCTTGACTACAACACATGATACTAATCCCGACCCATTTTTTTGTCCTACTCTTGGCTGATAACTAGTCTAGGCCATTGGGATGCAATTATATAATACATCCCAATTCCAATCCTCCTCTGAAAAGTCATTGACAAAATTTTCTTTCATTTGTGTGGGCAGTATTACGTTTTCGTTTTTTATTTGGGGTAATCTGGCCATTTTAGATACTTATCCAACTTTATCATCAATGCCAAACAAAATATTCTTAGCCTGCTAAAATAATAACACATCACAATCATACTTCCAAACACGTTATTGAACTCAATTACATTATCCAATTCTAACTTACCCAAATCATTTTATCCATCAAATCAACAATTGCAAACGAGTCCTTAAGTGATTATGATGGAACAAAAAAGTAATGAGATCTTTGTACAAAAGCATGCAAAAGCAATAATCATTTAGTCTCTTTCTCAAACGCATCACAACTAGACATCAGGGGAACCTGCAGATTTGCATAATCTTCCTTTGTTGAGAACTTCTTTCTGTGGTGCCAAATAGTTTGTACCACAGGATTTCATCTATATCATTTGGCCATCCGTAGGATCATCCAAATATACGGTTAAGTGTGGCGGCCAGTCGGACTCCACCCTGAGCCAGCCGCAGATTAACAACCGGTCTCCGTGACAGAAAGTAGTCATCTGCACAAGTTAGGAATCCATGTCAGTATATGTTTATGTCATGATTATTACAAGAGAAGAATGGATTAACACATTACAAAATGGTAATTTACCTTCGAGTACTGAATTTTCGTCGACTCCTTTATATGCCCAGTCGCAGGCTGCTTTAATACCTTCAGATGCATATCTGCAGGAACACAGGTGCTTACTTCTTTTAATAATAGAAGTGATTTATTGTAGCAAAACTAAAAGCAGCTGATGATCAGAGAGAATCAAAAGTTGATTGTTTGGTGACAAAGTTGTAAAAGTGATTTTTTGTTTATTTAAGTCAAACCAAAAACAAAATCAGAAATCTAAAGCACACATCTCCCTGCTTTTAGATTCTGATTAAATGAAGCAGAATTTGGTATTTGCAAACTAAAAGTGATCTTTTTCAGCCAGAAGCTGACGAGCACTTTTTTTAGTAATTGCAAGCACTCCCATAACAAATCTGTGAAACTGCGTTTCAAAACTCAATTTCAAAGAATTTTTCGTTTCGTTTATGTTTAAACTTACAAATCTGGGCAAGCTATCTTGTTGCAGGCCTCCCATGCCTTTGCTTGTGCAGACCATACAGTCTGTCAAGAGTCGAACGATAAGTTTGCGTTACGATCATAGGCGTAGCTACATAAACATCGAAAAGAATGTCCGAAATTTTGATGGACGATAGGGACAAAACAAGGTACCGTTATGTTCTTCTGGAGTGCATCAATTAGTTCCTCCACATCAGAATCGTAAAACCTTTTTTCTGCTGTCTCAATAATGTTTGTATCCCATACCTGTAGAATTTTCATGAGTACATATTCCATATGACAAAAAAGAAGGGATAATTACAAAAACTACCTCTGAGGTTTATCCTAATTACAGAAAACTCCAGTTATCTTTCAAAATTACAAATATCCTCTTGATGTTTGTATTTACCTAACAAATACCCTCACTCGAGGCCTCTTTGATGTGCAATTTTGTATGCGAAAAACAAATGTCCGGGTGAATTTGTAATTAGGCTCAGTCTCAGGGGGCATTTTTGTAATGGAATAATTACAAAAATACCCCTGAGGTTTGGGTTAATTACAAAAAAACCCAGACATGTTTCGGAATTACAAAAAACCCCTTCAGGTTTCGTTTTGTCTTAAATTAAAGAGGGATAACTGTAATATTTTTGCAAATGTCAGGGGCAGTCTTTTGAAATGTTTTCGAAAATCACCGAGAAAAATGTAAGACGGAATCAAACCTCAAGGTTTTTTTTTTGTAATTTTCAAAGAAATCTATTTTTTCTTTTTGTAATTAGCCAAACCCTAGGGGTGTTTTTGTAATTATCCCTTTTGTAATTAACCCAAAAAAATAGGTTTGTTGCAAATTTAGTAATATTGCAAGGGTGGCTTACATGATGAAGAACTCCTTTGGTGTTGTACCAACGGATGTCGATAGTGTTTGCTCCCCTGTCTGAAGTAAATCCCACATGTAGAGGCTATATAACACGATTTGCATGCTATTGTGAGTAAAATAATAAAAATCTTTGAGCATATATTAATAAATGATTAGCAAATCATATGTATGTCTGTCTGCTGAAATTTAAAAATAAAATTAGCAATATGTAGTCAACCTGATGAATGTCTCCGATGAAGTGAGATAGGAAGAGAAGTGCTTCTGTGAGATTATCTGAAAATTATAAAGTTTATTCCAAAATTTCTCATCAGTCATGTAATTTGATTGAATATTCAAGAAAATGAACTGTATGTTTAGACATATGGAGATTTATCTAAAACCAATATGGAAGTAGGGGTAACAATTGGTCGGGTTCGAGTAGGAGCCTGCTTAGATCCGAGACCCAACCTACTGAGCTCTTTAAAGATCCAACTTCCAACCCGCCCAGATCTAGACAGTTAGAGCCACTAGAGCCATTTTTCTTTTTTTAAAATAAGTTGGGAGTACTGGTTGGAGGGGAGGGGATAAATTTCAAAGAAACTGAAAAATACCGTGTTCGAACCCCGGTCAACACCCTTACAAAGGGTGAGCGATACCACTTGAGCTACAAGCTCGTGGTGCCACTAGATCCATTTTATGGTTTAAAAATATTAAAAATATATTTTTAAATAATATTGAAATTATATTCTTCTAACTAAAATATGGGATAATTACAAAAACACCCCTGAGGTTTGGGTTAATTACAAAAAAAACCGAGAGATGTTTCAAAATTACAAAAAACACCATCATGTTTAATTATGTGTTACATTTAAGGGGGTAACTGTAGTATTTTTATAAATATCATGGGATTTTTGATATATTTTAGGGGGAAAATGTAAGACAGAATCAAACCTCAAGGGTTTTTTTGTAATTTTCAAAAAATTCTGGTTTTTTTTTTGTAATTAGCCCAAACCTCAGGGGTTTTTTCGTAATTATCTCATAAAATATTGTAAAACGAAAAATTTGACACGAACACAACCATTTTGCAGTATTTAAACCTGCCTCAGACGGGACGGGTCCTGATCGATACTAGGTCTTATCCGAACCCATTGTCATTCCTAATTGGAAGGAAGTTGAGATTTTTAACATATATTACATTGAGAAGCAGAACTGGCTTTGCCATAGCTGAGAAGCTGAGTGGTGTAATTATTGATAGCCCCAGCTACACATCTGTCCTGTATCCCATCTCCATCCTTGCAATCCCCTGCAATATATCAAACAACATTCTTTTAACCTCACCATGTCTCTATCTCATACAACCTCAAAATTTCTTCAAGATTTTATCAAACATAATAGTGATAATTACGAAAACACCCCTGAGGTTTGGGTTAATTACAAAAAAAACCCGACATGTTTCAAAATTACAAAAACCCCTTCATGTTTCTTTTTGTCTTAAATGTAACTGTAATATTTTTTGTAAATGCGAGGGGGTCTTTTGAAATATTTTCGAAAATCACGGGGAAAAATGTAAGACGGAATCAAACCTCAAGGTTTTTTTTTTTTAATTTTCAAAGAACTCTGGATTTTTTGTAATTAGCCCAAACCTTAGGGGTATTTTTGTAATTATCCCAACATGATATATGCTCACTTTTGTACTGATAAGTGCAGAGGTTATCTGGAGTATCGATGAAATGAAGAGGGGCCGACCAATGGTAACGAAACCTGACCCGATCGGCCCACGAACACACGCTGCCGAGATCGTTCTGTGCATAGGCTGGCAAAAGTTGTGATACAGCATTTGCTGCTGCTTTAGTCAACCTCGGCTGTAACAAAGAGAAAATAACTTGTAAAAAGCCACTACATTTACATGAAGGGAAAATTATTTCTTTGGTCGGTGTAATTACAAAAAACACCCTTGAGGTTTGACCTAATTACCAAAAAACCGAGCTAGCTTTCCAAATTACAAAAAGTGCCCTAAGGTTTGATTCACTGCTAAAATTGAGGGGAATTTTGAAATGATTTTTTGCTTTTGAAAGGGACAGATGTTAAACAAAATAAAATCTCAAGGGTATTTTTGTAATTTTGAAAGTTAGTTGGGTTTTTTATGATTAGGTCAAACCTCAAGGATCCTTTTTGTAATTAACCCTTATTTGGTTGGACTATTTTGAGATTTAATTCTCTAATTACTCATCTTTAAATTTTAATCCAATATTTTAAATTTTTGGACATTTAGTCCATTTTTGACTGAATACTGTGTAATTTTCGGGAATTTGGTGATGCGGCGCAAAAATTGCCACCAAAATATTAAAATGCCCAAATTTTACGTGTCAATTTTTGGTGATCTGACTTCTCAGTTTTTGCGCCAAATCGTCAAAATCTCTTAATTTCTTATATACTTTAGCACCCACCAATTCTAATTAGCAATAAAATTACACAATTCTAATCAAGTAGGACCGAAAAAACTATTTTCCCTTTACATGAACATACATGAACCAAGTAAAAAATGTTGTCAAAAAAAAAAAAAGGAAAAGGAAAAGGAAACCTAGTAAAAAAGGAGACAAATCAAATATTTAAGGCAAACCTGAGCAAGTCTGCATATTATGAAATGCCCATCGGTACCCCAACCATAGGCAATAGGAAAACAGAATAGAATAACTACAAATGCTACTGTGTGAAATTTGCACAACTCCATTTTTTTTTTAAAATTATTTTTGCTTCTCTACAGTGAAAAAGTGGCAAAATAGTGTAGCATCTATATAGTATATACTACACCATGAAAATAATTGGAATAATTAACAGATTACGTTTTTATGTCTTGAGATCGAGTGGAATTAAATGTGTGATAATCGAGTTTGATTTGTTTCCAAAAAGTTACTTTTTGAGGAAGGGAAATGAAATTAAAGGCTTTAAATAGCTTTCGATTGAAATATCTGGTCAGTTATGAAAAATTAATGGTAAAAATAACAGTTTTTTGTCACATTTTTGTAATCCCGTGATTGATGTCAATTATTTATTGGGTGGTTGATTTAAGGAAAACTAAATATAAGAGAATTAATGTTGAAATGCCCAAATTCAAAAATGGCTAAAAATAATCCTTGTGGAGGATATCATAGTGAAGGTTGAGTCAAATTTGTAAATTATTTGCATTTGATTCTGGTTTTACCGTATAAAGTCCCATTCCTCAACTCATTATTTGAAAAAGCTACTTACTATTAGCATTTGAGAGGGTTATAAGGAAAGAAAACTGGACCAATTGCAACAACAAAGAACAATTTTCAGTGTCCCGAGATAACCAATTTTTTCCATATGGATTCTCGTTTCGTCTGATGTCTTAGTTCACTGGGCAAATGACACGTGTATAGAGCTGACAATGAGTTGGGTCAAGATAACAAATCGGGTTTTTGCAAAAATACGGGTCGAGTTGGTCAGATCGACCCAATTTTGGTCGGGCCTCTGAAATAACTGGCCCAGTCCAACCCATACATATAATTCATGCACAAAAAATCGGGTTGGCACGAAAAAATAGGGCTAACCCATCCCATCGGGCCAAATAGGTCCGACTCTTTTTGGGCCTAAAAAACATGACCCAGCTCAAACCAAACCTTGGGCTTGCTGGGCCGGGCCTGATATTGCCAGCTCTACACATGTACAAACACTGGAAGAGTCAGGCAGGGATGGAGCCGGGGGGGTGGAATCCTCAGCCCCACCCCAATTTTTTTTGTCCTGTTTTCTATGGGGAAAAATAATAAATAAAAATTAATTTTTTTTACGGCGAAAAATAGTTGAGCTAGAGGGAAAAAGGATTGGGCTAGGGGTAACCGAGTCATTTGACTACGCCACTGGAGTCGAGGGAATGATTGGCCCCGACCCCTCTATTTTTGTTTTTAATAGCTTATACCACTAATAAATAAAATAAAAAAACAAGTTAAGTTTATATAATTTTTTTTATATGTCGTCTAGCTCACCCTATTTTCATGTGCTGATTCCAACACTGTATACAAGACAGGTTCATAAAAATAAGAGATGCATTTTTTTTTTCCAAAGTTAATTAAAATATAGAACCAACTTCTTTTGTTTATATGGAAATAGTGTTCATATTTCAGGAACATATGTGATATGTCATATGCTGCACAGCATCATCAAGATCATGTAAATATCCGATTAAGAGTTCCGGCAAGGCGAATCCCTGCTTCCGCTATCCGCAGTTCCACGATAGGTAATCGTGTCCGGTAGTAATCCTCTGCAACAACATTGTAACATAAAATACATGAATAGTAGCATTAGAAGACCTTATTAATTTACAAGATCAAAAAATTAAGTACCTTTGAGTATTGAACCAGAATGCACCCCTTTATAAGCCCACTTACATGCTGCTTCAATACTCTCTTCTGCATACCTGAAATAATTTACACATATTTATGAATTTTAGGTTTGAATTCAAGATTCATATTTTGTATATATGGAAAATTCTACTATACGTTGTGTATTGATTGGGTGTGTAAAATTGTTTGTTGAATAACATACACGTTTGGGCATGTTTTCTGATTACCACTGCAAGCCGCCCATCCATTGATTTGCCTTTTCCATTTGCTCTGTCGAGAGAAAAGTATACATATCAAGAAACTTCCTATTATGTTCCATTTGGTATTTCAACGTATCACGTGTAGAGCTGTCAATTTCCAGCATTATGTTGGCCGGCCCCACCTATCCGAGGAAAGAGCCGATTTAGGTTGCACATTTATACAGGACTGAAATGGATCTGTCCTACTTTGGCCTAGCCCGAAGCCCGAGTTGGCCCAACTGGCCGATACAGTTTAGTGTAAATATGGGGTTCGGGTTGGGTTTGGCCAAAAAAAAAGTGGCACGATTGAATTTCGACCTAGCCTAATATTCTTCATTGGCGTGACGGGCTTGGGCCGGCTAAAAACTCTAGCCATATGAACAATAATAATATGGCTTATGACCGTAAACGGTGGCGCGATATGATCCGTATAGCCGACCCCACGTAGTGGGATTAAGGCTTAGTTTATTGTTGTTGTTGTTGTTTATATGAACAATAATAATATCAATCTTATATATATTGTATTCATTGATAAATTGAAATATTAGATGAAACACTCTATGGTTGGCAGCTTTTTACAGGAACCAAATTCCTGTTCCACTATCATATTCTACGGTTCTAATTTTTATTCCATTTAACTGGATGAACAACACGTGTCGTTGAGATGATTGTTTTAATATATCTACATGTGTCCTTTATTCGGATAATAATGGAAAAGTGGAACATGAAAATGAAATAGAGAATCTTAAAAACTTTTTACTTCTATATACACACCTCCATTTTCTGTTCAATTTTTTTGACAAAGTCATCTACATTTGAAGCATTCAATCCTCCTTCATCTTTTTGTATTATATCGGTATCCCACACCTGCATAATAGACAAAAAATTGACATAAATTGGTTCCTAAAAATAGAACTGTTGAAATTCACATAGGATTAATTCTCTGCTCCAAATTGATAAGAAGGGATTGATGAAATAATATTAAGGACTTACATGGTGCAAGACTTGTTTTCTGTTGAACCATGTCACTTTAATTGTGTTACCTCCTTTATCTCAGGTAAATCCAACATGCAATGGCTGCAATTAACCATGAATTGATGGATAATTAAGCATGTGATTGCCCAAATTGTGATTTCTAGCATATACATGCCCATCAGGCCAAATGAAAAATTGGATTAGCCCAGAATTCCATCAGGCCGCCAATTTGGAGGTCGAAGCCCAACCCAGTCCATGAAAATACATATGGAAAGTCGGGCCGACGGAGCTTGCCAAGGATTTCAGGGCTAATATATGTATACCTGATGAATGTCTCCAATGAAATGGGACAGGAACAACAGTGCTTCTGTTAAATTATCTGAGATTGTGGAAAATACAAAAATTAAAAATTAAATATTTTTAATCTTGATTAAAAAACAATACAACAAACGAAATATTCTAATTATTGTTTAGGGATAATTACAAAAACACCCCTGAGGTTAGGGCTAATTACAAAAAAACCCGGAGATGTTTTAGTTGAGGGGGTATATGCATTAGTTTTAGGGGGGTTTTGAAATGTTTTTTGCTTCTGAAGGGGAAAATGTAAAACGAAATCAACATCAATGGGATTTTTGTAATTTCCAAAAATCTTAGGGTTTTTTTGTAATTAGCCCGAACCTCAGGGGCTTTTTTGTAATTATCCCTATTGTTTAAGGGATTGCTTTGTTAGTTACATTGGGGCTTTTTATAGTTCAGAAGCTGAGTGGTGTAATTGTTGATTGCCCCTGTCAAGCACCTTCCCTTGGCTCCATCTTTACCTTTGCAATCCCCTGTAAATTTTAACATTAATGCATCATAAGTTTCCAGGATGTAGTTTTCTCCATTTTTGCCTTGTGTTTAATGGTAAAAAAATTTAAACTGGAATCCAATTCCATATGCATAAAACTTACTATTTAGGGAGCGTTTGTAAACACTCAAAAAAAAAATGATCGTTAGCTTTTGACTTGAAAAAAAAATACTTTTTTAATGTTTTCAAATATTGCTTATGTATAATTTATTCAAAATCAAAAGTAAAGGGAGGGGCGCTTTTATATTAGTTTCATTTTGAAATAGGGATAATTACAAAAGACCCCCTAAGGTTTGGGCTAATTACAGAAAAACCCAAAGATGTTTCAAAATTACAAAAAGTCCCCTCAAGTTTGATTATGTGTTAAATTTAAGGAGGTATATGAAATATTTTTAGAAAAATCTGGGTGGTTTTTGAAATTTTTTTACTTATGAAAGGGGAAAATGTAAGACGAATCAAACCTCAGGGGGTTTTTTGCGATTTTCAAAAATTTCTGTTTTTTTTTGTAATTCGCCCAAACCTCAGGGAGTTTTTCGCAATTATCCCTATTTACCAAACAACATGATTCTGTATTAATTTAAGGGATAATTATAAAAACACCCCTGAGGTTTTGGCTAATTACAAAAAAATCCGGAGATGTTTCAAAATTACAAAAAAAAACCCATCAAATATGATTATGTGTTAAATTTAAGGGGGTAACCATTAAATTTTTTAAATACCAGGGTTTTTTTTTATATGTTTTCTGCTTATAAAGGGGAAAAATGTAAGACGGAATCAAACCTCAATAAACTTTTTGTAATTTTCAAAAATCTCTAGGTTGTTTTGTAATTAACCCAAACCTCATGGGTGTTTTTGTAATTATCTCTTAACTTAATCAACTTTTCAATTTCTATTTGCAATCACTATCAACTTCTGATTGCCGATTGTTTTAATTTTAGAGTCGGTCGAGAGGCTAACGCGTATATCTATAGTTGCAAAGATGATCGGGTGTGGAGATAAAATGCAAGTCGGATGACCAGCGATAACGCGTCCTGATTCTGTCAGCCCATGGACATAAACTTCCTAAATCATCCTTTGCATAATCTGGCAGCAATTTTCTTACAGCTTCTGCTGCTACTTTGCTTAAATGTGCCTGTCACATGTTACAACATACAAATGCAATTAGAATAATTTAATGGGATAATTACAAAACCACCCTTGAGGTTTGGGTTAATTACAAATAAACCAGACATGTTTCAAAATTATAAAAAAAACCCTGAGAGGGGTAACTGTAATATTTTTGTAAATATCAGAGTTTTTTTTTTTCAAAATATTTTCTAAAATCACCAAGCAAAATGTAAGACAGAGCCAAACCTCAAGGGGGTTTTTGTAATTTTCAAAGAACTCTGGCTTTTTTGTGTAATTAGCCCGAACCTTAGGGGTGTTTTTGTAATTATCCCTAATTTAAATGAAGAAAGATTTTATAAAGAGCTGAAAATGAGAAAGAAAATATAATTTAGAACCTGAGCGATTCTGCAAATGGCAATATGACCATCATATCCCCAACCAAAAGCAAATGGAATTACAATTAAAAGTGACAATGGAAATAGTATTCTGCCACTTCCCATCATGATGTTTTGTTGTTGTTATTGTATACACAATGTGTGTGTATATATAATTATCAAGAAATTATAATGAAGAAAAAAATTGAATGACTTTGTGTGAATGTTGGAAAGAATTAATGTAATTCTGACTTTTCTTGGAAGGAAATTATAAAGAAAAAGGAAAGAAAAAAGTTTGTTTTAATGGTGTATTACTTGGCAAGTGTTTTGAATCAGAGGGAAGACAATTTGATTGACATGTTTTTTGGGGAAGGAAATTTACATTGAATTCTTATATTCAATTAAATTATGAGGCTAAAAGGTGAGCATTACTACTACTTTAATATAGGAAGTGTTTGCAAAATAGGGATGGCAAAATCCCCGCGGGGAACCATCCCTATTGGTACCCGAATAATTTGGGACGGGGAATCCCCGATTAATTAGGGGATGGGAGCGGGGATGGGGATTTCCCGCTTTTCTGAAATCGGGGATGGGACGGGGATGGTATTTATATCCCCCGTCCCATCCCCGTCCCCGCCCCCGATTAGATGACAGGAATTTCCCGTCCCCGTTCACCGAAATATATATATATATATATTATTAATAGTCTACTAAAAATAGTTGTTAGTGAGAAAGGTTTATGTTTATATATTTTTTTATTTTATTAAATTGTAAAATTAAACCCTAGAAATTATTTGTTTTATATTGTAATGATTTTTAGTTTTTAAAATTACAAGACTTTGTATTTTAAAAATTGTTGTATTTAACTCAATTTATTAAAGTATTTTATATTATGGACTTATTATAAGATTAGCTAGTGATTCATGATATTTCATCTATTTTAATTATTAATTATTTTATGTAAAAACATATATTTTTTTATTAATAAATACAAAACGGGGACCCCGATTCCCCGTGGGGACCTCGTTCCCCGAATGGAGATTCCCCATCCCGTACCAGATGCCCAAAACGGGGAATGGTATGGGGGTGGTATTTGAAATGGGATTCGGGGATGGGGATGGTATGTCCCATACCAGCCCCGTCCCCGCCCATTGCCATCCCTATTGCAAAAACTTGTAAGTGATTTATTGTAGCCGAAGTAAAAGTAGTTGAGAATTAGAATTTTTGATATGTTTGCAAATAGAATCATAAGTTGAGAATCAGAAGTTGAGAGTGTTCAAAAAGTTGTAAAAATATTTATTTATTTGTAAAAGTCAAATCAGAAGCGCATAATCTGAAATTTAAAGCATTCATCTCCCTGCTTCTAGATTCTGACTAAATGAAGTAGAATCAGAAGCAAAAGTTAAAATTTACAATCACTAAAACTGATTTTTTTCCCAGCCAAATCTTGAAAAGCGCTTTTTTTTAATGATTACAAACACGGCCTTAAATACTCACTGATTTATGCATGGCTTATAGTATAGGCCTATTGCATAGATAAAAAGGATCATATGAACAATTAATGTTTCGTGACAAAGAATATTTATATATGATTGACTAATGTTTTTCAGAAAACGGTAATTAAATAGATTTTATTTGCCTACATGGTACACAATGAAAAACGGTAATTAAATAGATTTTATTTGCCTACATGGTACACAATGTTGATTTGCTGCCGTACCTCAACTTAATATATGGGATACCACTCCATGTCTCCATCAAATTGCTCTTCGTAGCATATGCGAGCTGGTGAAGATTTTGTATGAACCCATACTGAATAATATCCATGAATGTTCGATTCGGGAGAGATCAACTATCATTAGATTTGGGGGTCGAACATAAATGTTTTCTTTACCTGTAGGATCTGGTTGTACGTCAGCAGACCCTATCATAACATTTGTCAGTGCATGCACATTCCACGATTTATCTTTGTGGCAATGATAAAGGGCCGAAGCTATTGTCATCAAACATAGTCAGACATGAGTATAGAAGCTGAGTTATAAAAAAAGTGCCTATAACAACGCCAATCATGACAATTGACACTCTTGAATATAATGACTTTGAATTTCATGTCAACCTTTTCAATTTCACTACTTGATTCATGACAATTGTCCAAGACATGAATTGCATTTACACAATTATCTCACGCCACTTTCTTGTAATTTTGACATGTATTCTATTTTTTTTTTCAAAAAAGAAAATACATGCATCTATATAATAATTGAAACACATGTTAAAATCACAATGTATTTCGGTGGTGCTCAAGTAGATAGCATCTCATGACCTATATCCCTTTTGTTCGGTCGTTAATAGTGCTAGGAATGACAATTTGACTCGTTCCATTCAACACCTACCCTGGTGCACCCTATTTGGCTGCCCCGCCTCTGATCCGCGGTAGGACGGGGCAAGTCTGGGTATTTCCTTTGCCCTGTGGGTACTCGTCTCGCCCTACCCAATTTTGTATTTTATTTTATTTAAATATATTTAATATATGTTTTACATATTATCTTTGCTAATGTAATTCTTATGTATATAATATTATATCTAACATATATATATTAAATATTAATAATGATAATTTTATAAATAAAATGCATTTATAATACCAAATAAGATAAGAAAATTTATTAAGAATACAAAATACAAGATAAAAATTCTAAAATAATATAATTTACCCAGATCCCGCCCTACGACCCATGGTGGGTCGATCCGCCCTGCTTGTTGGATAGACGGGTGGGTTTGGATTTTCAAGTACCCCTCCTTGCCATCACTAATTAGTAATTAGTGCTTATTTTCAATTAAAATACTAAACGATTAATTGGTCCGGAACACCATTAGGCATATGCATAACCACAATGGAAATCAATCTTAAGCCCACAAGCAACTGAACTATAATCTATTCACTTGCCAAGATGGGCTTAAAAAATGGCCCACCTACCAGTAGGGACTAGGGAGTAGGGAGAGAGTCTTCTTTATTGTTCAAGAAAGTTCAAGAATATGATACATTGTATAGAATCTTGCATATAGAAATGTATTTTTCTTGTTAATTTTTAGAAATTTGGAAAATTATAATCAAATGATATATGGAATCCCTCTCCACAGCAGGATAAAAAATGTATTATGTAATTTCCACCGTTGATTTGAAAATGTATAACTATAAATAAGCAGCAGTAATTATTTATGTCAATTCCATAACAAGTGTTTGAAAGTATAGTACAAATTGTCTCACATCTTCGCGGGTCAAAAGTGCCAAAAGAAAATTTCATTAATAATGTTCAGTTTCTTAAAGCTATCTATCTATATATATATAAAAGCTGAATAGTGCTATTTTAGGAAAAATCCCGCCAAAATTCTGATTGCCAAAAATGGAAAGTTCTTTTAACGTGTATTGTATTAGTTAAGTGTGAATCTAATACTTTAAGTTAATTAATATATTTCAATTTTACTGCATGGGAAGATGATCCAATTAATTCTGGCAACTGTTGTGTTGGACAACGAAAAAAATAATTCAAATTTGAAAAATGGTTGATGATGTACAAGTTCTCTCATAAATACAATGCAGTTGAAATTGAAAAACACAACAATAAATGTAGCTCTGCATATAAATATCAATATACAAGTTCCCTGATAATGGACTAATACAATAAACGAAAAAAAAAAAAAAGAATCTTGGGAAGCTAAATGGATTATCACAATAATCTCTCTTTAGACCTTCTGGTATATATAAATGGGCTTCAAATGAAATCAAATAACACACCATAAGTTGCTACCTATGAACCAAAATATATATACAAAATTGCTCCTTTGTTTACATACCACGAAAATGTACAGGGTATTCAGAGTCCGACTGGTTCGTGTACCGACTGGTTCGTGTATACACTGTACCTGCATATAGAGTTAGCTCAAGCTTTTTTAGTATGGAGTGCATATATCATGAAATGAGATACGTTTACAGACAACTTTCAGTAGTGTTTTTAGTGCTCTTTTCTTTTTTTTCTTTTTTTTTAATAATTTGTGCAATGTAAAATAATTACAAGTTTATCCTTTTTTTAAGTTCTATTAACAGTATCAGGGATATGTATTTTTGTTTTCTTTAGCTCCAATATATTTAGTTAATAATGCATAATTAATATTTTCACTCAGACAAGTTCGAGTATACATTATACCTACATATGGAGATAGCTCTAAAAATTTTGTCTGGAGTGCAAATTTCATGATATTGAGGTATGTTTACACATACTTTTCAGTTGATTTTTTCCAGTGTTTTTTTTTTTTTTGTAGTTTTGGTTTGTGCAATGTAATACAAGGTTTATAGGTTTTCTTTTTACCTTTTTTCGGTTTTGTTAACATGTACAATTATATGTAGTTTAGTATTTTGTAGCTCTGACATTTTAAATTAATTATGCACAATTAGTATTTTCAATGTTGTTTTTGACATAGATGTTTTATTTTTAACTGCTTTTTCCAGATGTGTTGTAGTTCTGCTTTTTAAACTCCAATATTTTAGTCCATAAGGCATATTTAGTAAATGATTATTTCACATAGTTGTACTTTTATTGTTATTGTTGACTGATGTTTTTTAATATGTTTTTCAGATATTTTGTAATTTCACTTAAATACGACAGTGCAAATGTGCAATGAATGAATAAACTTAATATTAAAAGAAATATTCATGATACAAAGTCATCAATGCATTACAATTTCGTTTAATAATATAAATATATACTTAATATTAATTTTCGCATTCTCCAGTGTAACATATTAATTCAGATATATTTTCCAACATAAAATCAAATAGTTTCACAAAAAACAATTCCATCAGTTATTAAAATGTAACTAAATTTTCAAATTTATCGATCAGGGAATATAAAAAAACTATTAATTCATTACAATGAATTCTAATAATACAACTGTATCCTTTGTATTGACTTTCCCATTATCCAATATCACATATTAATACACATCTACTTTTTTTCCAACATAATAATAGCAACTAATAGCTGGAAAACTATTTTAGCATATATTTAAATGTCATTGAATTTCCCATTAATCAATTTTGTAATATAACAAAGCCTATAAAGCATTACAATTATATCCTTTACGATAATATTTGCTTCTCCAATATCACATTAATACAATTCTACCTTTTTCCAACCTCATAGCAAATTATAGCAAGAAAAACAATTCTAGAAGTTCATCATTAATTGTTATATTTTTTTCCTACCTACTAAGAAATTCATAATAACATTTGCACTATCTATTAGGCTGATAACCCTTTTTGCATAAATAGATAATTCATAATTGCTTCTCCTATTACCAACACAAATATTTATATTTCCAGTATTTTAAATTTTATGCAGGCATTGACATGGTTATATAAACCAGTGCTAAAAAATTGTTCATTTTACACACCCACGTAACACGTTCTTTGATTTTTATTGTGTTGAATATGTTGAGCATTATTTTCATAAATATATGAAAAATTCATGTTCATATACAGTCAGTTATCAGCAAATATCACATAGGCCTACCATGAAGATCACAAAATCAACAGTAAAATCCAGCAAAAGAAAACCATTCAGTAGTTCATCAAATGGTAAGTGTTTTTTTATATATAATTTGTAATTTATGAAAAAGCACTTAGTTGAACTCATTGTATGTGTAAACCCAAATTTGTTTTTCTTCTTAAAATCACCCGCGTAGAAACACAATTGTTATTAGTTAAAATATCATATGATATAATTTATATGCAAACTATACCTATCTTAAATATTTAAGTTTATACCTATTATGATCGCTTTTTTTATCCCATGATCATTATCAGAAGTATGTATGAGAAGTAAAAAATAAAATTCTTAGAATCACCTATGTACAAAATTACTTCTAATTAGATAACTTATAATATTAAAATAACATTTTCATAAAAAAAGTTAAAATACTATCAGTCATGAGTACATCAATTATGTAAATGCAAAAATTAAGAATCTTGCATTTACAAGCAAATCCGTAGGCAACATAAATGTTCTTAAAGTTTAAAATTCCGTAAAAATCCAAAAATAATTGCATTAATTGCTTTACAACAGAAATAATATAATATATGTAGTTATACTTAAATATTTATTATGCTTAGTTTTTTTTACATGTTTCTATTAGGATTAAAAAAAACAATATTACAATAAGCTGATAAATAGGGTAATTTTTTTATTTAGAATAAGCATTCTATATATGACGTTTACAATATTTAGAGACAAATGAATTATTATTTGGATTGAATTTCGTAGAAAAATTATTAAAAATTTATGAATATTCTGATTTAAAGAATCAAATTCTAACAAATAAGTTTATTTTAAAAAAAATTATATTTCATAATAAAAACCATCTTATTATTTTTTGCTATATGTCATCAAATCCGAAGTTTTTACAATAAAAGACAATATTGTGTGTTTAGAATCGAAAAAACGAATTCAGCAAAATTATCGATTTTAGAATAAGCATTCCATATATAATGTTTAAAAAATCTTAAAAAATCAGATATTGAATTTATATTTTTCATAAATATTTACAGATCTGAATAAAAGAGTATAAGATTGGGAAAAAAATATACCATTAGCCAGTAAACTGCAATACAAAAATATATACGGAAATATATACCAACTAAAATTATTAATATTATGACACAGAGAAAATAAACTTAACAACATATATACATTTAATAAAGAAATATATCTTTTATCAGTTCCGAAGTAAATTTTTTAGATCCAGAAAAATATTATGTGTTTAAAATCGGGAAAAATCCAGCGGGTTTTTTTATTTCAGATCTGAAAAAAAAAAATCGAATTAACTTTTTCATCAAGAAATTTTATTTTTAAGATATAACATCAGATCCCGCAAAATTACGATACCAGAAAAATAAACTTAACAACATATATACATTTAATAAAGAAATATATCTTTTATCAGTTCTGAAGTAAATTTTTTAGATCCAGAAAAATATTATGTGTTTAAAATCGGGAAAAAATCCAGCGGTTTTTTTTTCCAGATCTGTAAAAAAATAATCGAATTAATTTTTTCATCAAGAAATTTTATTTTTAAGATATAACATCAGATCCCGCAAAATTACGACACATAAATATTTTTTATATTTCAAATTAAAAAAAAAATCCCGCAAATATTATTTTTATTTTAGATATGAATGTCCCGCAATAGAAAAAATATCCCGCAAAAAAAATATCCCGCAACCATATTAGTTTATTTTCATCAGAAAATGTTATTTTATCGGTAAAAGCATCTGTATTTAAGAAAAATAATTATTTTTTTCTTGAAATATAGTATGAGATCCACAACAATTACTTACGAACGAACAATTTTTTAAATATACATGTATAATCGAACAAAAAAAACATATTGAAGCTCCAAAGACTTGGAGTTGTAAAAAATGAAAACAAAAATAACATACCTCGATTTTAATCAAAGAAATAGAACTGGAATGACATAAATTAATCGGCTATATCTCATAATTTTCAGTGAAATTACAGTGTATTTGTGAGTTTTTTTAGTTTGCTCGTGTGTGTGTGTGTGTGACTATTTGGGTCTGTTAGTGTGTGTCCATTTTTTTTCTCTGTGTGAGTTGGGGATTTTTCTGTGAGTTTGTGTTAGCGGCGCAAATGGTTTTGGGTTAAGGAAGTAGTAGACTAGCAGTACATTTAGGTTTTTTTGCTTTTTCTTTCAAAAAAAATATTTTTTGAATGATGGGCTTTATTGAGTATTAAATTGATTTGGGCCTCAATGTCTTTCCATTTTTTCGGGCAGATTGGCCGTTTTCTCCGTCCAGATATAATTGGTCCAAAAATATATTTAATTTTTCAAGATTGGCCGTTTTCTCCGTCCAAGTATAATTGGTCCAAAACTTTTTTTAATTTTTCAATTATGGTAACAAAACGTTGTGTTTTTATCTTCACTCCCTACAGCTACAATTGACCCTTTAACCTTTTTTTATCTTCACTTCAACATTTTTTTGGGAAAAAGAGCCTTAAATTTTTAGTCAAAGGTTAATTTTACATTGATATTTCTAGAGTTACTAATCCTAAGATTTTTAAATTTTTAATATGTGGTGGTGATAGTAATAGAGTAAGTGATATTCAACCATTAATGTTGCATTTTTTATATTCAATATTTTTTGTTCATTTAATTTGTTTTATATTTTTTCATTACTATATAATCATTTATCTTTCATCAACGGTTATTTAGCTTTACAATTAAATAATTTATCGAAATAAACTATTAAAATTACTTTTATTTATTATATACTCCGTGCATCGCACGGGTGGACTGCTAGTTTTGCTTAAAGGTTTATTAGTCAAGAGCATATAGTCAATAAATAGATTGTACGACTTTATTTTGTATGCAAAGTTGATGTATCCCAACTTCGAAGAGGTAACGACAAAATAGAGAAAAATTTATATCAACAACATTTAACTCTATTTGAAGCGGATGCAAAGGATTTTGAGCAACGGCGGCGATACTGTCTAGTTTCGGCATGGACGCTGCTACTGACCATTTGTTCGCCAACTTACCCGTATCCGGCATTTAAGTGACGGTATCCCCTCTCATCATAATATTCGTGCGAAATTTGAGTTGCAAAGTGGGTAAAAATATTAGAGTGGGGCTACCCTGCCATTTTGACGGGCCCAAAGTATTCAACCCAAAATACATGAAAAATTAAGCATCCTAAAATACATAATTATAATCCAAAATTAACATAATTTTTTTTACAAAAAATAATTTGGGGGGCTAAATGGAATTATGCACAAAATTTGTGTATAAAAATGAAATTATAAAAATATGTAGGTAAGTATTAAGTTAATGTAAAATGTATGTAAAATCATTATAGGTAAATATTTACCTATAAAATCTAAAACTATTGGTAAATACTTACAATATTTCTGTCGGTAATTTAAAAATTGTCGGTGATATGTCAGTAGTTTCTCGTATAATTTGGGGAAAAATAAAATTTTTATTATGTAGGAATTATGTACGTAATTGTTACGTTTAGTGACAAAATTATTTATGTCGTTAATTTTGCCGGTAAACTGGAATTTTCTTGTAATGACGCGACACCTCAATAATTCAAATATTTGGTTGAATAATTTCTTTATTTTAAAGGATGATGAGCTTAAGGGAATAAGCTCATCATGATTAGTCCTGCCAACTCAACAACTGGTCAAAATTGGAGTGATGTTAGGCACGGATTATAAAAACTATCACAATGTGGAACAATTGGAAAACCCCAAGTAATCTTATTGCAAATGTTCCCCATAAACTCCCAAGAAACATTAACTTTAGACAATGGTATCTAATATATATGTATATATTTTGTTGTTGTTGGAACTAGTAGTGTGCTCAATTACCCTCACAAATTGTGCAATAATATATTGATATGATGAAGAGTTTAGAGGGATTAGAGGGTGGCATGGGTATGGCTAATATTTATAGGATCATGCGCAAACCAAACCGCACGCGCATTGGCTCGGACTGTTACTAGTCATTGCTAGCTAGCCCTCTTTCTTGATATAATATTAATTCTTTTTTTTTTCTTAATATTAATTTGACATCCAATTTCTCTACAAAATCTATGTTTTAATAACTACAGTTTATAGTTTTCATAAATATTATGTGTGTCTCTCCTATTTCTATTGTATTTGTTGATAAGTAAATGCGTTCAAATTATTTTATTTCAACAAAATGTATTGCCTTTTGTAGTTTTTCTAAAAAAAAAAATTAAATAATTACTACAGCTTCACGTACATACCACTACACCATGTGAACTCGTTCGAGAAATTTGATTGGCCAAGATAAATAATTTATACTAGGTTTGTCAATTGTTTGGGATCTTTGCCCATGATACGAATCCGACCCATTTTTTGTCCTGCTCTTGGTTGATAACTGGTCCGTGCTATTGGGGTGTAATTATATAATCCCATCTAATTCCAATCCTTTTGCGAATATTCATTGACGAATTTATCCCTCATTTGTGTAGGTAGTATCATGTTTCTATTTTTATTAGGGGTAATTTGGTAATTTCAGAAATTTATCCAATTTTATTATCAATATTAAACAAAAAATTATTATCCTACTAAAATAATCACAATCACAGTCACAATCATAACTTATCCAATTATTTTATCAATCCAATCAACAAAGTAAACGAGTCAGATGTTCTATATTTTACTCAACGAGACAATATAACTTTGTTAGTAATAGTACGATATTTAATAGGATTCCCTTTCTTGTTGAAAAGCTAAATGTTGGGGGCAAAAACGATATTTAATTATTTAATATATAATTCGGTTAATTTATATATTAATTAATATTAATTGTCCAATGGACTTTTAATAAAATAACCCGGCCCCAAGGAGTCCGGGACTGGCCCACAGGCCGATTTCTCCTACATGGACTGAACTATAGGCCGATTTCTCCTACACGGTCCATAGGACCCATCTTCCAGGTATAAGAATGTCCCTCCTATTCATTTGTAAGTAAATTCTCACTATCTAAGAATTCTCCTACGCATTTAATTCAGTATTCAATTACTGTCTTAATGATTCTCTCATTCACCATGTAGATTTGAGCATATGAGGGGTCTCCCTGGGACAACTCCAGGCCCTTTAACGTATGCGCGTATGTGCAAACAAGTTTCCAATTAGAGAATCTCCAGCTTCCGGAGAAGAAGACTTGAAAACTTCCCTCTCAAAAAGAAGAATTTAATCAACACCGTTGACTTGAAGTGATCTGCTCTAAAAAACAGCATCACTAAATAATCTCAATTATTTTTCTCAATTATTTAAGGCAACGCAAAAACAATTGTAGTCGAGTAATATAATCGTGTACTCATTCGTTCTTTCACTTATCGATAGTTTGTCTCTTACTCTTTTTTCATTTTTTGGGATCGTTAATTTGTGGGTCATCACTCATCACTTCTTCTCATTCTTTATTTTAGAGACAAAAGTATAGATTTTGGCTTCTCGCTTGTTTAAAAAATGGTTAAAGAAATTCTTTTGACAGCTTAATGTAAAACAAGGTTGAGATCTCATATTCCACTTTCTCAATTTCACTCTCTATTCCATATATTGGATGAAAGACATGTGTACAGTTGTGATATTACGTGACATCATTTTGCACACGTGTATTTCATCCAATGCAATAGAATATGATTGGAATAAAAAAAATGAAATATGAGATCTCATCATGTAAAACAAGCATGGCCAAGTTTTTTGAGAAACATACTAATTAAATAAATTAAAATTTGAGGCATGCGTTTTTCGGCTGATTATCACAATGATTATTGTACATGTTGATTTAATCGAGAGACATACTAAATAATTTTTTATCTGTTCCCCGGACACGATAAAATGTAGAGTCTTTTTTTTCTTCAGATAATTAGTATACGACAAAAGAATTAATGGATGATTTTAGTCATGATTTTTAAAAAAATATCATGAAGAAGAGGGCTATATATACCAATATTGTACTGAATATTAGTTTATATATACTGGTTTTATTTATGTCAAGTTACTGTTCATTCTATACATATATTATTTTTATTGCATATCTTAGAAGGGGAAGAGTAATGAGAATCGAACCTCAGACATCTAGACTATCTTGAGTTATGTCATAATCCCTCAACCACTACCTGAATTATATTTGTGTAACCCTATAGTTGTAAAAATTAATTTTATTTGATGTGGAATTTAATTCGCATCAAGATTTAATTTTTTCAATTAGAGATTCGTCTTTTGAGAAAATGAGTTAACACATAAATCTTATCCTTTAGAATAAAAAATAAAGAGCTTCAAAAATGTTAGTTATAAAGGCCATATATGTGGTGGGTGGAATTTTTCATCAAGATTATAATGATGGAACCAGTGTTGTGAGAAGGTACTAAGGGCATCACCAGTGGTAAAACCCACAAAATTGTTTTTTTGTGGATTCCACATTGCCACATCACTGCCACATCAAAATTAAAAAACCTCATCATTTTCCCCACAATCAAAAAACCTCTAACAACATTTTTATGGGCCCCACACTCAAATTATATCTCTTTAAAAAATCTCCCACAATGAATAATTATAAGTTGAAAATAGGGAATAAAAGCCAAAAATAAAGTGTATTTAATAGCTGTTGCCAACTTTTTTTTTATTCTTTCAAAAAAAACCTGGATTCTTCAGTACAAACCCAACTTTTTCTAAAAACCACATACCTCACTCTCACAATGGTTGAAGCTTTTTCCCCTAAACAAACCTCTACAAAAACTTCCATTGGTGATGTTCTAATATATGGGTCTTGTCCATGCCACCCATGTGGGTGGCACCCAAGTGTGAGGATCCACCCTTGGATCCTCACATACACATACACACCCACATGGGTGTGTGAGTGATTCAAGGGTGGATCACTCACTTGGGTGCCACCCCACTTGGGTGGCTAAGAAATTCCCCTAATATATGATCAGACTAAGATAAAAATCTTCAGAAAAAAAATGTTGGTGCTAAAATTAAAAAACTTACTATATATAATATTAGGACTAACACAACAAATTTCCGTTTTTATTTTATTGGAGGCAACTTTAAGACAGGTCGTGGAATGGCCCGTTTCCAGAACCATTAAACCAAGGAAAATTACGGCCTTGTTTGTTTATGTTTCCAAGCCACCATTTTCAATTTCCAACTATTCATAGATATGGAATCATGTTTGTTTATAAAATTTTCAATAGAAATCATCATTTTCACTTTTCGTTTTTCACATAACACAACATCTCAAACCTATAATTTCAATTCTCAACTCTATACACTACCCTACATCACTTATCAATCACTATTCTCATTTTTTTATCCAAATATATATGTGGGACCCTCCATTATCAACTTTATCTACTTAAAATATTACCATATATATCTAATGGGACCCACTAGCCTATAATCTTACAAATATAATATTATATATTCAATTAAAACATTCAATCACTATCAACTTTTTAAATTATTATATACATAAAATATTACTTCAAAACTACTCAACCAAACATAATCTCATTTTCAAACCTACTTAAAACTCAATTTCATTCACTCATCCAAACACAATTCCAGTTTTCACACGAAAACCAATAAATTCTCAAAATTCATTTTCCAACACTAGAAACTAGAAATGGTCAATGGAAACATAACCATACAAGGCCTACCTTTTAATAGTAAAGGGTATTTTGACCTTTTAAATAGTAAAGGCCAAATTTATTTGAACCTTTCAATAGTAAAATTCAAATATTTTATTTGATGAAAGGTCATAATTTTTCCTATAAATATGGCTTGATTTTCATTTGGAAAAACACACAAAAACTTACAAAGTCTCCATACATCTCCAACTCTTGCAATTAAATTTTTGGTGATAATTTTCAGGCATAATTTCAGTTCGCCGGAATAGGTAATCCGGTTTTCTCGTCTTATCCTGGGAAACAGACGTTCAGAATAGGGGACGAATATGTTTTAAGGATAGTGTGTTGAACACACGATTCGAGCTAATTTTTATTTTGCTAACTTTGCAAATTTTATCGATTCGGGTTTTTCGATTCATATAAATTGTACTAAAAGATATAATACTATTTTCCTACAAACTTAAAACAGATTATTGAAAAAACTTCTGGCTCAGTATACGTTGCCATTTATCTGTTTTCTGAAAATTTTGCCTAATGCTCAGATTATAAAAAACCCTGATGGTAGAATTTTGGAGCTGATTACTTTTGCAAATTTGTTGGGTATCAATATCATATTTTGGATCACTTTGCTATATTAGCCATTTGGTAAAGTGGTGTTGTGTTGATCTCAAGTTGTTTCCACTTTATTATATATATATATGTGAAAAAAAAAATTGGAATTCGAACTTTGAATCAACAACTTTTTGCAATTGTAGCTTCATAGGTCCAGATTAATTGGCTATCTTAATACGTTAGATAGTTTAGCTTATTAACTGAATTATGCCATTATAGTACTGCAGTATTAAAAACAAAATGGTTAATTAAGTTGTACAATGGTGATTGGTTATTACTATCATGGAATGATAGAAAAAGAATGAATTGAAAATTGAGAGTGATGACATGAATTCAATTTTCGATAATAATTTGGGATTCAAACTTTGGAATCTAATGCTTTAACAATTGGAAGTTGAATTCTAATGTGTTGCATGATGTTGACATTGGGTAATAGTGGGCTATTAATTATTATTAAAAATATTAAATGATTTGCATATTGAAGCTGTTGGTAATTGTAATTATGATTATTACAAGATGTTACCTTAAAAAGGGTTTATAGTGCACTTCTTGTATTGATTGTGTTGGTTCCAATAATTTTTGGACTAAAAAGATTAATACCTGTGCTATTTGGAGTTGAAGTGGACTGTTTGGACTAATTTTGGACTGATTGGACTAATCTTTGGATTGATTGGACTAACTTTTTGGACTAATAAAATAGATTCCCTGTGCTTATTTAGAGTGGAAGAAAATTGCAAGGACCTTTTAATAAAAAACTTGAACAATTTTTAATAAATTTGTTCTTATCGGTTGTGTTCCGATTATTCGAAGTGCTAAACTTCTTGTATTGTTTGTTTCAGAAATGACATTTGAATCAAACAATAGTGGGTCTAAGCCCATTGTGCCAAGACTGGTTTAGCAAACAGTGGTGAGTTTAACCCTGTTGTGCTACCACAGGCTTTTATAGTCAACCCTACGCTTGATATGCCGGTTAATCATGATGAAAAATCAGAAAAGTTTAATGGCTTGAATTTTAAGCAGTGGCAATAGAAAATATTTTTCTACTTGACCATATTGAACTTGACACAGTTCTTGCAAAAAGATTATCCACAACTTAATGAGGATAAGACTAATGCGTAAGTGTTTAACGGTTTGGATACTTGGATACATGTTAATTTCTTGAGTAGAAATTAAGTCATGAATGGCCTTGCAAATTCGTGTACGTGTATAGCTCAAAGAAAACTAAAGAACGTGGATTATAAATGAATGTTATAAATGTGTCTATATTAAAGAGACTGGAAATGACTATGTCATTTTATGTCTTCATGTAGACGACATGCTTATCATTTGAAGTAATGATAAAATAATCAAATCCACTAAAAATATGTTGAACTCGAGGTTTGACATGAAAGATATGGGTTTAGCTGACGTGATCCTCGGAATAAAGATCTCTAGAACTTCAAATGGACTTGTACTTGACCAGTCACATTATGTAGATAAAATTCTAGAGAAATTTAGTAAGGATGACACGTCATTAGCTAGAACTCCGATAGACACAAGCAAACATCTATCGAAGAATAGAGGTGAGGATGTGTCTCAAGTTGAATACTCGCGAGTCATAGGAAGTTTAATGTACTTAATGAGTTGTACAAGACCGGACATTGCCTTATGCAAATGAGTAAATTGAGCAGATACACGAGTAATCCAGGGCATGGCCACTAGAAAGGGATAGTGAGAATACTAAGGTATTTAAGATATACTCGTGATTTTGGGCTGCACTATACAAGAATCCTGCTGTTATTGAAGGATATAGAGATGCTAATTGGATATCTGATATTAAAGACTCTAAGTCTACAAGTGGATTTGTATTCACTTTAGGAGGTGCAACAATATCATGGAAATAAGCAGACTGTTATAGCAAGATCTACAATGGAGTATGAGTTTATTGCTCTAGACAAGTGTAGTGAAGAAGCTGAATGACTTCGAAATTTCTTAGAAGATATTCCAAAATGGCTTAAACCTGTGCCATCAATTTGTATACATTGTGACAGTCAATCTGCAATTGGCAGGGCACAGATCAATATGTACAATGGTAAGTCTAGACACATACGTCATAGACACAATACCATTAGACAACTACTCTCAACTGGTGCTATCTCTATTGACTACGTGAAGTCAAAGGATAATTTAGCGGATCCGTTAACCAAAGGGTTGAATCGAGAGTTAGTTGTGAAATCATTAAGAGGAATGAGACTTAAGCCTATAGAAAAATGAGTTGATACAATGGAAACCCAACCTAGTTGACTGGAGATCCCAAGATCTAGGTTCAAAGGGACAACCTAGTTGTAAAAAAACTCTATGATCACTGTGGGGGAGTTATCCCTTGTCCATTCTTTAACAGTGATGCCCGTGGAGAAGATGATAAGCAATTTTGCTTTTAATGATTCTTGTGCGTCGGTAAGTCGAGCAAGGTAGTACGGGCTATCTTAAATGAGAATCGCTTATGTGAGAGAGAAGTGGGGCCACTTCGAAGAGAATTGTGTGAGGCTCAATTCTTAAAACCTCTTGCAGAACCAGGCGTATGTTCAAGGGTCATGAATGAACATAACCATGAGAACTGAAGTATGTTAGGAAGAATCTTGTGTGAGGTATATCATCGTTTACACAAAAGGCAGAACAGTTCAAGGACATCGCGTCTACTGATCAGCTAGTAAACTAAATATGCTTTCACAAGGGAAGGTTCAAAGGGTAACACCTACCTATCCTATGCATGGTTCAACTGTTGGAATTTATCACCAAATCTTTGTATCTTCGTAATTTTCTTCATGTGGGGGAGTTGGAAAATTTGAAGGAAAATTACATATTTGACCTTTTAATAGTAAAGGGTATTTTTACCTTTTAAATAGTAAAGGCCAAATTTATTGGAAAATTTCAAAATTGGTCCTATAACTATAAGCAGTTTGCAATTTCGGTCCTGTAACTATTGAGTTTGCAAAATTAGTCCTGTAAATTTGAAAGTTTTTTACAAAATTGGTCCTATATTTTTTATACCTAAGCAATTTTGGTCCTGTAAGTTTCAAGTTGTTGCAAAATTGGTCCCCTGGGTTATTTCATATTTTCAAAATACCAAGAATACCCTTATGCACATAATTGACTTATTTGACTAAGTGATTTGCTTAAAATGGTATCAGAGTTTAGTTTTATTAAGAATTTTAAGTTATATTTAATATTTTATATAATTAACAATTGGTGAGGAGAATTTTCTCCGAGCAAATGGATCTTGACGAGTGTTCAAGATGTATACCCTACAGGAGATATCGTCAAATTTTGACGATGTATGCACAAGAACACCAGGACAAGATAACATATTGGAATAATCAATATGTTGAAAAAGAACTCGCAGGGAGCCGATAGGGAAACCTTGAGACAATGCAAAAACAAGCAGCGATATTGTCGGGATATCACTTCCGCCCCGCGAGTACCCGCCCCAGCCCGCCTAGAATTTTTAGTTTTAAAATATATTTTAATATATATTTTGCATATATAATATGTATTATAATATAATTTTTATATATTCTTATATTATATTTAATATTTATAAATTGATATAATAATTTGTAAATAATATTTTATAAATATATTTTTTTTCATTTTTTTAAATTTAATTTAATTTAAAATGGGGTAGAACGGGTCAACCCGCCCTGCCCCTTTATAGGCACGGGGCAGGTCTGGGTCATGGCCAACCCGACCTGACCCGCTCCATTGTCATCCCTGTAAAATTGCTAATTTTAGAAAGATAAAGAACCAAAAATGCTATTTAGCCAGAAGGGCAAAATTGTCCAGGACCAAAACTTCAACTTTTAAAGATAAAGGACTAAAATTGCAATTACCCCAAAGTTAAAGGACTAAATTTGCAATTTATCCAAATTTATTTGACCCTTTCAATAGTAAAATTCAAATATTTTATTTGATGAAAGGTCATAATTTTTCCTATAAATATGGCTTGATTTTCATTTGGAAAAACACACAAAAACTTACAAAGTTTCCATACATCTCCAACTCTTGCAATTAAATTTTTGGTGATAATTTTCGTGGCATAATTTAATTTGATTCGGAATATGTAATCCGGTTTTCTCGTCTTATCGTGGGAAACAGACGTCCAGAATAGGGGGCGAATATGTTTTAAGGATAGTGTGTTGAACACACGATTCGAGCTAATTTTTATTTTGCTTACTTTGCAAATTTTATCGATTCGGTTTTTTCGATTCATATAAATTGTACTAGAAGATATACTACTATTTTCCTACAAATTACATATAGAAGATATACTACTATTTTCCTACACTTGGCAATTACCTAAGGCCTTTTGTGATGAACTGCGTCTTATTCATTTCGTCCTAGAAATAGGAAGCTACATTACATAACTATACGTCTATACGTATGTCAAGTTATGCTATTACCAACTAGATATCGATCGTCATTTGTGCATAGTAAGGAGACACATTATTCCTTTCAAATTTGCATTCAGACTAAATTTTTTCTGGTCCCAGCTTGTTAATTATTTCAGAACAGGGGAAAATCGGACAGTATATGATCATCTATTCCAAAGGTGTTACATATAATATTTCACAGGACAAAAGATTTGCAGTATGACACCTATAAAAATTGCAATTTAATTTTCAAACATACATTGTGAGTTTTTAATATGTTATTATTATACACATGTCAATCATTTGTGCGGTGGAATATTAGATGAAATATTAATTTTAGAATAGAGAATCCCACCGGGGGGGGGGTCTAATAGCCTCTGATAGAATCTGTGCCCTTACTTACGTGAAACAGAACAGATTCTCAAGGTGTTGGACAGCTATCGTGAGGGAATCTCGATTTCGCGACCACCTCTTCTCATTGGAACAAATTTCTCCTATTGGAAAGCAAAGATGAGAGCCTTCATCAAATCTGTGGATGAACGTGCATGGAAATCTATCCTAACTGGTTGGACACCTCCTACCCACCTTGTTGATGGTAAGGATGTTTCAAGAAAAAAAAAGCTGAATGGACAAATCACGAGGATCAATTAGCAAATTCAAACTCAAAAGCACTCAATGCAATCTTGATCTTTGTGGATGAAAATCGATTCAAACGATCTCTACCGTGAAACCTCAAAGGAAGCATGGGACATCTTGCAAGTTGCCTACGAAGGAACCAAGGCCGTAAGAATGTCTAAACTACAAATGCTTACTTCTAAATTTGAGAATCTTCGCATGAGTGAAAATGAAACCATAAGTGATTTTAATTCTAAACTCGTGATATTTCAAATGAGTCCTATGCCTTAGGGAAAAATACTCTAATTTTAAGCTTGTCAAGAAAGTTTTAAGGTCTCTTCCCCGAAAGGTTTGCCTACAAAGCGATCGCTATAGAAGAATCAAAGGTTCTCACGGAGATGAAACTTGATGAACTAATAGGGTCCCTTCAAACCTTTGAAATGAACCTGGAAGAAACAAGAAAGGAGAAACTCAAGGAGACAAGTTATAAGAAAGAAAAAAACAGGGAGATCGCTTTTCAGGCTGAAACGTCAGATGAATTGACTCTTGAAATAGGAAAAGAAATTCAAGAATCATTCGCATTACTAACCAAAAATTTCAGCAAACTGTTTAAACAGGCAAACAAGGAGGAATTTCCCCAATGCAGGAAAGAATTCTGGACCTCAGAGAAAGCAAAATGACAGTGGAAAAGGCATAAAATGCAGGGAATGTGGAGGCTTTGGACATATTCAAGCCGAATGTGCAAATACCCTGAAGAAAAAGAATGGTAAATCATTCATCACATCATGGAGCGATGATGAACCAGATGAAGAAGAAGAAGAGGATGTAAGCAATCAAGTTGCCTTCTCTGTTACAAAGGAAGAGGTTGGTTGTAAACAAACGCGCCCCCAGCTTCTACTTCCTCGGTGTTACTACACCAAACAGTATAACTCTAACTTTCCTTTTTCAGAAACGTGCCTAACTTCTGTACTTCCTGCAGAGGAAAAAAAGTCAGATAATGGGAGTTCTGAGGATGAATCCGAAGTAGATGAAGAAGAACTTAGAAGGGTATACCAAAAGCTACTTGAAAAATGCTTAATAGTCAGCAAGACTAATGAGACTCTGGAAAAGAAGGTAATGTCTCTTACTGTTGAAAAAGAGGCACTCAAGGGTGATGTTATAAAGTTCGAAAGACTGGCAACTGAAAGAAAAGAAGAACTTGACAAAGTGAAGAAAGACCTCAGTGAAATGGCTACTCCTGTAAAAAAGTTGAATGCAGGCAAGGGTAGATTAGATGAAATCCTCTCTCAACGAAAAAACCAACAAGACCGTGCAGGTATTGGTTTTGGTTTCAATACTAACAAAAACTATGCTAAAAAGGAGAAAAACTCTAAAATTGTTTTTGTTAAAGAAGGAACATCATTCAGTCACAATTGAAAAAGAAGCAATGCTTTTGTTCCTATATGTCACTATTGCAACCGTCCTGGCCATATAAGACCTAAGTGTTATCGTCTTCAGAAATACTATAGGCAAGGCAGGGTGCAAACTCCAGTGTTCCAACATCAGCAAAGAAACACTCCTCTTTTTAAAATCAATTTATCAAACAAACCCAGGAAAATCTGGGTGAGGAAGGATGAATTCTCTTGCTATGTTGTTCACACTGCTTTGAAAGCCAATGTGACTGAATCATGGTACTTGACAGTGGTTGCTCTCGTCATATGATAGGAGAGTTGGAAAAACTGACTGATTTTGAAAAACATGAGAATGGATTGGTTACTTTTGGTCATGGTGCTAAAGGCAAAGTTTTGGGAAAATGGACCTTGAATGTGTCAGGTCTTCCTTCTCTAAAAAATGTGTTGTATGTTGAAGGACTAAAAGCCAATCTTATTAGTATCAGTCAGCTTTGCGACGATGATTTGCTTGTAAAATTTGATAAGAATGTATGTGCTGTGTTTGACAAAGCTGATAAATGCATTTTGAAAGGTAATAGGTCCTCTGATAACTGTTATCTGATAGAGGAACATGTTCAGTGTTTCAACACTTCTCTTGTGTGTAATAAATCCCTCCTGAGTAACACTGAATTGTGGCACCAAAAACTGGGACACTTGAATTTTCGTGGTATGCTGAATCTTATTAAAATAAAAATGTGTTAGGAGTCCCTAAACTTGATAAAGATCATTCTGGTGTCTGTGGTCTATGTCAATTGGGAAAACAGAAGAGAGAAACACATAAGGTGTTGAAACATCTCAGCACTTCACACTGTCTGGAAGTTATGCATATGGACCTTATGGGACCAATGCAGGTCGAAAGCATAGGAGATAAGAAATATGTGGGGGTGTAAAAGAAGTTTGGCCGGGAACGCAAGAAAAATTTAAGGCCAAAGACTTGACCAAGAAGTACACTCTCCTTCACAAAATTGCACTTTGTAACTGGACTCATACAAAGCATTCCTCTTCAGTCACTATGGATCAAGCCACCCTATTGTATTGCATTGGGACCAGACATCCATTCAACATTGGGAAAATGATCTTCGACATCATCGGGACTCATGTTGGGTACACCAGTACTTATGGTATTCTCCCCTTCCCTTCTTTAATCTATAAAGTGCTTGTTTCTCAGGGGTTTACAAAGAAGGCATCTGAGGATCTAGTTGATGTCCCTGCTCCCATTTCCATCTCAGTTAAAATCCTCAAAAGTGGGAAGATAAATGACCTACCTCTCCTTCCTCCTTCCATTTCCACCGCTTTCTTTGGGCTTCTTCCAAAGTGTTGCAACACCGGGAATTCCGCACTGAAGCCGATTACGATCGAGATAGTTGAAGTTTGAACACCAAATCAAGTCGGACCTCAAAAAAGTTAGAAGACAGGTCTTCTATCCCACTCTCCTTGCTCCCGCCGGGTTCTTTGCACCGTTGCTCAAAAAGGGGAGTAAGTGGTCATGATAATGATGATCTTGATGACTTGGCGGATCTTTGCCATTGTTCTTTGAAGACATTCGAGGGGAGTCGAGTGCGAATGAAGATGCTACTTCAGAGGGGGAGTCTCAATCTCCATCTGAACATAAAGTTGACTCTGAGGGGGAGTCGAAGGAAGCAAGTGGCTCTGATTGAATTTGCAAACATCTCTGAATGTTCTTGTTTGTTTTTTTGTTGTTCAAATGATTAACGGTGCTAACTTGCAGGTTTTTGTTATTGACTTCTCTTGTCGTATTCTATATATATCCTGTTAAGTGTTGTTTTGATCAAAAGTGCCAAAGGGGGAGATTGTTAGTGTTATTAAAGTTGGCAATTTTGGTCCGTTTAGCACAGTGCATGTTCTAGTGTTGTAACACCGTAATGCAACACTAGCTCACGAGAATCCGGGCGGATTTTATGCCGGTTCTCGTGTTTGATTTTTGGCAAGATCTTTATATTGTGAATGTTCTTTGATATTATTGATAATGTTTATCTTAATTGATTCAAAGATATTTTTAGATTGCCAATTTTTCCTTTTTAATCACTTTCCTTGTGTAATTGATTCTTACCCACAAGGAAATGATTTTGATTTCTGATCTCCTTCCTTTAGCAAGAAACTGTCCATCTTGAAATCAGGGATAGGTTTTCTTTTGATAGCTATAAAGAAGAGAAGTCAGACCTTGAAGATGTAATCGAGCACAAGCATATTCAGAGCTTTATTTTGCACTTCTTCAAGAAATCATTTTACTACATACTCTTATTCTTCTATAAGAAGGTGAAGATCTACGGTGTGGATCGACTCAACCGTTCAAGGGATTTGAAGTTGGAGGGATTCCAACAAGGTTGAATGTTCTGAAGAATCGATTCAAATATTAGTTTTATACGAGTGTTGGTGTATTAGATAAAGAGGGATTCTTTATACTTTTCGTAAATCCAGTCGTATTTGTAATAACTCTTTGTTCTCTAATATTGGATTGTTTCTTCTATGGGCGTGGCCTCGTGCATTAAGATTGAGGAAACTAAGCACGTTAAAAATCTCCGTGTTATTTTTATTCCGCTGTGTACTTGTGTTGGTTGGTTCAGTGTTACAACATTAGAACATGCACTGTGCTAAACGGACCAAAATTGCCAACTTTAATAACACTAACAGCCTCCACTCGAAATTAGTCCAAAATGATTTTTCAAATTTGACCATACGATTAATAAGTCTCAGGTTCGACTCACACTAATGGCATGTGAGTTGATTTTTCCGTTTTTATGTGTGGTTTGAAACTTGATTTGACATTTTCACTACGCATCCTATCTAATTATTTATACCAACTCGAGTTGTGACTTGTGAGTCCTAAGCTATGATTGAGACTCTATATATATGTCTAATGTCTTCATTTAATTCCTATATATTGTGCCCCAATGGTAGGCTAGCTCTTTTGTACCAATGAAAAGTGATCATTAATTATCCCAAGTCGGCATTCTGAACAAAAACAGATAAGAAAAACATTTCGAATTTTTTTTATATAAAAGATGAATTAGTAACATGTGGAGAAAGTTTCTGCCCTAATAGTCAGGTCCCCACTTCAATAGAATAAAAGAAGAATTAAAGTACAAGGAATTGGGAGTCTATAAAGGTTCTTTTGGATGTTGACATATAAATTGGTCCTTTTGGAGGGGGGGCCTGCAGAAATTTCCATTATTGGGATCATAGTTTCAAAAAAAACGTTGTCCTGAAATATAGACCTTTTACCCTATATAATTTGCAATCTGGCTATCACCATGCATTACAGCATGGTCGATGGTTTAATGCGTCCCTTTGCCTCACATCAAAAGACGGCTATGGCGTTATCCATGGAGGCCTATCTAACGCTCAAGTCAGTACATAATTCTAGAATAAAGAAAACAACAATTGAGAGTAATTAACTGAGAATAATCTAGAATACTCACAAATAATGAGAATGAACCTTTTCTATACCTAAGTTGATGGGCTGCGTGCAGTGGCAGAGACAGGGCTGGGCCAGTTTGGGCCCTGGCCCAGTCCATTTTTTTTTAAAATAAAATTTTTTAGTGAGAATTTTGAAAAAAAAAATTAGTTATAATTTGTATTAATTTTTTTTGGATTTTCTGTCCGACCCACCCCATTTTCGTGTATCGGCCCATCCTGGTAAAGCGTCCTGGCTCCGCCCTTGGCTGCGTGGGCCTCGAAGAATGAAGTGGGTGCGCGTGTGCCGGATAATATTATATATATATATGATCCAAGGGAGAGGGTTATATGAGACCACCTCTTAGGGTAAGTCCATAGGGACCAATCCTAGCCACATATCTAGATTTTTCAATGGTTGTGATTTTAGAACTAAAAATTCAGATTAAATGTTGGTAATTAATAGAGAAACGGGTAAATTAGTCATCCTACAAAATTACCCAATATTCATGGGATTCTGTTCACATTATGATCACACAATCTATGCAAATCTCACGTCAAATTCAACGTGAACAAATCTCATCTTTCTTCTTCTTCAACGCACTATTGTGAGAAATCATTCATCATTCTTCTTCAACGCACTATTGTGTGAAAAATGTTGCAGACAATTTGCCATAGTTGCTAGTGCTTGACTTCAGTTCGAACTTTGCTTATGAAGATGTAATTTGTTGCTTGTGTAGATGTGTCATGGTTTATATACCATTAACTACATAAGCAGGTCATAAGCAACAAATCCATACTACATAAGCAACAATCCGATACTACATAAGCAACAAATATACACTACGTATGCACTACGAATACATTAACTACATAAGCAAGTCATAGCAATAAACCCATACTAAATAAGCAACAAGTCTATACTACATAAGCAACGAATATACACTACGTATGCACCACGGATACATTAACTACATAAGCAAGTCATAAGCAACAAACTCATACTACATAAGCAACAAGTCTATATTACATAAGCAACGCATATACACTACGTATGCACCACGAATACATTAACTACATAAGCAAGTCATAAGCAACAAACTCATACTACATATGCGATAAGCCTATACTACATAAGCAATGAATATACACTACACATGCATCACAGATACATTAACTACATAAGCAAGTCATAAGCAACAACCCTATACTACATAAGCAACAGAGAATTTTTTTTGAAACTTAAACGCTGGAGAGAGAGTGTGCGTGAAGAGTGGGTGAAATCGCGTGAAAGAGGGAATGAAATCTTAGTAACTGATTCTAAAGTGTCAAATTACCACCCTACCCTTTTTAATTGCTGAAACAAAAAAATAAACATAAAAAAGCCCTAAAAATCTGGACCACCCAAAATTGTTGATCTATGGTTAGGATGTGTCCCCATGGACTCACCCCAAGTAGGAAGACCTATTTGATCCATATCCTATGATCCAATAATAATTAATAATATTGGATAATTAAGTAGTTTCAAAATTAAATAATTAAAATAAAAAATATTGAAAAAAGTTAATTTTATCCCCAACAATATATTTGTTACGTAATTAGTAAAACGAATAACAAGTACTATTATACTTGGTATCAGATTATTTCACTTTAATCAAACTAAAAAAAGTTTTTATTATATACTTGCGGATCGTCGTGACTCGACAATTCATAGTTCCAATATATAAATTTGGAATTTCATTAATTTGCTTATCAGTTATCACACTGGTGATGTTTGGTGTACACTGAAGTTTGGACATTTGGGATGTCATCGTTCTGCAATCTGCATCATAGAGAATATGCTATGCCTCCACTGGATAATAACCTTGTTAGATCTCTATCCCCAGCTATACTAAATATGTACATATTGTACACTAGCAGGTTTCATTAATTAAAGTGTTATAGTTGAATACAGATAAGTCTCATTAGCTTTTAAGAGTCAGTTGATTGAGAGATACCTTCCATTTGGATTCTGAAAATCTAATCTAAATCAAAAGGATCGAGTTATTATGGATGAACCTTATCTCTGAAGGCCTCCATTATCCCGCTCCTACAGTTTCGTGGAAGAGGTGAATCGATGGATATGTTTCAATGAGCCAGGGTCCTGAGATCTTATAGACTGAGTCACCACACAAGACATCTCCTCCAACCTGTTACCAAAAAGATTCGAACATCCACGTTGCGGGTGCCAGCGAAGCGGACATCACATCACACAAGTCATTTGCACTAGCTGAGCTATGCTCCGAGGGGCAAGAGAATCGAGTTATTGATTCTATTTATAATTATGTATGTGAATCCAAACATACATTCTTTTTATAAATAAATAACTATATATATAACTGAGATACAATTATTTTTTTTTTTGACAACAAAGAAATTGTATTTTTATTAATCAATGCGAAACAACCAAGATAAAAAAAAAATTGAACCCATACAGACCAGACAAATCCAAATAAACTCTCACACTTAAATCAAGAGAAGAGAGAGAGGCAAACAAAAGAACAAAACTAAACAGATACAATAGATCACAAAACATCAAATTAAACTCGTGGATGTGAGTCTTGGTTGGATCGATGTGACTTGCGAAGTCCAAACAAATTTTGGATGATCCACACCTGACTCTTTTATGATCTGCAAATCTATCAGAAACTAATGAAGAACTCCGAATAAAGTCCCAAAAATAACAGATCTACTAATATCTGAATAGATCTAAACCATTAAAGAACTTGCTCTCATAAGGGGAGAAAAATATATTCCCATAGAGAGGAGAAACCTATTCTCATGTTCATGACCATGAGAACATATTATTTTTATAAAAAGAGCAAGAAGAGGAGGGAATGAGTGGCTAGGGTTGAGGATTGAGATATAGAAGGATGATTTACTAAGTAAGTATCAATGGAGATAAGATTTGGAGTACATTGGTCCCCTTAATTAAACTATAAAGAAACTATTTTGGTACATCATCCCACATCATGGGCGGTTAATAAGCCTTAGTTTTTAGACAAAAACTCTATTACTTATCCATTACCATTCCCTTTACCTCATCATTTGAGCTTATGTAACTTGATTACACAACTTTATTAATTTAAGGCATACTTATAAAAAAAATGAGGTTTGGGATAATTACAAAAAAAAACCATAGATTTTTTAAAATTGCAAAAAACCCCTTAAGTTTGATTTGTCTTACATTTTCTCACTTTATGAGAAAAAACATTTCAAAAACTCTTGACATTTATAAAAATATTACATTTACCACCTTAAATTTTAGACATAACAAACCTGAAATTTTTCTTTATATAATTTTGAAACATCTATGGGTTTTTTTAAATTTGCTCAAACCTCAGGGGTGGTTTTGTAATTATCCCTTAATTTAATAAGCATACAATTAGGAGGTGACATAAAGCCATTGACGTATACATGGGAAGAACTTTTTAATCACTGATTATCATAAGTTCAGCAAATTATTTTTCTTTGCTTTCTTTTTCTGTTTTTGTTTATATATGTAATAAATTTTGACTCGAGAATAAAATTCCAATAATCTGGAATAGCGGGATCGACCTATTCCCCAATAATAGAAGTTTTTGTATTGTTAAAGTGATTGACACGAGTTCAGTCTCATAGTGTGCGCATTTCCTCTCTTACTATCTATGGTCGTGCTAAACAAAATAATCTGGAATAGCAAATGATACAACTGGCAGAATGTGGTGTGTAAATCTAGTTCCTGCAGTTATTTTGACGTGACAACGAGGAAAACCGCCTTTTGCTGATAAAAGTGTGAAAATAATAATGCACCTTTGAAACTGCAGCGTTTTATTTTACAGAGCTGATGAAACATTGGAAATATCAGTTCGCTAGACAGACGACACACTAGGCCTAACACCTAGTTGGAGTCTAGGCGTAGTTAAATGAGACCTAATCTAAATAAAAACATAGGCGAATAAAAAGAGCTTAGAGCGTAAATGAGGATTTTTAGAATGTGATTTAGAATGAAATAAGGACCACTTTTCCTGCTGCTCCAGTAATCCCCCAATACTTAGGTAATTTATTGATGAACTGAAACTGTGGAACTCATAAAAATTCAAAATGATTGAAAAAAAAAACTTTAGTTCTTGAGAAATTTAGAAAATTTCAGAAATATATACAGATTAATATTCTGAATATACATATATATATATATATATTGGAACAATGAGAAAATAGTGTAATTCAGTAATACTTAGATAAGAAGGTCTGAATATTCGAATTATTTTCAAGTCGACAAAAATTATGAAATTGTTTCTTCCATACGAAAAAATATGTCATAAAATATAGTGCTCAAAATCCAACTATTGAAAAAACAAAAACAAAAGTGGCCCCTCCCAGTGATGGCACGTATGTACTACATCAGTACATTGTTTCATAAGTTCTTTTCCAAAATTATAAGTTACATTCATTAACAATAAAATTAGATTAAATACGGAATTTATCAGGAAATGCCATGTGCCTTATTGTGCGGGTTATGGTTTATGCCCACAACAGCAGAAAGGCAAACTTTGTACCATAATAGTACAAGTCAGTACCCATATACAAAGAAGAAAAGAGAAAAAAGATATTATTATCCCTCTTTTTATATCCTTCAATACAAACATTCCCAAAATCGTCATTTTAATTCCTCAGTTTTCCAAACTCCATAAAAATTTATGAACTATGATCCAAATCCATAGAAAAAAGCCCTAAACAGAAGAAAAATATTAATTTTGTGCTTTTTTTTAAATAAATGGAAATATATAAAAAAATAATTAAAAAAAATTATACACCAAAATTGGTCATCTCCAAAAATATCACTCTCTTCCCAAAAAATGAAATTGTGAAACTATTACACCAAGAAAAGGAGAAAATATATATATTTTTTAAAAGAAAAATTAAATAAAAGTGGAAAATAATTACTCTAACAAACAATATAGCTGGAAAACCTACTCCATCAAGAACCGCTTCACAATCTTCACGCTCGGTTCCACCACCTGTCTTTCCCAAATCTCCGCCACCCTCCTCCCGCCGCCGCCCATCGCCGCCCTCAACGACGCCGTTGAATCCACCCTCTTTAAGTCCCAACCGGCGGCGTCCCTCAGCCGTAGGATCTTCCCAAGCTGCCTCTTCGCCAGCTGACACGTGTTGTCCTTGATAGCCCTCACTGCCTCCTCGTAGGCCCTCTTTTTCTCCACGTCACCATCGTCTTCTTCACTAATCTTCCAATCCTTTCCTTTATTCAAAAAATATCTCTCGAACTCCGGCACTCCAATCGCCTTCTTCAACCCACACTGGCTCACCGAGCCCGACCCGGGATCGGCGAAATACTCAGCTAACTCCTCCACCATCCCCGAATCAAGCATATCATCGACTCGTTTCACCAAGTACTCGCTCAGTACCGGCGGCGACACGTCAACCCAGATGAAACAGCAGGCGTATCTCATCTCTTTACAGAAAACCGAGTCTAACGACTCCCCGAACACGTCCACCTCCGGGTCGAATTTCTTCGCCAGTAACGCGTAGACGAACGAGTTCGACCCGCCGACGACGAACGGTATTTTCCGGCGGGAGACGATCTGCGAGATGGCTAGCGAAGCGGAGGACCGGAAATCGGAGGGGGTGAACTCGGGATGCGACTCCGACGGGTCGAAATCGCCGAGTAAATGGTGGGGGATGTTTTTCCGGTCCTGTAACGGGATTTTGTTGGTGGTGATGTCGAGGCCGCGGTAGACTTGGATTTTATCGGAGTTTATGATTTCCGACGAGGGGAAGAATCTGGAAGCTAAATCGACGGAGAGCTTGGATTTCCCGCAGCCCGTGGGCCCCATTATGACGACGATTTTCTTGTGGCGGCGGGCGGTGGTGGTGGTGGTGGAGGCCATGCGGGGGGCCCACCTGGAGGAGGGGATTTTTTTTGAAAAGGAGAGGGAGAGGTGGTTTTTGTGTGGAAAGTGATGATGATTTATTGTTGTTGGGATATTCACTGATAATCTTCTCATATGGGATTTAATACAGCACAATTTGTGTGTGTGTGTGTGTGTGTAATTTTTGTATGTAATGATAGTACAGATGTTGTGGTATGATTTTGGGAACGAAGAGTGGATGAAGGGTTGGTTTGTTTGTTTGTTATGGTTACGCAGAGTGACTGACAGACAGTGTGTGTAGTGTGTGAGTCGTGTTTGGCTGTTTTTTTTTTTTTTTTTTTTTTTTTTTTTTTTTTTTTTTTTTTTAAATTTGTTGCTTGTTGGGAATGAATATGATGATGATGGTATTCTTCATGCCATTTTTTCTGCATATCTTTCAAACAGCTTCTTCTTTCTCTTTAACATGAAAATCATTCATTCAAACGTTTTTTTTTTTGTATGGTTTGTTTGTATATGCATGCTAAATCTGGGCTCTGTTTTGTTTGGTTTTTGGGACAACAAACGAGCCTTAGGAATGAGACTACGAGAGGGTTTGAAGGGAAATTTTCGTAGATATTTGTTTTAATATACTCGCTACTTATAACTATATATGGAGTTATGGACCTGCTGGCTGAATTTGTTCGTACATTTACAATCTTATTTTTGTGGGGTCTAACCTCTAGACTAGAAAAGTAGGACTTTGGAGCAATGCCTTTTTCTTTTTACTTGATTTTCTGTTTTCGTTATCTTTTAACCTTTATTTGTATGATGCTTCAAAAAAAAAAAACCTTTATTTGTATGATAGTGACATTTTGGGTCAGTGGGTCCGTATTTTATATTTTTAGTTCATGTTTAAAATATATCAAAAATTAAGCAACATATCAAATAACTATGTTTTAAGATAAGTTAGTAATGTCGTGTCATATTTATGTTAGTCGTGTTCGGATTTGTGTTTCTTTTAATAATTTCAGGTCGGATTCGTATCGAATTATTGTATTTTACGACACACTCTACGTCTCAATGAGATAAATGGTGTTTAAATTGAGGTACATATTATGGTGGATTATTCATAATCTTCACATATATTTATTTTTTGGGGGTATCATTACCACTATAGTAGATTTAGGGGTGCAAGATTTATCTTTTCTAAAAACTAATAGATAAGGAGGTAATTTATATTTTTTTCGATGGGCCAAAATTTTAAAATTTTATTTAAGAAATTATATTAATTTTAGAAACCAATCGAAGTTGAGAGGGGGCCACGGCCACCGCCAGTCCCTTGGCTCCGTCCCTGACTATTAATATTTTTATGAGTCTTGAGTTCAATATGAATAGCTTGAAGTCAAATCGTGCCTCGCTTGAGAAGTACTTCATTATCAAACGAATGGATGCGTTAATTAGGTTTAAGGAATACAAAGCATAATACTGTGTAAAATAAAAGGTTTATTATTCTTGACAACAAAATTTTCCAATGTAGAAGACCCTCCATTCAAGATCTCTTTTGATTTACAGTCAATAATTTTGTTGGTCATGTGAATTTAGGTGGCACCCTTGTTTAATCGTTTTAGATGATTTTCACGAATCCGTTTTAGAATATATATGCATTTAAACTGAATTAAAAGTTGTTGCACGTAATAGGCTAGAGATGTTAAACAAGCCGATTCTAACGGTTTATCGGGCTTCGGAGTAAAGGGGCCGACAATAGTGCAAACCTTATCCTAATTTTTATCGGGCTTCCGACTAACGGATTACTATCGGGCTATAAATCAAAATTTTCAAAATTATATTTTTGAATTTAAATATAACATATATAACATTTAAATTTGAAATCTAATGTTGAAGCATTCATTTTAAACAAATTATGCATAATTTATAATGAATTTGCATTAAAGAATTATAAACTTTAAATATTTAAAGAGCTAATTAAATGTTAAAAACAAAGCTACAATAATAAAAGCTAGCTAAGCATTATACAACCAAACAAAATGGAAAAATTTAGTACTTTTTTCTTACAATCACTTATATGGCTATAACTCAAAAATTCTAAAATTTATAGATTTAAATCTATATATTCACTCTTAAATTATAGGTTTAGCATATCATTTAGAAATATAACTTATATCGTTAAAAATCTGTCATAACTTCTTGACATTTTCTAATTTAATTAGAATAAAAATTGGATGTCCAGATTAAGTAATGGACAAAAATAAATAAAAGAATAATTTTACCAACAAGTATAGCTTGTTTAATAAAGTTAAATACTTAAATATGAGAGAGATGTGAATTTGAGAATTTTTTATTAGTAAAAGGTAATAAAAAATAGATAAAAAATATTAAAACTATATTATATTTTTTTAATTTAAATGGTGGGTTAGCGGGCTATATCTTTCGCACAAAATGGTCTCGGCCAAAATAATTTGGCCTAACCATCTTTTTTAATTTCTTTTTTAAACTTGGCGATCATTCGGACACGACCCATTTAACATCTCTAAACGGGGTGGTCATAGATTTTAAAAACTACCTGAATGAAAACCACATTGAACCGCCCCGCCCATTCATATTGATTTACGACAATTTGATTTGATTTATTATTTTTGTTTTTAAAAAAAGGCAGCATCAGCGTAGAGTGATGGTTGTTTAAACTAGACCTTTACTTTTATTTAGCAAAATTGAAATTAAGATTAATATTTACCGAAATACATACGAATATTTCATGCATGACGTATAAATATTCTTTGGCCGTTTTATCACTTCAGGCATTTTATGTTTCGACTTTTAGGGCCTTAGCATTATCTTTCCTGTAACGTTTACTGGTCATGCTCTACACTTTGTTCAAAACCTTAGACATGTAATATATGTTATATGAACTTGGAACTTTGTCGGCTGAAAGAGAGAGGATATAGAATCATATCACATTGTCACCTATATATGAAACTAATTAATGAACAAATAGACCAATTTTAATATAATTGTTTAAAAAGAGGGAGGATATGGAATCATATCACATTATCCCCTATGAAATTAATGAACAAATAGACCACTTTAAAATAATTATTTACAAGTTTATATAGTATTATTATATCTTATTTTCTTGGACCTTGTGAACAAATGTACATACTTGGGCACTTGGGCACTTGGGCACTTAGGCACTTATATATATTCTTTAACAAAGGGTTAGTTAATAAATTAGTGCAGTAGGTTAGCATAAAACCAACAGGCAATAGGATTTTATTTGAGAATCTTGATTGTCCAAGGTAAATTGTTCCGTTTAGGTTTATCAATTATTTGAGATCTTTGACTAGAGTCCATTACATTAATCCCGACCCTCTTTTTTGTTATGCTCTTGGTTAATAATTGGTCCACATCATAGGTAATCTTATGTGAACATTCATTGATGAATTTGTCCTTCATTTGCGTGAGTAATATTGTAATTCTATTTTTCATTTGGGTAATTTGGTCATTGTGGAAATTTTTATCTTGCTAAAATATTTTTATCATCAATGTCAAACAAAATATTTTTATCTTGCTAAAATAATCACACATCACAATCATACTACCCAAACAAACATGTTATTGAACTCAATCATATTATTGAATCATAACTTATCCAAATTATTTATCAAGCAACAATCACAAACTAGTCCTATAGTAAACTAGCAAAGTCCACTCATTGTTTGTTCTTTTTTTTACTTGCCCCCCCCCCAAACTTATGCCCTTGTCACACTAGTTTACATGTAGATAATGGCGGAGTCAGGACACTTTAGCAGGATGGGCCGATACACGAAAATGGAGTAGGCGGCTAGAAAATCAAAGAAAAAGTAAAACAAATTATAACTTTTCTTTTAATTCTCACTATTTTTTTTTAGAAAAAAAGATTGGGCCAGGATCCAGATTTGCCCAACCCTAAATCCGCTCGTGCTTGTAGAGGGGTAATTTGATCAATTAACCCAAAAAAAATATTGAAAGAGAGAAAAGCATCAAAACATAAATACATTCTTTAAAATTTAGTTTGTATTCCTCTAAGACACCTATTCATTTTTAATATAATAACTATTGTAATCATTGTCAAAACTCAATAAAAATAGATAACCCAAGTACTTTGAAGAAATATTTCATTTCTTATTTCGGCCGACATAATTTCTATAACATCTTACGTGTCAACTGTCAAGTTTGACTCAAGTGTGGAACATAACCTATAAAGCGTAGGGAAGATTATCTTATCCAAGGACCTAAAACTAGAAATAGAATGTGACTGCGGGAAAGTGACTGAAAAAGCCTTATGTTGAGAATCTTTTTATATTCATCATATATGTAAAAAATTAAATGGTCTCAAAATTATGGAGCTTATATGGATGTATTTCCAAGTCCAATTTTTAGTTTCTAGTGTTGAAAAATGAATTTTCAAACTTTATTGATTTTCGTGTGAGAATTGGGAATATATTTAGTTTGTTGTCTGAATTTCTATTTGAAAATGAGAATATGTTTGGTTATAGTTTTTCAGATGTATTATTGTACTGTATTTTTACCTAGGTTTGCGTAATTGGAATGAAAAATTGTTTGGTTGTGTTTTCAAAAGAATATTTTCCATAAAAAAGTGAAAACTGGAAATGATTTCATTTTTACTGAAAACTTTTGAAACAAACATAAAACCATTTTCCGGAATAGTTTTTTTTTTTTTTTTCCGAAACGATAGAAATATATTCATTACTCAAATAAACTTACACTCAACAAGCAAATGACCACTTTGAACATACATACATTGATACATGTCATCGGGAGAACTCCGCACGAGAGGTAAAACCACCGTAATTCGAGGGGAGCAAAACAAGAAACTACTAAAAACAAATAAAAACTAAGAACTCCAAAGGAAACTAAACCACCTCCGAAAGGAGGACTAAGCACTCCGCATGAGGAGACTACCCAACTCGAACAAATTCGGGCTCGAGCTACTACACGCACCGCAAGCCTTCTCAAATTACCGACCGCCACGAGTTTCACAAATCAACCGGTAAAAAAGACAAAAAAAAAAAAAAATCGAAAAAAAAAAAAAGAAAAAAAATGCCTCTCCCTCACCCGATCTTCAATCGCACCAACCCATCACCTACCCGGCTCCAACTCTCTCTCCTTTGTAGCTCCGACCTTCGACTTGCCTCCACTCTCGATCGGAAAAACCGATCACCTCCGGATAACACAAGGGATATACCTTCATTGGCTCCATCATGAAACATGGTTGGGGAGGGGAGGGGATAAGGGAAGGAGGAGAGGGAAGGGAGGGGAGGGGAGGGGAAGGGGGCGGCTGGGATGGGGAGGGATGGGGAAGAGTTAAAAGTTTTAGGGTTTTTTAGAGAGTGAGAGGAGAAAAGAGAGGTAGTGAGAGAAAGAGGATTTTTTTATTTTCCGGAATAGTTGGAAAATGGAAAAATGGGGTTGAAAACACAACCATACAAGGCCATGATATTTCAAAAACAAAATTATGAGCACTTAAATTACTGTAATGAACATTGATAGGGAAATTACCTTATAGACCTGGTGTAGGTCGAAATTATCCATATGATCTTGTCTCGCTTGAAATCCAAAACATCCTCAAAATCTGTGGCCTTTCTATACGGGCCCAATTGGACCCGGCTGGAAAGTATGGTTCGGGTCACCCCCGGAGCCCTCAATCATTGATGAGGCGAGTTGATTTCCCAAATCACGACATGTGTACGACGATTCGCCACAGTGAACCATAATATACATACGACACGAAAATCAACGTAAAAGACAAGGTTACTTGTCATTATTCTTAAATTACTTCAATCTCTAGCTCCCAAATACGACTTTACCTGATCTGACTAAGCATCGAAGGACCTTAGTTGGATGTGACCCTAGCTAGCCTAACATGTGTCTTATTTCAGATCATCTTCAAAAAGAGTACCACACATTACTTCTCCTTTACCTGAAGAAAGATACATCTGGTTTACTTACTAAATCAAACATAATGCCCACACAATAAAACTGGTCATAGGCATAGCTTTGTGAATTTATTTTTCTTCGACAGAGGTATCTTCACACACCTAGGTACACAATTGTCTACACTGCGCCGGGCGCGGTTGCAACACTAGTAATGAGACTATTTCCCTACAGAGGTGGACCACCCAAATCCACATTCTGACCATAATTCAAGGAGTCGAACCCAGAACCAGGTGGCTTAGCCCACCTGGCCACCACAAGCAATTGTGGGGTGGAGGTCAGGGGTTCAAATCCCTACTCCATCAAATTGCTCCCCGGGGCATATGCGAGCTGGTGAAGATTTGGTGGGAACTCATACTGAATAGCATCCGTGTGGGTTCGATTCGGGGAGAGATCGTTATTAGTAGATTGGGGGTCGAACATAATTGTTCTCTTTACCCTGGGGGATCTCAGTTGTACGTCGCCAGACCCTATCGTAACACGCCAAATAATCGTGCACATCCCGATTTATCTTGGCGGCAAAGAATGGCAGAGAGTCGGAAATTTGTCGCCGCGCATAATCACCGTAGTTCTAAAAATCGAGTTACCAAAAAAAAAAAAAGTCGAACCCGGGACCTCAAACTCTTCGAGAAGAGTGCATGCCACCAGGACAATGAATGGGGTAGCTTTGTGAATTATATGAAGCTACAATGACATAATGCCCCCGCCATAGGCCATAAGAGACCGCCTAGGGTGGGCCCAGCTGAATTTCAAATTGGTGCACCGACCCCGTGTGTGGTAGTGGTGGGAGTGTTTCTTGAGTTTGACCCACGCCCGATTGGCTGCAAAGGCTTGAAAATCGAGATGTTATTATTTCACATGGGGGCGTGGAGTTTTGTCACATGGCCCTATGAATTTATTATATATATATATATTGGATGCAACAATATATAGGTTACAAATTTTTTTTTTTGGGTTAAAATTAATTTGGCAATGCACTTTGGATTGTGAATTGTGATATTAAAATATGTAAATACTACAAGGCAATGAAAAGAAGGCCTTATGTTAAGTCCAAAGGGACTTAATCTTATTGTTTGTGCAAAACTACAAATTTGAAACTTATTGTTTCCATATTTGATTATCGTTGAAACTTGTCAAACTAACAAGTTTTATCCAAGCAGGCATACTTAGTGATATCTTGGACCAATTTATTGTCGTTTCTTTTATGCAGCAATGAATACTTTGTAAGATGGAAGCTCGACTTGACATCTAATTTAATTGAATCTGACAAAACGTTTCACAAGTTTTATCTTACCTGACATCAGGGACTTAGTCACCCGGTTCTAGTATCCCTAGTCCAAAATTTTTTTCCCCTAACTCAACTATTTTTTTTCAATTAAAAAAACATATAATTTATTTTTATTCTTTTTACCTTATAAAAAATGAAGAAAAAAAAATTTGGGAGGGCCGAGGCCCAGGGGAGCCCTCCCTATATCCGCCCCTGCCTGACACCATCTAACAACATGGACGACAAGAGCAACTTGCTTAAGTGATTGTCTGAAAATATATTTTCAGAAAATTCATCAATCTTAGACCTTAGTTTATTAACCTTGCACCAAAAGCTATATGGTAGATATATATAAATAGAGATTGGTTCAAATGAGACCAATCTCTTTAGGTTAGTCCATAAGAATACTTATGAACTTTTGATTTAAAATTTTGGATGGTGTAGATTATTTTAGTCAATTTAGGCTAATAAGGGTATAATTGTATTTTTATATTTAATTAGTTTTGTTAATTGGATGGTTATTAGCTATTTTTAAGGAAACATAATCCTACCTTTTCAGTTACCCAATTTTTAGGGAGGAAAAATCATCAATTTCAAGCGATTTTTTTCAAAATTGATACTTCTTTGCGCCATATTTGTGACAGTCGTTTTATTGTATACTTAGTTCAGTGGACTTGTATACTTAGTCATGTTTTATTGTATATTTAGTTCAGTGGATTTGTATACTTGATTAAGTGGAATCGTATTCTTAGTTATATAAGTAGTTTAGTAAGTAGTTTAGTGAATTTGTATACTTAGTTCTGTGGATTTGTATACTTAGTTCAATTGAATTGTATACTTAGTTATATAAGTAATTCGGTGGAATTGTGTATTTAGTTCAGTGTAATTGTATACTTAGTTAAATATTTTATATACTTAGTAATATTTTAATGCATAGTTAGTTCAATGTAATTGTATACTTAGTTAAATATTTCTGTATACTTAGTAATATTTTAATGTATAAGTAGTTTAGTGTAATTGTATACTTAGTTAATTATTTATGTATACTTAGTAATATTTGAATGTATAGTTAGTATAGTGTAATTGTGTACTTTTTATTAATTGTTGCATGATTATGTTATCATATTTGAATAATTTGCAGGTTCGAATGGGAAGGGAGAGAAAGGAAAGGTGAATCGTTTGATTATGGGGACGTGATCAATACAAGATCACGTCCCTAATTTTTAGAAAGCGGTTATTATATATAATTTGCTGGATTCCTATTTTACCCCCTACAATGTATATTTTCATATGAAAAGTTGTATAGATTTATTTAGATCTTGGCCATTGATTTATGTTTTTGATAGTGTAGATTTGGTTCTATGGTCTTACCTAGGAGGGTGGTCTCACACGATCCCCTCCCTATATAAATATATATCTCATGATATTGTTGGTATCATGGTATGGGTATTAATTATCCATTTGGAAATTCTTTTGCTTATTTAGAAATAAAAATAATACAATAACAAGAATGATGACAATGGCAACAAATAGAAAAATAAAAATAAAATATCTGTGTTGCCAATTCAAATGCTAGTTAACTTGGATTATCACAAATAATGTTGATTTGGAAAATTAGTTGTTTGTTTATATAATTATTAATGTTTTAAATAAGACAAGGTAAACCGTGACCACAACACATGACACAAATTGAAACTCAATCATACTGATTTGGGTGTGAACAAATCAGATGTACTTCGGGTCAGGTCGTCTCGAGCCTAGGTACTTTCGGTTTGGGTCCTGTAAGACAGATAAACGTTAGGCTAGCCGGGAGGGTTCCCAGCTAAGACCCTCCGATGCTTAAGTCAGTACAGGGGTTAGGTCGCTAGTGAATGTAAAGCGAGGTGAATAGCAATAAATGTCATACCTGTAGCATTGGAACAATGGCGTATTTATAGGCACTGTTTCTCCTGTCCGTACGGGTTCGTACGGATCCGCATTTGGTGTACGGATCCGCATAACCTCACTCCACGTCTTGCCTCCTATTGGTCCACCTGGCTAAACCCATCCATCGATACGGGTCGGGTCGCTTGGGCGACCCGCACGACCACCTCGGATCGGTCGTGACCTCGCTTCTACGTAGTGTATCGGCTAGCTCGAACTCCTTCTATTAGGTCGGATCGGGTAGACGACCCGATCCATGACCTAGCTTCGGTCGTGACCTCGCTTCTTTCATAGTGTATCGGCTAGCCTCGAACTCATTCTATTAGCCTGGGTCGGGTAGACGACCCGATCCATGGCCTCGATTCGGTCATTCACTCGAATAAAGCGAGGTAGAAAAGTAATTTTAGACAGCACATATCATTACTCCCCAGCCATTTTAGTAATTAATTACTATGGTAACTCAATCTGATCCGTTGAAGATTTGAAAAGTTTCTTTCATCCCAACCGCTCGATCTTCCCGCCCATTCCGCTATATATATACTAAGTCTTGGAGTTTACATTTTTACTCTTCATTCATCGCGGTGAAAAATATTTCCAGTTCGAAGCGAGCTCCCAGCCCTCGTCCGAGGTTTCTTCACGTAGTCAGATCCCACCTCGAGGTAGCCCTTAGTTTCACTTCGCTTATTAATATTTTTTCTTATTTCATTTATTTTTCTTCCTTCTTCTTGTTATGCCTTCCGACCGACCGTTAGGTTCTCATGACTCGGCTCGAGCGGTTCGAGTTCGAGTTCAAGCTCCACCTCGAGTCTAGTTCGACATCGGTCCTCTAAATGGGGCTCGTATTCTGGGATGCTAGCCCACCAGGTCCGTGCCTCCCCTAGGGGATCCTGTCCTCGACTTGGACCCTACCGACGAATCCGAGGAGGATGCCCCCATAGATCCTAATTTAGAGTTTACAGCTCCTTGGGCTTTGATTCGTTCTATTGTAAACAGGAACCAAATAGCCGAGATTAGAGACCGATTTTTTATTCCATCAAATTTTCAAATAATTATCCCCGGTAGGAATGACCGTATAGACAAACCACCTCCCCGTTGCATGTCGTTCCATTTGCCTAGCCTTGAGGCAGGTTTACGTTTTCCTTTAGCTCGCCCTATTGTAAATATCTTAAAGGGTCTAGGAGTGTGTCCCGCCCAGCTAGTTCCGAACGCTTATCGTCATATTTTAAGTTTTGCGATATTAATGAAACATTTTGAGGTGTCAGCCTCCTTTCCCCATTTTTGGGCCCTTTATTCCATTAACTCCTCTCCAACCACAAGTGAGAAAGGCTTTTTCTACCTCTCCCCTCGGCCTAACCGTAAGCTTCTTCATCACCTACCTACCTCTGTTTGGCCTTGGAAAGAGAAATTTCTCTACATTAGAGCCCCCGTAGAGACCCCTTGGGAGGTTCCTTTCGAGTGGAAAGCTACCCGTCCTCACCCTCGTGACCTCGCTTCGGTCACTTTTCTAACCTCGCTTTTAATTCATTTACAGAATAATGCCCTCCTACACCACCTTTCCCTTCGTGGCCGCTAATTGGAAGCAATCCCTCGATGCGCGGAAAACGGCGGGAGGCTTTCGGGCTCTTTCGCGAGGCCGAGGCCGCCAAGGAAAAATTATCTCAGGAGAATATCAAGCGCTGTGATCCGAGCCCGGGTGCGAACAAGAGGTTAATGCAGCTCGCGACAAACTGAAGGAGCAGAAAGAAAATCACGAATCCGAGCTGAAAGAGACCTACGATACGGGTCGCAAGGAGGGCTATCAGGAATATACGAACTCACTAGAATATACCTCCGCTCTTCAAAAGGCTCGCGAAGAGGGCGTGAAGTCCTTTCTAACTTCCCATTCCTACGAAACCTTAGTGGCACGTCGTGCTGCTGTCTATCTCTTTCAAGGTTTCGAGCGATGCCGGGACCAAGCCCTACAGAGAATGCTTTCAAGAGGACTTGATCAAGATAAACTTGATCGCTCCGCATGCATGATCTGGAGAAAGCTGATGAGGGCGAAGCTAAGGAGGAGGAAGGACTTGATGTCGTGCACGATGTGGAAGAGGCTGAAGAAACGGATGAGTGGACCAATCTTATGCATTCGCACATCGCTGCTACAGAACAACCTCCACCCCCTGCTACTATTGAAGCTAATAATGATGATGAGGAAGAATAACCTTAGTTTTTACTTCCTTCTTTTGTAAATGAGCTCAATGCTCCATGTGAAACACATCGTGAATACCAAACTGTGCACTTCGTTTGTCTAAGTTGTTTTGTAAATGAGCTAGTCTTTGACCTCGTTTTTTGGTATTATGATGTATGAAAATATTTGATATGAATGAGCTCAAGTCTCCGATTTCGCTTTATCGCCGTTGTTTTACAGTTTTCCCCATTTTTAGTTATTACAACCATATTTGCTAGTCGTTCTATGGATCTTGCTTGGAGCTAACCTCGTGGGTCACTTTTTAATTGACTTGCTCTTTTTTGAGATCATTTTTATTTGTATCTGACCTCGCGTATCGCCCTTAATCGAGGCTGACCTCGCGGGTTGCTCTTCTTTTAAAGTTGACTTCGTGGGTCAATTTTACTTGAAGCTGACCTCGTGGGTCGCTTTGAGTTGAGACTGACCTCGCGGGTCGATTTTACTTGAAGCTGACCTCGCAGGTCGTCTCGACTTGAAGCCGGCCTCGTCGCGACTTTTAATTAGAGCCGACCTCGTGGGTCGCTTTGTCCTGGCGGCCTCGTGGGTCGTTTTAATATTAGTTGACCTCGTGGGTCGCTTTGCCTTGAAGCTGACCTCGTGGGTCGCTTTTAATAGGAGCTGACCTCGTGGGTCGCTTTTAATTGGAGCTGGCCTCGTGGGTCGCTTTTAATATTAGCTGACCTCGTGGGTCGCTTTGCCTTGAAGCTGACCTCGTGAGTCGCTTTTAATTGGAGCTGGCCTCGTGGGTCGCTTTTAATATTAGCCGACCTCGTGGGTCGCTTTGCATGAAGCCGACCTCGTGGGTCGCTTTTAATAGAGCCGACCTCGTGGAGGTCGCTTTTAATAGGAGCCGACCTCGTGGTCGCTTTGTCTTGAAGCCCTCGTGGGTCGCTTTTAATATTTGCTTGACCTCGTGGGTCGCTTTGCATGAAGTGACCTCGTGGGTCGCTTTTAATAGAGCCGACCTCGTGGTCGCTTTGTCTTGAAGGCGGCCTCGGGGTCGCTTTTAATATTTGCTTGACCTCGTGGGTCGCTCGCTTGCCTTGAAGCGACCTCGTGGGTCGCTTTGCCTTGAAGTGACCTCGTGGGTCGCTTTTAATAGAGCCGACCTCGTGGGTCGCTTTTAATAGAGCCGACCTCGTGGGTCGCTTTTAATAGAGCCGACCTCGTGGGTTGCTCTTCTTTTAAAGTTGACCTCGTGGGTCAATTCTACTTGAAGCTGACCTCGCAGGTCGCTTTGTCTTGAAGCTGGCCTCGTGGGTCGCTTTTAATTAGAGCTGACCTCGTGGGTCGCTTTGTCTTGAAGTCGCCTCGTGGGTCGCTTTGCATTGAGCCGATAATTATCTCTCAAAATAAGGGGGTATTTCCTCCCAATAATTTCATATATATATTCAAAAAAACAAGCTAATAATTACAAGTAGTTCACCTAAGTATAAAACTTGCGCAAATTGTGGATGTTCCATGGCCTAGGAAGCTCTTTTCCATCCATGCTTTCCAAACGATATGTTCTCTCTCTTGAGGATCTTAATCACCTTGAAAGGACCTTCCCAATTAGCCTCCAGTTTTCCCACATGCTTAGATACTTCAACTTTTTTCAGAACTAGGTCTCCTACTTGAAAATTTCTCTCGTTCACCCTTTTATCATATGTCTTTGCTCGCATTCTTCCCTTAGTCAGCTCAATTTGAACCAAGGCCCTATCCCTCTTTTCCTCGATTGTTTCTAACTCTAACTTCCGAGCCTCTTCGCTCGTCTTTGGGTCGTAATGAGCTATCCTGTGAGATGCTTCCCCAATTTCCACAGGGATTACCGCGCCGATCCGTACATCAAACCGAATGGAGTTTCTCCGTAGGTTCTTGGGGTAGTCCTATATGCCCAAAGGACCCCCGGGAGTTCCTCCACCCAATACGTCTTCACCGCACCCACCGCTTTTAAGTCTTTGCACTATCCTGTTGGCCACCTCGGTTTGTCCATTAGCTTGCGGATTACCTCGCCGTGAAATTTTGGCTTTGGATTTTCACTTCCTTGCACCATGCTCGTATTTTTCTTCCTTGGAACTGCGTTCCATTATCTGAAATTAAGATCCTAGGAAACCCAAACCGGCTACAAATATTTTTCCATACAAAGTCCATGACCTCTTGTTCACCTATTTTAGCTAGTGCTTCGGCCTCGACCCACTTCGTAAAATATTCAACTGCTACTATCACGAATTTCTTCTGCGCCCTTGCCACAGGAAAAGGACCTAGAATGTCGATCCCCCACTGGTCGAAAGGGCATGCAATAGGAATTGTTTCTAAGGGTATCGCTATTTTGGTGATGAGTTAAGTTAGCATGGAACCGACACTTGTCACACTTCTTAGCGAACTCAATCGCATCCTTCATCACAAAGAGGCCAAAAGAATCCTTGCGCTTAGTATTTTTGAGCTAGCGAGCGACCTCCCGAATGATTTCCGCAGCTTCCCTCATGAATCTCTCATCATCACATATCGCGCTCTCAAACAACAAACATTTCAAAAGGAGTCCTCCAAAGGACCTCTTATACACTTCATCTCCTATTATTTGGAACCTGGTGCCCTAGCCTCGTATCCTCCTAGCCTCGCCGATCCGTTGGCAAAACTCCCGTTTTAAGAAACTCTTTAATCCCCGATCCACTTTACTTGAATCCCTATATGAAGAATTAAGGTCTCTTTTGAGAATTGGTCAAGAGGTTCGCTTTACGAGTTCACTTGAGTGCTTCGCCACTAACACTATCACCTTCCTCGAACTCGATCCTGAGACGGCACTAGCGAAACGTGCTAATGCATCGCCTTTCTCATTTTCTTCTCTTGAATCTGCTTTCAACCGAAATTCTTCAAAATTTTCTACTAATTTCTTAGCTCTACTCAAGTAGGTGGACATGACTTATCTTTGGCTTCGAAAGAGCCTTCCATCTCGCATCGCGACTAACGAGAGTCGGATATGCCACGAGCCTTCTTACATCGCATTTATGTGCTAGCTTCATCCCAAAGAATTAGGGCTTCATACTCGCTTCATTATTTGTAACCTCGAAATCCAACTTTAGAGCTACTTACTTCAAACAAGTTAGGTCCTTGTAACAAAATTCCACTCCACCTCCACTAGCCACCGACGAACCATCCACATGTAAAAGCCACGCGACCTCGTCTTGGGGCGCCGACTCTTCTACGATTGCCTCGCTAACAAAGTCAGCTAGAACTTGGGCTTTAATTGCCGATTTACATTGATACTTGATATCAAACTCTCCTAACTCCACTGCCCATTTAACCAAGCGACCTGACAACTCCGGTCTCCCTAAAATTTGCCTCAAAGGTTGATTTGTTAAGACGATTATTTGGTGCGATTGAAAATAAGGTCGTAGTTTCCTTGCCGCTACCACCAAGGCTAATGCCAACTTTTCGCCTCTAAATATCTCTCTTCCGCTCTCCTTGCAACATCTTACTCACATAATAAACCGGCTTATGCATGCCCCCTCCTTCCTTGACTAACACCGAGCTCACACCGCTTAGAAATGACCAAGTACAAAAAAGTGGTTTCCTTTTTCGTGCTTTGATAATAATGGTGGTGAGCTTAAATATGATTTTAATTCATCAAAGGCCTTCTCACATTCTTCCCCCATTGAAATTTTTTCATATTTTTTAAAGTAGCAAAGAAAGGTAGGTTACGATCGGTGACCTCGAAATGAACCTATTAAGCGAGGCTAGCTTCCCGTGAGTGAGCCGCACTTCATTCACGGTCCTTGGGAGGCCATCTCCAAAGATAGCTTTAATTTTCTCTGGGTTTGCTTCAATCCCCTCTCATTAACCATGAACCCGAGAAATTTTCCACCTCGCACCCCAAAAGTGCACTTTGTTGGATTCAACTTCATTCCATAATTTCGCATGATGTTGAAAGCTCGCTTCAAATGTTCCGGATGGTCCCCCGATTCTCGCTCTTGACCAAAGATATCATCTACGTAAACCTCCATGGTTCGTCCAATCTCGCTTTTGAACATGAGGTTGACTAGGCGTTGATAAGTTGCTCCCGCATTCTTAAGGCCGAACGGCATCACTACGTAACAATACACCCCATTTTCAGAATAAAATGAGGTCTTGTCCGATCCTCTTCGCCATAAAAATTTGATGATACCGCGATACGCGTCCATCATACTTAATAGAGCACACCTGCCGTGGAGTCCACTAGAGATCAATACGAGGCAAGGGGGCGGATATTTTGGACATGCTTTATTTAAGTCGATAAAGTCCGTACACATCCTCCACTTCTCAGCTGTTTTGGGAACAATCACCACATTAGATAACCATTCGGTGAACTGGATCTCAACAACGTGCCCCGCATCGAGCACTTATTCACCTCGCTTTCTATGATCCTATTCCTCTCTCCTCCGAAACTTCACTTCTTCTGCTTAATAGGCTTCACCTCAGGGTCGACATTTAAGCAATGCACTACGACCTCTGGGCTAATACCTTTGCAATCCGTAGCCTTCCATGCAAAAATATCCGCATTCTCCTTCAAAAATTGGATAGTTAGGAGCTCGAGGCTCGGATCCATCCGGGAGCCTATTCTCGTCGACTTGCTCGGTCGCTTGGATCCACCCGACTACCTTGTCTTGCTCAAGAGTTCGATTCTATACTCCCTCACTCGAGCCTTTTTATACTTCTCCTTCTCCTTCTTGCTCATTCCTGCCTCCTCCTCCCTTTCAATTTGCCTAATTGTTCTAATCTCCCGCTCTCCCTTCTTTTTCTTCAGTGACAAGTTATAGCACTCCCTTGCACTTTTCTGATCTCCATTTACCTCACCAATCCCACTTGCAGTTGGGAATTTCATCTTCAAATGATATGTGGAAACAATAGCTTGGAACTGATTTAAACCTGCCTACCTGAACGACGTTGTATGCAAACGGAGCGTCAACCACTAAATACTTAACCATAACTGTTTTTCGGCATGGGACCATTCCTAGCGAGGTCGGAAGGTCGATAGTACCTAGCGGGATCACTTCGCTTCCCCCGAACCCAGTTAATGGTGTATCCACCGGTTGCAGTGTTGTGACGTCTAATTCCATCTTCCTTAAGACCTGCATAAAGATCACATCCGCCGAGCTCCCATTATCTATCAAGGTCTTTTGTACTGCGAAGTTCGCAATATCCATTGTTATAACCATTGGATCATTTTGACCTGTTTCTACTCCCACAAGGTCACGATTATCAAAGGTAATTGGATTTGCTTCCTGGACATTAAAAATATTCAGAACCCTCTTGGGAGTATGAGCCAAGACCCGCATACTCTTCCGCCTCGCGCTTTGCGAGTCACCTCCACTCGGGCCTCCAACGATCATATGTATCACCCCCCTCCTTGGCAAATTTTCATCTTGTCGGTCTCACCTCGCTTCAGATCGCTCGCGATGTTGATTTACTCTTTCCTTTATAGGGAAACGAGCTTCAGACCTTCCTCGCGCCTTATGCCTCGGGGGAGAACCTGACCTCGCCACTCTTCCCTGGCCTCGCTCCTCATCCTCAGTTTTGCTCATTCTAACAAAATTTTTCAAGTACCCCTGCTGGATGAGTCGCTCTATTTCATCTTTTAATTGGAAGCATTCTTCTGTATCATGGCCATGATCTTTATGAAAATGGCAATATTTTCTTTCGTCTCTTTTACCCGGTATGGCCTTCATCTTTCTTGGCCACTTTAACATATTTTTTCCCTCGATGGACATCAAGGCATGTACTCGGGGAACATTTAGCGGCGTATATCTGCTAACTCGTATTGGTCGCAATCGATCCTGATCTCGACCTCGCTCATGGTCTTTTTCAGACTTAAAACGAGGTCTCTCTCTCGGATCTTTTCTTACGTGCACCTCCTGACCCACTACTGACCATTCATGATCCTTCAGTTCATTCATCTCCTCTTCCTGGATATATTGTTGGGTCATCCCCATCAATTCCTCCTTATCCGCTGGGGGGTTACGAGCTAAGGCTGAAGCTAGTGCCCTTTTTCAAACCATGAACCAATATATTTGTCATCATATCGATCCTCATATCTTGCACCTCGAGCGCCTCGTCATTAAACCGATTAATGAAGTCCCGAAGTAGCTCGCCTTTCGCTTGTCTGATTGTAAAGAGGTGGGTCGCTGACCTTCGAGCTCGCTTCTGACTAGCGAACTGATATAAGAACTTTCTTGCCAATTGCTCATAGGATACCACTGTTCCCATGGGTAGCCCTGTGAACCATTCTTGCGCTTTTCCTTTAATGTGGTGATAAATATCCTAGCATTCATGGCATCCGACTGTCCATAAAGCTGCATTACGTGATCAAAAGCTGTTAAGTGTTCCTGAGGGTCCTTATTCCCATCGTATTTAGGAAGATCTGGGAGCTTGAAACTCATAGTAACGACTTCGCCAAAATTTCTGGGGGAGAAGGGGGACCTCTTTTTGTAATGCGTAAGTGATCGCCTCTTCTCTTCAAATGGTCTAGCTTCCGAGTAGCTTGCTCAATCTGCTCATTGAGTTCATTTATATCTCGCCACCCTGGGAGCTCGCTTTAGTCTCGCCTCGGCCGCCTCGTTCGGGCGCTTGGTGACTAGCCACCTCCTCCGCACGCTCGCTTTGCTCTCTATCTCGCCGCCAACACTGTTGGTTCCTTGTCTCTTAGGTACCCCGGGAGAAAAAACCATGGGAGCCTTGCTTTTCTTTCCCTATCGTTTAGCATTTTTTCCAACATTTTCTCAAAGTCGCTGTTCGCATATTGATCATGGGATCCTCCGCTTCCCTTTGATGTTGCTCTTGAATTAACAACGGCGGGGATCCTCCTCGAGGTGTTGTTTTAAGCTTCGCTCTTATTGGTGTCTCCTCCATGTTTAGTCCACAAGGTGGTATCCCTTTTTGCTTTCACCTGGGTCTCGTCCATATTCACTTTTGCTTTCCCACGACGGCGCCAACGATTTGGGTGTGAACAAATCGGATGTACTTCGGTCGGGTCGTCTCGAGCCTAGGTACTTTCGGTTCGGTCTGTAAGACAGATAAACGTTAGGCTAGCTGGGAGGGTTCCCGGCTAAGACCCTCCGATGCTTAAGTCGAGAGGGGTTAGGTCGCTAGTGAATGTAAAGCGAGGTGAATAGCAATAAATGTCATACCAGTAGCATTGGAACAATGGCGTATTTATAAGCATCAAGTTTCTCCCCGTCCGTGCGGGTTCGTGCGGATCCGCATTTATGTGTACGGATCCGCATAACCTCACTCCACGTCTTGCCGCCTCCTATTGGTCCACCTGGCTAAACCCATCCATCGTGATACGGTCGGGTCGCTTGGGCGACCCGCACGACCACCTCGGATCAGGTCGTGACCTCGCTTCTTACGTAGTGTATCGGCTAGCTCGAACTCCTTCTATTAGGCTGGATCGGGTAGACGACCCGATCCATGACCTAGCTTCGGGTCGTGACCTCGCTTCTTTCATAGTGTATCGGCTAGCCTCGAACTCATTCTATTAGCCTGGGTCGGGTAGACGACCCGATCCATGGCCTCGATTCGGGTCATTCACTCGAATAGGCGAGGGTAGAAAAGTAATTTTAGACAGGCACATATCACATACAATCAACATAAGAAAAGTATTTTCTCAAAACAAAAAAAAAAAAAACATAAGAAAGGTCAAAACTTTCACAAGGTGGATACGAAATGTCAAAACTCAAAACCCACTATATAACTTTGAAAAGGAGGTTTAAAATTTATACTTTATTTTATTTCCTAATTTTCGTAACTCAAGATCTAATTAATCACCACGTGTAAATGAGCAAACGTGGAATAATGCAAATCAGATCTTCTATTATATTACATATTACAGCATTATATGCTAAATGTACAAAATAACATCATCAATAATGCACGCGACATGCATATCAATATGTTATAAAACTAGAATACGGATACTATATGGAATACAAAATCCAAATTTAGTTTAAAAAGCAATATAAAAACGAAAGGAAAAAAAAAGTGCAATTTGATTATAAACTTGCACTACAAGAAAATAATCAAATTCCAACAAAATAATTAATTCCAACGAAATAGAAAACTGTTGGAATTTTAAAAATTCCAACTGAAATTACAATGCTACATTATACCGTTGGAAAATTCCAACGAAAATTCCAAAAATAAATAAGACCGTTGGTATAAACTGTTGGAATTCTTGTTGGGATTTAAAATTTCAACGGAAATTCCAACATCACAACAAATCATTGGAAAATTCCAACGGTAATTCCAACAGTAGTAAAATCGTTGGAATAAACCATTAGAAATACTATTGGAATTTTAAAGATTCCAACATAAATTCCATCGCTAAAACATTCCATTGGAAAATTCTAACAAAAACTCCAACGATAAACAAAATTTTGGAATTAATCGTCGAATTTCCGTTGGAGTTTTTAAAATTCCAACAAAAATTCCAATGGTACAACAGGTTGTTGGAAAATTCCAATACCATTGGAAAATTTCAATATGGATTAAAAGATTTGATAGTATTATCCATATCAATAAAATATATCTTCTCTTCTGGAGTTAATCAAATTGAAAATATATAGTTAAACGTGTTTGACTTTGGACAATTTGATGATGGGTGACCTATTGAGAAGTTAAAGATATTAGATAATGAGATAAAATGACTGAATATTCTAACGGATATATACATTTGGAATTACCATTGGACTAAATTCCAATGGTATAACTCCGTTAGAATAACTGTTGGAGTTTTTTTCAACGATTACATATATTCCAATGGTGTAATTCTGTTGGAATTAGTGTTGGAAAAAATATTGAAGTTTTTTCCAATGGTTGCATATTTCAATGGATAAATACCGTTGGAAGTACCGTCGGAATATTTTTCCTTTGGAATTTCCATTGAAATTTGCCATTCCAACAGCCGTTTTACCAACGGTACATTTTCTATTGGAATCGAAAAATCTAAAGTTAATTGGTCAAATTCCAACATATTTTCTCCATTGAAATTTCCTTGTTTTTTTTGTGGTGTTGGTCAAATGTATTCCAAATGCATAAACTGCAATGATGGAGAGTTGACAAATGAAAGTTATTTCCACTCATTCCCTTATTCCAAAATATTTTTCTACATCTTTTTAGCAATTTTTGTTGACAATGGTTTTTCCGGCATTTCAAATTCAATTCATGTGCATTCTTTCTAGAGGATCACAATCTTCACCTAAGAATGTTGACTGCTTCTTTTTTTGGAGAAATTCGTCACATTGTTAACAACATTCTCAAACAAAAACCAACTTCACCTTTTACGATTGTCATTTGTCAATATGAACTAGGGCTATTTTGAACCTTTTTTTATATTTTTGCTAAACTAATTTAGATATAAGTAAGTTTGAAGTTTGGTTATATATATATATATTGAAAAAAAATGCTAGACATATAATTAATACTTAATACTCCACATATAATATAGTCGATTCATATATCATACATTAAATGTTGGATATATAAATACAAACGAAAATAGAGGACTTGTTTATACCCAATACGGTCCTAAGTCCTAACAAAGAGAGAAAAGAACACTGCCAAATCGAAACCGCCGTGTATATTTGCATAATATAAAGACAAACGAAAATAGAAGATCTCAACCGCAATTAAACATAGTGACTCTAGAATGATGAGGAGTTTACAGCTTATAATTAATATATTATGTTATGTTACTTATGTAACAATAAAAATAAGAATTTTAGAGGGAAAAAAAACAACGGTAAAATCGAAACCGTAATCATATTATTATTTTTTTAATAAGTTGGGAGTACTAATTAGAGGGATGAATAAATTTCAAAGAAACTAAAAAATACCGAGTTCGAACTTCCGGCCAATACCCTTACAGAGGATGGAAGATACCACTTGAGCGCGCTACAAGCTAAGCTCGTGGTGAAACCGTAATCATATATATGGCAAGATTTTCAAATCATAAGATAGAAACAAAACCTCCATTAAGGACTTATTTATGAGCATAGACTTTTTCTTATCATTATGATCACGCATCTAATAATTTGCTGAAAATCACTTGAGAGTTGAGAGTGGGCTCCTCTAAGATTCGCGTGGGACATATTATGAAGATTTTGGGATATTGGTAGTTAATTAGTTCTCTCTATCGTCAAATATAGTTCGATATATATATATATATATATATGATCAAAAAGCGCATTTGCGCGCATGCTTCACTAGAAAGTGCAATTTCCTCGTATTTATGATCCAAAAATTATATTTCAAATTCCTTTCTCTAATTTCTTTTTCCCCAATCATTCTTTTCTATCATTGATCCCTTTCTTGGATAAAAGTAATGTTTAAAAAATATGGAAAAAGCGAGAAATTTAGTTTTGTGGATTGCACATAAAATTGCAATTAAGATGAGTTGAGGCAAATTAGTATGAGTTAAAACTTGGAAAAAGGCCAAATTGTGTAAGATATAAAAACCGATGGGATTTTCTATTACAAAATGATGTTTTAATCTTCTATTTCACTGCACGAATGATTGTCAAGTGTATAAAAATCATTATACTGATTTTCAAGTATAAGTTGTGGGTTTTTATTAGCCGAGTGATAATCGTTACAAAAATACATGACATTTATCTGTGTAGTGGATTATGATTAAATAGAAAATCCCATTCCATAAGAAAATGCAAGATGAGTAATTAGTTCACACAAATCCAAATGCTCGAAAGCTTGTGAGCTGCTCGCCAGCTTATATCTTTTTCATCAATTTTATATTTGCAGTCAGGATTATTATTTTTTAGTACATAATCTATAGGCACTTTACTGGTTTGGTACCTGACATTTCCGAGTTACCAATTTAGTACCCATACTTCACATTTTTTATAAATTGGTACATATTCGCTTTTAAGGACGAAAATTTATTTTGAGTATACTTATGTTTCTTGGGGGCATTTTCGTCATTAAAAGTGAATATGTACCAATTTATAAAAAATGTGAAGTATGAGCTACTAAGTTTGAAAATGTGAAGTATTCTGAGTATGAGCTTCGTTTGAAAATGGAGGAGGATTTTTGGCGCCTGAGTCATTTGTTAAGTGGCGAAATGGGGGAGCGCAACACTAAGTTTTTCCACGGTTTGTTAAGCGAAGCGGTGTCGCGCTAGATCCACTCGATTGACGATGATGGGGTGACGTTCACGCAGATTCGAGATCGGAAGTCGGCGATTCGATTCTTTTTTCACCTCTTATTGACTTGACTTGAGTATCGACTCCCCGCCGATGAGTTCTTTCCCGCTTCCCGATTCCGTTGATCTTGATGGACTTTGTCTTTGTCTTGCCGACGCTCGGAGGTTCGCGATGCGGTGTTTGGGATTGATCCGCCTAGTGTTTGGGGCCTGATGGATTTTCATCGTTGTTCTTTCAAAGACTTGGGATTTCGTCGATCGGATGTCGAGGATGCGGTGGTTGACTTTTTTCGGGTAATCTCATGCCGTCCACGTTCACGCTACATCCTTAGTTCTCATTCCGAAGGTTCCTCACCCTCGGAAGTGGGTGAGTTTCGCCGATTAGCACTGCAACGTGACGAATAAGATTATCTCGAAGATTATGAACGCGCGGTTGGTCTCGATTTTGCCTTTGATTGTGTCGCCGAATCGTGAGTGGTTTCACACCCTGGTCGTGTCATCTCGGATAACATATTGCTCGCGCAAAAGAGCTTATCCATGATATCGGCTTAGCCACGGATATTCCTAATGTGGTGATGAAGTCGGATATGGCTAAAGCTTATGATAGGGTGCGATGGGATTTCTGTATACTGACTATGATTCACATGGGCTTCCCGCTTCGGTGGATTGATATGGTTGGCACCAGATTGAGCACTCGCGGGCTTCTCTGTCCTGGTTAATGGTATCCCTTCGGATATTTTCCTTCGACTCGGGGATCATGCGCAGGGGATCCTTTATCTCCTGCTCTGTTTGTTTGTTCGCGGCGAGTATTTATCCCGAGATTGGACTCCACTATTAGCCGACACCGAGATATGATTTATCGGACGCGACGAGGTTTTCCTGACGATCCGCCTATCCGATGATGTGGTTATCTTCACGAGGGCGTCGAGGATGGTTTGGTCACGTTGAGACACTTTTTGGAGCACTATTCTCGCTACTTACGGCAAAATGGTCGATTAATGCGTAAGAGTAGTTTCTTCTTGCCCCACGTTACATTGACGGGTGGGAGCACATGGTGCACGAGCCGACCGGCTTTGTTCGCGATGACTTGCCGATGACTTATTTGGGTGTCCCTTTGTTCAAGGGGCGTATGACGAAAGAGCTCTTCCTCCAAGGTGATTCGAGAGGATGTTGGATAGAGTTGCGGGGTGGTCGATCGACATCTCTCCTTTGGTGGTAGGCTCGCTCTTATTCGAGCACGCTAATGGCCACCCCGTTGCATATTCTTCAGTCATGCATGGCCGCGCCAAAGACAGCTTCTGCAGCGATTGGAGCAGATCATGGCTAGATTCTTTTGGGGATCCTATGCGGGGATGAAGAAGACTCATTGGATCGGTTGGGATATTATCTCGCCACCCTATTTCTCGAGGGCGGTTTGGGGTTGCGCCGACTTTTCGATATTGCCGACGCCTTGATTTACAAGTTGTGGTGGAGGTTACGCGAGGGCCATTCGTTGTGGGCTCAATTCTTGATCGCAGCAATCTTTTGTTACAATGGGCTTCGGTCTCCCCGTAGAGCCTCTGTAACACATAATCATAGTCATCGGTGGAGGCGCTTGAGGCGGATCGGTATTCGGGCCCAGGAGCGGATTTTTTGGTCTATTGGCGGTGGTAGCCGGGTCGGCTTTCGGGATGATATTTGCTTGACACAGGCCGCTTACGGATCATTGTTTTGATCGACCTTTGGGGCACATGACAGTTGATTGGTTTATTCGCGATGGTGAGTGGGATCGCGATAGACCGCACCAGTCTTGGTCTCCGGATGTGGGCTTCCCGAGAGTCTCATTGAGGATATATCCGGGTTCCGATTCTCGGGGTCCGAGGATATCATGCGGTGGATGCTTACCTCTCACGGTGGGTTCTCTATGTCTTCTCGCTTGGGATTCTCTCCGGGTAGAAATGCTCGTAACCTTCTCGCGGTGCCATTTGGAACGATGCTCTTATCCCTACTATCTCCATATTCCTTTGGCGCCTCCTTCGTAATCGTCTTCCCGTGGATATCAAGCTTCGGACACGTGGCACTTCCTTGCCTCACGTTCTTTGGTGTTGCTTGAATAATCCACACTCTTCTCCTCAGTCGAATCTATCCCTCACCTCTTTTTGATGAATGATACTTTTCATCCGTGTGGAATCACTTTCTTCCTTGGTTTGACACTACACTTCCACACACCACCGATATGATATTGTTCCTCTCATTCGGAGGAACCGCACACACGGATCACACACGAGGCACTTGAGTTTCTTGGTTCCCTGCTTGATTTTATGGTTTGTGCGGGCGACGGAAAGGAATAGTGTCAAGCATCGACAAATTCCTTTCTTGGCATCTCACATTATTTGGCGGTGGAGCGGTATCTCGGATCCTTGTTTCGTCGGCGTCCTGAGCCCATCGATTGGTCCGATGTTTCCCTCCGTTGGCTTTTTGCGGGGAGTGCTCCACCACAGTTCCACGCAGCCGAGGATGGTGATTTGGCGAGCTCCTCGGCCCCCCGGATCAAGTCGAACACGGATGGTTCGTTTGATCCGGCACATTGATTCTTTGGCGGAGGGGGTTTGGTACGGGATCATTTGGGCGGACTTATGTTGGCGTTTCACGCCTCCTTCCAGGGCGGTGTCTAGCTTTCATGCCGAGCTACTAGCGCTTGAGATGGGATTGCGGCATGCCCGACGGTTCTCACTTGATTTGGATCGAGTTGGGCGCAGCGGCGGTGGTCACCACGATCACTTCGTGGCCTTGCTCTTGGCGAGTTCAAGATACCCCGATTCGCATTCGAACATGCCGAGGACCTTCGATGACTCGATTTCCCACATACACAGAGAGGGGAATCGACCAAAGAGATCACCTAGCGGAGTTGGGAGGTCACGCCTTGGCGATCACTTTGTTGATGAGGGCACGGCCTCTCACCACCTCCTAGCGCTCATTCGGATGGACCAGTTGGGATACCCGAGCTTCAGATTTTCATAGATCATTGGTTCTCATTGTATTTTTAGATTCTCATTATGATAGTCTTTCTAGATATCTTAGTGATAGGTTATTTGTTCTTTGATTTTCTCCCGCCTTGACGGGCATGACATTGTATGACATTTTGTTTATTTGATATACAGGTAGGGGATCACGCCTCAATCCCCCACCCCCCGGGGTGTTATTATGCTTTGAAAAAAAAAAAAACCCGTGCAGTTATGATGTAACTTAATTAACAATAATACTGATACGAACTTTGTAGCCCAATGGGAAAAAGGTTAAGAATAGCCTCTTTGAAAGGCTCATGTTCAAAATTGGCCTAACTTATTCAAAAGTTTCAAAAATAGCCTTCTTATTTGATAAAACCCCAAAATACCCCTTATACAAGGTTGAAGGTAAACTAATGATTTTTAAAGGTTTTAGGGGCCGTAAAAATGGTATCAGAGCCTAGGTTTATTAAGAACTTTTAGTTAAATTTATTATATTTATGTAATTAACAATTGGTGAGGAGAAATTACTCCGAGTATATGGATCCGGACTGATGTCCGAGATGTACCCCTTACAGGACATATCGTCAAATATTGACGATGTATGCACAAGAACACCTTGACCAGGTTTCATATTGGGAATACCAATATGAAGAAAAAGAACAGGCAGGAGCCCGACGGGGAAACCATAAGGCAATGCAAAATGCGAGCAAAATATTATAGGCAATTCTGAATGCTTAACCAGACCCTATATGTTCACTTGATGAACCTTCAAGAAACGGTTCATGAAAATTCCCATTAGAACAATGATTCCCGATGGAGTACCGAGTGGAACGAGATACTTCCAGACAAATCTAAGTTCTCCAAGATCTTAGAGAAGTCCGTAAGACGGTGCGAGAATTATGGCAACCACCATTTTAATCTACTGGACAAGTTCATCGGATCCAAACTGGATGGAGATGATGGTGAAATATCGAAGAAACTCTTGAACTCCTTCATGATATTCAAACGAGTTAAGAACCTGGAGGACATGCCGAGTTCTTCCGGAGGAAAGAAGCGTATAGATTTCGGGACATTACCATATTTACACCAAAAAGGAAAACCAACTGAAGTCATACGAAAAATGATAGATGACGAGAAGCTCATTGCTCTAATCAAAGGAAAATCCATCAAAAATTAAAAAAGATGGATATGGAAAAGATGAATCTTAAAGATCTACATGACCTTGCAGAATCCTTCGCAGGATTAGGAATTGTAGATCTAAAGATGAACACAGGAGATGGAACATTGGTCACCTATGATCCAACAGAAGACTGATTCCACCACCACCACCAGTTAATCCTAACGTTGAAGAAAGTACGGGTTCGAATCATGGAGCTCGGGACGAGAGGATGCCACACGCTGAGGATTTCACGATCGGGAGTGATCCACTTTCAGGGACAGGAGGACAAAACCCTCTTGCAGGAACTAGACAACCTACTGGAAGACCGAATGTTTATCGACGCCTTATGGAAGATCGCACCTCGACCCAATACATCCATATGGGTTGATGTTAAATCTGACATCCCGATTTTAAAAATAGAGAAGTTCTCATTGATGAATGGGCTTGACTATGAGAATTTCAGCAGAATCCTCGATCTTACAAAGGATCCATTCATTTTACTCCTTGAAATGAGTCTTGAAGGATCGGTGAAGATTACATGGGATATGACCGATGCTAGTACGAAAGGTTCGGTCACATCAGGAGAATCACTTAAAGGAATTGTCGATGGTATGGCAAAACTATTCAAAATCCAGTTCATCGGCACAAAGTTATTTCGAGGATTAGAGGATGAAAAAAGAAAGAGATATAAACAAGCCCTCTATAGCCTTGAGTTACATGATATTTGTCATATTGACGAATATATCAAGTTGTTCACCGAATATCGGTGGAAATCCAAGATTGAAGAAAAGGAAGATGCACAACTATTCTTTGCCAAGATTCCGAGTCCTTGGAGAGAAATGGTTATCAGGGAATACAAGGATGGATCAGAAGTAGAAACTGTGGCCAGAAAAATGTCTTTCCTAAAGGCCAAGTTATCTGAATGGTGTTACCAAGCAACTATGTACAGGAATTACAAGAGATTAAGAGGAATTAACAAAGCAGTTCCTCTATGTTGCGTGGATAATGACATCCCAACAATTGTGGGAGGTCAACCAAGGTGGCATAGAAAGAAGAAGGAGCGAAGCCATCCATACCGCCGAGGAAGCAACAACAAAAGAAGTAGGTCTTCATGGAGACCTAGAAGGTTTTGGTCAAAACAAAAAGCCCAAAGTTACAAAACGGGACAAAGATCAACACCAAACAGGAGTAGAGCCTCTTCATCAGGGTCTAATCAAGCAAGTACCAGCAGAACACCAGGAAGGAGAACTTTCAGGCGTGCTCACACCAGAACAAATGAAAGTTTCAAAGACTGTAATTGCTGGACATGCGGAGCAAGAGGGCATATCTCAACGGATTGACCAGACAATCAAAAACGAGGAGTCAGACAGTTCGAGGCCACACCAGAAATCGAGGAAGTTGTCTATTATCAAGATCTTATACAGGTGTATCAATTTGAGAATATACCCTCAGATGAAAGCATCTATGAAGAAGAGATCTATTCTGACGATGGAAGTGACTCACTCGGGGAATCGAGTGAAGAAGAAAAATTTCTTCAAGATAGTCGGGGAGGATATGTCGATTCCTCTCTCACACGGTTTTTCTCATAAAACTCTTATGAGAATCATGAAGGAAGATCCAAAGCTTCAAGTCTATGATGGATTTACAATTGGAGCTATGGAAAAAGCATTGGATAAAATTGGGTTTCGTAACAGAAAACACCAAATTATCCACAGGGTAACAACCGGAGAATTTGCTATTCCGATGGAGTTTACCGGTAACCTGATCGAGATGCAGTTGGTCCCTATTAAAGAAATCCAGGAGATCAAAAATAGAGTTAAAAGAGAAGTTGCAAATACACTCTCATGGATTCATATTGGAGCCATAAGAGTCATTATTAAAGCAACATTCAAAGAATGGATAGATTCACCACTCAATCTGGCTATCTTTGACAAGCGAATCTCAAACCTCAAGGATTCATGCCTTGGAACGGTTACAAGAAATTTGAATGCTGGGAAATTGGCATTTAATGTCTATCCTAGAATTGCATGCAATCTGGGAGGTTGAGATTTCAGTAGAGTCCTAACCCTTCATCAAGATTTCAAAAGAGATGATTTTATGAAAGAAGGGAATAGACCCTACTCGATCACATACAAGATATCTTATGCTCTCTCGAATACACATCATTCAGAAGTATTCTTGAGAAAAGAATTTATTGAAGTTCCAAGGATTTTCGAGGACTTTGCCAGGGTGGTTTTACCAGAGATTATTGAGTCTCCAACTATCAAGGAGATCGATATGAAAATACAAGATCAACCAGTGTTCAACAAAAGCCATAGTCTTAGAGTTGAGCCAAGAAGGATGTCTTTCCAACAGGACAGAATGGCGAGTAGCAGCCATTGGGAAGAAAGGAGACCAAGTACAGTTCAGTGTATCCCAGATATTTTCAAAACAGTAGGAGAGCTGAAATGTCCGGAAGGATGGCGAGAAGTTGAAGTAATATTCGACATCACTCAAAAGGATAATATTTTTCCTTGTGATGTTCTATATTATCTCCAACAACCAATAGTTGAACGGTATCAAGGAAGCCTGAAGATAGGCGAAATTGAGCTGACTATCACAGGAGTTGCAAGAAAAATCCCAGAACAATTAATACTGGGAATTGAATTTCTTGAGGATCATAAACCTTGAGAAAGATGACAAGACGGAATGGAGTTCACAATGGCTAATAAAAGATACAGAATCAAATGACCACTAGTCCATTCTTCATATACATTTCTATTGGAATGTTATATGCTGAATACAAAGCCGAGTATTTCGCCGCCTATATTGATTTAGGTGCCAGAATATGTACTGCAAAGCCGGATGTTTTTCCTAAAGAAATTGGAGAAGATTTACCAGCTATTGCAGGAAGAGATTTCTCTAAAAGGATTCTTATCCTTAATAAGAGAATTAAACAAGCAGAAATCATGATCGGAGGCGTAGGCGGTACCCCATGGTACAAGGTGAAAACGCCACCAATCTATTTCCATGATACAGGTGCAGATGTTTTGCTAGGAAACAACTTCCTACAAACATTCAAGCGATTTACACAGGAGAACGAGACAAGGAGACTTATTTTCACAACATTATGTGATCATAAGATTATTGTCCAAAGACTGCGGGAAGCATTTTACAGAAAAATGCCTATTACTTTTCGCAGCAAGCGTGGTGATGAAGCCAAACTTCGCAATCCAAAAATGGCGGATCGAAGGAAATTTGGTGAAACTTTATTATCTTATAGACAATTTGGTTCCATTCAGAAGGATCAGAAAATATGGGATAATAACTTGTATTCATTCAGAGTACAAGGAGAAGAACGAATTACTCTAGAAGCCATTGCAGAATTATGGATGAGTCTAACGGAGAGTCCGCAGAGTGACGTGACCCTAGAGGAACAAATATCACTCGAGGATATCAAGAAGAAGATCCAAAGGAATTACAATGAAAATCCTTTGGCTTGGTGGGATAAGAACGAGCTTAAAGCTTCTTTAAAGGTTAAACCTGGAAAGGAGTACGAGTTCGTAAGATTCAAACCAATCCTTATGAACCAGGAGGATCGTGAGGATATGCAGAAAATACTTAAGGAACATCTTGACCTTAAGTAAATTTCACCAGAGTTTCTCCATACAATGATCCGGATTCTTAGTCAGAAACCATGGAGAAATCAAAAGAGCAAAGCCAAGACTTGTTATTAATTACAAGGGGATTAATAACATTTTGGAATTCGACGGATACTATATCTCAAGCCGAGAACATCTGGTTAACTGCATCAAAGGTGCCAAGATATTCTCAAAGTTCGATTGCAAATCTGGATTTTACCAGATTAAGATGGATGAAGAAAGCAAGTTCACTTTTCTCCACACCACATGGACACTATATTTGGAACGTGATGCCTATGGGATTAGCTAACGCACCCCAGATATATCAAAGGAAGATGGATAATCTCTTCAAAGATTATTTCAGTTTTATGTTCGTGTATATCGATGACATTCTGATCGCAGCAAAGAACATGAATGAGCATCTCAAACATTTGGAAATATTTTCAGATGTTTGTCATAAGGAAAGATTAGTGCTTTCGGAGAAGAAGACGGTGATCGCAACAAGACAGATTGAATTCCTAGGGATTGAGATCGACGAATCTGGAATCATCCTACAAAGTCATATTGTGGAAAATATACAGGGATTTCCAAATACACTGAAAGACAAAAAGCAGCTTCAGAGTTGTCTTGGAGTTGTTAACTTTGTTGGGATGTTTATAAACAATCTAACACATTACAGAAAGGTGTTTAGCCCATTTCTTAAAAAAGATGCAGTATTCAAATGGGAGAATGAACATCAAGAAGGAATCAAACAACTTAAAGAAGTTTGCAAAAAGCTTCCGAAACTTGCAATTCCACAGGATGAAGATGAACTGGTTCTTTACACAGATGACAGTGATTATTGGTGGGCAACAGTTCTTACAAAAGCCACACCAAATGGAGAAGTGCCATGCAGATATTGCAGCGGTCTATTTACAGACAGTGAAACAACTCGGTGGCATATCAACGAAAAGAATTCTTTGCGAATGAAAGGCTTTCAAAAAATGGCCTTTATTTCTACTGGCTAAAAAGTTTATCTTAAAATTGATAATTCAAGTGTCAAAGCTTTTAAAAAATAAAATTGAATCAAAACCAAAAAAAGCTAGGATACTTAGATGGCAAGTCAATGCCAATATTATGATTATGATATTGTCATTATAAAATCTCATGAAAATGTTCTTGCGATTTTCTAACAAGAGATGGAGGGAATTGAAGTGATTCCATCCTCACACCTCAAGACATCTTGGAGACCACCGAAATGCTACTCCGAGAATTTGATACCTTGGTCATCAATGCTGATTTGGCCGGGAAATTACAAAGGAATGATCGGGACAAAGTAACCGATCGTATACGAGCATGTGTTCGGTCTCACTCTCAGTTGAGGACGATATTTCAAGGGCCACTCCTCCGGGCTGCTAATATGCAAATGGAGTGTTTAGAGCGCAGGGCTCCCCAACCTGTAGCAGAGGATTCAAGCACCTCTAGCACAAGTCCTAAGCTGGCAGAAATGTTGGCCCAAGGAAAAATTGATACTCCGGAGTCAAATCCCGAGTTATCACATCAACCCAGCACGTCCTGGGTAAAGGACGAAGAGATCAATCTTAGGCCTATGATGGGCAATTCTAAGGTTGATATTAACGAGATTAAAGTTTCTTCTTCTTGGCAGGAATACCATGCGAATTGGGAGAAACTGATTACCAGACAAGGGATATCTCCCGAAAAAATAAAGATCGATATTTCTGGAAAATATCCAAGGGTTTGGATGTTACCAAATTCCAGCCCTGAAGAAGTGATGAGGTGGTACGAGTTTGGGGCTTTGGCCTTGATCTATACTACTTCACCAGGCTTCCCGGAGATCACAAAATTGCCAAAATGGATCCAGGAAGCAGTTTACGAGTGTTGGTCCAACAATGGCAGCCTAAAACAAGGGGATACATTGGAGCTGTATTTCATAAGTGCAGCAACAGAGCCCGTCGGAAAAGGTGGACATGAAGCCTTCCATTACATTAGGCTTCGACGACCAGATGAAAGAGCCTTCAAAAATATCAAGGAGGCTAGTTCAGAAGAAGTACAATTGGCCATGACCTTCACCGAAGATCAGATTACTACAAGAAGGGCATGGGGATTGTGGGTCTGTCTTACTGAGTTGGACAAAGCCAAGTTTCCGTTCAAGTTTTATCAAAATTCAGTGAACAGATCATTCCTGTTGAATACTATGAATGGAAAAACTACAAGATTCGCAGAAGACCTATTCGAAAAGAAAAGAAATCTTCTATGGGAAAACAAGCTACCGGGGAGTAAAGAAACTCGCCGGAAATATTGCAATATGGATCACATAGGCCATTGGGGACTTAGGGTCTGTCCCGAATGTCAAAACCAGAAGGAACCGGAATTTGGCAAAGGATTCTGGCCAAAAGTCGATCGGAGAAGACCCAGTGACGGAGAAGATAAGTCACAGAAGTATCCAAAGTTTCGAGGACCACCAAAAAAGTAGATTCTCCGACAAAGTTAAAAGAGACATGTGACTCAAGGGCAACCCACTCAGCAAAGAGACAAAAGGTGGATCAGATCTAGTAATTGGCATCCAACCCATCAAGATGTTGATAATTCAAGTTAATGACGTAAACAATGATGTCATAAGATTCCATCTAGCTAAAAGACAGAAGAAGAAAAGTCATCAGGCTTTGGAGCCTTATCAAATTGCCTTGGATACCAGACAAGGTAGGTCCCAAGCCATGTGAAGATAGGAAGGCATCCACTAACTTTCAGCAAGTGGATGAAGAATCCTAGAAAGAGAGGCAGCCCTTACCTCTATATAAACAAGAGCTTTCAGAAGGCTAAAGGCATCGAACATTTCCCTTAGTCTTCTATCAATAAATTTCCTTTGTAAAATTTGTGGAGTGTTTAGAATTTCCAGAGTGTTTTCCAGTTTTAGTTTTCAGTTTTTAATTTTATGTACAAGAGTGTGATAGCCTTTATGAGAGGCTAAACATGTTTTCTCCTCCCAAAAGGAGATTACTGATGTAATAAATTTTTCTTTAAGTTCTTAATAAAATAAAGGTTGTTCGTTCAACATGTGTTCATAATGTACTATTGATTCATCCCTTTGAAGAATTACTTTTACGCCTTGGAGTAGGAAACGAACCAAGGTTGTCTTTGGCCGAGTTTAAAGGAGTCGGATAACTTGCGATCATCTTCCCGAGGGTGAGGTTGAACAAAGGTGAGGAGTTGTTTGTCAAACGATCCGGGGCGATAATTTTATTGATGGTGGCGTTGCGAACCACTTAACCCGGTGCTATTTCGGTCAAAAGAGGTATGAATTTTAAGGGATTTATTAATTTTACGGAAGCATGTTGGGCCTGATATGGTCGTAATGGACTATTTCCATTTTCAACTGTAAACCTTAGTTTGGAACTGATAACCCAGAATCGAACATCTTTTAATTATATGACATGTTAAGTTTATCGGCTGGAAACCTGACATGTTCTATTTAAAACCTCCGAATGGAGAGTGGATCTAAGTAGGTGTAACAATGCCACGGATGAAACAGGTAATAGAAACTGAAGTGTTCGTATTCTGTGATATCTGGAACGAATTTAATCATGTTTCCTCATTTGTTATAAAGGGTATAATGGGAACTTCAGTGAATATTTGAACTCTTTTAATAATGAAGGCCATTCTTGTAACTGAAACTTGGAAAAGGGTCATTCTTGAACTTACCCCTAGCCCAATGGTATTATTCATTCTTTGCAATGGTGTTGATCAGAGTACGAATCCTGAGCTTTTTACAAATTTTTTTAGATTTATCCCTTCCCCTCGGGCCTCCACTCTTAGCTCCTCCCAACTTATTAAAAAAATTTAACAATAATATTGGTTATATTAAGTAAAGCTATCAAATGGGCCGGACCGGGCTGAAATTTCATTGGGCCGTTGTATTGAGGCCCAAGACCCGTCTAGCCCAGCCCATGAAAATACACACGAAATGATGGGGCAAACTTTTCTGGTCAAATAGGTATGGTCCCTTACGGGCCTCCAAAAGTGTAGCACGATTCTACCTTTTCGCCGGGCCGATCGGGATGGTCTATCGGAGCAGACTTATTTTGACACCTCTAGTAAGTATGTTATTCTTCTTAATGACACCAATAATGATTATAATATTACAATATTTTAATAGTAAATTTCCCATGGCAATATTATAAAAATAAAAAACAACTACGATAAATAGTATTAGTAATTATTATATTTAAATAATTGGAATAATATAATTCACATTATTTCAAATGTCAAGATATATCTCAAAAATTGTGAATAATTTTTAAGATCATTTCAATGTGATCGGTGTCCTTTTCCTCCATTTTCTTTAATATTCTATCTTTTCTGCAACAGCTAAATATTCTACTCACGCGAGTCGTTAAAAAGAATAAATATTAGTTGATATTTTTTAGGTGCTTTGAAATGTTCTAATTAGTGAACTTTTGTTATATATATATATGCCAATTTGACCTTATAATAATTTTAATTTTTAACATAGATACAACTGAGGTTTGACAAGAAAATTGGATTAATATAATTGAGTGTACGTATCACAGAAAAGAACAATTACATATTCACGTGACAAGAACGATATATACCAGTTGGTTATGATTTTAGTTGTAGCTAGCCTGATAATAATAATAATTATTATTATTAAATTGAATTAAGTAACCTAGTGTTAGCTGCTCTGGCATCTCATTGGTAGAAATCTTAAGCATGGTTGGATGCAGGCAAATGAATAATGCTGGAGCTGTCTTAATCTTCTTGTCATTTTCCATATTCATGATCAACAGAAAACTTCATCACAAGATAAGGATAATTTAAGTGTCATAATATATAATCAATTAATCAATATATAATGTGGAATTACTTATGCATTAAGGCGTATACAATTGTTTAGTACCTAATAGTTAACCACAAGCCGACCAGATAGCTAAAAAGGAGTTAACCACAAACCGATTAGGTAGCTAAAAAGAGGGTCTCATTAAAACATACAAAAATAAAATCGGAGATCTAGGTAAAAACCTATGGCATGAAAAAAAGTACCCAAAAGGCCAAAACAAAATATACAAAATCATCATATAGATAAGGTTGATTACAAACAGATCATCAGCTAGCTCAAAACACCAAAAATACAAACTAATTTGAAATACGATAATTAATTATGTCTACCGACATAACCTTCTATCTGTTAAAGCTTCAACAATGAAATCAGGAGGGGAACTCCACCAACGTATTATACCTAATAATTTGGGGTATGTTCAGAAACGGCCTTATTTCAAGTTTGATTTACAACTATAGCCATCCTTATTAAAAGGATTCAAATATGCACTGAGGTTCCCATTATACCCTTTATAATAGAATAAGGAAATATGATTAATTCATCGCATTTCACGAATACGAACACTTTTCGCTTTTATTTCTGTTTCATTCGTGGCATTGTTACACCTACTTAGATCCAGTCTCCATACGGAGGTTTTAAAAAGATCATGTCGGGTTTCAAATAGATAAACTTAACAGTCATAGAATTTTAAAAGATGTTCGATTCTATGTTATCAGTTCCAAACCAAGGTTTACAGGTGAAAATGGAAATAGTCCATTACGACCTTATCGTGCCCAACATGCTTCCGTAAAATTAATAAATCCCTTAAAATTCATACCTCTTTTGATCGAAACAAAGACTGGTTAAGTGGTTCGCAACGCCACCATCGGAAAATTACGCCCCGGATCGTTTGACAAACGGCTCCTCACTGTTCAACCTCACCCTCGGGGAAGATGATCCGCAAGTTATCCGACTCCTTCAGAAACCGCTCAGCACAGCCTTGGTTCGTTTCCTACTCCAAGGCGTAAAAGTAATTTTTGAAAGGGAATTGATCAATAGTACATTATGAACACATGTTGAACAAACAAATTTTTATTTTATTAAGAACTTAAAGAAAAATTTATTACATCAGTAATCTCCTTTTGGGAGGAGAAAACTTGTTTAGCCTCTCATAAAGACTATCACCCTCTTGTACATAAAATTAAAAAACTAAACTTTAAAACTAAAAACACTCTGAAATTCTAAACACTCAATATTACAGAAGAAATTTTATTGTAGAAGACTTAGGAGAATTTTCGATGTCCTCAGCCTCCTTCAAACTCTGGTTTAAATAGATGTAAGTCCGGATTTCAATTTCGGACTTCAACCCTTGTTGAAATGTAAAACGTCACTGCTTACATCATACTCTTGAATTATTGCTTGCTTCCACTTGCAGCAATTAGTTGGCCTTTCCCTTTCTTCACATGGACTGGCCCCATCTTGTCTGGTATCCGAAGTTCTTTATGCAAACTTCCAAATCCTGCTGACTCGTCCTTTGTCTTGTAATACGTTGGACGACATCTTTCATGGACCCACTTTTTGTCTTTTTTCTAAGTGGGTTGTTACCTGTCTGGAGTCACATGTCTCTACTAGCTTTGTTGGGGAATCTACTTTTTTGGTGGTCCCCGAAACTTTGATACTTCGTGACTTTTCTTCTCCGTCGCCGGTCTTCTCCGATCGACTTTTGGCCGGAATCCTTTGCCAAATTCCGGTTCCTTCTGGTTTTGACATTCGGGACAGACCCGAAGTTCCCAATGGCCGATATGAGCCATGTTACAATATTTTTGGCGAGTTTCTTTACTCCCCGGCAGCTTATTTTCCCATAGAAGATTTCTCTTCTTTTCGAACAGATCTTCTGCGAACCTTGTAGTTTTTCTTGTCATGGTATTTAACAGGAATGACCCGTTCACCGAATTTTGGTAGAACTTGAACGGAAACTTGACTTTGTCCATCTCCGTGAGACACACCCACAATCCCCATGCCCTTCTTGTGGTGATCTGATCTTCAGTGAAGGTCATGGCCAATTGTACTTCTTCTGAACTTGCCTTCTTGATATTTCCGGGCTCTTTCATCCGGTCTTGGCTTAATGTAATGGAAGGCTTCATGTCCACCTTTTCCGACGGGCTCGGCCGCCGACTTACTTATGAAATACACGGCTCAATGTATCCCCTCGTCTTAGGTTGTCATTGTTGGACCAAAGACTCAGAAATGACTTCCTGGATCCACTTCGGTAATTTTGTGATCTCCGGGAATCCTGGTGAAGTAGTATAGACGAGGCCAAAGCCCCAAACTCGTACCACATCTTTACTTCTTGAGGGCCGAATTTGGTAGCATCCAAACCCTTGGATATTTTCGAAACATCAATCTTTGTTTTTTCCGGAGATATTCCATGCCTGGTAATTAGTTTCTCCCAATTTGCCTGGTATTCCCGCCAAGAAGAAGAAACTTTAATCTCGTTAATATCAACCTTAGAAGTGCCAATCATAGGCCTAAGATTGATCTCTTCGCCCTTTACCCCGGACGTCTTTGGGTTGATGTGATAACTCGGGATTTGACTCAGGAGTATCGCTTTTCCTTGGGCCAACATTTCGCCACTAGGACTTGTGCTAGAGGTACTTGAATCCTCTGCTGCCGCAGTTGAGGAGCCTGCGCTCTAAACGCTCCGTTTGCTTATTAGCGGCCGGAGGAGTGGCCGCTTGAAATGCCGTTCTCAATCGAGAGTGAGACCGAACACATGCTCGTATACGATCGGTTACTTTATCCCGATCATTCCTTTGTAATTTCCCGGCCAAATCAAAGCATTGATGACCAGGATATCAAATTCTCGGAGTAGCATTTCCAAACCGGTCTCCAAGATGTCTTGATCTTTGTGAGGATGGAATCGAAACTTCAATTCCTCCATCTCTTGTTAGAAAATCTGCAAGAATATTTTCATGAGATTTTATAATGACAATATCATAATCATAATATTGACATTCACTTGCCATCTAAGTATCCTAGCTTTTTCTCGGTTTTGATTCAATTTTGTTTTTCGAAAAGCTTTGACACTTGAATTATCAATTTTTAAGATAAACTTTTAGCCAAGAAAAATAAAGGCCATTTTTTAAAAGCCTTTCGATTTGCAAAGAATTCTTTCTCGTTGATATGCCACCGAGTCGATTCACCGGGTGTGAATAAACTCTGCAGATATCTGCATGGCACTTCTCCATTTGGTGTAGCTTTTGTAAGTACCGCCACCAATAATCACTGAATCGTATAAAGAACCGTTCATCTTCATCCTGTGGAATTGCAAGTTTCGGAAGATTTTTGCAAACTTCCTTAAGTTGCTTGATTCCTTCTTGATGTTCATTCTCCCATTTGAATATCGCATCCTTTTTAAGCAATGGGCTAAACACCTTCCCGTAATGTGCTAGATTGTTTATGAACATTCCAAAAAAATTGACAACTCCAAGAAAACTCAAGTCGCTTCTTGTCTTTCAATGTATCTGAAATCCTGTATGTTTTCTACAATATGACTTTGTAGGATTATTCCGTTCGTCGATCTCAATTCCTAGGAATTCAATCTGTCTTGTTGCAATCACCGCTTTCTTTTCTAAAGCACTAATCCTTCCTTGTGACAAACATCTGAGAATATTTCCAAATGCTTGAGATGTTCCTTCATGTTCTTTGAGGCGATAAGAATATCATCGATGTACACGAACATGAAACTCGAAATAATCTTTTAATAGATTATCCATCTTTCTTTGATATATCTGGGGTGCATTAGCCAATCCCATAGGCATCACATTCCAAATATAGTGTCTCAGTGGTGTAGAAAGTCAGAACTTCTTGCTTTCTTCATCCATCTTAATCAAAATCCGGACTTGCAATCGAACTTTGAGAATATCTTGGCACCTTTGATACGATTAACCGGATGTTCTCTCGCTTGGGATATAGTATCCGTCGAACTTCAAAATGTTATTAATTCCTTGTAATTAATAACAAGTCTTAACTTTCCTCTTTTGATTTCTCCATGGTTTCGACTAAGAACCCGGATCTTTGTATGGAGAAACTCTTGGTGAAATTAACTTAAGGTCAAGATGTTCCTTAAGTATCTTCTCGCATATCCTCACGATCCTCCCGGTTCATAAGGATTGGTTTGAATCTTACGAACTCGTACTCTTTCCAGTTTAACCTTTAAGGATGCTTTGAGCTCATTCTTGTCCCACCATGCCAAAGGATCTTCGTTATAATTCCTTTGGATCTTCTTCTTGATATCCTCAAGTGATATTTGTTCCTCTATGGTAACGCCACTCTGTGGATTCTCCATTAGACTCATCCATAATTCTGCAATAGCTTCTGGAGTAACTCGTTCTTCACTTTGTACTCTGAATGAATACAAGTTGTTATCCCATATTTTTTGATCCTTTTGAATCGAACAAAATTGTCTATAGGATAATAATGCTTCACCAAATTTTCTTCGATCCGCCATTTTTGGATTGCGAAGTTTGGCTTCATCACCACGCTTGCTGCGAAAAATAATAGGCATTTTTCTGTAAAATGCTTCTCGCAGTCTCTGAACAATAATCTTATGATCACATAAGGTTGTGAAAATAAGTCTTCTTGTCTCGTTCTCTTGTGTGAATCGCTTGAATGTTTGTAGGAAATTGTTTCCTAGCAAAATATCTGGCACTGTATCATGGAAATAGATTGGTGGCGTCTTTACTTTGTACCATGGTCGCCCGCACCTCCGATCATTATTTCTCGCTTGTTTAATTCCTCTCATTAAGGATAAAAATCCGTTTAGAGAAATCTCTTCCTGCAAATAGTGGTAAATCTTCTCCAATTTCTTTAGGAAAAACCTCCGCTGCGATACATATTCCGCACTGAATCAATATAGGCGGCGAAATACTCGGCCTTGTATTCGACATATAACATTCCAATAGAAATGTATATGGAGAATGGACTAGTGGTCATCGATTCTCAGTATCTTTTATTAGCCACTGTGAACTCCATTCCGTCTTGTAATCTTTCCCAAGGTTTATGCTCTTCAAGAAATTCAATTCCCAAAGTATTAATTGTTCTCGGGATCTTTCCCGCAACTCTCCCGTGATAGTAAGCTCAATTTCTCCTATCTTCTTTCCTTGATACCTTCCAACGATTGGTTGTTGGAGATAATATAGAACATCACAAGGAAAAATGTTATCCTTTTGAGTGATGTCGAATATTACTTCAACCTCTCGCCATCTTTCGACATTTCGGCTCTCTCTGCTTGTTTTGAAAACATCCGGGATACGCCGAATCGATTTCTTGGTCTCTTTTCTTCCCAACGGCCGCTGCTACTGCGTCATTCTCGTCTGTTGGAAAGACATCCTTCTTGCTCAACTCGAGACTTCGACTTTTGTTGAAGACTGGTTGATCTTGTATTTTCATATCGATCTCCTTTATAGTTGGAGATTCAATAATTTCTCGGTAAAACCACCCCCGCAAAGTCCTCGAAAATCCTTGGGACTTTGATAAATTCCTTTCTCAAGAATACTTCAATGATGTGTATTCGAGAGAGCATAAGATATCTTGTATGTGATCGAGTAGGGTCGATTCCTTCTTTCATCAAATCATCTCTTTTGAAATCTTGATGAAGGGTTATGACTTATCAAATCCGAGATCTCGATCTCCCGTTGTATGCACAGGATAGACATTAAATGCCAATTTCCCAAAGATACAAATTTCAGAATCGCTCCAAGGCATGAATCCTTGAGGTTTGAGATTCGCTTGTCAAAAATAGCCGATTGAGTGGCGAATCTATTCCTTCTTTGAATGTTGCTTTAATAATGACTCTTATGGCTCCAATATGAATCCATGAGAGTGTATTTGCAACTTCTCTTTTAACTCGCTTTTGATCTCCTGGATTTCTCTAATAGGGACCAATCGCATCTCGATCGTGTTCCCTAAACTCCATCGGAATGGCAAATTCTCCGGTTGTTACCCCCGTGGATAATTTGGTGTTTTCTCGATTCACGAAACCCAATTTTATCCAATGCTTTTTCCATCGCTCCGATCGTAAATCCATCATAGACTTGAAGCTTTGGATCTTCCTTCATAATTCTTATAAGAGTCTTATGAGAAACTGTCGTGTGAAAAAGGAATCCGACATATCCTCTCTCGATCGTCATTTGAAGAATTTCTTCACTCCGATCTCGAGCCGGAGTCACTTCCATCGTCAGAATATATTTCTTCTTCATAGATGCTTTCATCGGAGGGAATATCCTCAAATTGATACACCTATATAAGATCTTGATAGTAGACAGCTTCCTCAATTTATGGTGTAGCCTCGAACTGTCTGACTCCTCTTTTTTGATTGTCTGGGCAATCCGTTGAGATATGCCCCTTTGCTCCGCATGTCCAGCAATTACAGTCTTTGAAACTTTCATTTGCTCTAGTATGAGCCCGCCTGAAAGTTCTTCTTCCTGGATTTCTGCTGGTACTTGCTTGATTAGAACCCGATGATGAGGCTCTACTCCTGCTTGGTGCTGGTCTTTGCCCTGACTTATAACTTCGGGCTTTTTGTTTTGACCAAAACCTTCTAGGTCTCCATGAAGACCTACTTCTTTTGCTGCTATTTCCTCGGCGGTATGGATGACTTTGCTCCTTCTTCCTTTTATGCCGCCTGAGTTGACCTCCCACAACTGTTGGGATATCATTATCTACACAACATAGAGGAACTGATTTGTTAATTCCTCTTAATCTTTTGTAATTCTTGTGTAGAGCTGCCTGGTAACACCATTCAGATAACTTGGCCTTTAGGAAAGACATTTTTCCTCGCCCGCTTCTACTTCACCAAACCATTGTATTCCCTGATAAGCATTTCTCTCCAGGGACTCGGAATCTTGGCAAAGAATAGCTCTGCAGCTTCTTTTTCCTCAATCTTGGATTTCTACCTGTATTCGGTGAACAACTTGATATATTCGTCAATATGACAAATATCTAGTAACTCAAGGCTATAGAGGGCTTGTTTATATTTCTTTCTTTTTTCATCCTCTAATCCCTCGAAATAACCTCGTGTCCGATGAACGGATTTTGAATAGTTTTGCCATACCATCGACAATTCCTTTAAGTGATTCCCATGATGTAACCAAACTTTTTCGCATCGCATCGGTCATATCCCGAGCAATTTTCACCGATCCTTCAAGACTCATTTCAAGGAGTAAAATGAATGAATCCTTTGTAAGATCGAAGGTTCCTGCTGAAATTCTCATAGCTGAAGCCCATTTATCAATGAGAACTTCTCTGTTTTTAAAATCTAGGATGTCCAGATTTAACATCAACCCATACGGATGTATTGGGTCGAGGTGCGATCTTCCATAAGGCGTCGATAAATATTCGGCCTTCCGGTAGGTTGTCCGTTCCCGCAAAGAGGTTTTCGACCTCCCCGTCCCCCGAAAGTGGATCACTTCCTATCGTGAAATCCCCGCGTGTGGCATCCTCTCGCCCCGAGTTCCATGATGCGAACTCTGTATTTCTTCGACGTTAGGATTAATCGGTGGCGGTGGTGGTGGAATTGGTCTACCTTGTGGGTCATAGGTAACCAAAGCCGATTCTCACCGCGTTCATCTTTAAATCTACAATACCTAATCCCGCAAAGGATTCTCGCCAGTCATGTAGATCTTTAAGATTCATCTTTTCAATATCCATCTTTTTAATTTTTGATGGATTTTCCTTTGATTAGAGCAATGAGCTTCTCCTCATCCGTCATTTTTCGTATGACTTGGTTGGTTTCCCTTTTTGGTGTAAATAGGTACTGTCCCCAAAATCAATACGTTTCCTTCCTCCGGATGAACTTGGCCTGTCCTCCAGGTTCTTGACTCGTTTCAATATCATGAAGGAGTTCAAGAGTTTCCTTCGATATTTCACCATCGTCTCCATCCGGTTCGATCCGATGAACTTGTCTTGTAGATGAATATGGCGGTTGCCATAATTCTCGCACCGTCTTCTAGATTTCTCTAAGATCTTGGAGATCTTAGATTTATCTGGAAGTATCTCGTTCTACTCCCGTACACCATCGGGAATCATTGTTCTCGATGGGAATTTTCATGAACCGTTTCTTGAAGGTTCATCAAGTGAACATATAAGTGCAGTTAAGCATCGAGCGCTTATAATATTCTCGCTTTCGCATTTTGCATTGCCTTAAGGTTTCCCTCGGCTCGCCTGCTGTTCATTTTCTTCATGTTGGTATTCCCAATATGAAACCTGGTCAAGTGTTCTTGTGCATACATCGTCAATATTTGGCGATATGTCCTGTAAGGGGTTACATCTCGGACATCGGTCCGGATCCATAATCTCGGAGTAATTTCTCCTCACCAATTGTTAATTACATAAATATAATAAATTTAACTAAAAGTTCTTAATAAACCTAGCTTCGATACCATTTTTTTCGGCCCCTAAAACCTTTAAAAACCATTAGTTTACCTTTAATTCAATATAAGGGGTATTTTGGGGTTTTATCAAATAAGAAGGCCATTTTTGAAACTTTTGAATAAGTAAGGCCATTTGTGTATATGTGGTTTAAAATTAGGCTATTTCCAATCATTTCCCTAATAGTTTAGAAAGATCGTGACGTGGAACGAATTGAAGATGACTTCTTGGCTACAGTGGATCGAAATAAGATGCGCAAATCAGTAAATTTGCAATTTTTGGAGACGATGTCCAATTCCTATTAAAACCATGTTTTCCGAAGGGAAACGACGAGAAGGAAAGAACTCAATAGCTTTGGTGTTGATATAAGATGTCCAGGCCCGAAATTCTTCCGTTTAGGCCTGTTTCTGACCTATTTAAGTGTTTTCAGTTTTTAGAATTCTGTTTCCTAATTGGATTATGATTTGTTTATGATTTTTGGCTTTTTTTTAAATATGTTTTAGGCCTTTAATTTCGAATTATTCATTCATAAATCATATTATCAATAAAAGTTTGTTCTTTTCTTTCGAGAGTTATCACTATAAGAAAACAAGGATATTCAAACGAAAAACATTCATTGGATTTGACCAGTTTCCATTGGAATTATCAATTCCAACGGAAATACAACAAAAAATGCAATGTTGGTAAAATGGTCATCGGAATGGCAAAATTCCAATGGAAAAATATTCCAATGGTACTTCCAATGGTATTTATCCATTGGAATATTCAACTGTTGGAAAAAAAACTCCAACGTTTTTTCCAAAAGTAATTCCAACGGGGTTATACTGTTGGAATTTAGTCCAATGATATATCCAGTAGAATATATAATCATCGGAACAAACTCCAACTGTTACTCCAACAGTGTTATACTATTGGAATTTAGTTCAATGATAATTCCAATGATATATAATATTCAATCATTTCAAAAGTAATTCCAACGGGGTTATGCTGTTGGAATTTAGTCCAATGATATATCCAGTAGAATATATAATCATCGGAACAAACTCCAACGGTTACTCCAACAGTGTTATACTATTGGAATTTGGTTCAATGATAATTCCAATGATATATAATATTCAATCATTTCAATGATTTCATCTCATTATCTAATATTTTTAACTACTCAAGGGTCACCCATCATCAATTCGTCTCAAGTCAAGCACACTTAACTATATAGTTTCAATATGATTGACTCCAGAAAAAGAGATATATTTTATCGATGGATAATACTATCAAATTTTTTAGCCTCTATTGAAATTTCCAATGGTATTGGAATTTTCCAACATGTTGCAGCATTGGAATATCCGTTGGAGCAACTTGAGACCATAGTAGCAAGACCAAGAAGAAATTTCAATTAAGTCCATTGGATAAATGGAAATTAAATAGATTTTGATATATGATGCATCTTATTTATTTCCTTTTTTTAATAATCCAGATGGCCAACAGACAAAAACTCTTTCAATTAGTATATTGACAAAAAATGCACATTTTTAAGCTACCATAATTTCATCAGCTTCTCCTACCTACTCTCCTTGGCATATTTCTCATAAATTATATAGTATTGCATGCACAACTCATATATTTTTAAACTAAATTTAACTATTTGACTTTTAATCATCATTAGGTGTACATAACTAATGAAACGTGACAGTTTTATTCTTTTTTGGGGGGGAATATTTTCACCATGCTCCAGTCCACGTCCAGTAATAATTCTAATATTATGGTGATATTATGTGGTTCTAAACAATTTTTAAACGAAATTATTTATGACTTAATTATATGGCCAGATTGATGCCCAATTAATATTATTGCATTTTCGACTAGTACTAAACCATAAACTCAATATCACAATATGTATGTGTTAGGTTTGAAACATTAACTAGTTGACTTAAAGATCAGAATAATTCAAAAATCATCACATAAACCATTTTTTATTGCAAGAAAGTTATCTAAAAAAAACAAGTTGACTTAATTTCAGACCACAAAGATAAATTATTACTATAATCCACTTGGCTAAACAACAAATGAACGTTACGACGTAGTTATCTAAAACAGCCACCTTAATTATCCGTGATGATGTAATCTTAATTATAAATTATCAAGTAAATTAAAATATCAAATCATGGAGCTTTATATATTAGATAAAAAGATCAGTAACATAGTACGTACAAAACATCTGGAGTTTATTACTTTTATAGTATGGATTTTTTATAATTCTAACCAAAGTCTTAAGCTTTGAGACTAGTCAAGTGGGATCTGCGAGAAAATAGCATTCCATTCCATTGCTAAAGGAATGAATGCAGCAGAGGTACAAAAGATGACAGAGCCAATACTAAGAATAATTTCTGGTGCAAAATGTTTATTTCATTGGATGATACAATGTAACAGTACAATCAGGTACTTATAGTACACAAAACCGATCCAAGCCATACAAGTGTCATCATCTAAGCTATCGTCTTGTAACCAACTAATTATTACTAATAATGAGCTAATAATCCTATACTATTAAGTGAAGATGGAATCTTTGCAATCAATGATGTCATCCAGCTGATTCAGCAAAGTCTTGTTTGCTTTCATTCCCCCTCAATTCGAAGGAGGCTTGAGGAAAAACTTTCAATTTATTTCGCAGCCGAGTGAAGAATTGGCCTGTGAGAGGTTTGGTGAAAATATCACCTTATTTGATCCAAGGCAGGTACATACTTAACACCAATCAAATTATCTGCTACTTTGTCTCTGATGAAGTGCAAATCAATTTCCAAATGTTTAGTTCTAGCATGATGTACTGGATTGCCTGCTAGAGAGATAGCCCTAAGATTATCCATCCAAACAACTGCTTTTCTATCCAAAGAAAACTTTAGTTCACTGAGTAAGGATTGAATCCATAAGATATCACAAGTAACCAATGCTAAACTTCTATATTCAGCTTCCGTACTAGATCTTGAGACAGTTGGTTGTTTCTTGGAACTCCATGAAATCAGATTATATCCCAAAAATACACAATATCCTGAGGTGCTTCTTCTGTCATCAAGATCTGAAGCCCAATCAGCATCAGCAAATGCTTGAAGATGAAGTGAGGAGGATGCTGTGAAGTTTAAACCATAATTTAAAGTTCCAGCCAAATACCTTAAGATCCTTTTTACAGCCTTCCAATGCTTGTCCAATGGATTTTGCATGAATTGGCTCACACGGTTAACACTAAAACTGATCTCAGGTCTTGTAAGTGTAGCATATTGCAAACCACCAACAATACTCCTGTACAACTTGCCATCAGAAATAGGATTGCCATCAAACTTTGATAAAAAAGGAGAGCTCACCATAGGTGTAGCAAGTCCCTTAGCATCTTTCATCCCTGCTTTGACTAATAAATCCATCACATACTTCTTCTGACTGAGGAATAAGCCACTTGGTTTGTGTGTGATCTCAACTCCAAGGAAATAATTCAGCTGCCCCAAGTCTTTGAGAGAAAAGAACTTATGCATCTCATCTATCACAACCTGAATTTCTGTTTCTTTGCTCCCTGTAATCACAATATCATCTACATACGCTAGAATAAGTATGCAAGATTCCTTAGTGTGTCTGTAATACAAGGAATTATCAGACTTTGCAGCAGAGAAGCCCAATTGAAGGAGAACACTTGCAAATTTGCTTGTCCATGCCCTGGATGCCTGTTTAAGGCCATAAAGAGATTTCTTCAACTTACAAACAAGGGAGGCTGAATCACCCTGAATAAAGCCAGGAGGCTGTTCCATATATAATTCTGTATCAAGGTCTCTATTTAAAAAGGCATTAGCAACATCTAGCTGTCTAATGTGCCAAGCTTGGGATAGAGCAATACTCAGCACAATTCGAATAGTAGCTAGTTTGACTACTGGACTGAAAGTTTCAGTATAATCAAACCCCAAAGATTGAGTGTACCCCTTTGCTACTAATCTAACTTTGTATTTAGCAAGACTCCCATCAGCATTCCTTTTAGTCTTAAATACCCATCGACAACCAATAACATGTTTGTTGCTAGGCAGGGAACACAGAGTCCAGGTCTGATTCTTAATAAGAGCATCATATTCTTGTGTCATAGCATGTTTCCATTCTGGTGTGGATAAGGCCTCATGGATGGACTGTGGTTCTTCAAGTAACTGGGATGTGAAGATCTTGGGCTTATATACACCAGCTTTGGAACGAGTGATCATATGATGAGAACCTGTATTACCTGCAACATCATTGGGAACAGACTGAAAAGGTTCATTAGTAGAAATAGAATTAGTTTGATCATTAGCTTGTATTGGTAAATGCACATATAATTGACCACCCTCTTCTAGAGAAATAGGAGATGCAGAATTGGTGGAAGAATGAGGAGTGTTAGAACTGGAAGAGTCCACAGAAGTGTGTTGATGAGGAGAGACTACAGGGGTGTTATTAGCTGAAGAATCACTATCATCAGGTTTATGAGGAAAAGAAGATTGAACAAGAGGTATTTGGGGACTTGGAAAAGTAGTGGTATGTAAGTCAGCAAGATCATGAGTTTGATCAGCTTGTTTGCTGTCAGTATGAAAAGGGAATTTGGATTCATCAAAAACAAGATGTCTAGTAATAATAACCTTGTTGTTAGGCAAAAGAACCTTATACCCTTTGTGCTGACAACTGTAACCAAGAAAAATTGAAGGTTGACTCCTGTACCCAAGTTTGTGTTTATTATATGGCCTTAGATAAGGATAACACAGGCGACCAAAGACTCTAAGGTGAAGGAGATGAGGCTTATGACCAGTCAAGGCTTCAAAAGGTGTTTGAAATAGGAGAGGTTTAGAAGGGGTTCTGTTGATCAAATATGCAGCACTAGTGAAGGCTGCATCCCAGTATTTTTGAGGCATTTTGCTGTGGGCTATTAAAGCTAGACCAACCTCAACAATATTTCTGTGTTTTCTTTCAGCAAGCCCATTTTGTTGTGGTGTGTAAGGGCAAGAAAAACGATGTAGAATGCCATGGGAAGCAAGATAAGGAGATAGTGATTTGAATTCACCTCCCCCATCAGACTGCAATATCTTAATATTTTTGTGATACTGATTTTCAGTGAATTTTTTAAAATGTACAAAGGCTGTGAAAGTATCTGGTTTAGCTTTTAAGAGATAAAGCCAAGTGTATCTAGTAGCATCATCAATAAAACTCACATAATAAGAGTATCCTGAAGCTGACTTTAGGGGAGAAAGTCCCCACAAATCACTATGAATAAGATCAAAAGGTTTGTAATTATGTGAATTAGAACTGGAAAAAGATAATTTATGGGATTTAGATAAAAGACATGAAGAACATAAAGACTGATTATCATTATCAAGATAGGGAATATTACAACTGTGAAGGGCCCTTTTAACAATCTTAAATGAAGGGTGCCCAAGTCTAGAATGCCAAACATCCAAACTTAAACTAGCCCTAACTACTGCAGAGTTGATGGAGAGTGGACCAGGACTGTGTTTATTTGTTGGACTGAAAGATGGTCTGTGAGGCAGAAGACTTGGAACTGGATAATGAAAAGCTGTAGAGACCATTTCTAAGAGCTCCTTGAAGAAGAACATTCCCTGTGCATTGATCCTTCACAAGACAAAAAGAAGGGTGAAATTCAAAGAAAACATGATTATCTTGAGCAAATTAACTAACACTAATGAGATTCTTTGTTATATGAGGAACATGCAGAAGATTTTTAAGAAGAAAAGAATGCTTAGAATGAGGATCAGAATCAGGTGGTACAACTATAGAGTTACCAAAATGAGCAATGTTCAAACCTTGTCCATTTCCAACTTGGACCTTCTCATTTCCCTGATAGTCACTGGCAATATTGAGATTTCCCATATCATAGGTCACATGATTAGTGGCACCTGAGTCAGGATACCAATTCAAATCCTGAGAAGCATCTTCAGTAGAAATACTGGCAACATTAACATTTGAATGGCCAAAGGTGCTCTGCTGCTGATAATTGTGTTGTTGCTGCTGTGTGCCAGAATGAGGTCCAGAGTTGGGTGTGAAATTTAGATCAGCTCTATAGAAACATCTCTCTGCAGTGTGATTGTTATAGTGACAGATTTGGCACCTTGATCTATTTCCTCCAAATCTGCCTCCTCTTCCTCTAGCACCGCCAAACCTGCCTCTTCCTCTATTGTTTGCATTGAAACTTGAATCTCTACTGTTGCTTCCATTGTTGTTATGATAATAGCCTCTTCCTCTTGAAGTATGATTTCCTCCTCCTCTCCTATTACCAGTATTCTGTGTAAAATTTACAGAGAAGGATCCATCCTGAATAACACTTCTATTTTCAAAAGTCTCCAATCTGTTTTCAAAACTGAGTAATAAAGCATGGAGTTCACTCAAACTCCAAGGTTCAAGTCTGGATGTAGCTGAAACCATAACAGAGTTATACTCAGGTCCCAGCCCACTCAACACATACATGACTTGATCCTTTTGACTGACTGGTTCACCAGCAGAACCCAATAGATCACAACAGCTTTTGATCTTGTTCAAATAATCCTTCATCTGTAAATTTCCCTTCTTAAGGGTCTGCAAATGCAACCTATATTGCATGACCTTGGCTTGATTTTGATTAGCAAAAGTGGTTTTCAAGCAATCCCAGATTTCTTTGGAAGTATTTAAACCAACTGTGGTGATTAAAATACTTTTAGATAAAGAAGATAATAGCCATGAGGCTAACAACTGATCTTGCCTATTCCATTGTAGATAAGAGAGATTAGTTTTTGGAGCTTCTTTATCAGAGGCACTTGGTGTAAACTCATCTGGCATAGGGCATGAACCAGTGAGGTAACCTTCTAAGCCATACCCTCGAATGGCAGCCCAGATTTGCTGCTTCCATACAAGATAATTGCTCTCATTGAGCTTGACAGTGACAAGTTGGCTTTGTGGCTGAATAATGGGTTCATTATTTGTACCCAATTCCGTACCACCAGTAGCAGCCATGAAAAGAGAAAAAAATAAAAATGGAAAGCTGTAAAAATGGATCAGAGTCAGGCCTCAACCTGCTCTGATACCATGTGAGAAAATAGCATTCCATTCCATTGCTAAAGGAATGAATGCAGCAGAGGTACAAAAGATGACAGAGCCAATACTAAGAATAATTTCTGGTGCAAAATGTTTATTTCATTGGATGATACAATGTAATAGTACAACCAGGTACTTATAGTACACAAAACCGATCCAAGCCATACAAGTGTCATCATCTAAGCTATCATCTTGTAACCAACTAATCATTACTAATAATGAGCTAATAATCCTATACTATCCAGTGAAGATGGAATCTTTGCAATCAATGATGTCATCCAGCTGATTCAGCAAAGTCTTGTTTGCTTTCAGGATCCATAGTCAACCTTGTGTTTTTTGAGATGAGGTCATGTTGTAATATATGTCCTATTAGACATTAGTTGATGTGGATTTTCAGTTTAAATACTTAGTTAATTAATTAATAAATTATTTTAATGATAATGTTTACATGTAATTGTACGAAGTTTGCGAGGTGATGTCATTAGTTACTGCCAAGTTTCGTGTAATGATCAGTGGATCGCGTTTATAGTTATTATCCCGTATCAAGTAAAAAAAATGTGGTATAGTTTCATAAGAATAATAGTTGAATTAAAATTTATTATGAAGGTAAATTTGTTTCTCTGCCTAAATTAGAATTGAATCTTCAGTTGTATTATTCAAAAACAAGATTAAACGTCAGGCAATTCTTTGTGTTAGAAATTATTATTTAGATGGAAAAAGAAAATTTAATGACATAATCAATGTGTTCACAAAAATATCATGTGCTTGTATATACGTTAATATTTATACTTCACTATATATAAATTCTTGTTTTTCAAAATAGTTTCAATTTTGAGGACAGATAAATTCCATAAGTTGGAACTAGGGTTGTGCATGGGACTTGGAGATTACCAAAACCGAACCGATATCCAGACCGAAAGATCTCCGAACCAAAAATATCCGTTGACTTTTTGACTTTCTCTGAACCGTACCGTACCGAAAATATTTATGGTACGGGTTCTGGAGATTTTTCAAATACCCGTACCGAGAACCGTACCGAACCATACCGAACCACTCCGAACCGAGGACCCGAAGCTAGAACCGATTTTAAAGATTTTATATAAATACATATACATTATTTCTATGTTGTTTTTATTTTGATATTGAATTAACTACAAACTATTTGAAATTAAATTGAATATAAAGCATATTTATGATATTATGAATTTTAAAAACTTTGATATTATTAATAGACTAAATAATTTGAAATTGAAATAGCTAAATCATTAGTAAATTGCACTTAAAAGAGAAACAAGTAATAGTATCATATTACAACAAAATAAAAAGATCATATTTTAATTTTTTTACCACATCACATAAATTATAAATATAATTTTATTGATTATGTTAAGTTTCTAAGTATGAGACATTGATATTATAAATTTATATAAGTTTTTATTTCATTTTAATTTATAAAAACTATTAGTTAATTATATATGTTCTATGTCAATAGAAGGACAATTGTCCAAATAATATACTATTATTGTATTATAGGGGTTATTAAGTTTAGAATTTTGGATTGTGTTACCTATTATAGTTTTAGTTTTTATTTTGCGACTACGCTAAAAAAATATCAGAACCCTAGAAGTATATCCGTTTGGTAATTTTTATATTGATTTTTTTTTCCAAATTTGTATGTTTTATTTATGGGTAATCTCCGAATCTCCGTCCCGAACCGGACCGTCCCATCCCATCCCATCCCATTAGAACCGAATCTCCGTCCTGAACCATCCCGAACTTTCGGTACGGTTCGGGACGGAGATTTTTTTCTATGGTTCGGTTCTGGAGATTTATTTTCGAGAATCTCAACTTGGGACGGTTTACGGAGATTTCCAAATCTCCGAACCGTCCCGTACTGTGCACACCCCTAGTTGGAACTCTTGTAGACATTGCTATGCAAGATCAGAGAAATGACAAAGAAATGCAATGCAAAAACCCAATTGCAATCTAAAGGGCCGGCTTAGCTGGACTTAGTCTCTTTGAGAGACTGAATTGGGTCATTTCAGATGTAATGGGCCTAAAAGCATTTAATTGGGCCGCCTATAGTCGTAATAGACTATTTTGTATCCAAAAAAAGAAAAAATATATCTTTCAACTTAATTTCATAGAAGAAACCAAAATAAGTACATTAATATAGGTAATTGTTTTAACATAATTTCACAAAAAAAAAAAAAAAAGAATAGACGGGACTACCCCAACACATCAGAAACTTAATTTGCATTGATATGATATTGTCGTAAATAGCCAAAACAATTCATCTTCAAATCAATTTACAGTTGATGGCATTTCTCTTTAATGCATTTTTTTTTAAATTGTGAAAACATTATTAATAGTACAAACGAAACTATAAGTATCTAAGCAATGAATATGTGAGGGAAGGTGCCTAAAAACCATCAGTGAAGTTCTATAACTTTCAATTGTGGTCTCAATATTTGTTGCTCTAGATATTTTAAGACAAAGGATCTTTACTTGGGACAATATAGCACTTTGAGTGGACATAAAAGTACTTCACTACATTCATTTCATTGCTTCAGTGGCATAGACTAGCGGTAAGGACTAAGGTGATGTGGAAACTCTTTCCCCTGTGACGCAAGTTTGAATCCCGTGTGGGACAATTTATGGCTGAAATATTGATGGAGTTATTTTAGGATTCGTGTCCTAAGGTCCTCTCCCTTAGGTCCTGCCGCTAGTGCACATCCCTCAATTTAACTGGAGGCAGTCTTGAGGGGTCGGGACTGTCACCCTATAGATTAGTTATCGCGCAAGCCTGAAAACATCGTTACAACAAAAAAAAAAAGGGTATTTCATTTTCATAGATGTATTAGGATGATTGTGGTTTGACATTGATCGTTATGGACCACTGTTTTAGTCCATGTAAAATCTTAGTCCAACCTAGGACCATATTAGGTTTTGCATTTAGGTCCAATTTCTGCACGTACCATTTTTCCACTAAAGAACAACTCAAAAAATATATGTAAAAAAAAAAAGAAGAATAAGAAAAGGTTAGTTGAACTGTAGAAGAGATCGCCTCTTTATTTATTGATGAATTGGAAACATCTCCTTTCCATTTCTATTTACCTAGTTCATACCTTTCTTTCGTGTGTTCCCGGGAGGAATTCGATCTCTTCAATCTCGGAATACCACCTAAATAACTGCGGCCAGAGAGTCAAATAGGTCGGGAAGAAAGAGTCTGAGGTCGGGTTGAACAATATACATCTTAGTTGGTCCCACCATCACTAGAGATTGGACATATATAGTTTCTTTCTTCTAAAAGATTCTTAGTAATTCTTTTTTAAATGATTTTTATACTTGATTCTTAAAATTATTTAGTTTTAAGTCCTTCGTAATAATGTAGAATAAATTTTGATGACTTCTATGGCCGCTGCAAATAGTTTTTCACAACTCAACATTGGTTTAATAATAATTGCTCTTTTACAGTGGCGGCTAGGAATTTACAGCAAACAATGGAAATAAATTACCCAAGTGATGTTACTATATCATAAATAGGAAATAGTCAAACAATATACCTGAGAGTCCCAACTAATCCATACTTGCCAGAACTATAACTCGATCTTTTGTTATCTTCGTGCACAAAACTACCGGACTGATTCCGACGTAAACACTGCGACAATGAATTTGTAAAGAAGAAAAGGTATATATTTGCACTCGAATAGAAATAATAGAGAAGTGCCATGCTTCTCTCGCATGAGGTAAGATAGTTTACTCTTATAGTTACTTCTCTGCAAGTTGACCTACCTATAGCCGGCATAAAGGTCGGTCTTAGCTAGCTAACATTAATTGTTGCCAAAAAATGTCTTTCACATTTAATACACTGCAGATTGGCAATTGTAGCTCGGATCATAAAGATCGGCCGAATTACCTTTTTACTTTATGTTCATCTAGAGAATGTCTTTCGCATTTAATAAGCTGCAGGTCGGCACCTATAGCTCCGACCATAAAGGTGGTCCAAGCTACTTTTTTCTTTATATCCCGTCAGAGAATGCCTTTCGCATTCAATGTGCAAGTCGCCACCTGTAGCCAGGGGCGTATGCTCCTTAGGACATGGGGGAGCTTTATCCCCCCAAATTTTTTTAAAATAAAATTTTTTTATGTATATTTTATTTTAAAATATTAATTTTTAGTATTAAATATTTAGTTTTTATTGATTTAGCCCCCCAAAATTATTTAGTCCCTCCAACGTTACACGTTTAGCTCCGCCCCTGCCTGTAGCTCGAATCATAAAGATAAATCGGATCATAGATGAAGGTTGAGTTAAGATATTTCTTATGACCAGTGTCGAGTTCATTTCATTTAGTCCTGATTCGGCCCGATCTGGCCTAAAAGAGGGCCAGATCAATACCTTGTCGGTGTAAAAGTACATACGCTGTACGTTGGTGAAAGAAATAAGTGAACTTTTTCATTTTTTTCTATTCACATTTAACCGTGTAATGAATAGAAAGAATCGAATAGAATAATATAGAGGACTTGAACGTTCTGTAAGGTTCGTCCCAATTGGACAAAGCTGAAATATGAGTATTTTTTAGTTAAAGTTCCACCATACTATTATCATAAAATGTTTTTCTTTAAAAAATAAAAAACGAAAGAACGTTGGAAAGAGAAGAAGTTATTGCTACCTAACTAATCCACGAGTTTGGGCAAACTTAATTTGATCTAGTGACCAATCAATTTCCAAAAGGATTAATAATTAACATCTTAATCTCTTTTTTTAAGGGGAAAGTGAAAATAGAATGCCAGACAGAAGGGACTACGATGAGACTCGAAACATGACCGCTAGCCCATGAATCTCTTTTTTAAGGGGAAAGAGCAAATAGGATGCCGTGAGAGAGCGGACGAGGATGAGACTCGAAATGGGATTGTTTTGTTGAAATATGTCACTTGTGAGTTGTCCCACGTAGATTGATTAAAGGAAAAGAGTCCATTTTATAAGCCAAGTGAGCTACTCCTCCTATCACCAATTAGTTTTAGGATGGAACCTCACTTGGTGGACTTAGACTCTCTTTCTCATATTGGGTACGCTTCATGTGTGGAATCGTACCAAGTCCCCCGAATTTAACATGTTTGCCCCCTAACATGTTTTTTTTCTTATCATTTGGCCTAAATCCAAATCATCATTTTTTAATCTTTTAAATCTCAATTCCATTCTCCGACACTTTAACTGCTCTCCACAGGTCCTAGTTTTTTTTAATACCCAAGATCCACAAATCAAGACCTGTTGAATCGAAACTTTATATATTTATTCATTCTTTATTTTACTTGCAATTTATGAGTTTCAAAAATCAAACCCATAGGAGAAAAAAATGAAGAAACATCATTAACAATATTTGCAAATTAGTTGGTAAGAATTACATAAACCTTCTGGTAAAACAAACTCTAAATCCTCCTCATTTCAGGTCCTTCTAGGAAGAAAGAAGCCCTACGGCTAGGGGTGGAAATAGTGCCAAATTTCGATGACCTACGGCTGCCTCTTTGGGCCCTGGCCTGGCCTATTTTTCATAAATAGCGCCAAGCCTTCTTGTAAAGCTATTTATGTAAATAAGTAGGGCCTGCTTTTAAAATAGCTTTTTCAATAATAAGTAAATTTATTTTATATAAGTATAAAAATATAATATATTTTATATAGTTTATTAATATTATTCTTTTTATATAACTATTTAATTATTATTATAGATAAAATATATTTTTAAAATAAAAAATATGGTTAGTAGGCTTTTAACAGGCTTTTAATAGGCTCAGGCCGGGCCTAGGCTTTTAAATAGGCCAGGCTTAGACTGAAAAAAAAGCCTATTATATTTAATAGGTCAGGCTTAGGCCGAAAAAATGTGAACCAGGCCTAGGCCGTCCGACGCAAAGCCTGGCCCGGCCTGGCCTATTTCCACCCCTACCTACGGCCATAACTCAATTGGTAAATTATCCGGGTGATGTGATTTCGCTTCGCTGGCACTGATTTTTTATGTGGTGATTCAGTCTAAAGGGTTTTGACTCGTTGAAGCATATCTCTCGATTCACCTCCTCCACAGACTCTAGAAGCGGGCCATTAAAGAGTTCATCCGTTTTTTTCTACAAAGAGAGAAAAAATTAACTTCGAAAAAGACTGGGCTGAATTTTTTTTTATTATTGCATTATGATCACACCACGTTTTTTATATGCAATTGACTATATCTCCATTTGTAAAAATAAAAGCACTCGTCTTTCCCACTTTTCCAGCCAAGATTCCCGATGGATCTTTGTCTAACCTCAACTTTCCGGCCCTTTTCACGGCCGGAATATTCCCATTTCCGCCGGAATCTTCACAGGCCCTTAAGCCCAACTTCGTCAAGAACAGCGATCGTCATGGCCCAGAAAAAGCCCAAAATCGAAGGGGTTAGCGATGAGCTGAACTCCATCGCCTCTCAGAACTTGGACCACGCCCCTGCTCGCAGAAGGGTTCGATCAGCTTTTGCTAATGTTCAAAAACAACTTGATCATATATTGTTTAAGGTATTTTTCTTTAATTTAACATTTTTTTTAATTTTGGTTAGGTATGATTCTTGGTTGAGTTGTGTTTTCTTGTGGTGAGCAGATGGTTCCAGCTGGGATCAGAACAGAGGAGGTGAGTTTGTTCAGAGCTTGAAATTTTTAATTATTATTATTAAAATGTATATGCTTTTGTTTGTATTTATTGTGTTATTTTTAGCTTTTGTTTACATAAATCTTTTTTGAATTACACTTTGTGAAAAATGATGATATCAAGTTTAATTTTTGTTTTATGCTTTTGATTCATGCTTTTGACTTGAGATAATTGTTGTTGTTTTTAGCAGTATGATTAGTAAAGTTTTGGCAAAATTGTTGAACTGAAATTAAGGGGGAAATTAAAATTTAATTTCTTAACTATCTTGGTATTTAGGGGTAAAAAGACAAGGCTTGCTTTCAGAATTTTCTGAATTGAGTGCTTATTTTACTGATCTAGCACTATTGAATTTAAATTGCATGATTAAGTGTCTATTTGTAAGAAATGTTCTCCCATTCTTTGTTATTTGGTGACAATTTTGTCTTTTATAAATTGGAAATTTAATTTATCCAATATTTGACTATGGAATGACCCTTTCTTTGTTTGGTAGTGGTATGAAATAAATTCTAATGGACAAGAGATTTTCTGTAAGAGTTGGTTGCCAAAGCCCGGTGTACGAATCAAAGGTGCTTTGTGTTTTTGCCATGGGTATGGTGATACGTGCACCTTTTTCTTCGAAGGTTTGTATTTCTCCATTACATTTCTCATCGAGAAATCGTCCAGTTAAAGTTAGTTTTTATCGGAAGTGTTGTTAAAAGCGTTGCACATTCATGAGAATTGTGTCTTATTTTGAGTTTCAGGCATTGCCAAGCACATTGCTGCTTCTGGTTATGGCGTGTACGCGATTGACCATCCAGGTTTTGGTCTTTCTGAAGGATTGCATGGCTATATCCCTTCTTTTGATGGCATAGTTGATAATGTCATCGAGCAATTCACAATAATGAAAGGTGACGATTTGTTCTCAGTTTTATTGTTTTCTGTTGAACACCTTGCTTTTGATGAATCAAAAGCTCGAAAATATGTAGTTATTGTTTGCTTCATTTTCTCGCTTTCCCACAGCATTATGGAGTTAGGGAGTGTTTTGCAACAAATTCTGATTTTAGAGGAAATGAAGAGAAAAGCAGATGAGAATCAGAAGTTGGTTGTGTTTTTGCAAATATAAGCCAAACGTTGAATAAGTTGAAAGAGGGTGTCTGGTGAATAAGTCGTATAAATGTTTTTATTTGTGTGTAAAAGTCAAATCAAAAGCAGAATCATAAATCTAAAACTCATTTCCCTGTTTTTAGATTCTGATTAACCTATGTAGAATCAAAAGCAGAAGTTGACATTTGAAAACAGTACAAACTAATTTTTTAGAGCGTCCTCTCAACACCAGTTTTACGTTGTGATACACAGGAAGGCCAGAGATTCGAGGGCTGCCCCGTTTCATATTTGGTCAATCTATGGGCGGAGCAATTGCTCTGAAAGCACTTCTAAAGTCGCCAAGTGAATGGGATGGCATAGTGCTCGTTGCTCCAATGTGTAAAGTAATACTAATTTTTCTTTTGTACTTTAACTATATTGAATTTTGAATTGATTGCTTGATGAAAATGTTTGAAATTTATTTCTCTGCTGGTTGGCTTTGTGTTTTGGAAAACCGACGTTTTGTTGTTGTTGTTTTTTTTTTTTTTTTTGCCATTTTTCGATTTGAAATCATTTGATTTTGCTGCTCAGATCTCAGAGGAAATGGCGCCACCGGTTCCACTCCAGAAAGTGTTAATCTTTCTATCTAACCTTATGCCACAAGCGAAGCTCGTCCCACAGAAAGATTTCGCAGATTTGGCTTTCAGAGAGTTGAACAAAAAGCTAATGGTAAATTAATCTTGCTGAAATGAAATAAATAATGCCTTAACTATTTATGTTTGAAATTAATGAAACATATCTTTTCTAGGCTCAGTACAATGTGATCAGTTATTCGGATCAAACACGTTTAAAGACTGCTGCTGAACTCTTGAATGTTACAAAGTATATCGAATCACAGGTGGAGAAGGTCAGTAGAGTTCATGAATTATGATGCATTGTTCGATTTTTCGACATTTTTTATAGTAATAATTTGTGGGATATATATTTCACAGGTTGCATCTCCAATGCTGATTCTTCACGGGGCCGATGATAAGGTGACCGATCCTCAGGTGAGCCGGTTTTTATATGAAAATGCTTCCAGCAAGGATAAAACTTTGAAGCTTTATGAAGGTGGTTTTCATTGTATTTTGGAAGGGGAACCTGATGATAGAATTTTGGCTGTTCTTACTGATATTATTTCATGGTTGGATTCTAGGACTTCTGTTAAATAGGAATTTTTTTTTTTAAAAAAAATTTTAATAGATTTATTTTTTAATGTTGTGTTGATTTCAAGAGTTGGATGTATTTAACTTGGTGTTTCATCTTCTATTTTACAATTAATTTTTGAATAAATGATTGTTTGTGAATTGTCAAATATGCTGGAAGAGTTGGAACTAAAATAGAGGATCAAATTACGGATGCAAACGAATCGATTTGAGTTGAACATAGTATTGTTCTTGTTTGAATTTTTATCGAGCTTCAAAAGTTTTGTTCAAACTTGTTTTGATTGTTAATCGAATTGAGTTTGAAAGAACTTTAGTCTAGCCGAACACGAGTCGAACTCGAGTAGTTTGATATTTTTACACATTATATTATTTTTTTACTAATCTCGAGTCGAGTTTTATATCTTATCGAATGAAAAATTGTGTTCAGGCTTGGTTTATTATATTGATGATATGAGCTTAAACTAGCTTCTAACGATCGATCTCAAGCCGAGTATCGACTAGTTTGGTTTGATTCTCACCCCTAGATCCAAACTGAAGGAAAAGAATGAGATGTCTAAGTAAGTTGGGAATTAAATTTGATCATTTTTAAAAGGAGCCCAATATGTAATCTCCAATTCAGGCCCAATCCACCTTTTCTCAAGGACAAGGCCTGGTTTTAAACCACCCACCCTCCCATTTACAAGAAAAAACATTAAATAAAGATATAAACAGCAAAACAGACAAACTCTGTTGTGAATGCTTGTACAGGTTTTCATCATATGGAAAAGACATATGATATATTCTCAGACCTCAGTAATGTGTAATAACGGTGGAGCATGATTGGCCATGGAAAAATCACAGTCACAATCACAACAGGCTGGTCTGTCCGCTGCTCGTCTTTATCTCGGTTTATTCCATACCATCCAAGTTCGTAGCCACCCACGTGGTGTCATGACCCTTGGATCATTACACATACATATACACCCATATGGGTGTGTGTTTGATCCAAAAGTCATACACCCAAGTGGGTGGCCACCGACTTGGATGTCATAGAATTTACCCATCATCTCATTATCACCAACCACCAATTCTTTTTATTTTTTTATTAACAGGAATCTGCAACCACTATCATTTGGATGTACACTAGATAAACGATCGAGTTTGACACAATAGTTGGTAAACCACATTAGGGGAACCCGTAATAGCTAGTATGTCAACATACCGGTCGGAACCGCATTGGACAAGTCTCATGCGATAGGCTTGTCAAAAACGCATGAGACAGAACTTGTGCGACAAGTTCGACCAAGTGGTGTAGGATTTAAAACCTCAAGAACGCATCCTACACCATTAAGAGAGTGTTTGACTGAGCTTATAAGCTTATTTGTTGTCCATTTGAATTTATTTCATGCCACTACCAATAAATTAGAAAGGGCAGCCAAAAATATTGGATAAATAATTTCCTGTCCAAAAGACAGCCAAATTTTGTCAAATGTTATTGTTCTTATTATTTTATTTACAACAAATAAGTATTTCATTAAATGCTAGTTTATTAATATATTATACAATTACATATCAATTTGTGTTTTTCATCTCTGGTTAATTAAATAATCATTTGAATTATTAAAAATAAGTAAACATGAGAATATGAATATAAACGATATATAAAAGTTTGGAAATAATAAAAAAAAAGGAGAGGGAAACCCTAGGATGCTCTCTTCTCTCTCTCTTTTCCTAAATCCTAGGGCTGTGTCTCCATGACTTTTCCGGCGGCTTCCCCCGGCGTTGGGATACAAGCCGCCGGTTATGATGTTTGCTCCTTTGCTACATCTTGTTCTCCGTTGGTTTTCTCCTCTACGAGTTCTCCTATGTCTTATGTGGATTTTGCGGCAAGGGTTTATTCTATGGATCATTAGAATCTCTTACTTGGGACTGCCATGAACTCATCAAAGGTAGTCCCCTTGGCAGCGGTCCCCCCTCCTAAGGTGGTTTCAACTGTGGTCCCTCCCAAGGTGGTTACAACAGTGGTCACCTCCTCTCCTTCAAAGGCCAATACTCAGGCAACAGTGGTCCCCTCCCCAAAGTATTATGCTATTCAGGGGGGTGATGACCCCTGGACCGCCGTCCGCCATCTGCATGGAATCCCATCCATAGGCCCCCGCCCAGTAGCTGTTTCCAAAGATGCTCCTCAGATTGCTGGAATCTCTCCCCCAATGACATTCGATTATGAATCGAACCAACGACATTCGGCTCATAATACTAAGGACAATCCTATTTTGGCCATTCTTTTGCTAAAATTGTTTCAGTTACTCACCACGATATGGATTTGGCGACGCGGGCCCAAGGTAATTTTTTAACATTTTCGCATGTGGTTGCTGGTAAATCCCATTCTATCCCTAAAAATGTTAGAAAAGAAGATTATTATTCAGTTACGATTGATGAAGACGTTTACCAACAACGCCTCGCAGAATTTTGTTATTCATTGATTGGAAGGGTGATTTTAGGCAAGGGTAACAAACCATGGGCGACTATGCTTCTGCATAAACGCCTATCAGATTTATGGGGAATTAAAAATGATTGGAAACTAATCCCCCTGGGTAAGGGATTTTTTTGTGTCAAGTTCTTGAATGCGCAGGATAGAGCTCGAGTCCAAACATGTATTAATTTGGCACTCAATCCGGGAACTATTAGACTCTCTCCATGGGTCCCGAATTTCAATCCGTACAAGGTACACACGTCGGTGGCAAGTGTTTGGGTCCGAATCTACGAGCTCGGTTTGGAGTACTGGGATCCTAATACCATTTTGGGGATCGCCAGTAAGATTGGAAATCCGATACAGATTGATCAACGATCGCTTGATGGCTATCTAGGGCATTTTATTCGGGTATTAGTGGATATTGATCTATCGAAACCGTTGGAGGAGCACATCATGGTAGAACGGGTTGGCCAGTGTTCCTTTGTGTCAGTTACTTATGAGAAATTACTGGAATTTTGTTCAAAATGTAGGATAACGGGACATTCGACGGTTTCTTGCCATATTACTCCCACAGGGAACTCAACCACTGAAAGACGCGCCTCTCCTGACCAGGGACGTCCCAGGACATCAGCGGCACGTCAGAATTCTATGCAACGGGGTCGTTCTAGGGTCCGTAAAGTTTATCGTCCGGTGCAGCAGGACAAGGGCAAGGCCTTTGATGACTCCATGGAAAATGCGGGTCATCAAGGTCGTGTTAAGGAGGGTGAACATTCTTCTTCACGTATTCACACTAAGAATTCTTTTGATGTTCTGGGTGATGATTCCGATGATGTGACATGTGATAATACGAATTTGGAGCAAAAATCTGATAATGAGAATCGGATTATGGCTTTGGAATATAATACTAGCAACACAGACAGAGCCATGGTTCCCTATCAACCGCAGGCAATAAATTTGGATGAACATGGACAGGCTAATTTGCAACGTGGAATGAAAATAGTTTCAAATAACCTTCCTTTTAATGATTATGTCCTTAGCTCCAATGATCCTTCTGAGGGGTTGGCCGTTGCTGCCCGAAAATATTGGTCAGATATGGCGGATGAAGATGATCAAGATGATGCAGACAAATTGGAAGCTTTAAAGATCAAGTTAGGCAACTCTTCAACTGCTCCGATTGTCATTCACTCAAGTGATTCGTCAGAAGCTATGAACGCTATGACAATTGTGGCTGGAGGAACCTGGGCCGATATTCCACAGGATACATCAGACCATCAGGAGGATACTCAAGCACGTGCTACACAAACACAGGCCAATGTCCTTCGAAAATCTTCTAGAAATAAACGTCCATCATTTCGATTGAGATTTTAAGTTATTTCTGTTGTTTAACTTTTATGGGTAGATTTTTTTTCCTATCAAAGGTTTTTCCCAATGGGTTTTACTTTGATAGGTTTTAACGAGACACTTTTTTAAAAAAGTTAGTTGTTTGAGCATGTTAGAGATACTATATTTTTTTTTTTAATAATATTTTGCATTTATTCAAAAAAAAAAAAGTTTAAATAATAGATGTGCCTTGGCAACAATCAACTTGAATATAGATGGACGGTTCATCTGAAATATAATTAATAAATTTCATTGAGATTTATACTCATATACCGATATGCGCGTGATATGCAATTCGTTTTTTTTTTTTTTTTTTTTTTTTTTGAGGAAGATATGCAATTCGTTTTAATTTGTTGAGATGAACAGTCGTTTTCGTCTTGAATTGCGTTTTAACTCTCCCACGTTTCCATTGGTTAATGTTTGATCTCTTCTGTGTTTGTCTTCATCTCAAATCTCAATTAATTTATAATCTAAATTAGCCCTGTTTGTTGTTTGTTAAAAAGAAAAAAAAAATGAGGATCAATTCTTTAGTACTATTCAAACAACATGAACAATCATTAAATTAGACATCATAATTGCATAATTCCGACGACTCATAAATCCTTCGATTAAATCAAATGAAATATTAATAACCAGATGTTAGGTCCCAATATATTATTCAAATTTTATGGATAAGAATTTTTATTTGTCCAAACTAACAATTTCCACAAACTTAATACTAACAAAATTGTGTTTTCAGTTGTTGCAATTAATAATTAATGATAAATATCCAGTGACAATAAAGATATTTTCATAAATTATAGGTATATTGTTTCATTGTCTCTAGGCTCTCTACTCACTATACCGGGTTGAGATCTCCTATTCCACTTTTCCTATTCCACTATCTATTCCATATGTTGGATGAAAGACACGTGTACAGTTGTAACATCACGTGACATCATCTTGCACACGTGTATTTCATCCAATGCAATGGAATATGAGTGGAATAGGAAAAATAGAATAGGAGATCCCATCCCCACTATACCAGCTTGTTTTTCAACTAGTGATTGAGTCAGATTCCAAGCTGCTTTTTTTAGCCATTTAAACACCAATTTTCATTGTTAAATGTGAGGAAACCACCAATGTGGTAAAATAAATACTCCCTCTGTCTCAATAAGATAGACAAGTAGAGTATTTCACGCAGATTAAAAAAATACAATAAATGTAATTAGAATCACAATCTTTTTCCATATTCTTCCTATTTTGCCCTTGCATTAAATGAGAATATATCATTGTTGTCTCAAGCAAAGTTAATAAATAGGGATAGTTTAGTCTAGTGTTGTGTAGTTAATACTCTCAATAAGGAAACGAGTCTATAATTTGGGACGGACAAAAAATGAAAGGTGGTCTATCTTTTTGGGACGGAGGGAGTAAGAATTAGATCACAAAATTTATATTTTTATTAATAACTTTAATATTTTTTTAAAATAAATGAAAATATATAAAAAGAAAGGAAATATCATGATCACAAGTCGATCAGGTATCAAAGGGAAAACATTGCTAAATTTCAGAAAAAAGAAACAACAAAAATAACTTAAAATAGCAATTTAACTGAAGGGCATCTAGTCTAAAGGATTTTCAAATGACATTGTCATTTGTTTTGTTAGCACGTGCTCGAGTATCGTCTTGATGGTCTGATATATCATGTGGAATGCCGGCCCAAGCTCGAGCCACAATTGTTATAGCTTTCATAGCTTTTGATGAATCACATGAGAGAAAGACAAGCGGAGTAATTGAGAAGTCGCCGAGTTTGGTCTTTAAAGTTTCCAATTTGTCTGCATCAATTAAAAATCAAAGTTAAGAGGATAGTTTGATATCGGAGATGTTGAATCATGAGTTGTAAGTCAAAGCCGTTTCATCACTCTATTTTAGATTCAAACTTGATTCAACAACATTTGAATAAACCACAGTAGCTAGTGGATTATTTCGCATCGTTGGTACGGTGTGATCATTTATATTCATTACAATATATTTATCTGAAATGAGACCCGGACTGCAATATTTTTCTTGTAGAGCCTCAAACGGATTGCAAGTAGAGATGTTTTGGTGAGGGCGTGAACGACTGATATTTTTACCATTACTAGCTGAGTTTTTGTTGACGGCCACAAATTCATCATTGTTTACTTGCGGAGATTTCCCGGTCCTCAGCACTAGATTGGTCTTCCTCGCCATAGTCCGCCCACCGTTTACTGGCAGTAACCCGAGAGGGTGAACCAACATGCAATACGAAGAAACAAAAATAATTAAAATGGTCTTACAAATTGGGTCGTGAGAGGTGGTGGAAATCGAACTCCATACTTAATTCTGATATGGTATGATAGTTTTAATCACTCTATTAATATTTGATCCCTGAATTGTTTCTAAAAATAAGTGCAATTTTAATTAAGATTAAACTAAAATACTTGTCCAAATTAGCTAGGCTTAAACACACAAATTTCTTGGTCAGAATTTCAAAGTACTTTACATTGATAAGTAAACGCAGCACAGAATAGCATCCAGACATCCAAAAAATTAGATATGATAGCTATACCTTTTTCGGGTTGTGGCCAAAGAAAGGTACAATTATCAGAAAATACGAATGACGGAAAAGCAAATTCAGAAGTATCCTCGAACTAACAATCTGCCGATTATTACAAACACTTCACGAAGTAATAAAAAAAGATTAAAATATTAAGGTGGTGTAGCAGCTTTAAACGTGTTCTAAAATTTGGATAGCAGTAAACTGAGTCTAGTAATTGTAGGGTCATCGTCTTTTTTGCCATTGTGTTGTATTTCGCACTCTCTTTTGGATTTTGCTATCAGTCATTCACTTTACTAGAGTAATAGCTAGTTATATGGCTACTTTGGCAATATTGTTTTTTTTTTTTCCCGGACTACTTGGAATTTAATTATCCCATAATGATCACTTATAAATTTTGATTCAATATCTTTTAAGAATTCGGAAATTTAGTCCGTATTTTTACCAGGGTTTTGTAATTTTACGGGAATTGCTGACTCTCAGTGAGCCTTTGTGATTTGTCTATAAATTTTAAGAGTTTTGATGATTTGGTGTAAAATTTGACATGTCAAATACCAAAATTGACAAATAAAATTTGAAAATTTCAATGTTAACTTTTTCCAAATTTTTAACATGTTTGTAACTCATCAGTCATAGTAATTGATAAGTCATATAAGGCTATAAATTTTTTGACATGTCATATAATTACACAATTTTGGTCAAAAACGTCCAAATTTTTAGAAAGATATTGGACCAAATTTTAAAAATGACTACTAAAAGGACTAAATCTTCAAATAGTTAATGGTGTAGGGGCAAAAAAAATTCCCTAGCTACTTTTATAGAGTAGTTTATATGGCCTACATATAAATCATGCTGAAAAAGATCCCACTCTCATAAAACTCTATTAAAAACAACACACAAGGTCTTGTTCCTTTCAACCAATAAGGTCTCGGGATTTCAGCTATCTTTTGGAGAGAGATTTTGACTCTATCTCATATTCTCATGTGATTGTATGTGTTGTGTGTGTGTGTGTGTGTGAGAGAGAGAGAGAGAGAGAGAGTATAACACGTAGTGGTCTGTGGTTCTCTTGAAGTGTAACAGTGGACTGGTTCTTGAGGAAATGGAAGTTTATTATGCCATAGTAATGAGAACATGGTCTGATCTTAGACAAAGTTAATTTTGTGCGCTGGAATTGGAGTTTGGATCTTTTGGTGTTTTTTCTTTTTCTTTATTATTCTTTGAAAAGGAATACTTGGTTCCAATGGTTACATAGAACATTAAGGACTTAATTTCGATCTTCTCCAGTGGCTAATGTCAAATTTCATGACTAGATCCTAAAATCAGGGACGGACGCAAAAATTGTAGCATGGGATGGATATTAATAAAAATATTTGAGAGGGGTGGCGAGATTGTGTGAAGCCTGAACATCTAAATTATTCATTAAAAAAAAAGGACTTTCTTCAAGTTTCTCATGGAGTGGTCTAGTGGTGTAAAGGGATCTTGGGGCAGAAAATGTTTAACTGTATAGTTGTTTTTTTTAAGTAAATAGAAATATATAAAAAAAAGTCTTGATCACAAACCGATCAGGTAGCAAAGGAAATGTTAAAATTCAGAAAAAGAAAACAACAAAAATAACTTAAAAATGCAATTTAAACGAATGACGTCTATTTCTAGAAGATCTTCTAATGACATAGTTAGTTGTTTTTTTAGCACATGCTCAAGTATTTTCTTGATGGTCTAATGTAACATGTGGAATGTCGGTCCATGATCCACGAGCCACAATTGTCATAGACTTCATATCAGCTTCTGAAGAATCACATGAGGGAAAGACAAGCTGAGTGGTGGAGGCGTCACCTATCTTTGTCTTTAAAGATTCTTCTTATTTCTCGTCTTCTTGTTCCTCCTCTTCTGTCATATCTGACCACCATTTTCGTGCGGCTGCCGCCATCGCTTGGAAACTCTCCGATGGAGTAGCAGTGTTAAACTCATAGTCATTAATAGGCATACTGTGTGAGACAGCGTCCATAGCTCGTTGCAAGCTCTCTTTATCTTTATCATCTAAACTTGCAGCCATAACCATATTATCCGAAGTTACCACTGAATTTTGCTGCAATGGTTGATGAAGAACCATCATTCGATCAATATTTATTGCCCCTGCATGATTAGTATCTCCCATGCAATCACCATTACCCCTGTTATAACTTGACCCCTCCCCGCGAATTTGAACTTGCTCCGAATTAATCTTTTCATAAGGAATTTGTTCATCCTCGTCCCTGAGAATCTCAAATGGATTATGAATTTGAACATGCAAATTAGATGTACCCCCTTCCGGAGAACGACCTGCTTGGGCTGTCCGCTTCTTGACTTACACCCACTATTCTGAATCCACAACTTTATCCTTAGTGGTAGTAGCATGGTCTCGTACTGGAGCTCGGCCACGCACGGGACTGTAGCCTGGTTTAGCACCATCCATAGTTTTAGATTCTGCATTATGCTTCATCGTTCATCGCTTGATTGTTCTCTTGCCTGCAATTAGCGCACGAATGTCCAACAATTCGACAATGAGAGCAGAACTCTGGCAAAATTTTCGTAATTGAGCGACACGAACGAACAATGGCCTATTCGTTTTACCATAATAAATTCCTGCAATGGAGAATTAAAATCCAATGCTACAAGAACTCTTACGTAATGCCCCACTTCTCCCGTAAGAGAACGACCGTCTATCTGCATGGGCGTGCCAATAGCACTTGCGAGCTTCATAATTAACGCAAGATGCCAATATTCCATACTCAACTCGTGTATACGAACCCATACTTGAGATTTTGACGAATTTTTGCAATATGGATTGAAGTCTAGAACCTAATTACTGAGACAAATTGAGCCTGGTTTCAGATTCCAGATAGGCCTCCCAAATACTTTGTGTCTATCTTTCACGTTCGAGAATTGTAAGTTGTAATAACCCTTTCCCAGGGGTATAAGGCGCCATGAACCGTCAATATATCAAACCTCCGAAAGTCTTCGTTTAAGATCTTCTAAACCTAAAGGTTTGAATACTTTAGGTAATACTAATCTACCAATCAATGTGTTCCGTAATTCTACCGCCCGTTGTTGGTAAATTTCCTCATCCATATTAACCGAAAAATCCCCCTTTTTCACAGGTTTCGAAATCTCCCCTGGGGATAGCATTTGAGAAAAAGTTAGATTGATAGTCCCATGCACGCTACTTGTGTATATGAGATTAGGGTTTCAACATCTAGAATATTCAATAAATGAAACACCTACAAATTAAGACCAAAAAAATATAAAATAATCATTGAATTTTTTTTTTTTTAATCTTCTAGCATTCTAAGAAGCAAAATCATCAATATGATCATCAAAATCAAGATTTTTCAATACATAAAATTGCTATCACATTTAATCTTTCTGGAGACATAGTTGAACACAAGTGTGATTTTATCAATTTTAGTTTTGAAAAACTTTTCTCTGTTGATGCACGTTTTAATCAGGATTTCACAAATTATTTCTTCCTATGAGTTGTAAGTTTTTTAGGAAAACTGGGATCAATATTCATCCTAGATGCATCTATGCCATAGCAGATTGGAAACCTTTTTCCCTCTATTTCTCAAAATAAGAAATCAATCCTTTTAAATTATTTATTGCAACATTAATTTGCATATCTTTAGATTGTATTTTTTTGCTAACCAATTCAATTTTTTTCAAAATATTATACCATATAGCAGAAATTCAAAATTCATGAGTTCATGTGTTGCTAAAGATTCAACCTCACTCCTAGTTTTGGCATATTTACTAACTCTTGATAATTCAAATACAACTTCTCTTATCTCATTAGATTGAGTTATTATAGCTATGATACTATTAACATGACTTTCTCATCTTGTTGTTGATAAACATGATCTTGTAAAACATTCCATCTTTTTGTAAAACTAGCAAATAAAGTATACATAAGTTGCACAACTCCAAAAATGACACATCTTTAATTAACACAAGAATTTGTCATATCACAAATTGTTAAATTAAGAGAATGACAAGCAAATGACATATAAAATGCTCTTGGATTTAATTCAATCAATTTGTTTGCACACCTTGATTTTTTCCTTTCATGTTGGAGCCATTATCATAACATTGCCCCCTTATATTGGCATATTAAAGAAAATGGTCATTTGGTATTTTTTAATTTTTGTCATTTGATATTTTTTAATTTTTTGGGGTCCTTATATAATTTTTTTTAATAAAACATGTATATATATATATAGGCCTTTGTAAAATCGGGGCCCCTCAAAACCGGGGGCTATAGGCGGTCGCCCTCGGCGACTACCCTCAGGGCCGGCCCTATACATAAAATTGTATACATTCGTGTATACTATGAAATATGGAGTGTGTGTGTGTGTATAATCATATCCAGAATGTTTTCGGAGCATTTTTTGTTTTGATTAGGGCACTGAAAGATTGACAAAATTTCAGATGTGATTTTGGGTAGTCAAAAACCTATTGGAGCTGGAAAGAATGGACGGGTAAATATGAGATGGGATTAGAGAAGGGTGCACTATATAGGCTTTAATTAGGGGTGTCAATCGTGTCGTGTTTCGTGTTCGCGGGTCGTGTTTTTACACAGGTATTACAGGTCTGACACGAACGCGAACCCGACTCGTTTAATTATTCGTGTCAAGATACACAACCCGTTTATGACACGGGTAACCCGACACGACACGGAAAACCTGTATAATTTAAACTTGACACGAAAAAAATAAAATAAAAAATCAGAAAAAATTGAATTTACAAATAAAAAATACAACAAATATTAAAAATTGTTAAAAAACTGCATTTAATAATTTTTCCATCATCATATAACTAACTAAAATATCACAAAATATTAAAATAATATATCACTATAAAATTAAATGGATTATATAGGTCAAGCGTGTCGACCCGACCTGACCTATTTATTTTCGTGTTATCCGTGCCCGACCCGATTTTGACCCGAACTTGTTAAGGGTTGTACCTATACCTGCTAAATTCGTGTTAAGTTCGTGTCGGGTTATCGTGTCGTGTCACAAATTGACGCCCCTAGCTTTAATCGATCCTGTGTTGTGTCTGCTTGTTGCACATAGACTGAGTTGACCTGCCAATTATATATTGGTTCATTCACATCTTGTTTTTGCACTTCTAGGTACCTCAAATTCATCTGCAGCTTTTGGCCGAGATCACTTGCTTTACTCTGCAAATCTCTCTCTCTCTCTCTCTCTCTCTCTCTCTCTCTCTCTCTCTCTCTCTCTCTCTCTCTGGATGGGGCACCTACAATTAATTAATTCATAAAATTGCAAATCCAAATTAATTTCCGGTAAATTGGATCTCCAACTCACCAAGGCTTCTAATTCAAATTTCAACCCTTTTTTTAGAATTAAAATAAATTTCATTCATTATTCAATCGGAAAAAACATACGATTGATTACAAGTTATAACATCGAGCCAATTTTACTTTTTGTGCACCGTTGCAACAATTGTTCTTACTGTTGCAACTATTAAATCTAATTAACTTACAAAAGTTGGTGATTGCACTAAAACAGATCTGATACTTTTATGCCTTGTCTCATGTCAAACATGCATAGAAAGCTTATATCACTTACCATGTTCTACAATGCATCATCTAGGGTTTTAATCAATCAAGTGAATGGCATGTGAATAATAATGATATTATTATTGCTTATCGAGACGCCAACTAAAACGGGATGAGATCTTCTATTTCAAGTTTGTGTTTCATCTTACATTCCATACGCATGGATGATTGTCACATGTATACAATTTTTCATATTATTTTTCAAGCATAAATTGTGAGGTTTTAATATGAAAAATTGTATACATGAGGCAAGCATCCGTGCGGTCAATGGCGGAACCAGGAAACCCTAATAGGGTGGGAAGATACAAAAAAATGAGGCAGTCCGGATAGTAAATCCAAGAAAAATATACAAATTATAACTAATTGTTATTTTTTTTCAAAAAAAAATGTGATCCAGATATTAAATCCAAGAAAAATAATATAACTCATGGTTTTTTTTAAAAAAAACAAATCTCACTAATTTTTTTAAGAAAAAGAGGGGTGGGCCAGGTCGGCCCACCCTTGGATCCGCCGGTGAAATAGAAGATGAAGCACAATCTTTGAATAGAAGATCTCATCTCCAATTAAAACGTCTTATGGAATAGGAGATCCAAGTTGAAATTCTGTAGTGGATCCCATATGAGTGTCCGTACTCCCTCCCTTGATCATGTGTAAAAATTAAAAAGTAATGAATTGCAATAAATTTTGGAAATGAATAACAATAAATACTAATATCTTCGGAAGATAAACAACTCATCAAACATTAGAGTATCTCTGAAGCTCATGCAGGTTCCACTATGACATGAGAAATGATTCAATCACGCATGGTACTCCACTCATGATGACAAATTCCCTTAGTCAATAATCACTTCAAATTTCATACGACTATTTATAAGCGCAAAGGACTGAAGAATCATACTTAATGATAAGAAAAAAAATTGCACCGCCATTAGGCCCATTACATAACTTTCATATCCAAATATAATATAAATCTTGATTTCCATGATGTGTTGGAGCAAGAACTACAAAGACGACCATGTTTATGCTGAAATGAAATTTAAAAGAGCAAAAAAATAAAAAAACAACACATTTATACTAATCCCACGTAACTCCTTGTCCAACTTGGACTTGTACGAAACGCCTCATATCTTTAGTTTAATAACGTACATATTCTACACCAACAAACAAACATGAAAAAAAAAGAGAAAAAATTCTAATAATTGAAAAAAAAAAGCAAGAAAAGAAAAACACAAAAAAAGAAAGATCTGGAAAACTGATTGATCATATCCAAGATATCCAAAGTTTTCAATAATTGTCGCTTTTTTCATTCTCTATTCCATATATTGGACAATTAACACGTGTATAATTGTGACATCATTCCTTTCGTCCCCAATTCAGTCCCTCCTCATGATTCCGCAGAGACAAATCTCTAACACCGCCGCCACCGGCCGCCAATCCATGCCCAACAGGCGCGCCGATGCAGGTGTAATTACTTTCATTCAGTACATGCCCAACAAAGTAGTCGTTATAAGGCGGCGCCGGGTATTGGGGATTAGAAAATGTGAGTAGATGCGGAGGAGATGGGTGGTGCGTGTACGGCGGCGCCGCCGCCGGAGGCGGTGGCGGCGGTGGAATGAGGGGTGAATTGGGAAACATCCTTGGAGGGTATACTGATCTGAAATCCGGCAATGCAGCGTTTTCCATATCTTGTCTTGATTGATGATAATTACCTCCATGTGGAATAATTGTTGGTTGCCCACTGATAAAATATTAAAATCATTTACTCAAAATCCTAATATGAACACATGAAAAATTAATTTCAACACTTTATATCATTAGAATTTAGAATTAATAGAGGAAAAAAAAATTCACTCAAGACGAATGAAATTACAATATTAAAAAATCAGTCATATATGCTAAATGGAAAAACAAATATGACATATGTCATCACCTCGTTATTTTGAGAAACATGTCAACTTCTTGTTCTCTTAATTCCACATGTTGACTTCATATTTATCTATGTGCCAACCTTATATTATATATATTTTTCATATATAATCTAAAATATAACAAATAATCTATTTTTTGTAAATCAAACATTCTATCTATACAATTTATTATAATCTAAAAAGTAAATAATAATCCAAAAATCAAAGTCTATATATATGCAATCTAAACAATATATCTATGTAATCTAAAAAGTAAACAACTCTAAAAAATGAAAGATATTAATTGGAAAATTTCGGCTAATAAAATTAGCCCAATTAACTAAATTATTTTTTAAACGACAAAAAATTAAATATCAGTCATTGCAATATGCAGTTAATATGTGGAAAATTAATATGAAAACGATTGTAACAATATAATCATGAATTAGAAATTTACGTTAATATGACAAGCCAAAAAAAAAATAGCTCAAATTTAATAAAATCAACACAAATCCAGTGTAACACACGCGTATTTTTCTAGTAAAACCTATTTATAGTCCGAGCTAGCTTATTATGCCAATATTTCAAACTATAAACTGAAAAACAGATAATCAAAAAAAAAAAAAAGAGAGGAGGTAGATAAAATTCATGCTTACCTCGAAACATAACCTAGGTGAACAGGAGCTAAATCGGTCGTGAAAACCAGTTGACGAGCCTTGTTCAGTGTTTCTGTCTCCCTCTCTGAAAAAACAAACAAAAATACAAACATCATATCAGGAAATCATTAAACCAAATATTCCAGCAAGAAGCCTAAATAAAAAAGTTCAAAAAAACATTTTCTTTACATAAATGAAAACAAGATTGACAAGACATTGCTAATTGGCGAATAAGCGAAGGAGTGTTTTGCAGAAGATATAACGAACTTGCTAAAATTTATGTAGAGACTGTTACAATTTTATTTTGGAGAAAAAAAAATTAGGAGTGTCAATACCTGACACGAGACGAATATGCCTGACACATGATGTTACCAACTTGTGTAAAACATTGTTATTTCATATTTTCATTAAACTTTAGTGTATTTTAAGCACAATCCAAAATCAAATACGAACTCGACCTGATGACCCGAATTATCACCCTTAAAAAAAATTGCAGTAGTAAATTAATTTGTCTGTAACCATAATTTGTCAAAACAAATTAGGAGTGACAATCCCTAACACGAATACGCCTGACACGAATCTAACATGATATTATCAATTCGTTGAAAACATAGTTATTTCTACATTTTAATTAATTTTTGATTTATTTTACATATAACCCGAAAACGAACTCAACTTGATGGCTCAAATTGTCACGCCTAAAAAAAATGTTAATTTATTAATATGACAATTTAGTGTGGAAAATAAGATAATGAAAAGAGTGCATATAATTTGCCTTGGCGGTGGCGGTTCATGTGTCCCCCAAGGGCTTGAGATTTGCAGAACTTGAGGGAACAAAATCTGCACTCGTAGACCTTTCCGCCTTCATCTTTTCCCTCCTTAGCGCCGCTTTTCTTTTTTCTGTAGCCGCCTGCAAATATATATATATATATATATATATATATATATACCAATTAAAGCAACTTCGATATGACTAATCTTCTACCTAAATTCAAAACCCTAATTCCCCTAATTCGTCAACGGAATATTCGATCAATAAAGTTTTCCCCTCCTGTCTTGTCATTCACTCACTCACTAGGGTTTCCTTTCTCTTACACTCCTAAAATAGCTTAGATTCATTTTCTCTTTTGCTAATCTTCTTAGAAAGAGATTTTTTTTGATGGGTTTCTGGATTAAAATAATATCCTTCTCTTGCATAGAAGGGTTTTCTGTTATTTTCTCGGCTTAATTGTAATTTTAGTTATGTAATTCTTAGGGGATGACAATTTTAGTCCTATAACTTCTTGGCGTGGCAGTTTCAGTTCTTGTCGATTTTACTCTTTAGTAGAAATAGCAATTTCAGTCCGATAACTTTTAACGGTCATGGATATTTTGGGTATTTTGGCTAAAAGACAAGGGTATTATAGGAAAGTTTGAAATACTGAAATGCCCGTTGGAACCAAAATCAGAACTTGTAAAAAGAAAATTGCACAAATTTAAACTTATGAGATCAAAATTACGCGTAATCAAAATTTTACAGGATCAAAATTGTTACCTAAAATATTTACATGAGTACCAATCTTGCTATTAATCCTATTTTCTTCTTCTTCACAAGTGTAAAATAAGAAGGCACAGTCAATAACACTGAAGACAAAGTTATGTACCAGAAGATGAAGAGGTGTCCCATGAGGCCTGTTTACCATCTCTTGTATTGTAATCTTCAGGTAAATTATTGAGGTCTAATGGATTTCCCTCTGGTCTCCTGGAAAAAAAAATAACAAAAAAAATAAATAAATTTTTAAAAAAAAGTGGGTTTGGTCAAAGAGTTAAATTAAATGAAGAAGAAGAAAAATGGAGGAAGTGGGAGTTAAATTTTTGTGGGGAGAGGTCTACATACATGGTAACAACCGACAGAGAAAAGACAAAACAAGAACAAATTAAAATTATTTGAGGGTTTGAATAATCTATGATCAGAAGAAAATTAAATTAAAGTTTGGAAAATTGTATATATGACTTTGAGTGAGCTAGTAGTTGAGTGATGGTGAACAAATTAAGTGGGCTTCAAAGTTTTTTTTATCAGTTTTTCTCTGCCACCATCTCTGGAGACATAACTCATATCTCTCTCTAGAATTGAAAGAATATCAAGGAGAGACAGAGGGGTCTCGTGACTTTAAAAAGGAGAGAGAGTGAAAGAGAGGGTTTTCTTTTCTTTTTCTTTTTCTCCGGATAACTCAGATATCCCGGCTTAGACCGACTAATTATTGATTTATCATCACCAGAGGCCAATTGGCCCAATAGAAGGTGAATCGTAGCATGTGTCTGAGTGGTATGGTTGAACCGTGATTCTAACCGCATAACCCGCCAGATTGACCTTATCTGACGTGGCGGCACTTGTAAATGAATCAAATCCACGTGGCTAGAGAGTCAACACGGATTACCAATCCTTCTTTACTAACCGAGGAGAAAAGTTTTTTTTTTGGATAACTCATATATTAGGGCTTGCACCCGACTTATCATGGATCTGCCAAAGACTGAGACTCATTGGTCTAGCATGAGGTGAATCGCGAGATGTGTCGGTAAGTGGTGGCAGGGATTGAACCGAATTCCAACCAAATACCTTATCGTTTGACCCCGTCTTCGAAGGAGGGGCTCAACTTCACCGGGAAATCAAATCCATATAGTTGTAGAGTCAACACGGATTACTAGTCCCTCTTTACAAAAGAAAAAAAATAAGAAAAGAAAGAAAGAAAAAAAGAGAGGGTTTTTTTGTTGTGCATGTGCAGGTGCACGGTAGTGTCATTTGGTTTGTAGTGAGAGATATTGAGAGGGACGTATAATAGCCTAAGGTAGCTAGGTTTATTGCCCTAGCTAGACCTATACTAGCCTGCATGCACAATGCCAAATACAATTTATATATAAAAGTTAGATATATTTGAACAAGAATTCATTTATAGTCTTATATGATGAAATTGGGCATTTTATGGGAGCTTCAAAAGCTTCTCTCTCAATTCTCAATTTACAACATATAAATATATACCTTAAAGGGGCAGTCAAAGACAAGGGTTTTGGGATGTACACATGATTGTGCAGGCATGCTCAATTTCATGCTAGGAAGAGCATTTGTGGAGATAATGGATAATATAGCTAGCTGCCTAGTATGGCCTCGTGGGATTCTTGTACCTTTGTTCCATTGAAGTGTTTCAATCAATCTAGTACTTCCAAATCGCAAATCCATTTGAGAAAATCTTAGGGTCCATTTGGATGGAGGGATTTGAAATTTCAAAGGATTTCAAATGAATGGATTTCAAAGTCATTGGATTTAAAATTCACCTCTTGTTTGGATGATGTGAATTTGTGTAAGGATTTCAAATCCATCGTAAGTTTTGATAAAAAAAAATTAGAAGCTCTATTTATTTTCTTAATTGATATTTAATAAATAAAAATAAGTGCAGTGTGTGTAGTGTGTGCAGTGTGTGTAAATATGTGCAGTATGTGTAGTGTGTGCAGTGTGTGTAAATATGTGTAATGTGTGTAGTGTGTGTAAATGTATGTGTAATGTGTGAATGTATGCGTAGTGTGTGTAAATATGTGTAGTATATGTAAATGTGTGCAATGTGTGTAAGTGTGTGTGAATATGCAAGTGAGCATAAAGCGAAAAAAAAAAAAAGAATGGATTTCAAATGACTAGGTTTTGGGAGGGATTTGAAATCCTTTGAAAATGAACTAAAACTTAAAGAGGGATTTGAAATCCATTGATTTGGATTTATATGCCAAACAGGGGTGTGGATTTAGCTAAGGATTTCAAATCCCTCCTCCCAAATCCCCTCCCAAATCCCCCCATCCAAATGCACCCTTATATTTTTTCACTTAGTAATAAGTAATAATTGTTAGAGATACACGAAGATCATCTACATGGGTACATAACAACAGAAGACATTGGTCTCCTTATTTTTCAGAGCATATATTTGGCTGAGCTTATAAGTTCTTCGAATATATTATACTAACAGTTTAAGTATGGATGATAATTGACAACAAGATGGGTAGACGTACGCACACAATCAAACCCTAATGGGACATGTATGGGTAGTTTTTTTGGAATTTGGAACATGTATGGATGGAAAATTATAATATCCATCATTATACGGTAAACTACAATTTTATCTCTAGGATACCCACTGCATGAACCCGTTTATTGGCCTCTAGTACCTACACCTATTTTTTCACTTGGCACTATACATTTCTTCTCGGAAGCCTAACATGAATTTCCATTTTGTACAAATAAAATATGAAGTTGTTACAAATTTCTTTCCATCTATGCTTCTATCAATTTTGTTTTATTTTGTCAACCTTGATAGAACTCAATGTTTGATAATGTAGTTATATGGATTGAATGATGTATTAGTGTTGATTCTGTAGCTTTAAGAAATTCATTGACAATATTTGTATTTATGTGTTGTTTTGATTTAGTTGATAAGTGATAATAGTTTGTAGTGACTAGCAAAATTTAATATTGTTTAAATAACCTTTTAAATAATCATATAATTATAAACTTTATATAAAATAAATGAGTTTTAGGCATGTAAGAGTAGTATTCAAATATCAACAAATGCATTTGGAATGGATATAGTTAATAGGTGTAACTTCTTAGTCGAGTTATTGAGATGGATATGGCACTACAACATAAATGACATTAGGTAACACCCAAAAAATGTTACCTAATGGCCATAAAATGTTACTATAAACAATAGGTAGCACTTTTATGGCGCTGCACTTGTCCGTGCTACCTATAGTCTAAGGTATCACTTTTATTAGCTTTTAGTAACACTTTTCTTAAGTGTTACATTAAGTTTTCTATTGGTAACACTTTGAAACAATATTTCTAAAGTGTTACATACGAATCTTATGTAACACTTTTTTGTTACACTTTTTATATTTGTAACACTTTAAAAAAATACTTCTAAAGTGTTACATATGAATCTTATGTAACACTTTTTTTGTAGCACTTCGTAGAAATACTATTTTTTGCCACCAAGTAGATTCAAACCCAAGACCTGTTATGTATGGAAGTGGCAATTTGCCACTAAGCTAATTTGATTCTTATTATAACTTTTGCTTTGTTTTATATACACACACACACACACATATATATATATATATATATATATGTATATTATATGTATATATAATATATTTATATAATAAAGATTATATTTTATAATATATGTATTAAATTATATTATACATTGTATATATCAAATTTTATATTGCATAGTATATAGTTTGAAAATCATATTATATTATATATTAAAGGACAAAACAAATTAAAAATATAAAAAATATATAAAATAAATTTATCGACTGATAAATATTCAATCGATAAAAATAAAAAATATATAAAAATATAAAATTAATTTACTGACAGATAAAAAAGTTGTAACAGTAAAAAAATTAAATAATAAAGAAAATAATGAAAAAATAATTTACCGACGGAACAAATTCCTAAGTAATTACCGACAACATCAATTTCATTGGTAATTTTTTTAAAAAAAGTAAAAAAAATAAAAAAAAAGGTTAACGATGAAATTGGTCTATGTTAGTAAAAATTAAAAAAATAAATAATAATAATAAAATATATACATGCGCATTTTCCGTCAGTATTAAGACGGGATTAATTGCCTTCGTAAAAAATAAAAAAAATAAAAGCCAAAACTAAAATACTTTGTAAAAAGAAAACAAAAATTCAGTTAAAAAAATAGAGTACATGATGTCTACAATTTTTAGGTTTGGTGACATCAATTAATTAAATACATCTTTGACATGATTTAATGATAGTTATATAATTTTGTGTTACTAAAATATAGCTTAAAAAGTATTACAATAAAATGTAGTGTTGCCAATAGTGCTTCTTAAATAAAATGATACCTATTTGCGTTACAAAAGAAATAAAAAAACAAAGTGATACTTAAAAAGTGTTACTTATATAAAAGTGTTACATATAAGCGTTACATATTGATACAAGTGTTACCTATTTGCGTTACAAAAGAAATAACAAAAAAAGTGATACTTAAAAAGTGTTACTTATATAAAAATGTTACATATAAGTGTTACATATTGATAAAGTGCTACAAAAGTGTTACATAAATATTGTAATGTAAAAAGTGTTACAAACATGTGTTACATATGTACCTTATGTAAAAAGTGCTACAAAATTTATGTTACCTAATGTCATTTATGTTGTAGTGTGGGTAATAGCCATTTAATTTCTTAGTATTAAAATTAAGGGGTTTGGGTATGTATAACAATTTTAAGTGGGTGGGTGCCCTACCCATTGGCATCCTAGGTTTAAGAGTTTATGAGCTCCACAAAAGTGTGTGGCAATATTTTTCTAAAATGATTTATAAGATTCTAAACAAAAACCATTTATAGCTTATAAAAAAAGCAAGAAGAGCCCAATTTTTCCCCAGAAATATTTTATTTTAACAACCTGTGTGGGGAACGACTCCTTTGATGGGTGTCGCAGCCAGCCAGCCACTAGTAAAAAACCGAAATAACTAGTTATAGTAAGCATGAAGGGGCTAAAAGAAATATGGTCTTTTTATACATATGTTTCTAAAGCATCTTTCTTTTGATGATATTTGATTACAAATTCTCATTACCAGCGTTTTTATAGTACCATTTTTTTTTTATTAAATGAGCACATGGGGGTGTTCAATCTTTTACAAATGGAGTCTGAACTAAGCTCAGTATATTCATTCAACCAAATGATGTATAATATAACAATTTATTAGATAAAAATATTTTTTCTTAAATTTTCTATCCTCGATCAGTACTTCATTCTCATGACTATCTCCTCCAAGGATATATGTACTCAACCATGTCACCAAAACCAATTATTGTAGTTGGGCTAATTTGCCCGGCCCAACCACTCTGCTCATTATTATAAAAGCCCAGCCACGTTCAAATCAGTCAATGAATTTGTGATACGTGAATTTGGGCTAATCCTACTCGGTTGGAAATCAGATCTCATTAGAGTTAATCTTTTTAGTATTTTGCTCAATATTTTTAGTATTTTTTGTCAGCCTAATTATCAATTTTATACGAGCTTTTTACACATATTATCATGTTTTTATTACTTTTTTAAGTATTAATTAATTTCATTCTGAAAATAGAATACTTTACTTTCATAAGAAACAATGATAAATAAATAGGAATGCATCTCTAACTTAATATCCTCGTCATATCGTAGACTACCCAGGTATAACAAGGTTAAAAGCTCTATGTATAATTCGACCTATCAATCGAGAAAAGAATCGAACTTTTACCTGGGATGACCTGGTTGTATGTTAGCAAATCTTAGCAAAAATACTGGCCAATTCATGCACATCCCGTGATATACCTTGGTGACAGTGATGAGGGGTCGGAGCTGGTGTACTCAGGCATATTCAGACGTAAGCTTGAAAACTGAGTTATAGGGAAGGAAAAAAAAAACGAAACTGACTTTTTGAATTCCCCATAAGGAAAAAGAATAATAATAATAATAATAATAATAATAATAATAATAATAATAATAATAATAATAATAATAATAATAATTGAAAAAGAAAATAAAAGAGAAAAAAAAGGACAGAAAGAAAAAATGGAAATAAAATAAAAATGAACACCCCTATCCGTTAGTTTGGCAAACATTTTACAGTGAGCATATAAGTAGACATGCCCAACGGTTCGAACCGAACCGGCGGTTTCGAACCGTGGTCAACGGTTTTCGAACCATTGACCCCAGTTTCGGTTCGTTTCGGTTCGAACCGGAACCATAAACCTTAATTTTAAGGTTAGGTTACTGATTCGAATTTCAAACAGAAATGGCCTGGGTTAAACCCGGCGGTTTTTCTATTTTTTTTTTTTTTTTAACAATTTGAAAATGAAATTTGAATTTCAAATTTCAAATTGAAATTCAAATTTCAAACGGTCACTTTTGTGACCGTTAGCCGCCGGTTTTAACTTTTTTTTTTTTTTTTTGAAAATTCAAAATTTGAAAAAATTAACGGTCAAGATCATTTGACCGTTGAAAACCGCCGGTTTAACCGAAACCGCCGGTTTCGGTTAAAACCGGCGGTTTTCCGTTTTTTTTTTTACTTATTTTTTTGAATTTCATTTTTTTTCCTATAAATACCCCTCCCAATTCATCCATTTTTCCTCACACCAAATTTCTAATCTCCCAATTCTCTACATTCTCTATATTCAACTTGTTCAAGTTTAAATTCCAAGTTTCAATTTAATTTTTAGTAGTTTCGTACTTTTAATTTCATTAGCTATTTTAAAAAAATGTCGAGACGTGGAGGATCTTCCCATCAATCTAAGGGCAAAGGTTTGGCGTCCGGCTCCGAGCAACAACCACCACCACCACCATGTTTTGATGAAGCTTTCGATTTGAACGAAGATGAAATCGAAGCTTGTTTTGCTAGTTTGCAACAAGAAGGTGGGGCTCAACCTGAATCGCAATCGCCAACTCAAACTCAAAGTCGCCGAGCTCCGCCACTTAGATCCGATATTTTTTCGGTTCATTTTAAAAAATTCCGGATCCTACAACCGGCGGTTTTTCAAAGTTACTTGCAATTATTGCACTAATTCCTACAAGTTTAGAGGAGGGGGCGGTTATGGGGCGTTCACGAACCACCTCAACAAAAACATCCTGATAAAGTTGGGCTAGATCGTGCTCAAACACAACTACCGACGGGATTCACGGGTTCTTCAACAGGTATGGAGTCTTCTTCTTTCTTCTTTATTTAAATATACCGATATAAATGCTTTAGAAAAGAGACAGCTTTATTTGTTAGTGGTATGTCACTCCCTTTAACTTTGCCGATAATAAAAAAATTGAAAGGTATACTAGACGTGCTTTTAACCCCGCTGCTAATAAAATTTCATGTTCTACATTGACTCGCGATATTAAAAACACAGTTTGTGAATATAAGTTTCAATTAATTAACTCATTTGCTAATTTACAAACAAAAGTTTCAATTTGTTCGGATGTATGGAGTGATCATTGGCAAAGAAGTTTTTATATGGGAATTACTTATCATTGGGTTGATGATTCATGGACTTTGCAAAAACGTTTAATTGCATATAGAGATTTTAATGTTGAACATACCGCTATTAATATTTCTCATAAAATTCATACTATTTTACAAGAATATGGCTTAGTTACAAAAAATTTTTCAATTTCATTTGATAATGCTAGTGCTAATACGGCTAGTTTACCATCACTTATTAATATTTGTGAACCTTCTATTGGTGGCAAATTTTTTCATGTTCGTTGTATATGTCATATTATTAATTTATGTGTTCAAGATGGTTTAGCTACTTTAAAAGAAGAAATTGCACCTATTAGAGATGCGCTTTTATATTTAAACAGATTTTCTTCTGTTTTGAAAAAATGGGCGAGATATTGTAAAGAAAATAATTTATACCCAAGAAAATTCTCGGCGATGTGCCAACTCGTTGGAATTCTACATATAAAATGATAAATGATAGTTATGCATATAGAGAAGCTTTATGTTCATTTTTTGCCGATCAACAATGTGGCATAGTTTTATTTCCCAATCAATGGGATGCATGCTCTAATTTATGTCAACTTTTAAAGGTTTTTAAAGATGCTACCAAGAATTATCCGGTGTTTATTATCCTACATCAATTTTAGTTGTAGATCGTTGTGTTAAAATTGCACTACTTTTTAGATCTCTCATGCCTTGTCTACTATAGGACCAACTATTGCCCAAATGGGATTAAAATGGTTAAAATATTTCACTTATATTCCTAATGTATTTTTAGTTGCAAAAATATTAGATCCTGTGAGTAAGATTAGATGGTTTAGAAGAATTGTTAGGAATATATTATGATGCTTTGTTTCCTATTAAAGAACATGACACTCCCATTCCAAGTGTTGTAGTAGAGAATGCTAAACAATGTTTATATGATATTTTTAAAGAATATTCAATAAAATTTGGTGATAGTTTTAGAGGCTCATCTAGTTCTGCTTTTTCTACACCCGATGTTGAACATACTAAGTGATATTGGTGCGTTTAATGAGGCGTCGGTATTTGCACCATTAGATAATTTTTATGACGAGGAGGATACCAAAACGTTCGAGAGAGGCGCATCCCCTTATCTTGAACTTGATACATATTTAACATCTCCTTTTGATTATCTTGAATTTGTAGTAGGGAATTCAAAGTTCGATTTGTTAAAGTGGTGGTCAAAGAGGTCTTCCTCTTTCCTATAGTAACTTTAATTGCGAGGGAAATATTAGCCGTTCTCGCCTCAACCGTCTCCGTAGAGCAAGCATTCGATGAGGAGGTTATATTCGGATCCTGGGCGATCTAGATTAACGAGAAAGTCTAGAGGCTCAAGTATTGCTCCACGATTGACAAACGCCAAACACGTGAGCAACAAGTCGATTTTGATGATTCCGAAGAAAGCGATAATCTTGATACCGATTCAAGCAACGGTCACAAAAAATTGAAGAATCACGTTGCCACTTGCCACCTTCCCTAAGGTAAGTAAAAGGTAAAGAAACTACGTAGGGTTTTGATTCCTCTATGAGGATACGTAAAGCGATTTTATTTCAATATTCAAAGTTAAATTTCAAATTTTTAACTTAGAATATTAAAATAAAACTCAAACCCATTTTTTTTTTTTTTTTTCCTTTCTTTGTGGTTTGTCTTTGTCTTTGTAATTTAAATTTTATACGAAATTGTATTAACTTTAATTTTATTTTTAAATTGTACTTTGGAATTGTAATATATTAGAATTTTTCATTTTGTAAATTGTAAGTTGTAATTTTACTTTTAAATCAATAAAATTATTTTTTGTGTTACTCAATTTTATTTCCTTCATCAATTGTGTTAATTTATCAATGGTGTTAATTTATTAATATTAAAAACTTAAAAATTAAAAAAAAAAAAAAAAAAGCCAAACCGAACCGAACCGCCGAATCGGCGGTTTCCGAACCGGCGATTTCGAACCGAATCAAAAACCGAAACCGTCTATAGGACGGTTAGGTTCCGGTTCCACCCTTTGGGCGAACCGTAACCGGCGGTTCGGAATCGTTGGGCATGTCTACATATAAGGCTCAAAACTCTATCGTTATCTTTTCCCCATGGCTTCTTCACTACTCTCCCTCTCCTCCCCGACCCCTTCCACAGCCGCGCCTCATCGTCACCACTTATCTTCTCATTTCAAGGTACAATTTATATCTCATATGTTCACAGTTTCACCTATTTTTCATCTCAATTCACAATTAAAACCAAGAATTTCCACTATCTTATTTTTTTTTCAATCACAATTTTTTATTGTTTTATTCTTCAATAAACAGGGTAATGTAAGAACTCTGAAGGCGAACCCATGTCCATTTCCATCTGTAAAACTCTGCCACCACAGAACAAAGCAAGGACATCCACTCGTAGTTCTGAATTCAGCGGCTTCTGGTGTCCAAGAGTCTTCTGTAAGTAACCAGAGTGTTAGGTTTCGGCTCGATAACTTGGGCCCACAGCCTGGGTCCCGGAAGAAGGCGAAGAGAAAGGGGAGAGGACATGCGGCCGGGCAAGGGGGCAGCTGTGGGTTTGGAATGAGGGGTCAGAAATCCCGGTCCGGTCCAGGTGTACGGAAGGGATTTGAAGGGGGGCAGATGCCGCTCTACCGAAGACTTCCCAAATTGAGAGGGATTGCAGGAGGTGAAATAAATTTGTGAATTTTTCAGTTATTTGTATTGCATTTATACCAGTTTGCCTATTTTTATTTTCAATTTGTTGTTTAATGGAGGTTTTTGTGGACAATGTTGGTGATTTTATTTTGTGGGTTGTTTTGATACATTTTTAAAAGGTGGAGGTTTTGTTATGGAGTTGGTTACTTAAGTTTTAGGTAGAGAAAGAAGATAAATTGGTGAAGTAATTGTCTTAGCGGCAGAACGAGAATTATTTCTGAATTGCTTGATTGTAATGTATGCCATTGTATGTCAAATAACACTAGTAACTTGTTTTAGGGAAGCTAGAAGAATGAATCAGATTTATCTTGGTCTAATTTCTTTACACGAGGGAGGCAATATATCTATTAGTATTCTGCACGGAGCAACATATCTTGATTCTAGGATGAGGCATGATTTAACTTTTGGGGGCATGATGAATATTGATGGAATCAAGAATTTATCGGCTTTACAATTTAAGCAATGGTGTTTCCAAATGTCATCCTTTGAGGAGATTCGAGTTGATATTTCTTATACCAGGTTGAGACGAATCATTTCTTTGCAATCAAGTTTCAAATAAGTCTTAGGTTTTGCAATCAAGTTTTCAAGTAAGTTTTCAGTTGCAGTTTGGGAAAGAATGTGTAGTGTATATTGAGCATTTATGCAATAAGTTGCTTGTGAGTCCTTATTAATGACATGGAAGATACCTGATGGACAAAGTGCTTGATATTAATATGTTTTAAGTTGTGGCATTCTAATAACACTTAGATAATCAATAGATATTACTATATGGCATTACTTGATTGCCACAGTGACCACTTTTTCTGAACTTTGCTGCTTTAGATGTGGTTTAATTTGTAGACTGTTGATGTTCCTTTTGCGTACATGGAACTGCAATTAGACATGCAAGTAGCAGGCTTTATGAAATCATGATATGCTTGTTAATGACTTCCTCTGTTCACCATCTCTTGTATTTTGTAACAATTTCACAATAGCAAATGTACTCTTTATTCAGCTTTTTGTGAGAAAAGTTTGATAGCTTGATTTACATCATTCAGGTCACTTCCATGTGTTCTATCCTGAGATTTATGGTTTCCTAAATTAAAGCTTGTCTGACATTCTCAATTTTCTTGCTCCTTGTAACTTGGTCTGTGTATTCTTTTGGGCATGTACTGCTAAACTAATCTTTGGATTTTCTACTGCTGCTTCGTAATATTTGCAACTTTGTGTCTGATGGCTGATAATAAAGTATTCAACTGTTTTTAAGATGTAAATGTTTCTCCTCTGTAGCGTAAGCACACCAAGAAGGCAGTGACAATATATTCAGTTGCCGGCTTCGTTTTGGAAGCTTTAAATTATTTGACCGCATTATCTTTGAAGCTTTTCCAACATTTCCTAAGGAAGGATGCTGGATTAGTCGTACCTTTGTGGACCTTTAACGTGGAATATGCTTTTAAAATGTGCACCAAGTAAATATTTGACTGATCTCACAATGTATTCAAGTTATACTGAGGCTGATATGAATATTTTTTCATAAATCAAGGCATGCATGCTGGATTGCCAAAGTATGTCCCTGTCAACTTGAAAGACATAGCAGATGCAGGGTTCCAAGAAGGAGAAGAGGTTTCATTGGAGTCTTTGAAGACGAAAGGTCTGATCAATCCATCGGGAAGGGAAAGGAGACTTCCTCTAAAGGTAACAATTAGATGCTAAAATGTTGGATGTTTTATTGTGTTTAATTAGTTGCACTCATGAGAGTGATGATTTAGTTATTAGTTTTATTATACCATGTTGTCACTATTAGGCAACCTTCTGCTCCATTGCACCTTCACACGAAATCATATAAAGATACGCTGAAAAAAACATAGAAGTGTGTGCTAAGGTTTTTAGTCATTTGACATAGTTGCCATATTCTTTTATTTATTCTAAGAATCACTATTTCATTGAAATTAAAAAATCCTGTATAACAGAAACTTTGACCAATTGTATCTCTTATGAAAAATATAGTTCTTGTTCGATATGAATATACTAATATAGAGGGTCTATATTTTATGCTGAGCATGATTCCTAAAAGCAGAGGTCTGATATCTCTTGCATGTATCTATTATTTAGACTAGAGTATTTGAATTGGCTGGTTTACAAAGAAAGAACCTTCCAGTGTCTGTATGTGTACATTCATATATCAATATAGTAGGTGATCTACATCGCTTTAGTACACCATTTCTGGTTGCTGTATTGAAATTACAAAATACTTTTGCTAGTGAGGTCTTTGATCTGGAGTTAATATCCTCTATTAAAGCCTTTTTTCGAAGTTTAAGATCACATGCAGCCTTAAGCGAACGACAGAAATATGCCATGCTGAAAAATATGATCCTTCTTCAATCTTCTGAGGATTCTATATCTTCAATTTAGTTTTAAGTATTTACTTTTATCTTGAGATAAAAATATAGCTGGCACACTCTGTTTGATCCTATATATAATGATAATTAGGCCAAAATATTGGCCAATAATATGTAGAAGTAGGCTTCTTTTAGTCAACAAGTGTAACAAATGCGACAGTTTTCTATTTATGGATGTATTCTCGTCAAATATCTGCTCAAGTGCTCATTGCAATTCTACTGCCACATAATCAGCTTGATTTGCTTAAGCCTCAGATAAATCTTAATTTGGGTGTTTAACTGTCTCATGCAAAAGAGAACCCTACGTCTATGAAAGGAGAAATTTCATAGTCAATGGTTGCATGGTCAGCTAAATCTTAGAATTATTCGTTGGAGTCTTTGGTCATCAAAAATTCTCTTTTGTTTGTCCTTTTCTTATTGGAATAAGTTAATCTTATTATCTGTTATTAGCAGCAGATTGCTGTTGTTCTACCTCTCCGATTCTGACAGAGAAATGGTTTCTATCTGATAAACAAATAATTCTTAAATTTTATATCTTTTGTCTCTGTTTTCCTTTTCATTCCGGGTATTATCCTCGATGGGAGGGTCAAAATTTGAATGTGAATGAGTTACAAAAAGGTTGGAAGAAAAACTTGGTAAATATGTCATCTTTAGTTGAAATGGTCCATAACTTCTCATTCTCTTATTACAATGTTTGTGTTCATGTGGATATTTCTGTCCTAGAGTATTCTTGAATATGTCGTTGAGTTATTGAATACTGGTTCAACTTTTTAACTGCCGAATTTTGTGACATCCAGCTATATGAGACCATATGTTGCTTTAAGTATCATGTTGATTGTTTCTTCTCTGTTTAAAATTCTGTAAAATGAAAACTTATGAAGTTTGCTGTCATTATTTCTTCTTTGTGAGAAAATGAAATCATGAAACATGAGATTGCCTCAAAAAACTGAATAAGTTGGAAGCCATTACTAAACAAATCGACATGATAGGTATAACGGCTATGCCTCTTGAACTCTGTCAATATTTTCCCACTGCCTTACGATTTCTTTCTGTTTAAAATTATGTATTTTTCAACTGTCTTAATACGGCATTAATGGGGTTCCAAAGGAAAACTGAACAACCCAGTCGAAACTCGTCCCACGAGTAAAATATTAAAAAAAGGGTTTGATTTCGTATTAACGCCTCTTCTTTCAGATCTTAGGGGACGGAGAATTGAGCGTGAAACTCAGCTTCAAGGCCCGGGCTTTCTCAGCATCAGCAAAAGAGAAGCTCGAAGCAGCAGGTTGTTCGATAACCGTTCTCCCTGGCCGAAAGAAATGGGTCAAGCCCTCCGTGGCCAAGAATCTTGCCCGGGCCGAAGAATACTTTGCCAAGAAAAGAGCCCAATCTGAGTCAACTGACTCACCTTCTGCTTGAGGCTCATCAAAATGTAAATCTACTAAAACCACTGGGACAAACTGCTATTTTCTGTTCCACCAAAAATATTATTCATTTGGTAGGTTTTTTGCATTAAATCCAATTGAGTATTTTTGTTGAAAATTGAATCTGTGGTCCAAATGGCAAATGTTTGGCATTTTGTAATGTGTTGTCGGTTTATAAGAGGGTGTTTGATTTGTTAGCACCATTAAAAGTCTTGTGCAGTTGTTTTATTACTGACCCTTTTTCTATTCATAATTGCAAAACCAGCTGTTGGTTTGCTAGTTTGGGTGGTTGCACATGCAATTTTACTGGCTTTTCTGAAATGATGGAAACCAAAACGACGGGAAAAAATGGTTCTTGAAGTTTAGTCATCTGTGGGATGGAAAATGGACATGAAATTTTCCTACTTTTGTTGTTGCTGTCAAATTTTAGTCCCATTTAAAGAATGACAATCCACACTCCTACTGAAAGTGGAGTGATGTATGCTCTTCTTTTTAAATTGGACAATTTATTTTTGGTTAATTTACAAAAAATGTCTCTCCTAATTACAAAAAGATCCTATTATCTTTAAAAGTACACTCTTGTGAGGTATTAAAAATATCTCTCTCGCTTTTTTTTGTTTCTTTTGAGTATGATATTTAGGAGGGAGAGGTGATGTGAATCAAATCCTAACTTCTTATCTTGGCTTGAGAGTATAATCTTAACCACTGAATTACTATTCGATTGTCGAATTACAATATCTCTTTTGAGATTTATGTTGTTTTACAAATACCTCCTCAAATTTCAATGGGGTATTTTGTAATTTTGAAATATTAAAGAATTCGAGGGCTGGAATTCTATGCGTAGTGTTTGAGTGACGTGCAAAAGGTTACAAACACCAGATATGTCACACAGCGGAAGACTTAGGAGAAAACACAATGCACAAGCAATAATGAAAGACTGGATATAAGAATATGAAAATGAGCACAATGTTTTGATTTTTGCACAAATATATAAATATATACTTGTATGGCGGCCTTAAGCCAAAAATCCACTAGGTGAAATGTTTATTACAAAATGCAAAACATGAACAAGACAAAAGCTCCACTTTTGAACTTGCTCTGAAAATTACACTTAACTTAACTTCACATGAGAAATTCTTCTGATTTATTCTATATATCTCTCCACTACAAAAAAAATTAGGCTCTCTAAAAAAACAAGAAAAACAAACTCTAAGAAAGGTGTTGAAAAGAGTGACGTAATACTACCGACAACACTAGACACTTTCTAGTAAACTCTTGTATAAAAGGAAACAGATTGACTAGGGATGTCAACAGGGCGGGGCGGGGCGGGAGCGATCCCCATCCCCGTCCCCGAGACCGCGGGGAATCCCCATCCCCGTCCCACAGAGACAATCGGGAAAAATTTCCCCCATCCCGTCCCATGATCCCCGCCCCCGCTTTAATTTCTTTTTTTTGCAAAAATTCAATTTTTTATAAAAATAATTATTTTTATATTAATAAATTATATAAAAAACTAATAAACTACTCATTAATAAAATAAATTAAATATTTGTTATTTTTAATATTTAATGTGGATATATTTATATTATATTATAAATATTATATTATATATATAATAAGCGGTTCCCCTCCTAAACAGGCGAGATCCCCCCATGTAGCGGAGTATAATCCCGTCCCCGCCAGGGAGAAAAATTTCCCGTCCCGTCCCCACGGGGGAAATTTTCGGGGAATCCCCGCCCCGTTCGGGGCGAATCCCCGCGGGGAACGGGGATTCCCCGTCCCACTGCCATCTCTAAGATTGACTTTCCTTTATTCTCTTAGGCTCACAACAATGGCTCGACACATCAATAATTTAAGAACGGGTGGTACTGAGAGGTGGTGTAGACTCTGATGCTGATACTCTATGCAACACTTGTAAAACAGTTAAACACAACATGTTCTTGAATTATTTTTTGCACTTTCTTTAAAGACTTTCTCTAGTTTGTCTCTAGCTTAGGCTCCTGAAATTCCTTACCTTTAACCTCCTTAAATAGATCCCAAAAGTAACTCCAAAACTTTTAAAAAGAAAGTGAAAAACCTACTACAAAACATAGGTTAGTAGTAAAGGTTAGTACCTATAAACTAGGACCATGACTAATAGGGTGTTTGGCTGAGCTTATAAGCTCTTAAAAATAGCTTATAAGATGTTTAAGAGCTTATAAACTCTTAAAATGTGTTTGGTAATTTTTTTCCAAAAGATCTTATAAGCTCTAAAAAAAAACTGTTAGAAAGCTTATAAGCTCCTAAAAAAAAGTATCTCCACCCCAACTTTTTTTAAAAGAGCTTATAAGCTCTTTATTTTAAACATTCAAAAGACAAAAATATACTTAATAATTTTATAAGACATAAAAACAGCTTATAAGCTCAACTATCTTATTTTATCCAACACTCTGATAACTTATTTTTAAAATAAGATCTAACATCTTATAAGCTCCTAAAACAGCTTATCAGATATAAGAGCTTATAAAATGTTTTAAATAAGCTTAGCCAAACACCCTCTAAGACTTTGTTAGCCACTATCCCATAAATAAAAATCTTATTTTGAACATGTGGGAAATAACTACCAACTAAAGAAACGATTAAAAACATATCGCCAAAAAAAAAAAAAAACTGATTTCTAATAATAAATATATCTAAACATGGTAGCTCGGATTGATAATAAATCAATTCCTATAAAATAAATAGAAAGCATTAAAACCAAAAACTGATTTCCACATATAAAAACATGTGCAGTAATTTGATAATATAAGGCAAAACAAAAATGGAGTTGACTTGGTAAAAGATTGGCATATTCAACTCCAACAAAATATAATTGTTTTTCCTTTTTTGTGATTAATCATGTTGGGCAATTGTTGTAATTTATCTTTTATTTATTTTATTATTATTAATTTTTTTTGTTTTTTGCATTTACAAATAATGCAATAGGCAGCACATCCTTTGATCATTCAAAGACTTGGAACGTATATTATAAAAGCAAATCCTTTTGTCGTCTATCACTTATATACTTTCGGTTTGATTTGAACTCAAAATCTATCTTGTAAGAATCGATCTTGTCATGTCATGACTTGTAAGATATTCTTAAAATGGTTTTATTTACATTTTAATTGAGATTAGTGAACAAAAGTTTGTTACAGAATCATGATTCAACCACTAAGATTTTTCTCTTGAAATAAAGATGTGGCGCCTAACTTTGTGACAAACCTAAAAAATCAATGCCAATAGACATGAGAATTTGCTAAACTTTAAGTAGACCTGCTCAATATCCTGCTGTTAATAAAAAGATGATAAAAAAAATTACAGTGAACCATAGAATATGGTGGGTTGAGGAAAATATCAAAACCAACCAGGAATCATGGAAAAAAAAAAAAGAATATTATGATATCAGATGTATTTCTTGTGATTTCTCGTACAAAAAATCACTAGACTTATAATTTTCTTAATCAAAGAAATAACAAAGAAAAGTATAACAGAATAAAATTTAAAGCACAATTAAAAGTGAAAACAAATATTTAAATTGTGTAGGATGGAAGGATTTCAATTTGAATATAAGAAATAATATTTCAAATAAACGACTCCAACGATACAAGAAAAGATCATCACTTCACCTACAAAAAAATTTTTAGGTATGTATTAAGATGACTGTAAAATGTACGTCAAATCATTGTAGGTAAATATTTACCTAAATAATCTAAAATTGTTGATAAATATCTACAGTATTATTGTCGATAAATTACAAAACTATCGATGATCTGTTGGTACAATTTGGGGAATTTTTTTTTATTTATTATTTGGTATTCTGTAGGTAACTATAAAATTTAGTGACAAAAAATATTTTTGTTAGAAATTCTGTCGTAAACTGAAATTTTCTGTGCAATTTAAATGAATTTCAGTAAAAAAAATAGAGGTCGATTGTTTGAAATCTATTGCAATAAATTTATTACTATATTTTTTTTAATAAGTTGGGAGTAATGTTTGGAGATGAGTGGATAAATTTCAAAAAACTGAAAGATACAGGGTTCGAACCCTGGCTAACACCCTCACAAAAGATGAGTGATATCACTTGAACAACAAGCTCGTGATAATTTATTACTATATATTTGAAATCCTTAATGATCAAATTCATCAATTCAAATCAAACACATTTAAATGAAAAAAAAAGTAATTGTAAAAAAAAAAAAAAGCTTTGTGTTCTATCATGTTCACCTTTTCTGCTTATTAAAAAAATCATGTTCACCTTTTCTTTTCATCCCTTTTATCACAAGTGATACTAATCACTGGCAACACATGGCTTTGCCCTGAGTCGCTAAATAATACTAATTTCAAGGCAATTTATTTAGACAGATAATTCAAAGGTCACGTAACAAAATGGAACATTACCTATGCAAGTATCACATAGGATTAGGACACGAAAGTGATTGATATCTTGGGTAGATTCGACAAATCAATGTGAATAATTGAGAGCAATGGCTTTGCCAGACAATCGAATTTCAACACATAATATTATTCCAGGACCCTTTTTGTTCACAAAATTGCAACTCCACTATCTAAAATATTTACTGTTAATTTGCAGCATCATACATTATTCTCTAACGTGTGTTTTGTACTTTTGTTGCTAATGAATTGACCATATATTGTTTCTTTTTCCATAAATATAATATGAAACACGTATTGGAATCTCTATCAATTAATTTTAGGATAAATTCGATGACATCGTTAAGATCGTTGGAACGAAGCGGGACCATACTAGGTTTTGGACTAGCTTTTTATATGGGAAAAATGCAAATTTAGTCATGCATGCATATATAGGAGGGTTGTAATATTTGTCCCGCAACTTTTGGATTTGCGATTTTAGTTATATATGTTTTTTTTAATTTGGTCCCTTAAGTTTTGGATTTGTACAATTATGGTCCTAAAAATTTTAAGTTGGAACAATTTATGGTTATGAGGGCTATTTCAATATTTCACTTATTTCAGAAATACTCTTGGTAAATATTCAATATACCTAAGATCAAGTAGAAAATCGCGGTCTTATTTTTTTTTCTTCCCTCATTTTCCAGCCATAAGAAGATGGGGAAAATAACATTATTTTTTTTTTTTTCGAGTTAGTTGTTTGTTTCTCTTCCTTTACGAAAGTTTTTGATCGAGTCTCCTCCAGAGTAGTCTTTTGTCCCTTATGTAAGTTTTTTTTTACATACTTAATAAATGGTGCTTTATCTCATGTAGTAATTTTTCGTTCAGATGATTTTGTTGTTGCAGAAGATTCAGATGACCATTATCGGAAGATTAGTGACATATATGCGGATTCATATTTGTCCAGCGCTTATGTGATTTTCACATTCTACTGCATCAATTAGATCTTTATAGATTTAAAATATGAATTTTGGATCTGTATCGTTTTATGATTTTGTAAGTTTTACGATTTTGATGTTTGTTATTGTAAAGTTCTTCTCCTGAATGAACTTGATTGTTTCTCAAATAAAAAACAGATCAAGTAGAATGGTATCAGGGCATATGTTTTATTTACTTATGAGTTGGATTTAATTAACATTTATGTCATAGATTGCCTAATGGAGTGAATAGTTATTTAAGAATTATGAATCCGATCAAAATTAGAGATACGAGTTCCATATGTATTATTTCCTAATTATGAAAATACAAAAACATGTATGAATTTGGCAAAATTGGTTATTTTGATCAATAGGACCAAAATTACCACAATTAAGACAAAAATTGTAAACTCCTAAAAGTTATAGGTTAAATTATTATTTTACTGAGGGGCAAAATTGTCACATGACTAATATTGCAACACTCGTATCGATGCAGAACTAATTTTGCAATTTTCCCTTTTTTATATTTTGTGGTGCTATTTTATTACATTTTGGGCTTAAGATTTTGAGATGTATGAGTACATTTGGAAGAGCATTTTATGAACTATTAGTAATAATGATTTTGTAATTAATATAATAAAATTTACCTTTTCTGGAAATGACCTTGTAAAATCCTAATTAACATCTCTGAGGTCTAGGCTTTATTTCTTGATTACACTTGCACTCAAATTGTAATATTCATTATTGAGTTGTAATCTTGATTTTTGTCATCATTCAACACAAGACATCCTTGTGAGTATTCTTGTGAAAAGAATACACTTGGGTGATCTAGGTGATAGGTGTTTCAAGAGTGTGGTGCTCTTGAGGTGTTGAAGAATTTGGTATTCTTCAAGATTGAAGATTGTGGTGATCTTCAAAGGTGCCGTTGAAGGAAGATTGTGGTAATCTTCAAAGGGAGATTGTGGTAATCTCCAAAGGTGGTGTTGAAGAAGAGTGTGGTGCTCTTCAAGGTGTTGTAAGTTGAATTTGTATTAATTGTGGTAATTAATAAAATTCTTTTCTTTTTGAAATCCATCCCTGGATATCTTTGGGGTGGTAGAGGATTAGGCCCTGAGGTGGGTTGAACCTCTTTAAATCGACGCGTGTTGTTTACTTCCCGCACCTTTATTATTGTCTTGCATATTTATTTCAAAAAAGAGGGCATAAATCGAAAAGATGGAGATAATCTATTCACCCCCCCTCTAGATTATCGTAGCGCGCTGACTTACATAGATAACCCCTACCAAGGAACTCCCAAATTTGCTAGTACAAATTTTTCGGACTCAAAAACTAGTCTAAACCCATGGTTGACGGCAAAGAACCCCGAAACCGTTTTTGCGGATGTCCGGGACATGCAAAGACATCCTTCACTTCAACTCCTTTTAAAGTAAGCTTTAGCACCACCGTTCCAACGCCAGCAACATCAGAAGAGGCGTGATTCCCCATATGGAGCTTCCTTCCGGTCGATGGGATGTAAGAAGAGAATGCATCCTTATCAGAACAAACATGGCAAGTGGCACCGGTATCCACAAACCATTCTTTCGGGTTATCCACCAAATTGGCTTCAACACCACCGCCGACATGTCAACTTCTGTCAGCTCCCTTTCTTCAACCACATCGGCATTGGACTGAGGTTTGGTTTTCTTTTTCTTTGGTTGACGGCAGTCCTTTGCCATATGGTTCGGTTTGCCATAGTTGTAGCAAGCTCCCTGGAATTTTCTGCTTGTGCTTGCCATCGTGAAGTTCGATTAATTAGGAGCTGTTTTTTTGTTTTCTGATGGGTGCAAATACAGTAGAGGATGAATCACACGCACTCATATGGGATTGAATTTGTGTCAAATGCCCTGAAAGTACAAGTTTCTATAACTTAAGCACAAGGTTGATCTATCTTAGTTTAGGAGCTTATAAGTTCATTTCTTAAAAGGGAATCAGATAGTAGTTAAATAGTTAAAACTCTCAGACTCAAACAAGATGTTTTGAGTTCGATTCCCTCCCCCTTTTAGAATTTATACTCAAAAAAAAATCATTACTTAAAATAAGTTTACCCAGACACCCTCTCAATTCTAATAAGACAAATAAAAGTAAAAGGCTCCTTTATTTTAACTATTTCATCTAAATTAAAGAATCAAAATGAAAAGCATGTAGCTAGTTTACTTGAGTACATATACCGTACATAAATAAACTCATATAAAAAAGACACGTGAGATTATATACGCTCTCGGGCAAAATTGCTTTTTTGGTTCATTAAATTGGCTCGATTTCGCTTTTAATTCTTTAATTTTTATGGGTTGCGTTTGACAAACACTAACTTTTCTAAACCTACACATTTAGTCCGATTTAGAAATTTCGAGGATATCTTATATATTCCAAAAATGCTGAGTTGGGCCACTTTTCCACGAAATGACTATTTTGCCCCCTTTTTTTTAGGGAAACCTTGGTCATGTGCATATCACATGACTTGTTTAACATTTCAATAAAATTAAATAACAGAAATAAATATAAGATTAAATTGAAGTAAAAAAAAAAACTGAGATGTCCGAGTATATATTAAAGAGCATTTAATAAATTATTAGTAATAATTATTTTATAATTTAATATCATACAATTTACCTTTTTTTTTTTGGAAATGACCTTGTAAAATCCTAATTAACATCTCTTATTTTAGGAGCTGTTTTTTTGTTTTCTGATGGGTGCAAATACAATAGAGGAAGAATCACACGTACTCATATGGATTGAATTTAGGTCAAATGCCCTTAAAGCACAAGTTTTTATAACTTAAGCACAAGGTTAATCTATCTTATTTTAGGGTCAAGCTTATAAGTTCATTTCTTAAAATGGAATCAGATAGTGATTAAATAGTTAAAACTCTCAAACTCAAATAAGATGTTTGGGGTTCGATTTCCATCACGATCCTCTTCCTGAATTATACCCAAAAAAAAAGGTGCATTACTTAAAATAAATTTACCCAGACACCCTCTCAATCTTAATAAGACAAATGAAGATCTCAAATGGTTCCTTTATTTTAAATATTTCATCTAAGTTAAAGAATTAAAATGAAAAGCATGTAGGTTACTACTTACTTGAGTACATACAGTATGTAAATAAATTCATATAAAAGACACGTGAGAATATATACGCTCTCGTATACAATACATATTACATGTATGCATTAATTTAGTATGTAGTAGACATACTAAATGATCTACCAAATTATGCTAAATTTATTTTATTAATTGGGAGCATCGAAATGCACATGATCATGTCCACATTTTGAAAGGCATATCTAAATAGAAAATAGAGGGATCGTGGCCAACTTTACACTTTTTGATGGTAGTTTATTAGGGAATTTATATATGAAGCCATCTCCACTAATTGAAATTATTAGTTCAATTTTGCACTTGCTGTTGGGAAAGAAAATAACAAGATTTCCATTTCTTACATAATTAAAGAGTTTTTTTTTTTTTTTTTTTTTGAGAATGAAAGATGAATAGCATTAATAACGAATTAAGAGGGAGCTTCCAGCATCACCAACTCCAGGATGTGATGAAGAAGTATTCCCGAAACAGACTCTACCGGACCCAAAGAAAAAGCATGACCTGCTAAGTTGTGCACAATACAATTCCCAGTTCGTCTGACCCAACTAAAAGAAATAGAAACAAAACTAGGCAAAAGCAATCTAATGTCATCAATAATATTCCCCAGGTACGAAAAATCCATGGTCTCTTTGGATAAAGCTCGCCAAATATTGATGTTATCTATCTCCACAATTACATATTCGAAACCCCCTTCAATCGTAGCTTGAACCCCTTCTCTACATGCCCACGCCTCAGCAAGTTCGACCATCAAAACTTCCGGGTAGAATCTTGCTCGGACCCCTTTAACCATACCCTTATCGTCCCTAATCACCAAGCCAAGACCCGTTCTTTGTTCCGCTATGACTGAGGCATCGACATTGACTTTCACGTGCTGGTTCATGGGAGGCTCCCACATTTCAGCACCAAATCCTCTGTTTGAGTTAAAGTGCATGGCTTTGCTCACATTTTGGTGTTTAGCAAGCCTCTTAGTTGCAAGCTCAATACACCAGATATGAGTAAGTTCCTTATTCTGAAAATTTAGCATATTTCGACAGTACCAACTACTCCACAGCAACATGACGAACAGATTGTGCGAGTCCTTGTCCAGATTATCCATACACCATTCGATCCAATCCGACATATTACCCGCTCCCTGAAAGTTGGAGATATTCATCCGAATTGGATTAACTTTCCAAAGAAATGAAGCCCAGGGACAGTCACGTAAAGCATGCACCGCCGTTTTCTCCACCTGGCCACACCGACAGCAGACCATATCCACCCAATTCCCTTCCGTATCAATTTCGTTCTAACTGGAAGTATATTTTTGATACACTTCCACAAGAAAATTTTTATTTTCGGTGGTAAATCAAGCTTCCACACCCATCTCCATATTTTGGTCCTTTTCTCCGTGGATGATGACGATGGCCAGCTTCATTAACTAATTCCTTCGCTACCCAATATCCGGACTTCACACTATAAACTCCATTTTTGGTATGATGCCACATCAATTTATCCGCCCTTGTCATCGAAGTGATATGTATGGTACGAATTGCTTTGGCTTCCAGAGGGGTAAATAGATTGTTCAACAATTCAATGTTCCATCTTGAAACGTCTTCTAACATGAGTTGTTGGACAGTGAGGTCATCCAACCACTCTCCTGGGGGGCTAGCAATTCGAAAGTTCGCTAACTTCGCAACCCAAGGATCCTTCCAAACGTGCACTCCACTTCCATTCCCAATATTCCAACGCAATCCTCATTAATAATTAGTCTCCATGCAACGATGCTTCTACAAGTGTAAGACGGATTATAGCCAATCGTTGCATTGAGAAAATTATTATTCGGATAATACCTAGCTCGAAGTGACTGTGCTAGTAATGAATTCTCCTCGTGGATAAGTCGCCAACTTTGTTTTGCTAACATCACCTCATTGAAGCAATGTAAATCTCGAAACCCCAGACCTCCCTTATTCTTAGCCTTGGTTAGATTATTCCATGAAACCCAATGAATTTTCCTTTCCTCCCGTTTCTGTCCCCACCAAAAGTTGCTAATGGTAGAATGTAATTGTTGGCAAACATTTTGGGGGAGAAGGAAACAACTCATGATATAAGATGGAATAGCTTGCGCAATCTCCTTAATGATAATCAGTTTGTCGGCCCATGATAGATATTAGCACTTCCATTGCTTAAGCTTTTTCCGGACCCGATCGACAACCAGCTTGAAAACTTCTTTTTTAGAACGCCCAACTACAGTAGGGAGACCCAAATATACAACATGCTTTTCAACAAGTTTAACCCCCATTCTCCAGGAAAATTGTTGCTTCTTCACTGCATCGAAGTTCTTGCTAAAAGAGATTTCGGATTTATCCAAATTTATTCTCTGCCCGGATGCCTTTTCGTAATCTCTAAGAATTTTGAGCGTCTCATCAATCTCTTGCTCAGTCGCCCGCCCGAAGACAATACTATCATCAGCGAAGAATAAAAGTGAAATCATAGGTGCCCGTCTACATATCCGAATGTCATGTAGGAGTCTGTTCGATTCCACCCTCCAAATCATAAAAGAGAAAGCCTCTGCGCAAAACAAAAACAAATACGGAGAAAGCGGGTCTCCTTGTCGAAACCCACGGGAAGGAGAAAAATATTCTCCCAGCTGCTCATTAGTGAGAATAGAGAAAGATACAGAGGAGATGCATTTCATGATAAGCTCCACAAATGAATGGTTAATACCCAATTTTAACATCACATTACGGAGAAATTCCCACTCAACCCGATCATAGGCCTTACTCATATCCAATTTAAAAGCGAAGTTTCCTCTGATTTTTGCTTTACTATTTTTCATAGAATGGAAAATTTCAAAAGCTAGTAAAGCATTATAAGTGATAAGATGCCCCGAAACAATAGCAGACTGAGTATGACAAATGAGGCTCGGCAAAATAGATTTTAGTCTACTAGCAATGGTTTTAGTGACTAGTTTAAAGAGTACATTGCAAAGACTAATCGGACGAAAATCAGTGACTAAATCGGCTATCTTTTTCTTAGGAATTAAGGCGATGAAAGTTTTGTTCAAATCCTTCGGGCTAGTGTTGCCATTCAAAATATCCAGAACAAAGTGCAAAATATCGGATTTAATGAGCGACCAGAATTTATGAAAAAATAAAGCTGGCATATCGTCAGGTCTTGGGGCTTTGGTTGGGTGCATCTGCATTAGTGTTGCCGTAACCTCCGCCTCCGCGAAAGGTTGTGCCAGAGTATCGTTCATTTCTGCCGTCATTTTATTTTCAAGCGCATTCAGTGCTCGAGTCATATCCAAGTTGGGTTCAGAAGAGAACAACTCATGGTAATAATTCTGGAACGCTGCCATAATGTGCGCATCATCCTCAATCCATAATTAAAGTAGTTTTTTTTTAGAATGAAAGATGGATTATAAACACCAATCAACTGTTTACATTCGAAATCTGAAAACTATCTAAACTACTAGGAAGTTCCTCAATCCAGAACACCTCCGAATGGGGTTGCTGCACAAAGTGAGCAATCTCATGAGCTAACTTATTTGCACTTCTATGAATAAAAGAAAATCTATTCACGTTCATTTGCAAAGGGCAAAATGCCATCTTCAATGACCACATCACTTCCAATATCCATTATTGCCTTGTTCAGGATACCATCAATTAGGCATTTCGAATCACTTTCAACCTGGAACTCTAGGTATGAATGTTGGGCACCTTTAATAGTACTCTCCAGATCAAAATTTTCCCCCTTCATACAAACCTGATTTTGCACCATCCAAATTCTCCACGATACAAATGCTATTGGCTCCACTCCCTCCACCGGAAATTCTTGCATTTTCGACCAAAAGAAGTTTCTAAAAGATCCGTAATTAGTTGAGCATAGATCCAGTCTTAACGAGCTGAAATACCACACTCTCCGTATTACATCACATTCTAATAGCAAATGTGTCAATGTCTCTGGCCTCTTCCCACAAAAGCTACAAATGTCATCCGATATGCTCATTCATTTCTGTAAATTTGTTTACGTTAGGAGTGAATTCGTGCAAGCTCACCAAAGAAAATGCTTGATTTTTGGTGGTACTCATAAGTTCCATAGTTGTTTCCATGCAATATTCTGAGAAATCGTGGACGGCAAAGTCGATTGCTGACTCATTTCCCACTGTAATACATGATATGCCGATTTCACCGTGTAGTGACCTGATCTTAATTACGTCCAAATAATCCGACCCGGTGGGAGACGTGGACTAATATGCATTTTTAATATACGTACAGCGTCTTCCTTCCCACAAATTCGATAAATCTCATCAACTCTCCAATCATTCCTATCAACGTCGATGAGATTTGCCACTTTGAGTTCCGGCGGGATATTTGACGTTTGATCATACAGCTTTTCCGGCTTGTTTGCACCAATCTATTTATCACCTTGGATTTGTATGCAATGTCCATTGCCCAGCCTCCATCCTTTGCCCCTGTCTATCAATGGTTTTGTTGCCAGCAAGCTCCGCCAAAGGTAGCTAGGTTGATATCCAAGTCCCGCCATCAAAATAGAGGTGCGAGGGTAGTGCTTGGCTTTTAATATTCGTGCTGCAAGGGATTCCGGTTGTGTTAACAGTCGCCACATTTGTTTACCCAACATCGCCAAATTAAATTCTTCAAAACTCTGCAAACCAAACCCCCCATTGCCTTCCGTGTTGCCATTAATTTCCAACTGACCCAATGTATTTTTCTTTTCCCATCACCTTCTCCCCACCAAAACTGGTTAATATTCCTTTCAACTTCCTCCCAGAATGTTTTTGGTATTCGAAAACAACTCATAACATAGGTTGGAATTGCTTGTATCACCGCCTTGATGAGTGTTTCTTTCCCCGCTCTTGAAAGATATTTCTCCTTCCATCCCTTCAATTTTTGGATTATACGATCCTGAGTGTTTCTAAAAATGATTTCTTAGAACATCCCACGAGTGCTGGTAATCCCAAATATTTGCTATGATGCTCCACTTGTTTCACCCTTAAAATGTCCCCCAATTGTTTCCTTTGTTCCTCCCCGATATTTGTGCTTGTCATTAGCTTAGATTTTTCCATGTTAATCTGTTGCCCTGACGCGTCTTCATAATGTCAATGATTTGTTTAATAGTTATTGTCTCCTGCGGTGTGGCTCTGTAGAACAGAATGTTGTCATCTGCAAATAAGAGGTGTGATACAGATGAGGCACTCCTAACAACTTTAATACCATGAATAGTTCCTTCTCTTTCAGCTTTGCAAATAAGCTATGTGAATCATTCTGCACATAAGAGAAATAAATAGGGTGACAGCGGGTCCCCTTGACGGAGGCCACGCTCAGGAACAAAATAATCAAATGGGTTACCATTTACAAGGATAGAATAAGACAGCGTACTAATACATCGAAACACTAGGTTAATCCAAGTTGTATGAAAGCCCAATTTATGTAAAATTTTGTTTAAGAAATTCCATTCAACACGGTCATATGCTTTACTCATGTCGAGTTTTAAAGCACAATAAACTTCATATATGAGGAGGTTCCCGATGAGCTCATCGAACTTGAGAGTTTCGAGATTTTGTGCTTCCGTGATTGTCGTCACTTTTTCTGACCATGAACCAGGAAGAGCATTTAGTACTTTGGTGACCTTATCTTCTTCGGATATGACTTTCCCGAGTGCCATGAAGAGCATTTAGTACTTTGGTGACCTTATCTTCTTCGGATATGACTTTCCCGAGTGCCATAAGAGGATTGAAAATGTTGTCAAACCTTTCCACCATTTTTGATATGCTTTTACCATCATGCATATTGAAATTTTCAAAGTCTTTAACAAGCATAGTTTTTCTTGCTTGCTTTACTTTCTTTGTGCCCTCATATATGGTTTCCAATTTTTCCCATACTTCATGTGCGGACCTTATTCCTCTAATACGGTTGTACTCGGGGGCGATGAGTGAACAATGTAAAATATTTAAGACCTTACCATTTAGAGATAATGACTTCTTGTCGTTGTCATCAAATTCCTTGAAGGTCTTTGGGGTCGTGGTACCATATTCCGATTTCTTGGTTGGTTGATTTATCCCTTTAATGAACGCATTCCAAAAATTGAACCCGCACCCTTGTAGAAAGCACTCTATTCGGTCTTTCCAGAATGCATAGTTGTTGGAGTCGAATAGTGGTTGCTTGTTGGTAGAGGCGCCGGTGGTAAGGTAGGCTTCGTTCATAGCCATGGATTTTTCCTCTTTACTCGCGATGTGGACGAGCTTGCCAAAGAGTTTGGCTCTAATACCACTTGTTAGTCCAAGTGGCTACGATAATCTAAGGGGGGCGAATAGATTATGCCGATTTTTCAAGTTTCGCCCTGTTTTTCGAATGTGAAGATGATAGCTAGAATGTAAGTGCGGGAAAAAAAACAACACACGATGATTTAGAGAGCTTCACCCCACCTAGGGACTACGTGCTCTACCACCCCAATATATCCGGGATGGATTTCAAAAAAGATAAAGAATTTTATTAATAATTACCAAAATTATTACACCTTCACCTTGAAGAGTACCACACTATTCTTACAACACCACCAAGGAGATTACCACAATCTTCCTTCACCTATGAAGAGTACAACACTCTTCAACACCTAAGATCACCCAAGTGTGCTCTTACCACAAGAACACTAACAAGGATGTCTTGTTTAGGATGATTGAAATAAATTCAAGATTACAACTCGATAATGAAGTATACAACTTTGATGTGCAAGTGTAATCAAGAATCAAGCCTATTACTCAAGATATTCAAGTGAAAGACCTAGGCAAAGTACAACAAGAATTTTGACAATGAAGAATAAGAGTTTTGCTTGTATTGTATTGCTTGTGTAGTTGTATTGTATCTTGTTGCTTCAAATCTTCCTCTATTTATATGAGAGGTCTTGAACATTGATAGGCTCCTCTTGGAGAGTGAAATCTGTAAAGAAAATATAGATTAAATCAAGATTATAGCTGTACAAATCAACTCCATAAAATCAGGAAAAGCTGTCTCCCACAGGCTCAAAAACAGTCAGATTTTTGAGCTGGTCGATATGTGGGTCGATCGGTCGAGCAGTACAAAAGATTTGAAAAATAAGTCCGTTGCGCTGGAACCCACCCTGGTCAACCTGTCCCTGGAAGTTTCAGAATGGTACAGATTGAAACAGAGAGGCAGGGCACCTGGGTCAACCTTTGGGGTCGACCGGTCGACCTCTTGATCGACCCTTCCCCGGTACATTATTGTCTGAAAAATGGAAATCTAAATCTTCAGGCACCAGTTGACCTATGGGTCGACCAGTCAACCCATTCCAGGGAGTTTTCGGTCCGACAAAAAATTTTGACTTTGTTTTTCGGGCACCATTTTACCTTGATGGTATTCGGTAAATGTTAAAAACATTTTAAAACATAAAAATCACTTTTTATATCGCCTGAAACGAATTGTTTTGAATAAACAAAAATAAACCTCAAGAGAGTACTCCGAAAAATAATTTAAAACGATTAGGAGTATTTGGACAACATTAGGTTACATTGTTTCGTGTAAAAACATATTTAAATAAAATCAATCAAAATCATGATAAAAATATTTATCTAACATTATTTACCAATAATACCAACTCAATTCACCAACACAATAAAAACTCAATTATTCACCAACAATACAAGCTCAAGTATTCATCAACAATACCAACTTAATTATTCACCAGCAATATAAACTCAACTATTCACCAACAATACCAACACCATATTCAAGATATCGAGTTATTTTGCAATTCAATTTCATAAGAGCCCTATCACATTCAAAAATGTGCACTTATTTAATGCAGTTTCATTAGTATACCACTTTATTCATGCACGTAAAAATTTCGGCAGCATCTCCCCTTATTTCTTAAAGTACACGTATTGCAATACACTCAAGAACAAAAAGGAGATCGTTAGGCGTAAAAACACTCACCTAATTTACCGCAAGTGTATGATTGTCAACTTTTAATATAGTGTAGTGAGTAGGGTTGTCGTATCCACAAGGAATGTGTGTGTAAATACTACTACGTATAAATTGCCTCTGCAGTATTTGATTGATCAATAATAGATGGATTTGTGGATTTATAATTAACAATAATTAAAGGTAAATAAAAATACAAACATCTATTATTTTAGAGTTTGATTTCATCAAGTTATCACTTATGTAATAAACAATCTATTTGATTTCACGCAATGATTTATAAGTTGAAATTCCCAATTGAATCAACTACCTCTCTCGAGTGTCCAGTGACTCTAAATTATAAAACAAGATTTCGATATCTCTATAAAAGTCTCAAGAATTATAATTCTAAATAGCATAGTGGAATTTCTAAAATAACTTTAAAGAATTTATAAATATCTCGATTATATAATTTCATATGTTGTGTTATTCTAGATCTAGTATTAAATTCCTTCTCTCGAATATGGATTAACATATCAGGCATCAAAGATTAATGATCAAGTAATCAAGATGTAATTAATACAAATAACACAAATAAACCATAAATCGCATGATATAAAATAGATCTACAAAACAAACATAAGATCAAACAAGATTACATCAAGCCTCTAGAGTATCTAATTAGTCCATCAAACAATGCACATAAGAAAAATTCGATATACATAAATTAATACAAGAATTATCTGGAAAGAGAGAGAAGAAGAAGGAAGAACTTATGTTTAATGAATTCCTCAGCAATTATCCAGTGTTGAAGAATTAATCTGGCTTAATTCTTGCTTCCTCATTAGCTTTGAAGGATCTCTCACTGCTGCCTTCTCCCAATATAAATTCCATCCTTACATTTTTCTGTATCAAGTTTCTTCTCCCGGTCTCTCCATGGTATTTTGTTCTTTGAAAACTCATGTCTATTTATAGCATAAGGCTTCATCTTCTTCTTCCATTATTTTCTCAGTCAATTGGACTCTTTTCAGGTCTATTACCTGATGTCATCCATTAATTTCTTCTTTCTATATGTACTCATGTGTCTTCATCTTCTCTTTCGGCTGATTAATCTTTCTTTGTTATAAAGGAGCTTTTCGTGGTTTTTCACAGTGTAAAGTTGAATTATTGTTGAAAGATGTTTGGTATGTAACGCGGTAGGCATTGAATGTATCGTGGTTGAAATCGAGGTCAAAACGCAGCACGGACCAATCGTGAAAAGGCTTGACAACATAGTCAATCCTCTTGTGGCACTTGAAAAAGTCATCTCCAAAGAAGACAAGGTAACTAAGATCTTAAATGCTCTCCCCGGTTCATAGTCCAAAAAGGTGATGGCAATCACGGAAGCTCAAAATCTCGAAACTCTCAAGTTTGACGAGCTCATTGGAAACCTCTCATCTACGAAGTATATCTTAAAGAGAGAAAAAATTTCAAACCATCCACTTCTGAATCGGGTATGCAAATTATTCCTAAAGGCTTAGCATCTTCTTCTAATAATTCATATTATGCTAGTGATGAAGATGATGAGGAGGCATCCACCCTTGTCCGGAAATTTGCCAAGTTTATAAATAAAAACAAGGCAAGAAAGTCGATAGAAAACTCATGTTTCAAATCGGGAAAATCCGGGCACTACATAGCCGATTGCACGAAATTAGCGGATGAGGAGCAAAAGAAGAAAAAACCTTTTCCCAAGAAGAAAGCTCTAAATGCGGAAGCAAAAACATGGGATGAGCTTCTTGCCACATCCGATGAGAAAAAAGAAGCCGAACATGGTCTCATGGCCATAGACAATGAAAACAATGAGGTACGCTCTAATTTTTCATCTTCTTCTTTAGTTTATAAATTACAATGTGATTATGATGAATTGCAAAATGAATTTAAAGATATGATTTTGCAAGTACAAACTTTTGAAAAAAGAGTATAAAGAGCTCAAATTGGAAAAAAGAAAAATTATTTACCTCTTATGAATCTCTGATCGTGCTCATGCTATTACTCTTGCTAAAATGCATACTCTTGATTCCAAAAAATAAATGCTCACAAAAGAGATTGAAAATTTGAAAAAGGATATGCAACGTTTTAATTTGGATATGTATAAAGTTACAAAAATCCTTGGTGCACAAAAAGTGAACATTCAAAACTAGGACTTGGTTACAAGCCTTTTCAAAATATTTCTGAGAAAAATGACAAAGGTCCGACTTTCATACGTGCTAGTAGTCCTAATCTTATTTGCTTTTATTGTGGTAAAAATGGACATTATGCTAATGATTGTAAATTGAAAAATAGCTTTAGTCATTTTTTGAGACCCAAAGGTCTCAAGACTAACACTCATGGACCCTATAGAGTACCTAAAAATGATTTATTTGTAGGTGCTAGGGGCTATAACAATTCCGGAAGATTCAAAATGGCTCGTGGACAGCGGGTGTTCATGCCATATGACCGGAATGAGAAAACTTTTTAGCAATATCAAGCTCCAATAGAAGACATGGTTATGTTCGGGAATGACAAGGGAAGAATTTTTGGAAATGCAAAAATTGGAAACTCTTCTTTCTCTCTTAGTAATGTTTTATTAGTTGAAGGGCTTAAGTTCAATTTGATAAGTGTTAGCCAACTTTGTGATTCAAATTATTATGTTATTTTTAATAAAGAAAAATGCCTTATTCTCAAAAATGATAAAATTATTTGTGAGCAAATAGAAAAAACAATCTTTACAAAATTTGCACAAGTGATTTGGTTAGTCAAAATGTTTCTTGTCTTGTCGCCAACAATGATTTAACAAGTTTATGGCATAGGCGACTTAGACATGTTGGATACAAAAATTTGCAAAATATTTACAAAAACCAACATGTAAAAGGACTACCCAAATTGAATTTTGAAAATCTTGGCTTATGTGACACTTGTCAAAAGAACAAATTAGTTAAAAGTAGTTTTATGCCCAAAAATGAAATTTCCACAACTAAGCCTCTACAATTACTTCATCTTGATTTGTATGGGGATATTGGTACGACTAGTCTTAGTGGAAAACATTACACTTTTGTTGGTGAATTTAGAGTCTTATGTGAAACCAAATGATATGCTCACAATTTCTCGGCTCCAAGAATGCCACAATAAAATGGAGTAGCCGAAAGGAAGAATAGAACTCTTCAAGAAATGAGTCGGTCCATGCTAAATGAATTCTCACTTCCAAAATATTTTTGGGCCGAAGCCGTAAGTACCGCATGCTATGTTATAAATCGTGGTTACCTTCGTCCTAAATTGAATAAAACACCGTATGAGCTTTGGAAAGGAAGAACTCCAAATATTAGTTACTTCAAAATATTTGGTTGTAAGTGTTTTATTTTGAATACCAAGGATCAATTGGACAAACTTGATCCTAAGGCCGGTGAAAGAATATTTATGGGGTACTCAACCAAGAGCAAAACATATCGGGTTTATAATAAAACTAGCATGGTGGTTGAAAAATCTATTCATGTCAAATTCAATTAAGCCTCGGGTGTTAAAAGGATACCCAACGATGAGAGTGATGATGATGATGATATAGAACCAATTGTTCCTAATGATTCTCTAAATGATCAACCTTCCACATCAAATGATCAACCTTCAACTTCAAATGTTCCACAAGAAGACACAGGTGATAATTCGGATCTCCCCGTTGCTCTAAAATTCAAAAGAGATCATTCTAAAGATCTTCAAAGAAAGCAATTGAAGATGAAGATTGGTACAAAATGGGTATTCCGGAATAAACTCGATGACCAAGGCAACATCATTTGAAACAAGGCAAGGTTAGTGGCTCAAGGATATTGTCAAGAAGAATGTATTGAATATGATGAAACATGTACACCCGTAGCATGTTTAGAAGCAATTCGTATGTTACTTGCCTATTCTTGTTTCAAAAATTTCAAGCTTTACCAAATGGATGTTAAATCCGCTTTTCTAAATGGTTTTATTCAAGAAGAAGTTTATGTAAAACAACCTTCGGGGTTTGAAAAATTTTCAAGGCCAAATAATGTTTACAAACATAAAAAGGCCTTATATGGTTTAAAACAAGCACCATGAGCATGGTATGATAGACTTAGATCTTTTCTTTTACAAAATGGATTTACAAAAGGTAAAGTTGATACTACTCTCTTTGTTTTTGAAAAGGGGCAAGATTGTGTATTAGTTCAAATTTATGTTGATGGTATTATATTTGGTGCTACTAATGAATCTCTTTGTAAGAAATTTTCCAAGTTAATGCAAGATGAATTTGAGATGAACATGATGGAGGAGCTCAATTTCTTTCTTGGACTCCAAATAAAACAATGCCGAGAAGGAATTTTTATATCACAATCAAAGTATACAAAAGAACTTCTAAAGAAGTTCAGAATTGAAGAAGGAAGAACCATTACTACTCCAATGGCAACCAACGTCAAGCTCGACAAGGATAAAAAAGGCAAGTCGGTTGATGAATCAAAGTATCGAGGTATGATTGGTAGTTTACTTTATTTAACCACAAGTAGACCCGATATTCTTCATGCAGTATGCCTATGTGTTCGTTTTCAAAGCAATCCCAAAGAATCTCATATGAATGCCATTAAAAGAATTTTTCGATATTTGAAGGCACTATTTCATATAGCTTGTTTTATCCAAAGAATAAAACAATTTCTCTTAAAGGATATAGTGATTCGGATTATTCGGGAAATATTGATAATCGCAAAAGTACTTCCGGATCATGTCAATGTTTAGGCGATTGCCTAGTATCTTGGTTTTCAAATAAACAAAATTGTGTATCCTTATCAACGGCCGAAACCGAATACATTTCTGCGGCCTTTTGTTGTACTCAACTTCTTTGGATGAAACAAACCTTAGCGGATTATAAATGTTCTTGTGAAAATATTCCTATATTTTGTGATAACACGTCCGCTATAAACATTGCTCAAAATTGGGTTCATCATAACCAAACAAAACATATTGAGGATTGACATCATTTTCTAAGGGATTGCGTTTCCAAACGAAAATTTGAGATGTGTTTTGTTCTGTCTCAAGATCAACTCGTGGATATTTTCACAAAACCTTTAACCGTCGAGTCTTTTGCGTCAATTTGAGCTCGTTTAGGCATAATTCATATCAAAGAAGGTCTATGATTGCATTTTGTGCGTTTTTAAAACTTAGAGAAGAAAAATCGGACTTTTAAACTCAAAATTCGGACATAACAAAAAAAAAGAACTTCAGGGGCCAGATGAAGACCGGTCGACCACAACCTAGACCATTCGAACACCCCCTCAACCAGTCGACCTAGGCAAATAATTGGTTAAATTGGTTTCTGTCCCAAACTTAGTCCATTTCACTCGTTTTTCTCCAATTTCACACCCCTTCGCAAAATTCACACTCCAATCACTCAAAATAATTCATTTCTTGTAAATTCTATATTGTTGGACTTATATCATGGGTATATCATCCATATTACTCGACTTCTCTGATTAATTGGTAAGTTTAATTCCTCATTTAATCTCAATTGGGTTGAACCCTTGAGAAAGTGCTTTTACTTGATGAATTGATGAATTTGAGATATCATTGTGTTGGGAATTATGTATATTGATGAATTGTGATTATAGAATTGCATTTGGTGTTGATTTTTTGGGCATGATCACATTTACAAATGTTATATACAGCTTCGATTTTATTCTACGTACGCCAAGTGTCCGATAAATTGTCTCAATGAAAATTTCATCCTTTACATGAATCTCTTGATTTCAAATGTCTTATATGTTTATAGAGATCATGTTTTAGCAATCAAATGTGCTTTACAAACTTTCTTTTCAAAATTTCCCTTACTATTTGGAATTTTTAAGCTTTATGTTCAAAAGCTCGATAATTCGATTCAATGTGCACTTTGATATGTTTTTATGATATTTTTATCGTGCTAACAATCTTTTTGATGCTTTTAAAGGGGGATAAACATGAAATAAGCTCATGCGCTCAAAGAAACTAGAAAAAGCAGTTGTGGATGAAAAAACCAAAAGCTGAGGATAAAACTTAGTCCAATGGATGCATAATGGACTTTTACATATGACTAACGATTTCTTTTTGACAGGGGAAGCTTCTAAGCTCTTGAAATTCAAGCTCAAATTGCAAAATCTGAGCTTTTAGCTTTTAGTTATTTAGTTCTATGCCTACTCTTGATTTGCGTGTTGATAAGAGGGGCTTTTATAAAATGTTTTGAAAAATCTTTGCTCCTATCCTTATGATTTTTATGCATGAAAAGTGTCGCTTAAAATGGATAGTTATTTTTGACCGGAAAAACTTGTTTCACTTTCAAAATCGACCTCTTAAAAGTGTTTTGGTTTGTAATCATCAAAAAGGGGGAGTTTGTTAGATAAATATTTTTATCATAATTTTGATGATTTTGTTTAACTGAGTTTTTCACCAAAACAATGTCCTTAAATGTTGTTCAAATACTCCTAACCGATTTAAATTATTTGTAATAATTTTTTGGAGTAGTTCTTAAAGTTTATTTTTGACAAAAATTGGACAACACTCTTGTTTCGTGGTCAACCAGTCGCCTAGAGGGAAACCCGTGCCTGAAAGTTTGATTTACAAACGAGAAAAGAGACAGAAGGATTTTTCATGGAGGTCGACCGGTCGACCTAGACGTCGATCGGTCCACGAGTTCAACAAAAATGAAACTGAAATACTTTGTCTCACAAAATAGGGGTGGCCAACCGGTCCAGGCAAGGGCCGACCAGTCGAACCCCTGATCGACCGGCCAAATCCCTATTGGACCGGTCCACCACCCCAAATTTCAAGTTCAATTCGAATTTCAACATTAGAGGTCAACCTGTCGACCTAAGGTTTTATCAGCAAACTATCTGTTGCACATTCGAATTTCAATATTAGAGGTCAACCGGTCGACCTACGGTTTTATCAGCAAACTATCTGTTGCACATCAGACAACGTTTCATGATTTTAAAGGATTGATTTCTAACAGCTATAATCTCCATTTGATTTGCAATTTTTTACAGATTTCAATCTCCAAGGAGGAGCCTATATCTGAAAATCAAATCCAAGACATCTCCTATAAATAGATGAAGGATTGAAGCAACAAGACATAACAACATAAGCAATACAAATACAAGCTTACTCTTGTTCTTCACTTTCATATTCTTGTTGTGTTTAGCCTAAGTCTTTCACTTGCAGATGTTGAGTACTAGGCTTGATTCTTGATTACACTTGCACAAGTTGTATATTTCAATCGAGTTGTAATCTTGAATTGTTTTCAATCATCCAAAATAAGACATCCTTGTTAGTGTTCTTGTGGTAAGAGCACACTTGGGTAATTTTAGGTGTTGAAGAGTGTGATACTCTTCATTGGTGTAAGAAGATTATAGTAATGTTCATAGGTGGTGTTGTAAGAAGAGTGAGGTGCTCTTCAAGATAAAGATTGTAATAGTTTGGTATCTATTAATAAATCTTTTTTTTTAAATCCACTTCGGATATACCGGGGTGGTAGAGGATTAGGCATTAGGTGGGTTGAACCTCTATAAATCAACGTGTGTTGTTTACATTTCCGCACTTTCATTTGTGTTATCATTTCTACATTCGAAAAAGAGGGTGAAAATTGGAAAATCGGCATAATATATTCACCCCCCAGATCATCGTAGCCACTTGGACTAACATCTCTCTCTCTTTCTGTTATTATTATTTCATTTTTTACTTTTTTTAATATTGTATGTGATTAAACTTGATTATAATGATGGTACAATATTGTGAAGGGAAAGCTGGAAGCAATAGTAACGACGGGATATCAATCAAATGGGGAGGTCGTTGAAGAAACTGTTGCCGAGAGGGGAGGGTGGATACGCTGGGGAGGGGGTGTATGCGGGTTGGGCGTTCTGGGAAGAAGATGCCGATTACCCTTTTCTTTTCATTTTCAGTATTCTGTTTTTTTTTTCTGTTCTATTTTTCTTTAATCTTTATTTAAAGTCGAAAAATATAAATAAATTATTCAGATTATTTTCTTTAATTTAATTTAATTTTCTATTTATTGTTATTATTAATTTTATTGAGACTAATAACATATTTTATGCGTATCCATTTTCTATTTCATCATTATAAATATTAAATATATTTTTTCTTTTAAATATATAATTTTCATCATAATTTTTTATTTTTAAAATTATATATATAATTTTACTTTCCAATAATATATATATATATATATATATATATGTGTGTGTGTGCATATATAAATATAGGTATAGGATCATATGTGGCAAGGCCCTTAATATGTGGCAGTATGGACAGATCTAGACCGTTAACATGTTTAATCTAAGGGCCTGATTTTTTTCGAATTTTTTTTAAAAAAAAAAATTGAAATCAACTTATTTAAGGGCAAAAGAGTCAAATTATAAACATTAAGTAACGTTCAATTTGGTAACTCTCCACAATTTCCTATTTTTTTGGGATTCAATCACCAAAATTCCCCCGCTCTTTTGGTCGGGTATTTTCTCCCAAAATTCTAAAAGATTTCTTCCCCCCCAACAAACCCCCACTATCACACGTCTCAAGTTTCATCATCCTTCCCAAAATTTTCTCTCACACACGGCTGGAACACCATTTATCTCTGCCAAAAATCGTGCCAAAGGGATTATTCTGTGTATGGGCGGAACTCAGTTGGGCATTAAATCTCCAAAAAGTTTCTGTAAATCTACATTAAGGTAAGCCCCTGTTTCCATTTTTTTGATTCTTTGGTTTTGTAGTTCAACTAGCAAAGGGTTTTTACCCAATTCTGACAACATGTTTTATATTAATTGAAGATGACTATTTATGAGTTTTCTTTAGTTTTGTTGACCTAGTTGTAGGACACATTTATTTTTTTTTATTTTGAATTTTCTAGAGTTTTCATGCTCGATTTTTACAGACGCCCTTTTGTATTTGGTTTTGTAGAATTATATCATTGACTGTAATGGATTACGATCTATATAGTATAATTTTACGAAAAAACGATGTACATTTAGATAATGAATTGTATAATGTGTATGCTACTGAATTTGTGCTTTGTCATTCATATTTTGGTGTAATCTTACGCAACCATGACAATTTTCTTAGTGATTTTGGTATATATATAAATCATTTTGTTGTGCATATCTTGCACAAGGACTGAAATATGGTAAAGAATGGAAGATATGTAGTGGAATATATACACATAATGTTCGTAGACAGTGTTTTGGTGTTTTTGTTGTTAATATTGGCACATAGATACCCAGGGTATTGTGTTTTTGCACTAGTATGGTTTAATTGTACATAGATGGCATACAATGGTGTTTGGATAATTTTATTTTCGTACACAGTGGACTACATACAATACACATTTAGTTTAGATGTGGTGTTTTTTTTGACACAGTGTTTTTGTGGCATGCAATTTTTTCCAGTTTCGTATTCCGTACATAATATGATGTGTTATTTAATTTTTCTCCATTACAGGTTAAATGGCAAGAGGAAATAGGAAGAGACCTACTTCTCCAGGCCCGAGCGAGGGTCCGAGTGATGTTAATATGAGGGCAAAGAGCGCAAAATCTGCCCTCAAAGCTTCGTTGCCCAAACTGAGGACAAGATTCGTCCCTAATGTTATATCTGGCACATTGGTTCAGCTCAACAATTTTCAGACAAGAGCTGTTATTGAAATGGGATTCGGGAGCTTGTTGGGGATAAACATTAAAGAATTACCGGGGAGATTTATCTATTGGTTGGTAGATAATTCAACTCTCTCAGATGCGAGTTGATTCTATCAGATGGCAGGTCCATTTGTGTTGGTGAAAAAGATGTCGAGCTAGTTTTGGGGTTTCCTAGAGGTGGAATAAGAGTCCAAGAAAAAACCAAGTCCGAAACAAGCCAAGCATATTTGTATTGACAACCCAGTTTCAGCCTAATCCGGATGGTTCATATTCCATTACGGCAGCCGAGGTGTCCGAAAAGATATTGGAGGACGTGGAGGGTGGTATATGGTTCAGGAGGAACTTTATTGCTCTGGTGGATGCACAAATTATTGGGAATATGGCAGATACGTAAACGCTCTTGTAATGAAAAGCTTGGAAAATGTTGACGACATTCCGAAAATGAATTGGTGCGAGCACACCTTGCTGACATTGTTAGAGAGCAAAGAGAAATGAACGTCAACAAAGAAGAGGAGTTTTAACGGCCCCCTCATTTTTTTGATTGTAAGTACATGTCAATTATATTCGGCATCAAAATCAGCATATAATTAACCTTTTTTTTGTATCATAGGGTTTATACATGGACATAGTTGTATCGCGGCTATTATTCGTGCCTTCCCAAGGGTGGTCTCGTCGTGCATTAAACGCTTACTCTCAAAGTATTCGGGATAATAATGATGACGAAATGAAATCGCGGAGGATATGGTTTAGCCGGGTTGATTGCCCAATTGACGAGGCCGTCTTTGGGTCGTGCAATAATCAGCCACTGCCACCGTCAACCAATCCTGTTGTTATGCAGTCTCCTGGAGCGCGAAACATTCCTCTAGTGTCGCCCCCGACATTCACTGCTGGTGGTGTGCAGGTGCCAAATCTTTTATCATTTTTTTTTTCATTTCTACTTGGAGAGGTAGGTGTATAAGACATGTTATTATGTTAGTTTTTAATACTTTCGAGTAATGTATCTTTTTGTTTGGTATAATATGACAGCAAGGATGCATAATATTAGTTATTAAATGGTATATTTTTTAACTGATTAAATTTTTGTCTAATTCAAAAAGTTGTTATATTTTTGGTTGCAAAATGGTATAACAGTAGTGACAGACAAATGTTCAGTGATAAGGGTCTTTTTATGCATGTTTTATGTGTATATTTGAGTAGTATTCGAGTTATTTTATTGTTAGTTTTATAAATTTTTGATTGTACATAGTTCATATTACTCCGAGGTGCTTTTATTGATGTAGATTGACCATTTGGGGCTAATTTTGGTGAATTTCGGACCATGGATTCATGTCAAAACATACCGGGGAGTTTAAGGATGCAAAAACGCTCGAAATTCCAAGCCAAACGCGTCATTTCGGGGCCTTTTTGGTCCAACACGGGCAGGGGGTGTCGGGCAACACGGCCGTGTTCCGCCGGGAGCTAAAAACTCAATTTTTTCGCACAAAACAGCCTCCGACACGGCCTGGCCGTGTTGGGGAGCACGGCCATGTTTCCCTGAGTCCCTGTGTGATAAAACAGCACGGCCCGGCCGTTCTGGGCGACACGGGCGTGTCCGGGACCTCTTTTTGCAACTTTTCTTTGCGGAATTTGGGGAAAACTCACCAACCAACCCATTTTGGCCACTTTTGTACACTTTTAACACCCTATTTTGTTTGAAACATGTCTCCATGTCCCCTCCTCATCACTTGAATACAAGAATTCACCAACCAACAAAGAAAATGGAGGCAATTGTTTAACAAAAGAGAGTACTATCAATGTATTGGTTGCCTATAAAAGCCAAGGGTTGAAGTTGGGAGAGGAATTCATTAGATACTCAGAAGATATTCATTGTATTCATTTCATTAAGTAGAATTGGGATCAAGGGGTCTTGGAGGAGAAAGCTTGGGGCAATATTGGAGAAGAAGGCTTGGAGCAACATCATCAATCAAGAAAGAAGTCAATTGAGATTTTGAGAAAGATAAGTACACCATGTCTACAATACTTAAATCTTCTTGTGTAATTTATTCTTTGGTCAAAATCATGTGTAGCTAAACTCCTAGTGTTTGAATGTAATGAACTCTAGAATGGATTTGTGATTAAGGTGTGTATGTTTTTAATAAAATCTTCATATTTTGTGTGATTCACTTATATTATGCTTCGTTCATTCGAATTGATATATGCGCAATATTGATTTGAAGTTTATTTTTCATCCGGAAATCGAGAGATTCATGGTGAAATAGAACCTATATAAGTGAAAAGAGTTGCATGCAATCCTAGATATAGGGCGACATAAATCTTCCTGGATTAGGGTCAAACCTAATATGGGAATTCACAAATCGTTATAATCTTTGTCTTGGGGTTTTAACTAGAAAGAGATTTGATTAATCAACTTGAGATTAGAAGTTTTTCGCCTTGAGAAAGGGTTTAACTTAAATTGGGAATTTCTACGGTCCACAAGACATGAGATTTTATTAAAAGAGGTTGATTTTTGCTTAAGGGCTTACGGTTGTATTTTTAACTTGTCAAATCACAAAAACATTCTAGAGGGATTTACATTCAAACACATTTCTATCTCTTGATTTCTTATTCTACAAATCTTTCTTCATTTTTACAATTTATAATTTGTTTTCCTTTTTCATCAAACAAAAACTCTGAAAATTGTTAGATTAAATAACAAAAAGACGGTAATTATTAGTACTTACAATCCTCGTGGGAATGACACTCGGTACTCAATAATCTATACTATAAAACGATAGGTGCACTTGCCTACGGTTTTAAAGGTAGCTTTTGAGCCATCAAGTTTTTGGCGCCGTTGCCGGGGATTGTAATATTAAGAACGCCTTATTTTTGTTAATTTAATCAATTTTTTTTATTTTCATCAATTGTCTTTCTAGGTATCTATCTTTGTAAGTCTTGGATTATACTTATCCTCCTTGTTTACTACAGTGCATGCCTACTCGTCGCCGAATTTGGAAGCACGAGACCGCCCGTAGCAACACGAGAGAAAGTATTAATACAGACCACGAGGAGGATACTAACGAAAGCAAGGATCCCGATATGGCGGATGAACAACAAAGAACCATGTACGACTACGCCAAGCCGTCTATGGACGGCACATCGTCTAGTATCGTAAGGCCCGTTGTTGCCGCCAATAATTTTGAAATCAAACCGAATGTCATTCAAATGGTGCAACAACTTGTCCAATTTGACGGTCTACCAGATGAAGATCCCAATAATCACATCGCGAATTTTCTTGAAATTTGCGACACTTTCAAAATCAACGGGGTCTCCGATGATGCCATCCGTCTACGCTTATTCCCATTCTCTCTTCGGGGACGAGCAAAACAGTGGTTAAATACTTTGCCAAAAGGAACGATTACAACATGGAATATTATGGCAGAAAAATTCCTTTTGAAGTATTTCCCACCGGCAAAGACCGCAAGATTAAGGAACGAAATCTCTTCATTTACTCAAGCGGACGATGAAACTTTATACGATACTTGGGAGAGATTTAAGGAATTATTGCGAAAGTGCCCACACCATGGCCTACCTATTTGGATGCAAGTCCAAACATTTTATAATGGGCTACTTTCTCGCAACAAGACAAATGATTGATGCAAATGGGGGAACTCTTAATAACAAAACGCCTAAGCGCTCGAGGATTTGATCGAGGAATGGCCATGAATGGCTACCAATGGCAATCCATACGAGGTAAAACTAACAGTGCATTGGTGTGTATAATGCGAGATCACGGTAGTTACGCTCGCCGCACAAAGTCGAGCGTTAACCCAAAAGATCGATGATTTGGCAATTCCTAAACCACCACCACCGCATATTTTATCTTGTGAAACTTGCGGAGGATCGCATAATCATCGGGATTGTCCACACACAATTCCTCACGCCGAACATGCTAATTACGTTGGGAATCAAGGCGAAATTACCCAAGTAATCCTTACAAAGAACACATATAATCCTGGGTGGCGACAACATCCTAATTTTTGTTGGGGAAATCAAGGTCAACCACGACCTAATCCCAATCCCGATCTACACACGTCTCCCTGGTTTAGGCAAATCAAGGTAAGCCTAACTTGGAAGATCTTATAACAAAGTTTGTGCAATCAACGATACCCGATTCCAAAGGTGGAAACATCCTTGAGAAATCAAGAGGCATCTATCCATAATCTGGAAAACCAAATAGGCCAGATTGCGAAGATGATTTCGAAAGGCCACAAGGTAGTTTGCTTGGGTAATCTTGAGCCAAACCCAAGGGAGCACGTAAAGGCAATCACCATCGCTTTTCCACATGAGCATGATTATGCCAATGCCGCCATGCGAAAATACGTGGAGGATGACATGCCCAAAGAAAATCTCATGAAAAAGGAGGTTGCAGAATACAAGCCCAAGATCCCTTACCGGAGTTTAACTGAAGAAGATAGAAGGGAGGACAAATTTGGTAAGTACCTTGATTCTTTCAAACAATTACATGTCAATATTCCATTTGTTGACCCTCCTTCAAAGCATGTTAGGGATCTTAATGACATCATTCCTAGTGAAAATAAGCTTAACAAATTATCAAATGTGCAATTGAATGATAAATGTCCTTCCAATGAACTACCACAAAAATTTAATGATCCAGGAAGCTTTATTATCCCTTGCACAATTGATGGTTTACCTGTTGATAGGGCACTAGCCGACTTGGGAGCTAGTATCAATGTGATGTCTTATGAAACATTTAAGCATGCGGGATTAAGTGAACTTAAACCTATTAGGATGGACATTCAATTAGCCGATAAATCGATTAAACATCCTAGAGGTATTATTCATGATGTGCTAGTTAAGATTGATAAATTCATATTCCCAGTTTATTTTGTTATTCTTGACATGCATGATGATATAGAAGTTTCCTTAATTCTAGGGCGTCCCTTTTTGGCTACCGCTAAATCTCTCATTGATGTGCATGATGGAAAACTTACTTTGAGAGTAGGGGGTGAACAAGTTATCTTTAAAATTCCTTTGAGAAATCCTATAAATGATACTTGTTTTCCTATAAACTTGATTGAGACAAGGATAAATGATTCTTTGCTTGATATGTCTTCTAATAAATCCTTGAAAGTATGTGATGTTCAATGTGCAAAAGTTTCCACAGATAAATCCCATTTTGAGAATAACATACAGAAAAATAGGACCATGAAGGTCAATTGTTCGAAAATCGATACGGGTGGCGATGTTGTTCAAAGAGATAAATTTTTTCATAAGTTCAAGGCTCCGCCCGATTAAATCTTCACATTCAGGTGAAATGGTCCAGCTATACGACGTTAAAGAAGCGCTACCCGGGAGGCAACCCGATGTTTGTGTGCAATTGTTTTCATTTATTTTTATTTTTTTATTTTATTTTCTTTCAAAATAATCACAAGTCCTTAGAGTCATTTTCAAATCAAAAAAAAAAACTCTTGAACATCTTCTTGGTTGTCCTAATTGGGAATATTTGAGATTTCACGGTATTCGAGTTGTGTGTTGCTTAACTTTGATTAGGTATGAAGATGCCGTTGAAGGTCCCGTACCAAAACAACCCAATGATCGCCCAACACCGATTCCACTATTGTAGAAAGGTCGTATTTTTCTTTTTCCACCTCTTTTATATCATTCTAATTTCTTTGCTTTTTGAGTGTTTGGTGTGTGTTTGTCCATTTCGTTGTTTCACATTGAGGACAATGTGAATTTTAAAAGTTGGAGGTGGGTACAATAACATTTTCGGAATGCTTGTATGCTTGTTTGTGAGAGATGTGTTTCTTATTTTTTATTTTTAACAAATTGAATGTTGCTAGTCAATAACTTGGCCCAATTATACCTACATTAACTTGTTAATTTGTGTTTTCAAGGTGAAGCAATTGATTGTTTAAGATAGATTGACGTGGATGCAGGCAAAATTTTGATGAGATTTCTAACACCATAAATACTTGATGTGTTAAGGCATATACGACGATACCTAGCGCTATGAACGTCTGAGAACTCGTGATTTAGTAGTGGTTAACGAGTTGTTAAACCAAGCTTGCGAATAAAAAAAAAAAGAGAAAGAGAAAAATGAAAAAAAAAAAAAAAAAAAGAAGAAGAAAAAAAAAGGACCAATCGAGGTTATACTCCTCTATTTGTTGTTGCTTAGTAACTAGGAGCATTCATGAGCCCCATGTTTGTCTTTTACGTAAAACGGCGACACGAATATGAGTATGGGAAACCACCCTAGGAGTGTTTGAACAGAAATTCAAAATATAAACCTAGTGGAAGCATGTCTCGAAAGGTCCCAAAAAAAAAAAAAGAAAAAAAAAAAAAAAAAAAAAGGAGAATGAATACTCCTTGACTTCTCATTCCAATAAAGTTCAAGAAGCTTGGTTATATGACTAGTAAGCTAACTACTATGATCCATTGAGTTCTTGTATTTTCATAGCATTATTGAATTGAAGTTGTTCATAACTATCAATATTTGTGGCGTGATGATTTCAAGTCTCAATAATGCCTACGATATTACGGTCTTTCTTGACAATCGATCGCTTTGCAAAATAATTTTTCTTGAATGGTTAATTCGGGTTGAGAAAAATTAAGAACTTGACTTTGTGTTCAATGTGTTGAAAAAAAAAAAAAAAACGAAAAAAAATTTTGTGTTGTGATTTATTGAATCCCTCTTTTTGATATAATGTTTTGCTTGAGGACAAGCAAAGTTCAAAGTTGGAGGTGGTTTGATAAGGGTCTTTTTATGCATGTTTTATGTGTATATTTGAGTAGTATTCGAGTTATTTTATTGTTAGTTTTATAAATTTTTGATTGTACATAGTTCATATTACTCCGAGTGCTTTTATTGATGTAGATTGACCATTTGGGGCTAATTTTGGTGAATTTCGGACCATGGATTCATGTCAAAACATACCGGGAGTTTAAGGATGCAAAACGCTCGAAATTCCAAGCCAAACGCGTCATTTCGGGGCCTTTTTGGTCCAACACGGGCAGGGGGTGTCGGGCAACACGGCCGTGTTCACGGAGCTAAAAACTCAATTTTTTCGCACAAAACAGACCTCCCGACACGGCCAGGCCGTGTTCCCAACACGGCCGTGTCGAGAGACACGGCCTGGCCGTGTTGGGGAGCACGCGCCATGTTTCCCGAGTCCTGTGTGATAAAACAAAGACGGCCCGGCCGTTACGGGCGACACGGGCGTGTCAGGACCTCTTTTTGCAACTTTTCTTTGCGGAATTTGGGAAAACTCACCAACCAACCCATTTTGGCCACTTTTGTACACTTTTAACACCCTATTTTCTTTGAAACATGTCTCCATGTCCCCTCCTCATCACTTGAATACAAGAATTCACCAACCAACAAAGAAAATGGAGGCAATTGTTTAACAAAAGAGAGTACTATCAATGTATTGGTTGCCTATAAAAGCCAAGGGTTGAAGTTGGGAGAGGAATTCATTAGATACTCAGAAGATATTCATTGTATTCATTTCATTAAGTAGAATTGGGATCAAGGGGTCTTGGAGGAGAAAGCTTGGGGCAATATTGGAGAAGAAGGCTTGGAGCAACATCATCAATCAAGAAAGAAGTCAATTGAGATTTTGAGAAAGATAAGTACACCATGTCTACAATACTTAAATCTTCTTGTGTAATTTATTCTTTGGTCAAAATCATGTGTAGCTAAACTCCTAGTGTTTGAATGTAATGAACTCTAGAATGGATTTGTGATTAAGGTGTGTATGTTTTTAATAAAATCTTCATATTTTGTGTGATTCACTTATATTATGCTTCGTTCATTCGAATTGATATATGCGCAATATTGATTTGAAGTTTATTTTTCATCCCAGGAAATCGAGAGATTCATGGTGAAATAGAACCTATATAAGTGAAAAGAGTTGCATGCAATCCTAGATATAGGGGCGACATAAATCTTCCGGATTAGGGTCAAACCTAATATGGGAATTCACAAATCGTTATAATCTTTGTCTTGGGGTTTTAACTAGAAAGAGATTTGATTAATCAACTTGAGATTAGAAGTTTTTCGCCTTGAGAAAGGGTTTAACTTAAATTGGGAATTTCTACGGTCCACAAGACATGAGATTTTATTAAAAGAGGTTGATTTTTGCTTAAGGGCTTACGGTTGTATTTTTAACTTGTCAAATCACAAAAACATCTAGAGGGATTTACATTCAAACACATTTCTATCTCTTGATTTCTTATTCTACAAATCTTTCTTCATTTTTACAATTTATAATTTGTTTTCCTTTTTCATCAAACAAAAACTCTGAAAATTGTTAGATTAAATAACAAAAAGACGGTAATTATTAGTACTTACAATCCTCGTGGGAATGACACTCGGTACTCAATAATCTATACTATAAAACGATAGGTGCACTTGCCTACGGTTTTAAAGGTAGCTTTTGAGCCATCATTCAGATAGTTACAATTTGGTATTATATTAGTCCCAAATACATACCGTGCACAATTTTTATTATTTTATATATTTTGATAGTTATTTTAAGCACCCAGATTCATTGAAATGAGTATGAAATAATTGACAAATTTTTATTATTTTTGGGTGCAGGGTATTGTTGGAAGTCTTCTGGCCAAGCTGGCGATTGTTGCCACAGATGTTATGGATATCCTTGCACTGTTGAATAATGCACCAAGGGAGTTGGTTGCGAACCCCGATTTTGGGAAGATCCAAGAAGTTGCTAGGAAGCTTATATGTTTTTTCGGAGACAAGCTGGGGGAAGACACCGTCATCAGGGATACTATTGCTAGTGAATCGCGGCAGATCAACGCATTCTGGAGTAACCCAGAAAATATTGCCGCTCTTGAAAAGGTTGAACAGGCTACACGTCACTGGGAGGAGTTCCAGAAAGGATCTGATGATATACCGAATTTTAGTATTGGGTTGACGTAGGAACCCAATGTTGCAAATTGGTCAGACGTTCTTGAGACATCACGTCAATACTCAGAGGAACACCCGGTTGGGGTGGAACCGCAGGATGAGGGTGCAAGACTAATCTTTTTTTTGTTTCGCATATGCTCCCCTTGTTTTTCCTTGGTTACATATGTGTAGTAGATATGACATTTTTTTCTAATTTTCACGGGTTTTTTCAGGGGCATGTTGTCGTGGGGCAAGGGGTTGATGGGCAGGGTGTGATCGGGGTTGGCACAAGTGACGATGTCGTAGGGGCTGAGGAGCCGATGGAAGGTGATGCGACCGAGCAGACCGCTGCAACTCCTCAAATGCGTAAAAGCACTAGGAAGCAGCGTAAAATAGTCATGTTGTCTTCTCCATTCCGTTCGAGACGGGTCGATTTTGCCCAGAAGATGAATAAGATCCACAATGCTGTTGCGAAGTGGGTTTTTGATAACGTTGGCGCTATAAGGTTACGTGTTTTTTTAATATGTGGTTTTCAACTAGCTTTCTCTATAAATTTTGTTCATTATTAGTTTTGTTTAATTTTTTTCGGTCAACCTACGCAGGACCGATGTTATATTTAGGATGGGAGACAATGTCCTCACGAGAGAACATTTGGAGACCATGAGGCCCTGGGGAGTACATATCCGGAAACGTCATTGACGTGTGGGCCAAATGTTGAACGAAATGGAGGAATCAAGGGATGCTAATTCCCCCCTTCCGAGGTTTTTTTAAGACGAATTTGGTGATGGTACAACCCTCTTTTTAATTGTGGTGTTGAACACCATGACGCGTATTTATTTATACTACCACGCAAAATTAACTGTAGGTTGTTTTGCATACTGTTACTGGATTTTTGACATAAATTTACTTATATCATGGTATGCGTTTAATTATATTTTTGTAGTAATATTAGATGTGTATTTGTATCTTTGACAATGATTTAGTGGTGATTAGTCATTGGCATTGAATTTTCATAGATGTGATTCAAATTTCTTACATTTTGGTATACAGATAATTATGGAATGTGGTAATATTTAAGGAGTGATGTTGGAATGTGTATTTGATTGAATTGATAAAATAATTTGAATAAATTATGGAATGTGGTAATATTTAAGCAGTTATGTTTTACGTGTCTTAGCGTCGAATTGATGTAATTGTTTTTTTACGACATACAGTTATACTCTGTTGCGTCTACTGCACAAGATTTGTCGGATGAAATGAGGTTGGCGTTATTTTCGGAAGCTTTTGACCTGGAGGTTGTAGACCCAACTGCGGCGAATTTGCAGGCCACTGAGATGGTATAACCTTTGTAGCATATATATGTCTGTTTTGTTGTTCCTATGTAAATTTTAACGAGTATACATTTTGCTGAATGCTACCCAGTTCTTCTTCCCTATTATAAATGGATGGCACTTGTTCGTGATATGCGTCAACATAAAGAAGAAGTACTGTCACATTTTGGACAGCTCTTCAGATGGTGGTACCGGTTGCAGCAAGTACGCACGGATGCCGGAGAAACTGGTAAAATACCTTACATTTTTTTCCCTGTATTTTTTTTTGTATTAGAACGTGGATAATAACTGGTGATAGAATAACAATAAGTTTGTATACAAATAGAAATTACTTGGTGTATGGTTAGTTCAATTTTTATATTTTTTAATTTGATGAAAACATAGCTATGATTTGGTGTACACATAGGTTTCGTGTGGTATACAATTAGTTTTTATTTAACATACAGATGCACATGATGGAACATTTTTTCTCTTTTTTTTGGTTAACTAGGTTGATGGTAATATTTATTATTTTTGTGATTTAATTCTTTGTTTTTTCATTTTTTCTTTTGTAGTTGGATCTGTTTTCTCGATATTTCCAAGCACGTGGGTGCTACCAATCAGCGCGTAATGTTGAAAAATATCGCCCAATAAGACTCGCCATGTCGTGGAGGGTGGAGGAAAATACAGTCGACTGTGGGATCTATGCCATGCGTCATATGGAGACCTACATGGGGGAACCCTTGAAGAAATGGGACTGTGGATTTGACAAGGCCGATGCTGCTGAGTTCGCACGTTTGAGGACCCTGTACTGCCACGCAATTCTGATGCATGACTTGAACCAAGAGAAAGACAGGGTGCTTGGTTTGGCAAAAAAATTTGTTAGTGGAAAATAGTTGGTTTATCGATTGAGGAGTTCATTTTGTTAGACAGAGCTTCTAAGTACACTTTATTTATTACATCAGACTAGATATTTTTTACCCGTGCATTTCTGTCAACATTATGTGTTACTTATTTCTGAATGATCTTAAGCAAACATGTTTTTCGGTTTATGTGTATTGTTAGTGTGTAAACAGTGCACATTTTGTCAGTATGCAAAATATGTTTTGTTACTGCTTTGGTTTATATACGTTCATACGCAAGTACTTTTTGTTTTTCAGTTGAAGATGTTTTTAACCAATTGTGTGTATGCATAATTCTTAAGCAGTTTGTGTTCAAGTAATATAATTACTTTTTATTTTGGAACTCAATGCAACAATGTACTACTAAATGTTACACTTATCACGAAATATCAAGCCAATGTTATCAAAATAAGAGTTTATGATACTATAATATAATTATTTGTACACCAAAATTTCCTGATTATAAACCACCAAAGTATTCATATATATACACCACAATATACCCCAAATTTACTATAGTTTCGAAATTTTGTTGAAGTACTACAATTATTTTTACCCTTTGGAAGTCATTGTAATCCTTTGAAAAGTTGTGTATCATCAACAGATAGCAGGCACTCAATAGCAATTATAACATAAAAGTGTTTAGGTTATAGGGTATTTTTTTATTAAAAGCCAGATGGACTAAAAACGATGTAAAATTAGAATATAAATGGCATTCAGTTATAATATAAATGACATTCAGTTATAATATAAATGACGTTCATTTAACATAAGTTAAAAATCTAATAACAGTTTTTGTACTGTACGAAATTTGAAAATGATGGGGAAAAGTGTAGTTGTATTATGTAGGTTGTTCGGGACATGTTCGGCTGTTGTGAGATGCAATTTTGCCACATGTGCCACACTTCCTCTTTAGTTTCGTGCTTGCACATATTGTCTTTTCTCTTTGGCTTTGTAGTCTGCTTTTAACCCGGCTCCCGCTGCCCTTGTTACGAGCTTGTTGCGGTGGCAATACTGAGATCTCCATTTGAGAAGTAGAGCCGCAGTAATTCTCAAAGATTTCTTCAACGCCCCCGTCATGTTGTCCATCTTGTTCGTGGGCTAACTTGTTCTTATGTTCAGACAATAAGCGTGCTAAGTCAGTCAATTTTTCCACTTTATCGTTTGCAAGTCGGTATGCAGTTGTGGAAGATGGACCACAATTCATTTAGTGTTGTGGCTTTCTTCTTGGCCGCCGTTGAATTCGTACAGTTGGCCGCTTGTTGTTGACGGATATATGGATGATAGCCTCATCCATCAATTAGGCACGTATTTCCTGGGAATATGATTGAGGTCCTTGAACACAACGAATATGTGTTGACACAAAAACCGTGCATTTCGAACATTTTGCAACTGCACACTGCAACTGTCTTTTCCTTGTAGTACTGTACTTTGAATTCATCATCAAATTAGTCCTTTATTGAGTAGAAACAGGTACTACCACCAGACCGGGTCACCATGTGCACTGAACATTTGTAACACGCATTTGCAATTTACAGGCTAATTTTCTTAAAAACAGCAGGCGTGTACAACGTTGAAGCATGTTTTTCAATCCCCAACGGTGTTTTGCACTGAGGAACTAGAGTGTCACTGTCGTTGTTTATTTTGTGTACGGCGTGTCGTTGCGACTCCATTGCGCTATCAAAGTGCATGAAGAACTCGACCAAATTTACTTGTGGATTTGTAAAACCGCCAAACCAACTGTTTGTGCTCTCAGACCGTGATGTAGTCCGCATCAAACCGCCCATGGGAACATCCCAAAAATAAGCAGGGATCCAGCTCTCTCAAATTTCAAACATTTTAGTAAACCACGGATAATTTTCTAGTTCGAAATCTGTCATAACAGAATGCCATAATCTTTCAAACTCATCGGGTTCATGTTTTTCATCCCAAACCGCTGCGTTAAGACGGCGCAAGAATTCTTCATTCTTGAACAATGCGTGTCCCAGTTTTGTGCTAACCTTCTCCATTATGTGCCACATGCATAAGCGGTGTCTTGCGGTCTTGAAAACTACTTGAAACGCGTTCTTCATCGCCGGATCCTGATCGGTCACAATGTAGTACGGCTCCTTGCCCATGGTATCCAAAAATTGTCTGAATAACCATACATAGGATTCCTCATCCTCCTTTAATAGCAATCCACAAGCAAATGTTGCACACCGACGATGGTTGTCAATGCACGTGAATGGCGTAAAAACCATTTTGTACCTACGTATCAGAAATATTTGTAAAGACATCATTATTGCATTAAATGTACACCATGTAATACATAAATAACCACCAAAAGTTTTATATGTGTATACTACAATCATTAAATGCAGAGTACATTCTTTCAAAATAGGATTAAGCAGAAAGTTATGGAATTATACAATACACAATTACTACTCTATTTGAACACATACATATTTATATATTTATACAACAATAGTACTATTTTTTTTTTCGTTTATTCTATGAATGCAGTCATCCATATATGCCACATGCAGACCCCAAAAGCTAACCTGTTCGTGTTGTAAGTAGCATCGAATGATATAACGTCCTCGAACATTGTATAATTTCTTACTGAAATAGGGTCCGCCCAGAAAAGTCTCGTTAGTTGGTCTTGTTCGTCAACGGCATAACTAAAGGTCATTCCTGGACATGTCTCCTTTTTTTCAAGTACTGCCGATTATTAATTGTGCATCTGCACCTCGTATGTATGCCTTCAAATCTCTCTTGAAATTCTTGAAATTGATTGGTAACGCCCCCGCTTAAGAAAATCCACCAACCATTTGTCTGTACAGGTGGTGTGTCTTTGAACTGCCGATGTTGGCCTTTGAACAATTGAAGATGAATTGTTTGTGCCCAAAATTCAAATTTCGATTCACCTTAAGAAAATGTCTATAAGATTCTATATTGAATGAATGTGTGTGGCGCTCTTCAAAATTTTTTATAGCATATGCACCGTTCGTCGTGTATTCTAGTATGCAGTGGGCATTGCATCCACAATGGTTTGACACTCTAGTTCGTTGTTTGGTGTGTGAATTGCTTCCTTCGACACCGACCACAGATGATGTTTGTTTGTAACCTTCCCTGTTACAAACAATATATTGCAGACGGGCCTCTTTGTTTTTAAATTTCCTTGACGTGCTTATTCGTATGTCAAAGCCGCATTGTTTACCATAATCCCTATAAAACTCCACACCCTTGTCCAAACTCCCAAAATGCATGCCCACTCGCGGTATTTTATCCTGTTCAACTTCAGGTATCCAATATTTGGTGTTGCCGGGTGATATTACCAGGCGCTCTCGTATTTTGACTTGTTGGATTGTTTCATCACTAGTATCTGCAAAGTATATGCACACCAAATAAGTGAAATGTATACACAAAAATAGTTTTCAAATTGCACAGTAGTTTGAATATTAGCGTACATTTTCCTAAATAAAAAATCTAACAATATCCACTGAATGTTTATACTTATCACACCAATATTGAAGCCAATGTATACCAAAATAAGATGTTTTTATACTATTATGGAATTATTTGAACACCATTGTTTGTTCTCATTCTAAATCACCAAAGTATTCGTATATATACACCATAATATGTTGGAAATACACAAGTTTGTCGAACGTTGTATACAACTATATGTGTTAATGTATAGCTTCAAATAAACATTAGAACACATAATATCACATTTTAAATTAACACAAAAATATACATATATACACGAAAATTTGCCTTACAGGCATATATATTGCAATATGTGTATACAACGATTTCACGTAAAAGATTCATCATCACCCCAGCCATCCCACAACATATATTGCATGTTTACATGTACACAATAATAAATATATGTGTACACCAACCTAATATATAATGTGTACATTTATGTACATTTCTTTATACTAAGATAAACATCAATTATGATTCCAAATTTCTAACAAAAACACCAACAGGATGAATTAGGATATTGCGTGATTTTTCGAAACATAAACACACATACCAGGAATAAAAGCGGCTGAAACCCAGCTTTAATCAGGCTTGTCCGCCAACACTTCATCATGTAGTGATTCATCACACTCATCGTCCATTTCGCAAGGTTTACGTGCTCTTATTTTTTCGACTATAGGTTGTTTTTTCTGTGTTTTTGGGATGTCAAACTCGGTCTATGCTGCTGAATTTTGGATGGATGAAGAATGAAGAAGATGATAGGAAACGTGTGTTTTTGTTGCTAAATTAATGTCTATTCTGTTATGGCAAGATTGCAATCAAGAGGATCCCTTGATTTTAGGTTATTAATTATGGTATTAATTTACCCATTTTTTGTGGATTACGGAAATGCCCTTTTGGCATTAAAAATAATTATAAATTGGTGTTTTGTTGGGCTAATCTAAACCGTTGATTGTTTAGGATGTAGGGATGGGATCTGTCCACACTGCCACATGGTAAGAGGCTGCCACATGAGATCCCATCCCTATAAATATATATATATATATATATATATATATATATTAACTATTTTTATTTATTTATTATTGGCATGGTTGCAAGATCCCTCCATTTTTCATCTACATAAACAAAGTTGTCCACTATGGCAATCAATATGGTGACATGTAAGCACCAAATCGTTAAATCTCATCCACCTCAGCATTTGGGTTGCGAACTCAACATTTTAGGAATAAGATATCCTCGAAATTTTGAAATCGGACCAAATGTGCAAGTTTTAAAAAGTTTGTGGTTGTCAAACGCCACCCATAAAAGTTAACGGACTGAATACAAAAATGAGCTAACTTAACGGACCAAAAAAACTATAATCAACAGGCTGTCAACGAAAAAGTTTTATTAAGATCAAAAGGGGTACTAGGAAAAAATTGATTTTGGTAGCCTATATAGGCTTTAGCTTTTCAAAAAACAAAATAGCCTAAATCATTTTCCTAATATTATATCACTATACAAAATTATTTTGAAAAATATTTAAAAATATCCTTGAGTTATAAGGGATCATTTAGTTAATATTTTAAAAATCATTTGAGCAACTTATTAAAAATTGATTCAAAAATTATATATAATAATTAAGTCATAATTTCAAGATTTATCACATGCCTTAGCTGACAATTAAACATATCACATTCAGACAATTCATCAAAGCAGGTGAAATTGGGGTTGAAACGCGGCACAGACGAATTGCACCACGGTACACAGTAAAAATTACTGTGTACCGCAGTATATGTTTGATAAATGGTTTTATCATGATTTTGATAATTTTGTTTTTATACCAAAACAATGGGTTTAAAGGTTCTCCAAATACTCCTAAATGATTTAAAATGGTTTTAATATTTCCGGAGTATTTCTTCAAGTTTTATTTTCGACAAAATTGGACAACACTTTTAATGATTTTCTGTTAATGTATTTTTACACCAAAACAATACTTCTAAATGTTGTCCTAATACTCCCGATCGGTCTAAAATATTTTCACTATTTTTCGGAGTATTTCTTGAAGTTTATTTTCGATATAAAATTGGATAACACTTTTGTTTTGAGGTCAACCGTCGCCGTATAGGGCAACCCGTACTGAAAGTTGAGGAAAACAAAACTTCATGTTTGCGAGAAAATGGTCGGGGCAACCGGTCGCCCTATAGGGCTACCGGTGTCGTCGACCGGTCGACCTATAGAGCGACCGGTACCTGGGAGCAAAATTCGAAACAGACCTTCTGTCTTTCATTTTTTTGATGAGTGCGACCGGTTGTGGTTAGGGTCGACCGGTCGAGGTGCACGTCGACCGGTCGCCCTGTGTAAATGTTGATACGATTATTTCAAACTCTATTTCTGTGCGACCGGTCGCCCCATGGTTTGACAGCAAAATTCTAACCGTTGTGCGGCATAGCAGACTTTTCCTAAATTGTGGAATTGATTTCTAACAGCTATAATCTTGATTTTAATTGCAATTTTTTTGTAGATATCAGATTCCAAGAGGAGCCTATCAAGTATCAATCATCTCCTATAAATAGAGGAAGATTTGAAGCACAACAATAAGAGAGAAAACTACAACACAACAAGATACACTCAAGAATACACTTGTTCTTACATTGTCTTATTTCTTGTTGTAATTTGCCTAGCTATTCACTTTCACATCCTTGAGGTCTAGGCTTTCAATTCTTGATTATACTTGCACTCTATTGTATTATCAATTATCGAGTTGTAATCTTGAATTTGGGTAATCATTCAACACAAGATATCCTTGTGAGTGTTCTTGTGGTAAGAACACACTTGGGTGATCTAGGTGTTAGGTGTAAGAAGATTGTGGTAATCTTCTTGTTGAGGTGTTGAAGAATTTGGTATTCTTCAAGGTTGAAGATTGTGGTAATCTTCACAAGGTGCCGTTGGAGATTGTGGTGATCTTCAAGTGAGATTGTGGTAATCTCAAAGGTGGTGTTGAAGAAGAGTGTGGTGCTCTTCAAGGTGTTGTTGTAAGTTGGTGTTGTATTAATTTGTGGTAAATTAATAAAATCTTTTTTCTTTTTGAAATTCATCCCGGATATACTGGGGTGGTAGAGGATTAGGCCCTAGGTGGGTTGAACCTCTTTACAAGGTGTTGTTGTAAGAATGGAATGCTATTTACAAGGTTGCGGGTTTGATATTTGGAACACCGTCATCAATGGAGAATCCATTCCGACGAAGAATACACCACACACCTCTAAAGGCTTCAAAGAGCTCAATGATGAAGAGAAGAGAATCATCTCCTTAAATGGTAAAGCTCTTAGTATTTTGTATTGTTCACTTACTACTTTGGAATTTGATCATGTTGTAGGTATTCGATCGGCACATGAAGTATGGCAAAAATTAGAAGCCATCTATGAAGTGTATGCAAATGAAAGAAGCAACTCAAAAGCATCTACTTCACAAATGGATACAACATCAAATCCAACAACATGGGATGAGCCTTCTACAACCTCCCATGATGAAGAAGTTGAACAATGCCTCATAGGCATCGAAGAAGAAAACGAGGTAAGTTCTAAACCCTCTACTTCCTATGATAATGATTATAGTGATTTGCAAAATGATTTTGATGAACTACAAGATGAATTCCAAAACTTACTTGTTAAATACAAATATTTGAAAAAGGAATTCATTGCTTTAAAGAATGATAAGGATAGTTTATTTACTTCCTATGAATCACTATCATGTGCTCACACCACCACTCTTGACAAGGTTAGAAACCTTGAGAAAGAAAATAGTACTCTTGTTGAGGATATAAATTGCTTGAAAAATGATTTATCTAAATCCAACTTGAGTACCGATAGAATGACCAATATTGTTGATTGTTGTGATAATTCGAAACTAGAACTTGATCATAAGCCTAAGGGTGTCAATCACATGAAAAAGAATCAAGTCTCTAAGCACGTTGGTCATTATGCTCCTAGAATTATTACATGCTTTTATTGTGGTAAAAAGGGTCATACGGTAAATACTTGTCGGGCTAGAAATAGCTCTAATTATTGTTGGAGACCTAAAAGTCTCAAGACTAATCCCAAAGGACCCAAACACATGAGGGTACCACAAAACAATGTCATATTAGGTACCCGGTGAAATAATGATCGAAGATACCGCCAAGAAGACATCAAATGACCGTTTCATTTTATCAAAGAAGGAGAAACTATTTTCGACAAAGCCAATTTCCAAGAAGATGATATAATCAAAAATGGGAAGAACACAATCCATGGAAATGGCAAAGACATCATCAACAAGATGATTTTCAAAGAAGAAGAGACTATCAACAATGGGAAGGACAAAAATATTGGAAATGGAGTAATCAAAGGAGCCATCATCAACAAAGTGACTTCTCAAAGGGAAGATATCATCAACAATGGGAGCGGACAACCCATGGAAATGGCGTAATTGGTAATCAGATCTCCCCATTTAAATATGCATTTTATCTTATTTCTATGCATGTTTTTATTTGTGTCTTAATTGCAAAATGAGTTTTCATGTATTTAAATTTTAAATTAAGGTCTTCAAAACTTATTTGTATTTTTAAAATATTTGAAAAAGAAGACCTTATATGATGTTTTTAAAACTCTTGTGCATTTTTGTAGACTAAAGTGTATTATCATCTCTTATGGATTTTTATGGCATGAGCTTACTTGTGAAATCTCTTAGCCTACACTTTTATCATTATGATTTGTGCTAGATTTGTTTTAAGAATTGTGTAGGATTTACATACTTTCACAAATGGCCATTTTGTCAAGAAAGGCACTATTCAATATTTGATTGCACATATTTGCTTTGTCAACTTTTGATACTTCTTTTATATGAGGTCTCAATTATATGCTATCGGATTTTCAAATTTCAAAAGAGACCTTTTGTAGCTTTCTTAAGCTTATTTGAACTTGCATGATTTATTAGACTCTTGATGATCTTCTAAATGCATAGTATGTGTTTCTTGCTTCATGGTCTATATATATATTGTCTCTTACTACTATGCTCTTTTGCAAAATATTTTGTGATTGATGATTGAGACATGTTTTTACACTTGGGATATTTTTATTCTTGATTATATAAGCGATGCCGTTAATGAGTTTGTTAAGTTGTGTAGATGAGAAATGGAGTACTCCAAATATTGGTTACCTCAAAAAATTTGGATGTATATGTTCTATTGTGAACACCTTAGACAAATTGGGTGCCCTATGATGATAGTAATGTAGTAGACAAAAAGGGTATTCCGGAACAAACTCGATGACCAAGGCAACATTGGTCGAACTAAGGCGAAGTTAGTAGCTCGAAGGTATTTTTAAGAAGAAGGTAATTGATTTTAATGTAACATTTGCACTCATAGCACATTTAGTAGTTATTTGCATTTTACTTGCCCATTCTTATTTTAAGAAAATTTCAAGCTTTACCAAATGGATGTTAAATCCATTTTTTTTGTTTTATTCAAGAAGAAGTCTATGTAAAACAACCTCCGGGGTTTAAAATTTTTTCTAGGCCAAATGTTTTTTTTTTTAAAAAGGCCTTGTACGGTTGATAGACTTAGCTATTTTTGCTAAATGATTTTACAAGGGGTAAAGTTGATACTACTCTCTTTGTTTTTGAAAAAGGGCAAGATTGTTTACTTGTGCATATTTATGAGAATATTTTTGGTACTACTAATGAATATTTGTGCAAGATATTTTTCCAAGTTGATGCAAGGTGTACTTGAAATGAGCATGATGGGGGAGCTCAATTTCTTGCTTGGACTTCAAATCATTCAATGCCAAGTAGATGGTTACATTTCAAAAGAACTCTTGAAGGAGTTAGGCATTGAAGAAGGAAGAATCATCTCAACCTCTATGGCTACCAATGAAGAAATTGACAAAGGTTGAGAAAGGCATGTCGGTTGACAAACAAATTCGAGGTATGTTTTCTTGTATTATTCCTATAGACTCGACATTTCATATGCCTTATGTCTATATGCTCGACTTCAAAAACTATCCCAACGAATCTCATTAAAGTACCGTTAAAAAAAAAATTCAAATATTTGTAAGGCACTTCTTCTTATGAATTGTTTATCCAAAGCTTTAAAATGCTCTTATTTTTCGGGATAACTAGTCCGGTGAAAATTATTCAAAATATAGTTCGTCATAATCGAACTAAACATATTGAGATTCGAAAAACTTTCTAAGGGATTGCGTTTTTAACAAAAACTTGAGATGTGTTTAATTAGTCTCAAGGATAACTCATGATTTTTTAATCATTAACCGCCGAGTATTTTACCTCATTTCGAGCTTGATCATGACATAATGTATATTGAATGAGGTCTACGTTTGCATTTTGCACGTTTTTAAAACCTAGGGGCGAAAAATCGGATTTTTGGATCAAACTTCGGAATTTGCAAAACAGCAAAAGAAGCGTGGTGGCTGCCAGGGCGGTCGACCGGTCGTCCACACTGCCGACCGGCCGCCCTAGCCCTTGACCGGTCACCCAATGTGATTTCTTGGCTTAAATCGTCTCTCTGTTCCTATACTTAGCCATTTTGGCCCTCCAACTCTATTTTCGCCCCTTTGCAAATTTCACACACAACTCACTTCAAATGAGTTTTGTTGCATATATTACATATGTTGGGGAGTATAAGGCTCAATTATCATCATCGCTCATCTTTACCGTTTGAATGGTAAGAATTACTACTTTAGCTCAATTGGGTTGAACCCTTGAGAACTTGGTTTAAATGTCAAATTCTTGATGCTAATTGTATATGTTTGAGATGAGCTTATTGATTGTTGATGAATGATATTTATTAAATTGCATTTGGTGATGAAAAACTTGGCTTGATTTTATTTACAAGGGCTATATATATATCTTTTTTAATTTTTGACGCCCACTGAAGTGTTCGATAAAATGTTTCAATGAAAAATTCATCACCTACATGATTCTCTCGATTTCAAAAGTCGTATATATTTATAGAGATCATGTTTTGCTTATCAAAATAGTTTTCATAAGCTTCTTCAAGTCGTATGATTCGACTTTTCCCTCATATTTGGTTTATAAGCTTCAATGTTCAAATAGCTCGGTACATCGGTTTAGTTGCGCACTTTGATATGAATATATGATGTATTTATCGTGCTAACATTCTTTTTGATGATTCCAAAGGGGGAGAAACAGGTTATAAGCTCATTAGCACATAAAAGCTAAGTTAAGCTTAACAAAAGAAGCTATAAGCTATGGCTTGATAAAGCCATAAGTTGTGCATTATACTTAGTCCAATTGATGTATGATGGACTTATATACTTGTCTAATGATGTTTTGTTGACAGGGGGAGCTTATAAGCTCTTGAACCTAAGATCAATATGTAAAAGCTAAGCTTTTAGCTTGTGGTTGATTGCTTTTACATTACTCTTGTTGTGCATATTGATAGGGGGAGCTTTTGCTATATATGTTTGAATATCTCTACTCCCATCCTTGTGTTTATATTGCATGGAATGTTGTAGCTCATAACGGATAGCTTTTTTTAACCGGTAAAATTGTTTTGTTTTCAAAATTGACTTCGTTAAAATTGTTTTGGTTTGTAATCATCAAAAAGGGGGAGATTGTTTGATAAATGGTTTTATCATGATTTTGATGATTTTGTTTTTATACCAAAACAATGGTTTTAAGGTTGTCCAAATACTCCTCTAAATGATTTAAAATGGTTTTAATATTTCCTGAGTATTTCTTCAAGTTTTATTTTCGACAAAATTGGACAACACTTTTAATAATTTTCTGTTAATGTATTTTTACACCAAAACAATGTTTCTAAATGTTGTCCTAATACTCCCGATCGGTCTAAAATATTTTCACTATTTTTCGGAGTATTTCTTGAAGTTTATTTTCGATATAAAATTGGATAACACTTTTGTTTTGAGGTCAACCGGTCGCCGTATAGGGCAACCCGTACCTGAAAGTTGAGGAAAACAGAAAACTTCATGTTTGCGAGAAAATGGTCGGCAAACCGGTCGCCCTATAGGGCAACCGGCAGGCCGTCGACCGGTCGACCTATAGGGCGACCGGTACCTGGGAGCAAAATTCGAAACAGACCTTTTGTCTTTCATTTTTTTGATGAGTGCGACCGATTGTGGTTAGGGTCGACCGGTCGAGGTGCACATCGACCGGTCGCCCTGTGTAAATGTTGATACGATTATTTCAAACTCTATTTATGTGCGACCGGTCACCCCATGGTTTGACAGCAAAATTCTAACCGTTGTGCAGGAGACAACTTTTCCCTAAATTGTGGAATTGATTTCTAACAGCTATAATCTTGATTTTAATTGCAATTTTTTTGTAGATATCAGATTCCAAGAGGAGCCTATCAAGTATCAATCATCTCCTATAAATAGAGGAAGATTTGAAGCACAACAATAAGAGAGAAAACTACAACACAACAAGATACACTCAAGAATACACTTGTTCTTACATTGTCTTATTTCTTGTTGTAATTTGCCTAGCTATTCACTTTCACATCCTTGAGGTCTAGGCTTTCAATTCTTGATTACACTTGCACTCTATTGTATTATCAATTATCGAGTTGTAATCTTGAATTTGGGTAATCATTCAACACAAGATATCCTTGTGAGTGTTCTTGTGGTAAGAACACACTTGGGTGATCTAGGTGTTAGGTGTAAGAAGATTGTGGCAATCTTCTTGTTGAGGTGTTGAAGAATTTGGTATTCTTCAAGGTTGAAGATTATGGTAATCTTCACAAGGTGCCGTTGGAGATGTGGTGGATCTTCAGTGAGATTGTGGTAATCTCAAAGGTGGTGTTGAAGAAGAGTGTGGTGCTCTTCAAGGTGTTGTTGTAAGTTGGTGTTGTATTAATTTGTGGTAAATTAATAAAATCTTTTTCTTTTTGAAATCCATCCCTGATATCTTTGGGGTGGTAGAGGATTAGGCCCTAGGTGGGTTGAACCTCTTTAAATCGACGTGTGTTGTTTACATTCCGTACCTTTATTATTGTGTTTGAGCATTTGGTTCGAAAAAGAGGGCGAAATCGAAAAGATGGAGATAATCTATTCACCCCTCCTCTAGATTATCGTAGCCGCTTGGACTTACAGTATAGACATCACATACCGCGGTATAGGTACAATTTTAAGAGGTGTACTACGATATAGGTATCCCATACAACGTTATAGGTTAAATTTTGTTGATTACACCGTGGTACACTTTGGGTATCGTTTCTCTTATTTTTCTTTCGTTCTTTCATCATTTTTCGTCTGTTTCTTGATTTCTTTGATACCTTGATACCTATTACAACTCGATATACAAATTTAACAATAACTTTGACTCAATCTACTCAAAAATAACACAATTTCCAAGTCTAGAATACCTAATTTGTTGGTAAAAATCCAACTTAACAATTAAGGTGCTAATAAGTGATCGTGGAGATGAATATGAATCATTGTTTGCTGGATTATGTGTCAAACAAAGAATTAGACACGAAATAATAGCACTTTATATATCTCAACAAAATGACATTGCAGAATGGAAAAATCGCATACTTAAAGAAATAATGAATGTCATGTTATTAAGTTCTGGTTTGCCTCAGAACATGTGGGGGTTGTTTTAATAGCTAATTATCTTTTAAATAAAGTTCCCCGAAAGAAAGAAGATAAAAGCCCCTATGAATTATGAAAAGAAAAAAAAAACTTTCCTACAAATATTACGAGTATGGGGTGTCTTGCTAAAGTGATTATACCTGCACCAAAGAAGGTGAAGGTAGATCTCAAGACTGTTGATTGTATAGTTATTAAATATGCACATAACAATAGTGCTTATTAGTTTATTGTGCATGAATCTAAGATTGAAGATATACACAAGAACACAATAATTGGATCAAAAAATATATCGTTCTTTGAAAATGTATTTTTGTACAAATCGAAAGAAGAGGCAAGATCTTCTAAATGGATGCATTATCAAATAGAACGAGAGCAAGGTAATAAAGAAGAAGAGGTGAAACTTAGACGCAACAAATGAGATAGGATAGAAAAGTCTTGGTTCGGACTTTCTAACCTATATATGTTGGAAAGTGAACCTCAAAGCTACAAGGAAACTATAAATTCTTCTAAGGGTCATTATAGAATGAGACCATAAAAATCAAAATTGATTCCTTCTTACAAAACCATACATGAGAACTAGCGGATCTTCCTTAAGGAAATAAACCACTGAGTTATAAATGGATTTTGAAGAAGAGATGATGGCAAATGGAAAAATTGATAAGTACGACTACACTTGTAATTAAAGCGATGGCTCAGAAGCTACTCTAAAAATCATATGCAAGTGCACCTATCGTTTATAGTTTAGCTAAGTGAGTATCGAGTGTCGATTCCACGAAGATTACGAGTACTAGTAATTACTGTTTGTTTATTATATAGCCTACAACTTTACCAAGAATTCAATTAAAAATAAAGTAAAAATGAAAGCGGAGTAAGAAATTAAGCACTACGAAGGATATCAAACAACTTGGATCAGAAGACGATGGATGAAAATATGTTTGAATGTGAATTTCTCTAGAACGTATTTGTGATATTAACAAAACAGATACAACTATATACCCTTAAGTTCTAACCATCCCTTAACATAGTTTCATGCTTCATGGGCCGTAGAAATTCTTAAATTAAGTTAAACTCTCTCAAGGTGATTTACTCCTAAACTGGGGATGGTTAACTGGATTCTCTTTCTAGTTAAAATCTCCAAGATCGCATTAACAAATTATGAATTCTCATATTGGGTTTGACCCAAATTCGAAATATTTATGTCGTCCTATTCTAGGATTGCATGCAACTCCATCCACTTATGTTGATTCTATTTCACCATAAATCTCTCGATTATCCGGTGTGAAATATATTGTGCATATACCAATTCCAATAAACAAAGCATAACAAAGTGAATCACGTGAAAGCAATAGAAAATATGTTAAAACATTCAAACCAATAATCACAAAGTAGTTATAGGGTTCATCATATTTAAACACAAGAGATTTAGTCCATGATAAAATTGAAAACGAAAACACAAACTAAACAAGAAATCTCAAAATAAATAAAGCATATTTACTTGAATTTACGAATCTCAAAACCAAAACAAGATTCCCCTAATGAACATGTGTTGATGGCATTGTGGTGTTCGTCTGCCTCCTTGTGCAAGATCCAAGATGTAGAATCCAAGATCACGATATTGTATGAGATGATAAAGGATGATCCCAGATTATGAGGCTAAGGGTCATATTTATATGCCCTAGGGTTGCTTTCATGTGATTTCCGTCCGATTTTATCCGAAAATACCCTTCTGAAACCGCCAAAGAGAGTAAAATATGTCGAAACCGCATTGCGCTGGAAACTCAACATGTGTTCGCCAAAAAATTATTTGGATCTCTATACTGCAAGTTTACAGTGTGGTTTATAGGATAATGGCAAGCAAGATCGTATTCTCGAGGATTGACTACGAAACACTTACTTAGGCTATAATAACATTGCATTCCAATTTTATTGAAACAACCGAATATCAAGAGTTTTATAAAAATCATAAATAAAAGAAATAAAAAGAAATAAATTTTAGAATCCCACAAGTATTTTCAACAAATACAGAAGCAACCCTAGGCACATAATCTCAACATGTTTCTTCAATATTAAATCCAATTAATGTTTTATAAAACCAATTCATGTGTTTCTATGAGTTCAATTTCTAAACTAGTTTATTCCCCCTCTTGGGTGGCGCATAAACAGTAGATTAATAATAATTGAGGTTTCCCGATCCATCACAACTATTATTAACTCCCAACAGATCTTTGAATTAAAATACTCCCCACAAATAGAAGTAGTCTCCCTATACATTACCTTTTTATGTCTGAATTTGATTTTCGTCTTGCTAGAACTCACCTCTTGGATTATGGACTAATAAGTATGACATACAAATTATTGGCCAATTAATCCATAATTAAGAATAAGCACTCGAATTCATAAAATAGAACACATGAATCAATTAAGAAAATAATTAATCAAGATTAACATGAATCCACAGTTTTAATTATGTCCTAGTATCAGAAAGATTAGCCAAACATGGATAACAAATTCATAGACAAACTTGAAATCAACATTGTGACATCGTTTAAGTACAGACAAGAGATCTAAACTAAGAAAAAAAAACCTTCTTGTCAGGATGGATCCTCCTTCCAATCATTCGAAGCTCTTGTGCTTCTATAGATGTGAAAGGCCTTGTGATGTTCTTCGTAACCTAGCTCTCCTCTCTCATAAGACCTTTGATCTGTGTAATCCTGTGTATTTTGGTGTGTTGTATGTTGTATGGATGAATTTAGATGATGAAAATTCGTTCAGGCCTTGGTCCCCCTTATATAGGTACTTTGAGAGATCACCGGTAGAGTTCTGATGGGATTATGACTCAAAATCAGTCGCAGACATATCATACGGCCCGTGTGGCTTTCACACGGTCACTCCACACGGCCGTGTGGTTCACACGGTCCGACTGTGTGGCTTGGTTTCGCCCCTATTTTCTCCCGAACACTTCACACGGACGCTCTGCTTCACAACGTTAGTTCACACAGTCGTGTGGTACCACACGGTCCGACCGTATGACTGGTTTTTGTCCGATTTTTTTGTTTTTCAATCTTCTCTTTGCACTCGTCGATATTGTTCGGACCTTCCAACTGTATCTTTTTAATTAAGCTCTGTTTCCTACAAAAAGTTACAAGAATACGCAGTATCATGCCCTTCTAAACTATCTATATATACCATTAGAGTATAGAAGAATCAAAGTTCACGTAGTTCACTTACAACAGTTGGTCTAAAACGTGTCCCATGTAGTTACGAAAATAAAACATCATAATAAACATTTAATATTTCTTCTAGCATGTATTTACCAAAACATGATTATTGGTTTTAACCTTAAAAAAATGGTTCCATCACGGTTCCACCGCCGGTTCTAACTGAAGGTTAAAACCGTCGGTTCCATGGTTTTTGAGACCTAATAACCGAAACTGAAATCGGCCTACACGGTTCTGATTTCGATTTTGGAACCGTTGACCACGGTTACGATTTAGGAACTATTGACCACGGTTCTGGTTCCGGTTTGGAACCCGATTTCGGTTCCGTTTGGCCACCCTTACCATCACCCAAAATTCACCAAAAACAGCTCCAAATGCTTAACCTACACCAATAACAACACCCCACATTAATATGAACTATGTAAAATAAAAAACATATGAAACTAACAACAAAATAACATAAAACCTACGAAAATACAATATAAACATTCATGAAATGACAATTATCATAAAGGTTACCGACAACAAGTGGACCTTAATTATTTTGATATGTATTCTCCGTTTACGAGAATAATCTCCATTAGATTTTGGTAAAATTTAGGGATAATTATAAATACTACCATGACATTTAGCCTAATTACAAAAGAACCCCAATTATCTTACATAATCACAAATACCCTCTTTATATTTGTTTTTATTTTACAAATTGCACCCTCGAGGGCGGTATAGTCAATATAAACCTCTAGGGTATTTGTAATTTTGAAAGATAACTGAGTTTTTTTATAATTACGTTAAACCCCATGGTAGTTTTTGTAATTATTCATAAAATAAGTTATTCCCAATTTATTCTTATTTTTTCTTTAAATTTGACCTATTTACAAAAGAATTCCTCTATATATTCTGAAATTACAAATACCCTCAAAGGTATTATAAAGCGCCAAATTATAAAATAGAAACAAAAATCAAGATAATATTTGTAATTTACAAACTCGGATGGAATTTTTTGTAAACAGTCCAAACCTCTATAATTTATCCTAATTACCAAAAAAAAAGGAAAAAGAAAGATAGATGTCACCAAAGAGGAGGCATAATGTCATCAAAGCTACTAATGTGTAAAAAAGTATCAGCCTGGCTTCAACATTGTATGAGCAAAGTCTCAATTTCTACTGAGAAGCAGCAGAAAATGGTGATAATAAGGTAGCAGCAGCAACGCGTGATTTATCAACCCAATGCCGCAACTTCCCCTCCCAGTTGCAATCCTCATCAATGCACTTTACTAAACGATCATCTTCTATTTTAATCCTCCAATGTTCATCTGAATAATTCCCTTTCTCTGCTTCTCTTCTATCATATTCTAATTGTGCCTTCAGAACGTTTTTCGCCAGAGACAAAAATCCTGAAGTCTCTCAGGCATTTTATCATGCACCTTCCACCACCTCCTATGGGCAACATCGCTTGCGAATTCTCGCAATATATCCACATTCCAGTTACAATCATAGTCCCTAAAACACATCCATGGCTTATTTCCCAAGTAATGAAGAATGTAGAGAATCGACGGTTCTGCTTCGAAGAAATGAATTTTCTTCTGCTTCACAAATTCATCGTCGCCAATCCAAAAGTGTTTCAGGAAATTCATGTGCTTCGGTATCCTATGCCACCAGGTGAATATTTCATTCAAGTATCCTTGATCTCCACCGTTGTATGATTCAATTTCGTTTATGTGATCCATCAGAATCTGGAACGTGCAGTTTGATGGCTCTATCACCATTACACCTGAGTTGAAAAGGGGGCCGCTATTGCCTGTCGCGGAGATTTCTGGCATTTGGAACAAGAAATCTATGTTTCGGAGGATGAGCAAATCGGAATCGATGAATATGATCTTGTCGTAATCGGTGAGCTGCCATAATCAACTTGCTTTGTAGTTCCATTCATTGTAGGAATCTTTCTCGACTTTAGGATTTCTTATTCTCTGTATGGTCCTAACTTGCCAACCTGCCAACTCTAGTCCACTCCTATGGTAATCGCTGATTGAATCATCGACGAGGATGACAAGGTCCCTGGTGGACCCTGACATTCTTATGCTTTGAGCTGCAACTATGGCTCCACAAACATAAACATAAGCTGAATGTAGGATTGTGGCGTATGCCTCGCGCTGTCTCTTTCTTCCCGAGTAATCCTGTTCTGTTTTCAAACGATTGTAGTTGGAGATTGTGAGTAACATGTTATTTGCCATATATATTTTGATCAAATTTAGGGATAATTACAAATAATGCCTCGAGGTTTAGTCTAATTACAAAAAAAAATAATTATTTATATAATCACAAATACCCCCTTGACATTTGTTTCTATTTAACAAATTGCACCTCAGATGGCGGTATGTGTTAGTTAATACAAATTGTAATTAGGTTAAACTTCATGGGTAGTTTTTGTAGTTATTTTCAAAAAATTTGATTCGAGCAAGATATTGAAAAGCATTGCATCTTTGGTAATAGGAGGATTCAGTAAAGAGGAAAAGGTATATACATACTTTGAAGTTGTTATTTTTTTGGCTATTGGTATGGTACTTAACAATAAAAGTTATAGGTGGCCTTCATGAACAATTAAGTTGTGGTTTCTGGTTTATGAAATGCAAGGATTCAAATTTACTATCATGACAAGAAAAATAACACGATTGGACTTACCTAAGCCTCCAAGGGGAACTGCAAGCTCACACGATCCAATTGGGAGGCGAAGCTTTTCTCTCAATTCATTCAACTTTGGTTTATATAACCATGTATTACGTTCACGTGCAACAAGATCCTTGCAGGTAAACAAGTTCGGCATGGGAAAGCACGTTGTCACAAAAAGAACATGCACGGGGTAATTGCCTTTGCAAGAGGCAGCTAAATTAGCAGCTGCAATCTGTAAATGCAGTCGAGCAATATCTCTGGACCAGTTACCGTCATTATGGCATGGAAGCTTGACAGCAATGAGATCGGGCCGTTGTCTTGGCATTTGAACGCTTGGCAAAAAAGGGCAGCTTGGAATTTCTGAATCTTGTTCTTCATCAATCCACTCGGGTACAAGGATTCCCATGTCACATTTTTGTCGGCATAGATAGTCAAGATGCGGGATGTTGTGATTGGCATTGGGAGTAAATCTGTTTGCCATTGATGGATTTCATTGTCATCGAAGTTAAGAAGGCCAACACCTTGGATTTTGATATCTTCTCGTAACTGATTCAAAGCTCTTGATATTTCTTCCCAACTGATGTCTAAATCTGATATGTATCGAGGATCTGAACCACCCCATATCCACCTGTTGATAAAATTTGAAGGGCATTATCCAGTGAGATAACCTCAAAATTAAAGAATGATCATGATTCTTCCAATATAATTGAAGGGTTTACATAGGTTACAAAAAAAAAAAAAAAAAAAAAAAAAACTCAACATCTTTCAAAATTACAAAAACCTCTTGATATAGTTTGTTTTTACATATGCACCCTCAATAGACGGTATATGTTGAGAATACTTTAAGGGGATATTTGTAATTTTGAAAGATAACTGAGTTATTTTTATTTTTTTTGTAATTAGGTCAAAACTCAAGGATAGTTTATGTAATTTTTCTAGTTAGTCGGTTACATAAGTACAAATACATAGTGAAAAGAAACATTAGGATTGGGAATTACTATGACGAGTGCAGAATCCCAAGGTAATTATATCAAAGATATCCATTAAAGCATAACTTACCGAGAAATTATGGGGGATGTGCCGTTTTGATGACATACAGTTGGAGGAGAAAGCATAGTGTAAAAGACACCTATTGCAATGATAATCAGGATAAATTTTAAGGGATGGAGTTTCCATTTAGTGATCTTGCTTGCTTGCAAAATGAAAATGATTCTCAATACTCTCTCACTTTGATTCTCTGCAACTTTCTTTTGTATGCATCATCTCCTACAAAGCATGTGTATTTATTGCTAACAGGGGCAAGCCGAATATATAAGTTGATGAACAAGTTAACAAAATCAGAACCTCGTGAAGATTTTTAAGATATAATAGATGCTTTGGGTTTGACTAAATTGTTTGATATAAAAGTTTAAACTATGTTAAAATTTCATTGTGTAAATGCAATATACTAACAAATTGTTGCACCTATGCTGTTCTCAACACATTAATTTGAACCTGACAATTTATTTCAGTTGATTACGTTGCCTTTGATGATTTGAAGTTTTTCCTTGTTCCGTTGCAACACTCATGCATATTTAAGTTCCTAGCAAATAGGAAACGCCAAAAGTTTCTAAATACATGAGTTTGTGATCCTAACACAAATTTCATGCAAATCAAATTAGAAATCACATTACAACATGAACCTTAAGGTAGAACATATATTTAAGAGACCAACAATAGAGAAAAAAACTGAAAAGATGTTAAGGGAAAATTGTAAAATTGGTCCTGTATCTATAGGGGTGTTGCAAAATAAGTCCTGTAACTTTTGAATTGCAATTTTAGTCATGTGCCAATTTTACCCCTTAGCAAATTAACTATGTAATTTTTAAGATTTGACAACTTTAGTCTTTTATTTTTTAGTTGTGGTAATTTCGGTCCTATTATTAAAAATAACCATTGTGGCTATTTTTACGTGTTTTTGTGTTTTAATAATTAAGAAAATACATATTGAACTCGTGTCTCAAATTTTAATCTGGATTCATAAATTTAAAATGCTTATATCATTAGGTAATCTATAGTATAAATGATAAATAAATTCTACTCAATAAAATAAAATATAGATTGTGATACCATTTTAAACTTGATCTTAGGTATATTGATTATTTTGGCTATTAAGAGCATTTCGGGAATAATTGAAATTTTGAAATAGCCCTTAGGACCAAATTTGCATCAACGTACAACTTATAGGACCATAACTGCACAAATCTAAAACTTACGGGACCAAAATTGCAAAAAAAGACAAAACATACAAGACTAAAATCGGAATTTCAAAAGTTACAGGACTACTATTACAATATCCCTATAGATACAGGACTAATTTTGCATTTTTCCCAGATGTTAATGTTATGCTAGTTTTGATTTTCAGGAATGACTTATATTTATCAAACTTCATGAAAAGATGAAACAAAAGTAATATTGAAAAGTTTGTTCCTACTATTGGACATATCTATGCGTTTTAAAGAGAGGAAACAACAATGAAATGTACTCACATTCGTTGTCTCGCGTCCATGGTAGTAATCATTCTTGTTCGATAATGAAAAATCCAGTTGATGATATCACAGCTTCAAAAAATGTGGTGATGCAGATAACAAAAGGGTCCAGGAGAAAAGAACTGATAAAGAAAATGAAGAGCAAAATATAGAATATGATCAGCTCAATATTTTGTAACCATAAATATCGTAGACAGCTTAATTAACATGAGAAGGTCGTTCCAAGTTACAATATATCGTTGAAAACAGAGAAGGATACTTATCAATACTATATTAATGCAATCCACAATATCAGTTATAGAATGGTCGGATTACAAGTTCAGTGTCACGGAATGTATACAAGAAAAATAAATAAATGCTTCAGATTGTTCACTTTATTTGGATACATAAATAACCAAAAAATCTTTAAATTCTGCATGTATAGAATTAAGTTTTTAAATTTTATTTCCTTATTACCTTGGTTCTTCTTGGTTCTCCTATATATGTAGTAGGCAATGGATTTCATTATTACACACTTAAACAAGATTCAGAAAATGAAAAAAAAAAATAGATCTAATGATTACACTCATACGTGATTTTGAAACGAGTAAAACTCAGTGGGCAGTGAAGTTTTGACTTGTGCGATGGTACGAGAAATCAACATATAATGATAAAAATCAAATATATCATCTTGAGTACATCTTTCACGACAACATGGTGTGACTTAGATTTTCTTTTTTGTTGTTATTTTAATATATCATACATTATAACATTCTATTTTAACATTATTTGTGGCACTGAGAAAGAATTAATTCATGGTGCACACAATCCGAAAATTTGATATTGAGAATTTTAAAAAACTCTTGACAGAAGATCGTGTTTATGCCATATAGGACTTCATCGTTGCAAATCAAATAGAGAAGTATGAGAATACGGCTATAAAGCACAAGATAATATTCTACAAAAATGTACGTTTTTGAGAAGTTTGATATGTCATTCCTAAGATTTATGTATAATTTTAAGTCTTTCAAACAATTGCCGCAGTGTTGAAAACGTGGTGAAACATTGTTGTTTGGTATGCCTATCAACATTCTTTCCCTTATGATGTTTAATTAATACATGTATCTTGTATTCCGCACAAGATATTTAAGTGTGGCTATTCTTCCTTATATGCTTAAGAATATACTATTTGTTTCATGAGATGGTCATTCAATAAATAGATCATGTGTTGAGCTTGAAACTTTTGATTGTTTTATACTATTTGAACATTTTAGAAGGGTTTTTTAAAATATGGTAATTAGAGATAAACTAAAAAAATATCGTATAAATGACCTACCTGCAGTTTTGATTTATTTTTCTAGATACATCTTTATTTCCAATTTCTACATGAGATCAGATAATCAAATTACCATTTTTAACACAGGCTCCATCATTTAGATATTTAATTGAGGGTGTACTTTCTGTTTAGGAGCCCATATTTATTTGTTGGGTGGATACTTTAGGAAGAATTAAGAAATGCAAGAAACGTTAATTTCGTGAACTAAGGCAAACATGGACAATGCATGATTTCAGTATTATTATTCGCAAAGAGTATAGCGCCAAACATGCTTGAACTGTCTCGCACCAAACTCTATCTCCATCTTCCCTTTTAATTTGTTACCCTTTTTTTTATATAGTTCTATGGAAATATATCATTTTATTCTTTAATTGATTTGTTTTCATCTTTTTGTGATCTTGTATTACTGGCTATTATCTTTTCAGAATTGGTTTTTTAGCATCTAGTGTAACTTATTCGTAGTTTTTCTACAAGGCAATTTTATGATATGATAGGCCAACTCGAGTAGTTTGTACCACTTTGGTGCAGATTCTACACTAGTTTTGTGCAAAATATGACATCTATCTCCATCAGTTTGCACCACTTTCTACACTAAAAAAGAATATTCCATAGGATTCTTTATTTTGTTTATTAAATATTGATTTTTATTACTTTATAATTGATTTTTATTTTACTTTACAAACAAAATTACATATATAATTTAATTTTTTATAACATTAATGTAATATTATACTTTCAAGATTAATCAAACTAAAATAAATATTGTATTTTAGATTTTGTTTGTATTTTTGATAAAAACTGCATATTATTATTGAAATTATTCATCATATAATTTAAAATTTGTTATTAATAATTACTTTAAATACAATCAGAATACCTAATTAGAATATTAAATACCATTTTATTTCATATTTTAATAAACTAAAATTCTAAAACTTAAAAAATGAAAAAAATAAAATAAAATAAAATAGCGCCACGCCAAAAATGGCGCAACACTATTCATATATCCAAATTGGCGCATGTAATGGCGCACTGATGGATCTCAAATTGCTCCGCTTTGAAATTGGCGCTCCCCTTGCTGGAGACGCTCTTATGATATTTGTGAGGAGTAAAAATCTTCGATCTAATAAATAAATGTCTAAGTCGTTTATAATTCACATTTCAAAGGCCAAAAATAGGTGTTAGGGATGCTACGTAGAGCATAGCCATTAGTTGGGGACTCCCCTAGGTCCCTGGCACAATCCAAATTGGGAGTTGGTTTTTCTCTCTCTTGGGAGTTGTGTATCCTCTTTTGGGGGCAAAGTTTTTTTTCCCTACTGTTCAAATTTTTTCAAAATTTCAAATTTTCTTGCTCTTATTTTTGGTGGGTAGCTCATAAATTATATGCCTTTGTCTGGATAATTAATAGCCATTAATGTATTGATTGCTTGTTTCTTATCTTGCTGTTAGTATATTCTCTGTTTTTTCCTGTCGTCTCCATTCTCTTTTGTTGTACTCATTTGGTTGGTGATCCGATCTTTATCTTCCTCTCTCTTTTTTTTTTGTTTTTCTCTTATTCTTATTGTTCTTTCTTTGTTCTTTCGCTCTTCTTTTCCGGTTTCTTAGCTCAGATATCGCTTTATTCCGTTTAATTTGGGATTGAGTGTTGCTTGTTCGATGGCGGAAGAGGTTGTACTCAAACTCGGTCGGTTCAAACTTTCGATGCGGAAAAAAGGGTCCGCTTGATGAAGTGGATATTACGGTTAGTGCCGATATTTGTAACAAGAGTCTTTTTGGGAAAATAGCGGGCTCGAAGCGGGTTAATTTTGGAGGGTTTAAAAGAACGCTTACTATAATCCGCCTACTTGGGCGCTTTTCCATCAAAGAGATTGGGTTAAATTTTTACCGATTTATTTTCGAGTCTCGGGGGGACAAAAGAAGAGTGTTAGAAGAAAAACAATGGATTTTTGACCAAAGAATATCTTATCCTGAAAGAATGGGAAGAAGGTATCTCGGTGGGGAGTCCAAAGTGTTTAGTCAACTAGACCTCCTGGGTTCAAATGTGGAACATACCGCAAAAAGCTGGTTATGCTCGGAGGTGGGTTTAAAAGTGGGAAAAATATTTTCGGTGTGAAGGATGTTTGTGTGGCGGAACGAGGAGGTATTAGAGGATGCACCAAAGCTTTGGTGTCAATCGATATATCAAAGGCTCTTCCTCGAGGAACTTGACAAGTCAGGTAAGAATTCTCAGTGTGGATTGAATTTAAATATGAGAAGATGATCAATATTTGTTTTTATTGCGGATGCATTGGACATTTGGACCGAACGTGCGAAGTTAGGAAGAAGGATATTAGTGAAGGTTGTTTATGTGAAGGACAATTTGGGGATTGGATTAAGGTGAAGATTCCTTCCTAAACTCCAAACTAAATCGAAAGAGGATTCCAAGTTGCCTCCAGGCTTCCCGAATCTGGTTTTGAGAGGGTGCCAAATGTCGAAACAAAGAGTGCTAAGGGTATGGATAATATCCAAGGTAATTGTACAAGTATTGAACATGCTATTGTGCTCCATGAACCTATCTGAAAGACTCACTACCCCGAAGAGGGCTCGATATCATTGCGATTGAAAATAACATTAATAAGAATAATGCTTTGAAGGGCAAAGCTCACGACTCTTTCTCTAGTAGGGTGGGTGAGTTAATGGAGGAGATTGATAATCATAAAAATTGAGCATCCCTAAAGAAAGGTCCAATGATTTTGGGAAGGAGAATTTCAACCCCTCTCGATCGAATCTCTTTGAAATTGTTGTTAAAGAAAGTTCAAGCGGTCTCCATTGGTTGACCTGACCAATGTCAAAACCAAAGAGATACTGAGAAAAATCTCCTCTCGAGCAATAATGGCAAAACTTGGACCAGGATTAAGTCAAGTTCGGTGATGGGGCATAACTTATGTGAGATGGAGGAGGATGACATAACTCACCGTGGGTCGAAAAGGAAAATCTATGAAAACAAGTTTGAAAGTAAATTTGATTTTGCTTTGATTCATCGGGAGTTAGTACAAGTAAAAGAAGTAAAAAAACTGATTCTATTGAAGATATTGTGGTGGAGGTAGCCGACCATAACCGCCCCAAATTCACCAATGAGAGTCAATGTGTGGAACTCAGAGGCCGGAGGGCCCTCAACGCTTTCCCACCAAGGAGTCGTGGAGACTTCACCACCTTGATATTGTTTTCCTTTGTGAAACAAAAAAAAAAATTTTGTTAATACCGTGGCTAGACAAATGAGAGTTAATAATGATTGGTTATGTGTCGATCCCTTAGGGAAAAGCGGAGGGCTTTTTGTTTGCCGGAATAATACAATCAAGATCCTACAAATCATTCCCGACTATTTCTCGTGGGAATTGGAGATTCAAGGTGACTGTGATACTCAAAGTTGGTGGATAATTTTTGTGTATTGTAGTTCACATTCGATTGAAAGGAAGAAGCGGTGGGATTATCTCCAAAGTGCTAGGATTAAATGGGGAGTACGTGGTTAATGGGGGTGATTTCAATGACTTATGTTGTGATGAGGATAAAAAGGGGGAGGAAGAGATCTCCAAATGAGTTTTATTAGTTTCAACAATTTTATTGGCAATATGGGGATGAATGAGATTGGATCTAAAGGGAATAATTTTACTTGGGCTAATAATAGGGAAGGGGAAGGTTTTGTTGAGGAAAAATTAGATGATTTTTTGGTTCCTTAGGATGGACAACTAAATTTCCCAAGGCTCAGTCTCAAGCGATTTTTAGGAGCTCCTCGGATCACTGTCCCGATTGATTTGATCGATAAGGACGGACCCTCTTTTAAGAGGAGGTTTTACTTTGATAAAAGATGGATAGGTAAAGATGGGTTCATTGAAACGGTGAAAAAGGATGGAACAGTTGATAAAACCGGGGTCCCCATGTTCGGACATGTGGCCAAGATTTACATTGCGAGTTAATCTTTTAAAATGGAGCGGAAAGTTCGGGGAGTTGAATTGTGCTAGATTGAAACAGATTGAACACCGAGATGGATATTGAAAGAAAGAAAGGGAGTGATAAAGATTGGAAGGTGTGGAACAAACTGAAAAGTGATTTAGATGTGGAATATGCACATGAGGAACAATTTTGGAAGCAAAAATCTAGAATCCAATGGCTCAAAGAAGGTGACAAAAATACCAAATTTTTTCATGCTCTTACAAAGAAAGGAGAAAGAGAAATTGTATTTCCAGGTTGATTAAGTGTGATAATTCTGTTGAAACTCATGAGGATATTGAAAAGGTTGTTGTGGACTTCTATAAGGATTTGTTTGCTTTCGAGGGTTCTGGATCATGATGATATTGCGAGAAAAATACCACACTCAATCCCGAAAAAATGAACAATAAACGATTGCTAGAGTTGAGGAGCCCGAGATCGAAAAAGCTTTGTTTGACATGCATCCGAACAAAGCCCCGGCCCGATGGTATGTCCCCTCTTTTTTCCAATATTTCGGGATATTATCAAGTTTGATCTTTGTAAAAATTTCATTGGCAATTTTTTTGAATCTGGTCGTATTTTGAAGAATATGAATCATACCTTGGTCACTCTTATTCCCAAATGTCTTAAGCGGAGGGTCATGGGTCAATTTCGTCCCATCGTCTTTGCAATGTGGTATATAAAATCATTTCAAAAATTATTTCCAATAGACTCAAAGCTTGCCTTGAATTTTGTATTTGCCATAATCAATCAGCTTTTATCCCCGATAGAATGATTCTTGATAATGTCATAATTGCTCAAGAAGTTATGCATTTCCTTAATAGACATAGATCGTGCAAAAAATGCTACATGGCTATTAAACTGGATATGGCAAAGGCTTATGATAGGGTTGAGTGGGATGGGGTGAGAGTTATTTTGCTTAAAATGGGTTTTGCCCACTTGTTTGTGAATCGATTATGTCTTGTGTGACTTCTTCTTCCTTTTCTTTTAATGTCAATGGGAATGCTTGTGGTTATGTCTTACCGGGAGAGGATCGAGGCGGGGGGACCCTATTTCCCCTATCTCTTTTTAATTGTTTCGAGAGGTCTTTTCTTGTCTTATTAAAGATGCGGGGGTTAATAAAACTCTATCCGGTATTAAGATATGTAGAAAGGGACCTGTAATTTCTCACCTTCTTTTTGCCGATGACTCGCTCCTCTTTTGTGAAGCTAACTTGAACCAGCCGCAAATCATGTTAAGGAGATTCTCGAGGAAATACAAACTCTTTACGGGCCAAAAGGTGAATATGGATAAGTCTAAGTATTTTCTTGATAAGAATACTTCAAGTCAAAGTAAGGATATGATCCGCCAATCCTTGTGTGGGATTTCTCAACATAATTCTTGCCGGTATTTGGGCTTACCTTTGTTGATTGGGAAATCGAAAAAAGACATCTTCGATTTTGTGTTGGAGGTTGCTAGGAATAGAATTGATAATTGGAAAAACAAATTCCTTTCTTCCTCACTGGAAAGGAAGTGATGATTAAAGCGGTGCTTTGTGCCTTGCCGGTGTATGTAATGTCCATATTTAAGCTTCATGTTGGGATTTGTAAGGAGTTGAGTAGCCTTTTTGCCAATTTACGGTGGGGTGTATCGAAAAATAAATCGAACAAAATCCATTGGAAAGCTTGGAGCAAGATGACGGTGGAGAAGGAGGAAGGAGGCTTGGGATTTAAGGATCTACAACTTTTTAATGAGGCTATGATGGTGAAGCAAACATGGCGACCTCAAAATTTCCTAATCTTCCGTTAGCAAAGTTCTAAAGGCAAAATATTTTGAAAAGGGTAACTTTTTTGATATCACCGGTAAAACCAAGTGACTCATGGATGTGGAGAAGTTGGATGAATGTTAGAGACACGTTGAAAAAAGGGTTGAGATATCAAGTTGGAAATGGATGCATGATTAACATTTGGAAATCACCGTGGATTCCCAACACTTCGACTTTAGACCGGGAGATGATACCTTTCAAATCAATGGACCGGTTTGGGTTAGGGAGCTTATTAATGAGGATGACTATACTTGGAAAGAAGAAGGTGATTCGAGAAACATTTTACGAGAATGTGTCGAATGAAATTTTGAGAATCACCGGAATGAGTGCGGATAAAAAGGACACATTATGGTGGCATTTTGACAAGAAGGGGAATTTTCGGTGAAGTCGGCCTATGGTCTCTTGTCTAAGGAAAAAGTTCATGATATGGATATTCTTTGAAGGGAGTGAGGATCATAAGAGAAACTAGTGTACCAGGAATAGAAGTTGGAGATTGAGAATTAAGGGAAAAATTAAACATTTCCTATGGAAAGGCTTTAATGAGATCCTTCCTACTAATTCGAATTTACAAAAGAGAGGAATGTGTGTTGATGTGGTCCTGTCACCGTTGTGCGGTTGTCTTTGAAAAAGCTAGAAACATATTTTCTTTCAATGCCCAAGAGCTCGAAAAGTTTGGAAGATTGCTCCAATTCATTGGGATGAGATTGAGAATCTTTGAAATTTCGTTTAAATCCTGGTGGAGTATGTTATGCAATGCGAAAGCTAATCCTTGGTTCGAAGATCGCCTCCACTCACCTCGTACATCCTTTGGTGGCTTTGGAAGACTACAATCTTTGGATTTTTAAAAAAGAAAGAATGGCTGAAATTACTTTAGTAGAAGAGGTTGTGAAAGAGTGGAGAGAATTTCAAGATGTTTAAGCAATTCTGTTGGAAGGCAAGCATAATTAGAGTTAATTTGGGTAGGATGAAATCGATACCTAATCTTCTCTCGAGACATATTTTTGTTCTGCTGGATTTTTATTCCCACCGGTGTTCTGCTTTGTTGTGGCACAGCTGGCTTGATTGCTTTCCGGTTTTGGGGTCATTTGTATGTGATTTTCTGGTGCACCCGTGTCTTTGTGGGGCTAGATGGTAGTGTTTTTGTGTGGGGGCGGTGCTAGTCGATTTTACATGTCGAAGAGGTTGCTACAAGTTTCATTATATTTACAAACTTGTAGTAGTTTCTTCAGTAGGTGTTTTGTGCTTTTGATGGGTTTTACCCGTTTCTAGACATCTTAGGATGTTCTCAGTCCCTTTGGAATCTTTATGTATCCAATTGGATCTTGGTCTTTGGACCCCCAATTGTAATCTTGTTGAGTTTTATATTAATCTCTATCGTTCTGGAAAAAAAAAAGATTAAGTAGAGAAATAATTGGGTTATGGGTAATCCGGCTTGTTGCGGTTATGCCCCTGATATTAAGGATTGTCTAGCAAAAACTCTCATATGTAATCGATGATAGTCTAATATTAAGATTCGCGGATGGTCTCAAATTCAAAATTGAGTCTAACAATTTATATAATGAGATTATTTAATTAATTAGAGACAGTTAAGTGATCTAAATAGATAGATTTGAGAAATACCTATTAGGTATGAAACTATACAATGTGTAAGATCCCCTATACTAGTCAAATTAGCTAGGATTGATGGACAAAACCATTAATTCAAGATGAATTCTTTTTACTTTATTTTCTTACCAAAGATTTTTTGGAGTGAGTAACAGCTGATCATGTCAACCTATATATGCACTCCGTTTATTCAAACCATCTTTCGGCTGGATTAGATATTTGACAGGCGATGGCACTGAAAAGGAGATTATGTCCTCTCACTTTTTTTGAGAAAATTGGAGGGAACTTGGAATTTTACTTTTGTTTTACTCTATGTAATTATTTTGTCTTTGCTTTTCATTTTTTCCTTGTTGCTTTTGGTTGTCTTTCTTTTATGTTGTCTACAAAATTCAAACCATGCTAGGAATTTATCTTCAAATGCTTTTAATTACGTGTTCATAATTGTCGATTTGCATCAATTTTTTTATCAAACTCTTCGTTTGCTCATTATTGCCCTATAGGTGGTAATGTTGTTACTACCAAGAATATGAAAGTACAAATAATGATAAATTTCATGCCACCAAACCAGTAAAATGGTATTTATTTGAACTTATTATATAGAATTATAGGCCTCGTATGGTTATGTTTCCATGGACCATTTCTAATTTCTAGTGTTGAAAAATGAATTTTGAGAATTTATTGGTATTCGTGTGAAAACTGGAATTATGTTTGGATGAGTGAATGAAAATGAGTTTTATGTAGGTTTGGAAATGAGATTATGTTTGGTTGAGTAGTTTGAAGTAGTATTTTATGTATATAATAATTTGAAAAGTTGGTGGTGATTGAATATTTTAATTGAATATATAATATTATATTTGTAAGATTGTAGTCTGGTGGGTCCCATTAGATATATATGGTAATATTTTAAGTAGATAAAGTTGATAATAGAGGGTTCCACCTATATATTTGGATAAAAAATATGAGAATAGTGATTGATGGGTGATGTAGGGTAGTGTATATGATTGAGAACTGGAATTATAGGTTTGAGATGTTGAAAAATGAAAAGTGAAAACGGTGATTTCTATTTGGAAAAATTTATAAACAAACATGATTTCATTTCTATGAATAGTTGGAAATTGGAAATAAGGGCTTAGAAACATAAACAAACAAGGCCATAAGCTCTTAGATGACGATAGAAATATTTTGATGTTCAGAGAAAAATATGTCACTATTCACTACAATCTAGAATCTCTAGATAAGGATGAAAAATGAACCAAGCTACTTGATACTCGATTTGAGGTCGATCGTTAAAAGTTCGTTTGAGCTCGGTTTGTTAATATAACGAACCAAGCTAGCTTGAATACATTTTTTCGTTCGATAAGATGTAAAATTCGGTTCTAGCTCGGTTCGATTAGTAAAAAAATATATATGTGTAGAGATATCAAGCTATATTCAAACTCGATTCGCGTTCGGCTTAAAGCTCATTAGATTCGATTAATAATTAAATCAAACTGAAACACAAATTTTGAAGTTCGGTTAAAATTTAAACAAGCTTGAATAGTACGATGTTCGGCTCGACTTATATACACCCCTAAGCCCAGACTTTGTTACGACTTAGACTTTTCAGATTCGGATTAGATCCATCAGACCCGTTTTTTTAATTTTATAAGTATTATAATTTTAGTTTTGAAAAAACGGCATGAAAAAATTATTTTAAAAAAAATACTATATAAGTGCATGTATGATAAAGTAAAAATAAGTTAATTAATTAAATTAGAAATGAGATGTGATTAAACGTAAAAAATGACATTTCCAACATAACTCATTGTTACAAGTTTGCCTTAAAAGGGGTGTGCTCAGAAAATTAATTTAGGCGCATCATTATCATCACCCACTACATTTGAATGTATAGATTGTCTATTTGTCTTACAAAAAATAAGAAATAATCATCTTTAACAACTCAAGTTTGAAAATTGATAAATATATGGTATGATTGTTTGGCTTTGTGTTGATTTTCTTCTAATAAAAGAAATAGTGACAAGAGCTTATTTAGAAAAGATAAATTTTGAGAGCATGATTGGATATGAGATAAAAATCAAATAATTATTTTTAATAAAATTATGAATAGATCTGATTAGTAATTTTGAGAGTATGATTATTTTCTATCAGTTCTTACCAATGGAGTACGATGTGGATATAGCGAAAGCCTTATCATGTCGAGAAGGGTTGGCGATGGTCAAAGCATGGGACTTAAATCGATGAATTGTGGAAGCAGATAGCATGGCGATCTATTATAAATTACGACAACACACCGACGATCTCTCCTACCTGGGAAATATTCTTCATGATATTTATGTTTGTTTGCCCTAGATCTTTTGGTTATGTTAGTTTTAGCTTTATTAAACGTTCGGGTAATTCTTAAGCGCATCACCTTGTGCGTCTAGCTTTTTCTATTGGAGACTTTGAGTCTTGAGACTGTTATTGGGGATACTCCTGCATAGCTTCTTGACATTGTTAGGGCAAAGGCTCCCGTTTCTAATTAATATTTGATATCCTTTTCTTGCTCAAAAAAAAAGTAATTGAAATAGTAAGAGCACATGAAAAGTATACTTTGTAAAACAAGAGTGCAAAACTTAACTAGGGGGCTTAGCCCATCTGACCATCACAAAAGACTTAAAAGACTTTTGTGAGGTATAAGTCAGGGTTTAAATTCCTACTCCATCAAATTGCATGTGAGCCATGAATAATCTATATATGTCAAAAGGTTAATAATGTATTTTAAAAAAAAATCACATTCAAATATTTAGCAAAAAAAATCTCCTAACCAATTTTTTGCGGAAAATATCCCGAAAATGGAACTTGATGAATAAAACAAAGGTGATTTTAAACACGAATATGAATAATGAATCTTTGCCAGTGGGACTAAACCCAAAGTACAACCACCATAACTTAAAGAAACATGTGTAGTGGCTCTGCATTCTAGGACGTCTATCACCACACATCAAAGGGTCGGTCTTGAAAACTAGCAGGCAACGTGTCCAAATATTATAGGCCGTAAATATTATTGTAAAATTCAGCAGTTGAAAGTTAGGACTAGTCCAGTTGATATTTTCACCAGATATTTATCAAACAAAACAATAAAAAATTATTAAATTATTTGGTTAGAAAAAAAAAAAACAGGCAGAACTAGTTAACGAGTAAGTAAAGAAAAGAAAAACTAGTTAAAGAGTTTTCCAATCAAGTGTAGAGTTAATCAATTTTGAGTTATGAAGCTGAGGCTAAGTTGGAATTTGATTGAATTATGCTTGAATGCAGTTACTCTCTTATGTTTGATTATTAGTCCCTTAATTACAAGCTCTTACATTATATTACTGAATTAATCGTAATAAAAAAATAATAAGGTTGTGATTCATTGTACTTTTCACTTTTATTTTTTTGAGAGAATAGTGGTTGAATATTTTTTAAACTGAAATTTATATGTGTAAGGAAAAAATAATAATTGTTTTGATGTGATGATAAATCTTTTAGAGGTGTTGATTGTTTATCAAAGATTCCGTGGAAAAAATAGTGCAAAATATAATGCAAGAAAAACGAATAAACATGAAAAATTGATCAAAAAATAAGCAATATGGATCTCATTTTATACCTTTTGTTATCAAGATTAAGAAAAAAATAATAAAAATAGTGATAAAATAAAGAAATTATCAGAATTCTTTATATGAATAGGAGGAGAGGGTAGAAATAAATAGTATAATTGGTTATTGGGAAGTGTGAGAGAGAAATAGAAAAATAAGTTGATTTTGGTGAGAAACGAAATTTTATTTGAAATTTTTTCATTTTTTTCCACAAACAATCACACATTCCACAAAATTTTGACTCAAAAATAAAAAATTCGGAAAATTCTTCTCATCCAATCACAACCTAACATTATTTCTTTTAAACTCTCTCTTTCTTTTACTTTTCTTTTAATTCTTTATCGTTAAGAATGATTTTTGACCATTATTGGTGTGTAATCAATTTATTAATATATTTTCTAAATAAATGTTTTTTCCCCATAAATCTGAACTGTTTGTTTGTTTTTTCTTGTTTATGATATCACCGTCTGGTGTGACGTTTGGTTTATCATGTCTTGGTGCGATATTTTTTCTTGTATGGACGATTCAACCAAACAAATTTTCGATCCAGCAGACAAAGATAACAAATGAGATTATGATGTTACCACGAGCTTGTAGTTCAAGTGTATCGTTCATCCTTTGTAAGGATGTTGACCAGTGTTTGAACCCTGTATCTTTTAATTTTTTTGAAATTTATCCCATTCTCAACCACTACTCTCAACTTATTAAAAAAATTGAGATTATGATGTTCAATAGATCGTAGATCCGAAACCAAGAGTATTCTAGGCACTATAGAATTTGCAAAATTACAGGCTTTAAGTCGATTTTCGTTATTAATATATGTAATATGAATCTTATTATTGTTTCATCTTTCATGTTTTTTAATAGATTTATTTTTTGTTTTCTATCGATGTATTGTTAGTTTGATTTAATTACTGAAATTATTTTTTTGTCAAAAAAAGTAAAAAATTTATAATAAATATACATATATTTTTGTATGCTACGTTGAATTAAATTTAAACATAAGGGCAAATGAAATAAATAAGTATCATGAAATAGAGTTCTCGCTCCCTCTCTCCAATCCTATTAAAAGTTGGACAAAAACTCATGTGAGACAGTCTCACAGATTTATTTTCGTGAGGCAGATCCTAAAACCACCTATATTAACTAATTTATTTAAATCTGGATCGAACTTAATTTGACTGGAAATAGGTTTGATCTGTCTCGTGATTTTAAACCCGTGAGACGATCTCACATTAGATTTACTTTAAAAGTTGTCGCCGCTTGTCTTCTTCCCTCAATGCGAGGATGGGGGATTTGATTTCTCATTTTTCTATTATTTGTTTTCTTGTTTAATTATTATTTTATCTTAAGTTATTGGAATTTTAGTCCCCTATTAATAAGTGGAAGTTTTTGGCCTCATAGAGTGGCAATTCGTGTTTTTCATTGTTCGGTGTTTCATTTATTAAATTAAATTGTTCCCGCTACGTAAATTTGTGAAGAAGATTAGATGATTCATGATGGGAAGATTACCGACAAATATGGGTACATGATTTGTTCAACACTATTATGATTTTCTGATTATACTAGATCAATTAAATTTGAATAAGTTTAGAATATGTTTATATTAGATCTATAGAAGTTTATAATTTCGCAAGTCATTTTCATAATTAGTTGTACTGTTTTCTGAATGAAATTGAATGATTTACAAAAAAAAATAAAAAAATAAGTATAAGTAATGTTTATATATTTGGTGGAAAATTGAAACATGGTAGACGCTTATCACGTTAAATCATTCAAAACATAATCGATTTCGATATTAAAGAAATCCAGAATATTACTCAGCATGTCAATTTTAAATAAAATTTGCTATAATTTTTTAACCCTAATGAAATGCGAGAAAACAACAATATATAAAAATAAAATTAAAAATATCAACCTAGCGATGTACGTATATTATTTTGTTACGTGACTTGCAGAATAAATAAAGAATTGTACTCGGTCATAACCCATTGAAGCCCATACCAGACCGTTTGATGTGATATTACTCAATATTTTATTTATCCAAATAATCATATTCTAATATTTTTAAAATGACATCACTCAACTGACAATATTAAAATAAAATATTAATATGGCATCCAATATATTTAATATTATTATAATATTAGATAGTTCTGATTTCTGAAGTACCGTCTTTAAAATATTTATTATAATGCAGCTTTATTTTAGCTGTTGTCTTCCAACACATTAATAATTAATTAATTGACCGTGTAAGCTTTTTCTCTCTCATCTTATGCCACATGTGTATAAAATCCCATAAGACTCTTTCTTCATCGCCCTTCTTTCCTCTATGCCTGTCACTCACCGTTTTCTCTGCCCCTATTACGCCTCTCTTTTTTTTTCCTTTTTATTTCTTATTTAGTTTTTTTTTTCAATTTAAAGTCCCTCGGTCCTCTGTTTAAGACGAGACTTACAATTTTTGTACAGCTCTTTCAGGTAAAAATTAAGCTGTTTTTTTTGTTAATTTTCGACCTCTGTTTTTTTTTTCTCTGTTATAGTTGGGAAGTAGGTGAGTGGGCTTGTTCTGAAAGAAACCCTTTTCATCTTTATGAAGTTTTTTAAATGGTTTGATTATTTTTGAAAGTTTTGGATAAGCCCAGATGTGGTTTTTATTTTTATTTGATTTTTGTTTTTTGAGCTTTGGTTTGTTTTCCAAGAACTTTTAGAAGTGAAACAGCTCTTATTTTGGTGGAACAAAAAGGATGATTTGGTTTTGTTGAATTAATTTTTTTTTGTGTGTGTGAAGTTGTAATCAGATCTGCGTCTAGTTCAGAATTTTTGATTTTTTCTCTCCATTTTTGAAGAAAAGTGTAATTTTTTTCCTCACAGGCAGCTGAAATTTGGTAATTATTTTCTGAAATTTTGGAAAAACTTTTTTCTCACTCCAATTGTGTAATTTTAAAGTCACAAAATTATGTATCTGTTTTAGTCAAGCTTATATAGGTTGATTTTTCAGAACGCTAAAAAACAAAAAAGTTTCGATTTTTCCAACAGATCTACATAGTTTCCTTCTTATTAATTATATATTTTAGTACGAATAAACAAATCCAAACATCTAAGCCGACCTTCTTGACAGGATCTTAACTTAAAACAAAAGTAAACAAAACAAATTTCTTGTTTTGTTCATTGTTCACATATCTGTAACTTGTTTTGTTTAAAAGCTATCTTTTTTATCTAACAAGATTTCACCTTTCTTGAAAATATCAGGTGTTTATAATTCAAGATCTTGAGAAATAGAAAATGAATCACTACGCGATTAAACAGAACAGCTTCGCTGCCTGTGAAGAGATGAGGGGCGGCGCCGCCGCCGTAGGCGGCGGTAGATCTGTGGAGATGAAAGAGACGGTGGTTTGCCCCAAACCGCGGCGGCTCGGCCTGCTTCACACAACCCTTAATGAGCCTTCTTATGTTAGACCCTTGAGATGGCATGCGAGGTAAAAAAAAAAAAAAAAAATTACTTTTTCACCCCTTGAGATTTACAATTTTACATCTTAGGGTAATTTTATTTTTGGTTCTGATTTACTGTTTATGCCATGATTTACAGCCATCACCAAGAGGTTTTTGATGCAAAAGCTGGAAATGAACTGCTGGACATCATTCTGACTAAGGTTTTTTTTTTCTTTTTTTTGCGTTTAATTTTTTAAAATAATTTTATTTTCAGTTTAATTTTTTTCCTTTAGTAATTAGTACTAATACTGCAAGTTCTGTGTGGATAATTTGAATTACTAAAAGTAATTAAAGGCATGTTAAAAAAATATCTAATTTTGGTCCACACAGCAAAGACCACATCCCTTCCGCTGAAATCGCATCATAACATATTTGTGGCCTTAAATTAAAATCGTGTCTTAATTTTGTGCAACAACGTAATTCAGCATTTCTGGTGTGTTTAAATCAGACTATGTGAAAAATTGTATAGAAAATAATAACTCTTGATTAACTTATTACTTGATCAAAGTTATAGGTTCTTAGCCGATTTTTCAAAGTTGTAGGCTTTTAAGTTATTTTTGTTATTAATCTAGATATAATTTTTTTTCGTAGTTTCATCTTTTATGGTTTTTAATAGACTTGTTTTTGTCTTCTATCGATATTTTGCTAGTATGAATTAATGAAATTATTTGTTCTTAGTGAAAAAAGTGAGAATCGATCAATTTCAGTTCCTTGTCTGATCTCTGATGAAATCGGGCTTCCGAATTTTACAGGGTAATTGTGGCTCCGATCAATCAGGCACACAGATCGCCTCGTCGCCCCCATTTTTTTCCGGGTCTCCGCCGAGCAGAGTATCTAACCCACTAATTCAAGACTCCCGATTCGGGGACGAAAAATGCACCCCGGTCTCGCCACGTGCAATCCCGACCCCCTCAGGCCGGGCCCCTTCCCCTTCCCCTTCCCCTTCATCGGCCCGCAAGGCCGGTGGTTGTGTCCGGGCAAATTTTGGTAACAACCCGGCCGTTAGGGTTGAGGGGTTCGACTGTCTCGATCGGGACAGGCGCAACAACTGCAGCATTCCCGCCCTGGCTTAAGCATCGGTGGAGTCTATTCGAGTTTTTTTGAATATTACGGGATTATTGATCATTTTGTCTAAGTTTTGTATATATACTATGTTGTTTCTAAGTGTCTGTAATTAGAGGAATGTGTCTGATGTAAGTATATGAGGTTTTAAGTTATTGACTAAGGAAGTAATTTTTATGGTCCGAAAGCAACCCCCTCTTTGTAATGGTGTAAGTAAAGAGATGAGAGGAGGGGGGGCTTTTTGGTAAATTTAAGTAAGTTTATTTTGGGGTTAGGTTTGAGATTTGATGATTAGGCGGCTTTGTGAGGAGAATATGTATAAAAGAAATACTATCTATTATGTAGTTGGCATTGAGTCATCATGTTTTGTAGTCATATTCACTTTGTAAATGTTGAAATATTATAAAATTTCTACTTCCATCTCTTTTTTTTTAATGGTAATTCTCATTGTGTGGATTATGTTTGGTTATTTTTGAGGACAATAATTCTGGACCCTCATTGTTGATACAAGAGAACAATTATGTTTGATCGATAAATCTAATAATAATTGATTTTTTCCCAAATTCAACGCATACGAATGCTATTAATATGAGTTCCGGCCAAATCGAACTGATACGAATGTTATTTTGTATGAGTTATTATCAAATCTTCACCATAAGAGAGACCTGTGGTTACTCGTATATTTCTGGAGAGCAATTTTTAATGGAGTGAGATTTTAAACCCAGACCTTCACCCATAGACTTGTTTGTTTATTTATGAATGATGATGATCTCTTGCTTGCTTGCCACGCGAAAAGCATGAAAGGGGCATCCATTAGTCATGATATTGTTTCGTTTTGGACTGATTCTTTATATATTGTACTTTTTTTTAAAAAAAAAAATATATATATTTCTCCGTTTCAATTAGGATTTTGCATGTAAAATTAAATATTTTACTAGCTTATTTGTTTAAGGTTTGATATCATTATTTCTAATTTCATTAAATAATTTTTCAACTGCGATTCTAAATTTTTATTCCATCATAAAAAGAGGAAAAGGTTAAAGAAAATTATGCGTCCCCAATTCATTATCATTATTTTAATGTGTGACAGCATCTATATATTATTCATTTAGTGCCCATACCCTTATCCTCCAAGCCCCCACCTACTCTAGGAAAAAAATGGAACAAAGGAAAAATAAAAAGAACAGAAAAACCACATCTTAGGCCGCGATGGGTTGTCATATCTAAACCGGTCAGCTGTTCCATAATCATAACTGAAACCATGTAGATTGGCTCAATTTCGGTTTCCTAGTCTTAAAAACCTGGAATTGGCGATTTTAACGGCCATTTAGAACCATCAGTGGAACCGACTGTTACAACTGCTGGTTTTAAGGTTAAAACTATAGTTTTTAAAAATATGTTAGAAGAAATGTTCAATATTTATTATAATGTTTTATATCCGTAACTAAATGAACAATGTTATAAATTAAATGTTGTAAGTGAATTACGTAAATTTTGATTTCTCTATACTATAGACAATTTAACATTATTATTAATATTAAGTACAAAACTTAATTAATATTAAGTTCATGTCTATTTCTTAATTTTTTTTTGCAACTTAAATTAATAAACTATTTAAAAAAATCAAAAAATTATCAAAAGATAAAGAAACGGTTCAGTAAAACCGAAACTGGAACCGTGGAGGAACCGGGTGACAAACCGGAACCAGAACTGTGAGGCAACGACTCCGATTTTGGTTTCTCCAAAATAAGGAATATGAACCGGTGATTCCGGAACTGTAACCACCCCTAGTAGACCCCACCAATGACACTGAATAGTACGTGTACATCCTTCGATTTATATTAGTGGCAGTAATATCAACAAGTTCATATATTCACCTCAAGAAGTTTGAGTTTGTAGGTTATTAATTATTATATGGTCACGTAAGTGATCTCGAATTGGTTATGCATCTCTTGGAGAACGCGGCTCTAGACAAAATTGGAGAAGCTATCGATTCTTGGTTCAAGGATGGTAACTGAATTTCTTCTCATTTTGGTGGTTGTTTTCTTATTTAGCTTTCCTTTGATCCTTGTAATTGGACAAGGGATCTTCCATTTGTATTCCCATACTTCATCTCCTTGTAAATGGATGATGATATATACCTTATAATCGATAATTTAATACTCAGATCAATAATATCCTCGTTTAAATAATACTTTTGATCGGTCCCGAATTGGAGACAACAAGCAAAATTAATAATTCGCTAATTTAATATCTCGCTAAATTACTAAATATTAGCAATCCGAGGATTATTAATTTATATGGGTGCAACTGTACCTTTAATTTGCTTGCCATAATATAACGTTAATTATTGAAAATTGTGATGTTGGATAAACGATCATAATGGAGGAGCTAGAAATGGCAAACTCCATCTCCAATTCTCCTTTATGCATTCATTGATCATCTTTTGGCTGAAAAAACTTGGTTTTGATTTTTTCAATAGCTTCGGGATCGTATAGTGGTCCAATAATTAAAAACCTTCAAGGTTAGGTCAGAGGTCTTGGGTTCGATTCGCACGTTTCCTCTCCTATCAGGATTTGTACTAAACAAAAATTCAATATATATATAGCTTCGTCTCATACTAACTTATTAATTATCAAGTATATATAACTGCTTAACATATAGTCAAAAAAAAAAAAAAAAGCTTTACATGGATTGAGAGGTTCCTAACTGCTTAATACATAAAAATAATTATTTCATTGACATTTAAGTTGGAGGTACCTTCTATTTAGGTCTAGCCTCAACTGATAATTTTGTGTTCATACATACTAGGCCCAAGAAAGAGGTGAACATTCTCTTATTGGGCCTTTATTGGGCCAACACAAGTACTATTCAGTATTCACCAGTAAGCAGCTCAAAAAATCAGAAAACGATGCAACAAGGTCTAGAAATCAGATGCCAACACATGAATAGAAACCATTTAAACCAAATACTAAAGTGTATAAAGCTTTGACATTCTTACAAGACTTTATTATTTGCTTCTTTTTTTTGTGAAAAAGGAACAAGAAGAGAAAGCCGATTCGGTTATGATAAAAAGAAAATTGCATAAAAATTAGTCAAGTAAAACTTTTGAAAAAGTGTTTAATTTATCCGGGTCTAAAATTATGAAGATGCAAGTGATCAAAACCAATTATGACAAACGAGCTAGGTCTAAAATCTTGAATAGACTCCACATAGATTTTCCTCCTATACGAAGAAACCCTAAACATAACCAACAAATTAAGACGAGACATAGTTACACACTTACACACAACAAAAAAGGGAGGAAAACCGATCAAAAAAAAAAAAAAAAAGGAAGGAAAAAGAATTATTGAATGACAAAAACTTGTGTGAGACGGTCTCACGGATTTAGATCCGTGAGACGGAGCCCTTACACAAAGTTTTAAAGGTTTTTTTTTTTCAGATTTTATTTTTCTTAGGGTTTATATTTGTTTTTTTAGGGTTTATTTTGTTTCTTGGGTTTATTTTTAATTGATTTGGGTTTTTAGGATTTTTAGTTTTTTTAGGGTTTATTTTTTATTTTTTGGGTTTATTTTTATTTTTCGGGTTTATTCTTCATGGTTCATGTTTTTAGGGTTTATTTTTGTTTCTTCATGGTTCATTATTATTTTTAAATTTATTTCCATGGTTCATGTTCTCAAGACGGAGCCCTTAGGAGGTCCGTCTCACGGATTTAGATCCGTGAGACCGTCTCACAAGAGACTTGCTCTTATTGAAAAAGATAAGCTCAATTAAACCAAAGAGCCAGGCGGTCATATTATCCTTTTCCTATTTCATCTGCTATTCCCGTTGATTCACGTGTGTATAAAAACTTTCATATTAAAATCACATAATTTAGGATTGATTTATGTTGTTGAATAGAAAATAAAACACATTTTTGGACCAAAAGATCCCATCCGAATTTCATATGCTACTTTCACAAGAAAAATTCAGTTTAACTACATAAAAATATGTAGGCAAATATTAAAATAATTGTATAGTGTAGGTGAATCATTGTATGTAAATACTTACCAACAAAATTTTAAACTGTTAGTAAATACCTACATTATTTTTGTCGATAAATTAAAAAACTGTTAATGACCTGTCGGTAATTTGTCTATATAAAATGGAGAAAATATTTTATATCGGTATTATATAGGTAACTGTTAAATTTTGTTACAAATTAATTCTGTCGGTAAATTCTATCCCTAAACTGGAATTTTCTTGTAACAATTATATATATAATCGTTCAGGGATTGGTTTCTTTCATTATTACAACATTTCAAAGTACATAGACTTAATTAAATACTTTGAAAAAATTCAATTAATAATAAAATTGAAGGGTCTCACTAACAAATCAAAGCCTTTTGGACAGAAGTAGAAGGTTATAATTGCCACCTCAACTATATCCCAAAATAGTAAACACAAACTGTCACGCCACTGCACTGTGCAACCGGGCACGTCAATATTGACTATGATTTTAGTGTAGCTAACTCACTGGAAAGTGGAAACTACGTTAGCGGATTGTTTGTATTCATGTATTGATGTTAATTTGTTGCTTGATTCGTGGAACATACGGCAATAATTTGTCACTAAAAACTATAATTTCTATATTCAAACTTTTTAAGTTGGAATTTCCATTCTGTGTGTTGTTATTTGTATCGATCTCCTTATAATTAATTCGACATCATTAGAAACATAAAGGGAATATTTTTTGGTTTTTAATTTATATTGTCTCAAATTAATACTGCAAAAATCTGCAGATCACTCCAAGTGATCAAGGAATCTGATAATAAGTTCAACTTCCTCTCCGTAACTGGTAGAATTTTTGAATGAAAACTGGCATGCAACGCACATAACAAGGTTAGGAAGTCCCTGAGGTGGTCCTAATAGGGAGACCTTTCCTGACGCTTAAGTTTGCTCGATAGGGGAGAAAATTCAGAGCAAATGATAGTAATTAAGAGTAATTAACTGAGTATATACTTACAAATGAGATAGATGAACCTTTTTATACATGGGTTAATGTGCCGCATGAGCTTTGTAAAATATAGTGGGCCGCTTGGGCAGTTATGAGCCGCGTAGGCCGGTATGGGTTGTGTAGGTCAGTCTGGGCCGTATAGGCGAAATAATCATATGTGTGGTCCGATAGTTAAATAATATTGAGTGATTAATAAATAAATGAATATATTAAATGTTTTTGCCAAAACATAGGATTCTAAGAAGGTATTTGCCTGAGATTATAAGATGTTTGAGACCTTTTAATTTATAAGCTCTCCAAAAATGCTTGGTAACTTTAAAAAAACAAAAGATTTTATAATTAGCTCATAAATGAGATGTTAGGCTAGTCTATAAGTTGCTTTTAAAAAAGTTGAAGAATGACATTTTATTTCCTATATGAAATCTCATTTTCAAAAACTCCCTTTCACTTTTATTATTTATTTAATTACAAAATTGTCATTTCTAACATCTTATAATCTATATCATATTATTTTATCCAATTATTTCAACAATATATTTTCAAAATAGGATATAACATCTTATAAATTCTAAAACTATATTATGAGATGTAGAAACTTATAAGATGTTCCAAATATGCCCAGCCAAATACCCTCTAAGTATCATTTTGATGCACATTGATTGAACATAATAATTACATTATTAATATAAACTTAGCATATATAAAAAAACCTAAAATAGATAATCAGTTATAATTATTAGCTTCTAAAATAGAGAATCGGTTGTAACCTATATACAAAATTGTTATTTTTAACATCTTATAAGCTTCTATTATTAGAAAAAGATCAATATTTGGGAATTGATTTATTATAGGTTAATCGGTTAAACATTTGTAACTCATGCATGTTATTGACCATAAATCAAATTCCATCCGTCTCACCCGTCCCAAAACCTTGTAAGATTAAAAAAAAAAATCGATATTTTTTCCCCAAACGATTCATACTATTCTAAATTTCCAATTGGGCCCTTGCTTGCTAAGCAATCGTTGTTCATTGAATATCGCAATGAAAGTGGTGTATTGTGAAAAAAATTAAGACCATCAGCCCCATGCCACGTGGCAGTCGAAGAATGCCCTCGTCACCACCATGCACACCAAGTTCCAAAAATTAAACCACCGCTTGTTTCAATTTTCACCACTATATATATCAAAATTGCAAATCGGTCTTAAAAATAATTCAAATTGTAATTTGTATGATTGCATTTATTAGAAATATGAAGAGGCAAAGAGGCAATTCAAGAAAAGGGGCAAAAACGGATACGGTGGTGGCAAAGAAAAAGACAAAAGTGGCGCCGGGGGATGTGAAGGCCAAAGAGGTGGCGGAGGAGCGGAAGGCGGCGGCGGCGACGGCGGAGGAGGAGGTGGCGGAGTGGGCTAGTCTATGGAGTGGGGTGGATGAGGAAATGTCATGGGCCACGAGTTGGATCCCGTTTTGGGAGATGGATGCTTATGATGCCTTGTACGGTGACGTTTTGTGGGATTTTGATATTTGGGACTTGAAATCAACTGGAATTGCTCAAAATCCATGAGAATTTCATTAATCCAAACAAGTCCTCTTCTTTATTTTATTTTTAGGGGTTTTTAGTTTTTTTTTTTTCCCAGTTGAGGATATCTAGTCTCGATTTGTGTGACTATGACGAAATTGTTGATGATTTGCTAATGACTGGTTATATTTAGTTTTTTCTTTTTTTTTTACATGTTACATGTTAGTTGTTACGGGTGTACACAAATAGTTATTATTTTGAGAAAATAAATTTTGTACACTATTGTATATTCATCTTTGAAAATTAGATGTTGTTTTTAACTCTACTACGTACCTTATGGCAATAAATAGCAGTATGATGGAAGATAGATCGAGCTTTAAATAAAAAATTTCAATGTGCCATTTACCTTGATAAATTTACTCGGATTATGCATGTCTTGTAAGTTCACATATTAAACAAGCCAAGTACCACATATAAGAAAGAAGTAATTAAGACATCGAATTGAATACGGAGAGTCGGAGACAGATCCAGTATTTTTTTCCTATGAGGGCACAAAATAAATATAATTAAATTATAAACCATGTAAAAAGTAATTAATGAGATACACTTTGTTTTTTACTAATTAATATATAGATGTTAAAAGTTATACAACACAAATGATGTTATATATAATACTATTAACACTTTTTTTGGAAATGTTATATAATATTATTTTAGTTTATAATGTTATTAGTGTTATAATTTTGGGTACCCAATTAATCTAATGTTATATAATTTATAAATGTTTTAATATTATATAATCGTTTTTAAAAAAAAAAGCTAATAATGTTATATACACTCATATTAGTGGTGTTATATATATATATATATATATATATATATATATATTATAAAAATTACGTAATACAAATGATACATATTTACATAAAAAAAATAAAAAACTATTGGGGCATGTGCCGCATACCAGGGAATACAGACCGTCATTTTTTTTTGAGGGGAATACAGACCGTCATTGATCGAATGCATATGTGCATTTTGTCCCACTTATATCGATTATCGAATCTGTAGATACAAGTTAATGTGTTTGGAAGTGTTCACTACAAGAAAAAATCAATTTACCTATAGAAAATATGTAGGTAAATATTAAGTTAATTGAAGTGAAGGTAAAATTGTTATAGGCAATTAAATATATATTCACCTACATAATTTAAAACAAATGGGTAAATATTTGTAGTATTTTTATTGGTAAATTTAAAAATTGTCGGTAATCTAACTGTATAATTTGGGGAAAAAATAATTTATTTTTATTCTCAGGTACTCTATAAATAATCAGAAAAATTTAAGAACAAAATCATTTTTATCGGATCTTTGGATTTTTCTTATAGTGATTTCCTATTATTTTGCCGAAGGTCATTTTTGTAGTGAACGTATAGACTTGTTGGTTTCCAAAGAGAGACCAGTGATGCAAGAAACTATCAATAATTAAAGGTAAAATGGTTATAGTGTAATAAACGTTTTTACGGGTTGAAAGTAATAAAAAAGAAGAAATAAATTATTTGTTAGTTTTATATAGCCTAACTCCTAAAGATAAACTTTTAAGATGTATTCATTTATAACTACTTAAATTAATACGATTAAAAGTATTTATGGCGTAAATGTAGAAAATTATCACCTAAATACTTACCTTTGTATTAATTAGGCTGTTTACCATTGAATTTTTATTCATTTTTTATCGATATAAATTTACACAATTAATGTTAAGGATCAATACTAGCTAAGTGAAGTTTCTAATCAAAGCTGAAAATTTATTTGATTTGACAGTGTTTGCAGTTCTGCTGAGGTCAATTTTCCATAAGTCCCATGTATAATGCATGGTTGTTGGTACAAATAATTTATTATTATTATTGTTGTTATTATTATTTGCGTGTGTGCGCTTTACAAACAATCAGAATTTTTGTTTTTATAAATTTTTTTAATATATGTTAGTCTTTTATTCTGTTTTCTTTTTATGTGGATCTTGAAAGTGCTATAATTAAGTAAATATTTTCAAATAAACTAATTGCTAAAACTGTTGATTAAATCTATTCCTTTTTTCCCAATGATTTGGAAAGTATTGATTGATTGATTCTTTTAAAAGAATTACTAGCAATAACTCCGTAACAAAGTAAGAAAATAAATAAAATGTGAAGGGCCAAAATGAAATACAATATTGCTACCTACTTTTTTTTTTTTTTTTTTTTGAGGGATTTGCTACCTACTAAATTACATTGAGATTTGGAAACTTCTCCCTTAGTAACAATCCAATTTTCAGTATCTCAAAAAAAAAAAAAAAAAAAAAAAAAACAATCCAATTTTCAGTAAATTATACAAATTATGTGTTGATTGAATGAATTGGGTTAATTTAGAGTAAGAAAATCCAATTTACCAAACTACCTCTGCCCTATATCACGTGTAAATCAATTTAACGTTTTTTTTTTTGAAACAAATCAATTTAACGTCAATTATCTGTTTTAAACAAAAATTAGTACTACTTCCCTTCTCTATTTTCCCATTGAGATGGTATAATAGCTTAGAGATGAATTTAAACGATATAAATATGCATATTTTAGAAATATTTAACAGTGTTCTTTCTTAAAAAAAAAACTTAAATTTTAATTAGTTATATTTTAATGATGATTTAGCAAATCTTAAATGAGTATATATACCGCGTGACATGCACTCATCTGTATGCGCGTCGGCTTCAAATTTCCAACATCCACAAAACCTTTTTCCTTTTTTAATTTCTTCTTTTTCCCACTCTTTTTATAGTCTTCTTTAGACCTTCACTGTATAAAGTAAAAATCCACACACTCCACACAGTACACAACACTCTGTTCACACACTCACAGAAAAAGGAGAGTGGAGAAAGAGGAAATGGGAGAAGGAAAAGGGTCGTCCCTTGTTCATCTTCTTGTCATAGTTCTCAGCTTAACCGCATTTGGATTTGCAATTGCTGCTGAACGACGCCGTAGCATTGTAAAACTCTCTGTTCTCTTCTCTTTTTGTTTCCTTTTTTTATGTTTGATTGAACGAGATTTGAACTGGGTTTTGTGGATTATAGTGAAATGTTGTTGTTTCTTTTGTTTGTTTTTTTTTAATTAATCGTAGTGGTTTGGTTCTTGCCTTTTGATTTTAGCTATTTCTAGAATTGGGATTTCTCCAGGGTTTTCTTCTGTTTTTTAATGGAAAAGTAGATTCCTTTTAATGGTAACTGTGATTGATTGTTTTTATAACTATGTGATTAGTTTGTGGCACTTGAAGTGAGTGCAAATCTATACTTTGTGCTAGGAATGATTTGTTTGGGTTTATTTTATAGTTTTCATAGTGGGCGTGTGATTGGGGTAGGGTGATTACATCTTATATTCTTGCTTCTTGTCTGCTATATTATGGCCTATGAAAAATATCATTTGACTACGTAGTGAATGAGAGATAATGCTGTGTTCTGCTATCTAGAATTTAACCTTCAGCTCATTTGGGTGATAAAGAGGATGACAGAAGCACAAGAATTGATGTGATGCTGGAGTTTTTAAGGAAAATGTTCGTGGAACTAAAATTCTTACTTTGATAATTTTCCTTTGTGGCCAATGTTAAGAATTATTTTGAATAGCAAATGTTGAAATGAAGGTTTTTAACTTTAATGGGCTTCCTTCATTTTCATGAATATGTTCTTGCTTTAACTGGGATATGTTGTTGTGTTGGATGCTTGTATAGCTTGGCTTTTCCGAAAATAAGGTTTGTGCATACATTATTTTTCAATGTAAGTTACTTTGATATAATATGAAGAGATTTCACATTGGGACAAATCCACTACATATATTTTTAAGAAATAATGTAGGTGCATATGAATTTCAAAGGTCATGAAGAAGATAGATTAGTTAACCGTCAGTGGACAATACTATGCTCTTGTATAGGGCGTTGTGGCGAATACTTAATTGTGTTTTTTGCATTGTATAATAGTTGTGTCTGGTAATTGAAGTTTTTAAATAGCATAGGTTTAGATTTTAATCTCAGCAATGTCCCAGAACAAACAAAAAGAAAGACAGATTGCAATATCATTCCATGCATGAAAATCTCAATTGAGGAAAAGCATACGCCAATACTTGGAAAATGAAGGTACTAAACTTATTGGTCATAGATCACTTTGCTGATTGTGTACTAGTGATCTATTGCAGCAAAAATAATCTTTAATGTGCTTCTCCAATCATCTGCAGAAGTAATTTTTGTTTCTCCTCTACTTACTCAGGCTGCTCGTTAAACTATTCATTGGGCATACTCTCGACTAAGTCCTAACTCTCTCTTGGATACATCCTTGATATCGTGTGCTTTGTGAGATGAAATTTTACATTCTTAAGGATGCAACTTTGAAGCCTAACTGCTCTGTCTTGGGAACTTAAGACGTTTTTCTGCTTTTTCGAACATTTAAATTTAAACAACTTATTTTCTTTGAAATCTCCTGGATATAGCTTTTTTTTTTTATCCGGCAATGTGGAGCATCAGCTGATAAGCTAGCTTTCATTTCAGTACTTTAGAATTTATCCCAAAGACCTTTTTTCCCTTAATATTGTCAATGAAAACAATACAAGGGATATGCTCCCCTGTTGCCCCGACATTCTTGTTGAAAACTGCACGGGGGAACCTTGGACACACAAATGCCTAATAATACTTAAAATGCTATAATGGGGAACACTTTGGCTATTACATTAGAAAGTAACTTCGACATACTTGAAAATAATTAAAAATTGCCGAAAATTAATTCTTCAGTACATCGTATAGCTTGTATTTATTCTTGAAACCTCTTGGCTTTTGTTGCTTGAATTCTTGTCATTCTCATACCAATAACTATCACAAATATACATCTTCATAGCATATTGGCCTTTTCCCATGACTTGAGACCTTGAAAGTAGTTATTTTTCTGCACTGAGTAGTAGCGAACTTAATGCGTGCTTTGATAACAATAAAGGGTTGTAAATAAAATCTCTGTATCTTTCTCATTTCTTTCTTTCATGGCAGGGCACTTTACATAAAGACGAAGCCACGAATCAGACATACTGTGTTTATAACTCAGATGTCGCTACTGGTTATGGAGTTGGAGCTTTCTTGTTTCTTCTTTCAAGCGAGTCTCTTCTCATGGGTGTCACAAAGTGCATGTGTTTTGGAAGGCCTTTGACCCCTGGAGGAAACCGTGCGTGGGCCATAATATATTTTCTGTCTTCATGGTAAGAGAATATTTGTGAACTTCACCTGCACTCCCTATATGCCATATATTGCATATTTTGTTTTTTTCCTTTGCATATCCTTCCATTTTAATTTTTATTATTTGGGTGGTTTGGATGCCTGTTATTACAATAGTTACCCTTGTTAGTGTAAATTACAAAAACCACCCCTGAGGTTTAGACTGGGTCTGTATTTGCATAACAAGTACCCTCCTCAATCAGTGCATTTTGTATAATAGAAACAAATATCAAGATGGCATCTGTAATTTGAAAAGATAGTCGGGCTATTTGGAATTAGACATAACCTCAAAAAGCACTTTTTTTGTAATTAATCCTTATTATTGTTATGTATGTGGACGGTGGTGGGAGTTTATGGATTTCCTGTTCGAAACGATTGACAATTTCATGAGTGCAGGTCCTTTACATGATAATTTATTTTAGGGATAATTACGAAAATTACCCCTGAGGTTTCGGTTAATTACAAAAACACCCAAAGATGCTTGAAATTACAAGAAACCCCTCGAGTTTGATTCTATGTTAAATGTAAGGGATAATTGTAATACTTTACAAATGTAAGTAGGGTGTTTGTAAGGTTTTTGCTTATAAAGGGGTAAAAGCATAATACAGAATCAAACCTCACGTTTTTTTTTTGTAATTTTCAGAAATGTGTGGGGTTTTTGGTAATTAACCCAAACCTCAGGCGTAGTCACTACAAGAAAATTCGAGTTTATCGACAGAAATATTCTGTTACTAAATTGCATAGTTACCTATAGAATACCTACATAAAAAAAAATATTTTCCCCCAATTATATCGACAATTTTCAAATTTACCGACAGAAATAAAACAATTTTAAATTCTGTAGGTAAATATTTACGTATTATGTACAACGGTTTGACCTACACAGTTATCCTAATATTTACCTACAACTTTTCTGTAGGTAAATAGTGAATTTTTGTAATTATCCCTTCTCTTTAGTTATTAATTTAATGTATTTGAGTAGTTTACTGCCTGAATGCTAACCGTTCCAGTGTGTTATTTCTTGTCTGATCATTTAAGAACGATGTATTATCTTGTGTTTTTTTTTCCAGCAATTAGAATGAATGATATATGTAAAGCATACTTAATTTATACCCTGTTTCGATTTCCGATCCATTTAACAAAAACATTGCAGGATGACGTTCATAGTGGCAGAGGCATGTCTAATAGCTGGTGCAAAGAAGAATGCTTATCACACCAGATATCGTAACGTAATCTACGCGGATAATTTTTCTTGCGAGTCATTACGGAAAGGAATATTCATTGCTGGAGCAGTCTTTGTCGTCGCAACAATGATCCTCAACGTCTACTATTACATGTACTTCACTAAAGCCACCGCTCAGATTGCTCATAAAGCTAACCGTGCTAGTTCGAACGTTGGCAGGAGTGGGCGTGTATAGATTTTGGCCGGTAAGATTTTGGTGAGCCCTGAAATTTTCGTGCTAGTGTCGGTATTATTCTGCGATGAAGCATGTCATGGTATATGTTTTATTTGAGTTTGCTGTACTAGGATTATGAACTCTGGTTTTTTGGGTTATGATGTGATTATGCTTGCTTTGGGGAAATGCTAATTAGAGGTGATTATGTTTAGATTGAAGGGTTTTTTCATTGGAAGAATTTAATTTTAAACGGATTTTAGTTTTAAATTGACAGACTCGTGTTGAAAGAAGTTGAAGAGGAAAATCTAAAACAATGGAATTAATTCTGCTCACATTTTTCCCAATGAAATAAGTACTATTTATTTGGGGAAAAAAAAAACTTCAGTTGTAAATGAGTAATTAATATAAAAAAGAAGTTGAATAAATGTCTGAAATGACAAATAGTTGTGTGCGGCATTTCCTTATTTTCCTTTAAATTCAAGTGAAATAGTTTTGCCAAGTTCTCATTGCTCATCCAAATCCAAGATTCCTTACAATATATAACAATCAACACACAAAGGTGCAAAATCAACCCTAGTCGATCCCAAAATAACTCCGTCTTCTGAAGTTTGAACTCTGCCGCATATCTGCAACAAAGGGAGGGGTTATGGTATTGTAAGCTCGAAAAGAGCTAGATCTATTTGGCCCGACTCAATTTTCATTGGGCTGGACCGGGTTTGAGCCTCTAAAAATAGCAGCCCGGTAGAATTTTGGCCGGCCCAAACCCAATTTTTCTTAGGCTTGGTGGGCTAGCATCGACCCAGCCTATTTGATAGCTCTACTTAAGGAATGATATTCACTTATCTATATAATCAATGCAAAGTGGGCTTGCCTACTGTCCTTTCATAGTTTCATATATAGGCCACTATTTCTTCTTTTCTTTTTGTCACTTTTAAGCACCAGTAAAGGACATTGGTTTAAGGGATAATTACAAAAAGTACCCACAAGGTTTGACCTAATTATAAAAAAACCTAGCTGACTTTCAAATTACAAAAAGTACTCTTGATGTTTGATTCAGTATTAACATTAAGGAGTAAACTGCAACATTTTTATAAATATGAGGGATGATTTTGAAATGTTAGCTGGGTTATTTATAATTAGGTTAAACCTTTTTAAAGTCAAAGGTTTTCACAAATTAATGAGGCAATAGACACACCTGACCCCTTCCTCTCTGGCCTTCTCAAATCTTATCATTTTCACATATATCCTTATCACTTTCGCCATCTTCTTCTCTGGCACCGTAAAACCAATTATTTCTCGAGTTTGGTAGCCCGAATGATTTCTGTATTTATTCGGTCCAAAATTTGGTCTAATGCATACTTATACCTTTTAGCTTCCCACTTGCCTGGTACAATTTAACAACAAAGGTTTTATGGCCCATTGCATGAGTTATATCTATGACAAATCATTCAATTTGTAAGGCTTGTGGCCCAAAGCCCCAAAGTAGTCTTACTTCTCTAGTATATTCTGTCCAGATGTAGTTTTAGTAAATGTTTAATTTACATATTTCAATAGTATTAATTCACACTAGTCACAGAATGCACATGGGTATATTAAAATATCTGGAGTTAGTATTATGTTAGACGGTTTAACGGATTTAATTGGTTAGACGGAACCCCAACAACGAATCCAACCCGATGCACTCATCTCCTCCAAAAAAGGCATCGTCATCACTCATCACCAGCGGCAACGAGATACGTCACTATCACCACAACCAAACACACTTTGTATCCCTTCTTTCTCCCACCACCAACCACCTTTCATCTCCATTTTTTTTTTAATTTTTTCCAACAATCAACTCAATAATCAAAGAATCAATTTAAAATACAATTTCAAGAAGATGGGGATTCGGACAATTCAATTATGGCAGCAAATCAAAGCCCTATCCAAATATTGAGAAGAAATCCAAATAAGATAATACATAGACATAACGGCCATTCCCGTTGAATCGACGGCCAACGATTTTGCGTTAACATCATAAAAGTCTCGCACACTAAAATACAGTAATTAATTCCGAACTTTTCTGTGTTATGCGGCTTCGATTTCTTCTCCATGTTTGGATAGAGCTTTGATTTTAATTAACTATTACTTTTAGAGGGCTACTAATACTATTGAGGGAACAAACTAATATATTTCAGGGAAAGACTAATAATACCTGTTCTTGGAAAAACTAATACTTTTCAAGGGAATTACTAAAAAACTATTAGGGGAAAAACTAATATTTTCAAAGAAACTACTAATACATTTTAAGAGGACTACTAATACTTTTAATGGAAAAAATTAATACTTTTAAAGGATTGTTAAATATTCACTAAATTGAACTACGTACTAATACTTTTCAAATGAACTACTAATACTTTCCAGATGAGAAGATAATACTTTTCAGCGTTGTCAAAAAACACTACAAAAACTATTACTTTTCAAGTGAACTACGTACTAATACTTTTCAGATGGTCTGCTAATACTTTTCAGTAGAAGCACTTTTAGGTCCAAAAAATAACAGAAATGCCACCAGTCCTTGAATATTTTGAAAACGCTACCGGGTCGATTTTAGGATCTGTCTAACAGATTTTGGCCTGTTAGACCGTCTGATAGGAGTTCTTTTGCCTAATATCTGGACCAAACTGATTATTTTGATACATTATCCAGTACACCGATGCGTACCAAATTTTATGTTCAATTGTGATTTTTGTTCGTTCACCAAATACCTATTGAATTTAATCTCTACGTATAAGAGTACGAGAGCAATGTAGTGTGGTAAATCGACCAAAGTTGTTTCACAAGAAAAGATTAGCCGAGCATATAATAGTTATTTAAATTTATGAAAAAGAGAAATAATTTCGAAACACTATAAAAATTGAACTATGAATTAAACGTATATATTTAAGCAATATCACATTAGAAAATTGGGATAAAATCTATATAAAAATGTTTAATTTCTAAAATAATTAAAAGACGTCTAAATTGATATTATTTGATCAATAACCGCCTAAACCGTAAACCTGAACCCTAATTATATCATTGATAGTATATTTTATTGAGGTAACTATTAATGAAATTTATTCTTTTATGAATAAAATTTGAAAAAAAGATAAGTACATGTATAAGCACATAATTGTTTATATTTTTCTTAAATTGATATAGCAAAGTGAAATCTTGTAAAATTCATATGACAAATTGAAATTCTTAACAAAGTTCATATGCTAAAGTGTAACAATTTCTGTTTGAATTTTTGGCAAATACGGTTTTGCCCTCACGTGGAGGGTTCACGCCGAAATATTCTAAGAATATTCCAACAGCGATCACTGTTGTATGGCAAAGTGCAAAACTTTGGTAGTATGTATGGTAAAGTGTAAAGGAAACTAATTCATATGGTAAAGTGCAAAAAATCGCATAGTTTGGGGGGTTTAGTGTTTTTTCCTCTTTTCAAAAATATGATGTGGTACATGTCTCGATACCCATGTGTCTCGGTATTTAGAAACATGACTCGGTACCGAGAAATGTATCGGTCCCTAAAAATAAAAAAATAAAAAATAAAAAATAGACATTTAAACTCAAAAAATGGATAAAAAAATATTTTGAAAAACATGGCTAAAAATAAGTATTGCAATGGAAAAGTAATCAAAAATCCGACGTACTCTTAGAATATTGAATATGAGATGGAATACTTTTTAAAATAAATGATGTGGCTTTCTCACAAGAGTAAATTTTTTATACTATAAGGAGAAATGTGATGAGAATTGATTCTCAGACTTTTGAGATTGAAAATATTAATTACGCGACTATTAGTGGTGTAGCCAGGAAACTTTACTGGGTGGGCCGATATACGGGATCGGGGTGAGCCAGATAAAAAACTAATAGAAAAGTCATATAAATTTTAACTAAATTTTCTTTAAAAAAAATTACCTTGTAATTGTTTTTTAAATTTTTTTTTTGGGGAGGGGGAGGGGAAGGGGAGGCAATGTCACGTCCACCCCTACTATTATATTACTAAGTAATATAAAAAGGGAAACTTGACAACGTAAACCCTATATACCTGTACATTTTTATTTTTTTTACCTGTGACATTTTAACAACGAACAAGCAAGATCCCTTTTCTTATAAGAAAATGACAAACTATACCCACAAGCAAAAGAGGTAACAAACCATGTTATCAAATACAACAGACATCCATGTGACCAAATTCATAACCCACATCACCCAACTATTTACATGTACATATTTACATCAGAGTTTTCAAAAGATGATACAACCCTAAACTAAAATATAATACAAGACCAAAAAGAAATGTGACCCATCAACATAGCCCAACATATCGTCATCTATGTACACTGTCCTCAATAATCTGTGGAAGCTCCAGCAGCCTGTCCAGTAAGCTCATGAATCCAACATCACTAGACTCACTTACAATGCATGAACTACGCGAGCTAATGCCCAGTAAGCGAAAACCATGCATGTTTAATGAATAATGTAATACAAATGCAAATGCATTATAAGGTATTTTACCAGAAGTGCACAGAATGCATTACAATATATTATTTATAATCATTTTTTTTACATAGGGCCCTTGACCCACCTGCTATGCATCGGAAAGAGCTCAACACAATATCAACAATCACATGGCCATAATCATATTGACACCCCTAGGGCCATCTCTCGGGACCACCTGAGGTCCACCCCCTGTCTTCCCCAATGATCCCCCAAGAGTCTTCCCCCTGATGTGCCAATAAGGATACAGTCAAATGGTCCGCCCCCTTGTGATCATCAGAGGCACACCCCCTGTCAAACCCTATGATCCTCCGAGGAGTAACACCAACTGCACCTTAAAATATATGATGACTTTTATTACCAATTGTATCATTTCATATTTATAACTAGAAATCTAATGAAAGAGTTATAAGTTTAAGATTTAAAACATATTTTTGAATATCTCATATGATGAACTAATTAATTTGAGAAAAGAAATTGATACCTTATATTTCCAAGTTTTCCTACATGTACAATTAGGGAAGAAAATCAATTATCTAACTTTCAGCAAGATATCTAAGGACGAAAGGTAAGTAAAAATCCATCTGCAACTGTAATGCATGAACATAGTATTGTTTGAACTAATTATATTATATGTGACTATGATATCTTGTTAAATATACGTGGATATTATGTGTTGCATAGTTTACTTGTATGATGTTGCAATATGGTGCTTGGTGAGCCATTGAACATGTCATTCACAACATTTGCATGTGCATGCATATTACAAGAGGATGTTCGCATGCGCGGAAATATTTTCTGGAAGAAAATGGTTATTTATTGACCACTGCTAGTGCACCGAGGCACGCTGGGCGTGATTATGATATATGTTTAGGTATAGCAAGTGGGGTACTTTTTGGTGAACACAGAGTTAGATGGGAGATGGGCTCTCGGTGGGTCACAGAAGGATGGACCATTTGTGGGTACCTATGTTATGATGTTGCGGGGTGGGATACTTTTTGCCAGACACAAGGGACGCAAGTAGGGGACCCTTGGTTGGGCCGCGGGAGGATGATCCACACGTAACATCATAACGATATTATTGGCCATTTGATTATTGTTGTGTGCAGAGCTCTTTTCCGGTGCATAGTAGTTGGGTCAGGGGCCCAAATGAAAGAAAACAATTTGAGAAAAGTATTTTAATTTATGGATTTTACATGTTAACATTACATGTTGAAAAATCATCACTATTCTTTGGACATGCATGATTTTTACTTGCTGAGCTTTAGCTCATGTAGTTCATGCATTGCAGGTGAGCATGACAATACCTGAGCTTGTTAGCTTACTGGGCAATGCTGGAACTTCGTCAGGCTTTGAGGATCATGGATATGGATGACGGCTTGTCGGGCTTGTTTTTGGTTCATTTTGATTTTGCTTCTGTCGTGTTTATGAAGGAACTCATACTATTTATATCTTTTTAAACTGTATTGTAAACATATGTAAATAGCGTGCTGGTTTGAGTTTTGGGTTTATATATCTAGTCATCGTGTTTACGTACAAACAGGATTGACTGACCTTTTGTCTCTAAATGATAAAATCTCTGTTGCAGTGTATAGGGTTTGTTTCGTTGATCGTTTGTTATTAAATTTGCACAGGAAAAATATTTTTTTTTTACACATTTTAAAGAGGGTTTGTTCGAGTTGTGTTATTTATATATTTTCTAATAGTAGTAATAGGGGTGGGCGTGACAAGCAGGGCCTAGGCTGACCCCTCTCCCTCCGCCAGCGGCAACCACTATCGAAATCCTACTTACTGGAGTACATTTTGTGATAACAGATTGACGCTAATGCACTTAACATTATTTTTTATGAATAAAAACTAATAATTGATCTACTTAATAAAAAAATATTTTTCTTTAACTACATACATGCTCCTTTTTTGCACCAACATTTTTTTAGTACAATATCTTGAGAGGGGTGAGACTTATGTTATATTATCCAGATTAGTTGTCTGGATTACAAATCTTCAACCTACTCAGCTACAATCAATTCTTCCAACAACTTGTAATCCAGCCCCTATAAAGAAACAATTAAGTTTTTCTCCATTATATTCCAATAGAATATTTACTTTTCATTTTTTTTGAGGAGGCAATAGAATATTTACTTAGTTTTGACTGTTAGTTACTTTATATGGTCAAAAGTTGACTGTGCATAGAAATGCAATTCATAATTGTTTTAGGTTTTGAAAAATGACAAAAAAATATGTTACATTTGTCTCTTCACCAAATCAAGTAGTTTGTTGCAGCATAATAAATTATTAACTTATGATGGAGATGGAAGAATGAGGCAAGAAAATGGCAAAAAGGGAATGAGGTTAAGAGGAAAACTGTAAATTAGAATAATGTAAAAGTCTAAAAGACACCATTGAGATTTAATGTGCTGTAAGAAAATGGCAAAATCCACTGTAAAAAACACAAAAGAGAAGGAACAAATCCAAAGTACAAACCACATGCCAAAAGCATCTCAACTTTATTGTGTCCAAAAGATTGTATCATTACAAGACTCAAAAGGACTTTTAATCCTTTTGCTGTGAAGCCCTCGATTTTTATTCGAACATGTACTTGTTTCACGTATCATCCTTGTATTAATTTGATTATTTTACCGCGTCGCTTTGGCGGGTAAATATTAATGATAAATATAATTTGCATTTAATTTCTTTTATTTATTACTTGTGATCATAAATATTTATTAATTCTATTTCGCATTAATGATCACTAGCTTGATCGATCATCATTATTATTATTTGTGTATCTATTAGTCACCTTGGAATTTTAAGAGACTATTTATTTTAGAGATTTATACCTTATAGAATTAAGAATTCGATTTAGAATAAGTGATCATGAGACTTATAAGTGATCAAGAAAATCACTAATTATTTTGTAGATTGATATTATTCATCTATTATCATCAAATTTGGGACAAAAAAAATATGAAATTACCACAAATACCCTTAAGAGGGACGACCATGATGAGAATTTTTAGGGCAGAAATATCTCCCAACTCTTGTACACATACACCTTATGTATTCATCTTGTGTATTACTACACCATTAATTCAAATCTACATCTTAGAATTATCCTACAAATTCAACCACCCAATTGGTCAAAAAGACACAAATTTAAATTCCCCCTAAAACATGACTTTTGGCCAATTGTCCCTAACATAGTAGCATAGGTAATACTTTACTCCATAATTTCCTCAATTATTACCCTAACTTATCATCTAACCAATCAAGACAAAAATTTTGTCTCCTCCCCCTCTCTCATGGACGGCCATATGGCCTTAGAGGACCAAAAATTGGTTCATTTTTCATTTCACCAACATTCATCTCTTCAAGCCTTGAATCTTCTTACTTCCCTCTAAAAATCCTCCTACCTCTCTCTACATACTCTTCTTCAAACCTTCAAACATTTAGCCAAAATTTCAAAAATTCATCTCCCTACTCCTTCAAAAAATTCGAAGCATCACTACTAAGGTAAGGAAAAATTTCTTTTCTACCCATTTTTGATATCACCTAACTCATCTCTTTCACCTTCTAATTTAAGTTTGATTTTTGATTTTGAGGTATACTTAAAAGATCATTTGAGGATATTAAGAGACTTGAGGTCATCTTGAAGAAGAAATTGTGAAGAAGTTGGACTATAAGGTAAGAAATGAGATTTTTAGTACATTTTCTCATTCTCTTTCTATTTTCCAAATTTTGACACTCCATTTTCATTTTTGGAGTTTTAGGGGCTGACCTTGAAGGTTGTTATTAAGGGTGACCAAAATCCTACATTTTGAGGCCATTACTTGTCACACTTTACTCACTACACAAGGTAAGTGTAGTACTTCCAATTTCTCACCATCTTCTTCTTCTCCTTAAATTTTTAACCTCATTTTTTTTAACTCCTATATTTTTTTGATATTCATTGACTTAGGGGCTGAACTAAGTCACTTCTTCATCAAGAGTGATTTATTCAATTTTTTCACCAACAAATCAATCTTTAAGGTGGGTGGAAAAATCCTTTCAACTTCTAGGTGTTTTACTTAAAAATGCATGTAGTATTTTGATTTTGAGCACTTGAGATATATATTATGTATTGCATGCTATTTTCTTGTATCAAGTTGAAAAAATTCTCAAGTGTTGCTCAAAAATGCGATTTATCGAAAAATAGGGCATACATGTACACTTTATTGTTATGCTTGATGAAATTTTGTATGAGAAGGATATGTACGTGTATGACTCTTGAAATCTATGTTTTGAATGATTTATAACCTGGACAAGTCGAGCATAATTGACTAAATTTCAACTTTTAGACTTAAAATGCAAAAATAGAAAGTTGGTGGACTTAATTGCAAGAAAATAAAACTTAAGAGACCCCTCTATAATTATCAATTTTTGGGATTGAACTCAGGTTAAAAAATTATGTTTTGACATTTTAATAAAGTTTTAAGAGTTTTTATATAAATAAAATCAACCCTTAAAAGCCCAAGGACTAGATTGTAAAATTTTAGAAGTGTAAGGGCTATTTTGCAATTTTCGAAACTGTACCAGACCCTAATTTTAAAATTTAAAATTTTAACTTTTAAGGGACTGGAAATAACATATTTTAAGTGTATTCCAAAAATCCAAGTGTTTAGAGCTTGGAAAGTAATTTTATAAAAATTGAGGGACCAAATTGAAAAAAAATTAAACTTGAGGACCAAATTACAATTTCCAAAACTTATGCAGTTCATGCACCTGGAAATACTAATTTAACTATAATATAATTATATCTTGGACCCAAGGTTCAAATTTCATAACAATTGGACCCCTAAAAGCCTTAAAGGCAATTGTTTCAAAATGGGACAAAAATGAGATTTTTAAAAGTTAAGGGACCTATACTTGCTTCTTTTAAAAACTAATTTTGTCCCAATATCCCACTGACCTTAGTGACATTTTAAAACTGGAATCACATTAAAAGCCCTTCCGGTTTGTGAGTTCCAATTATTTTAAACTTAGAGCCCGAAATGACAAATTTAACAAATTTTGGGCCAATGTGAGAATTTTATAAAAACTCGACCTCCAAACTTTAAAAACCTGAATCTCTGAACAATTTAGAGAATTTAGGAACTGACCTCATAATTTTTCAAGGTCGGGGCATTTATTTATTTAACTTTTAACCCCCAAAGTAGTGATTTTTACAAAACAAGGCTAATTGTAAATTTTCTTTTTAACAAGGACCTAACTCAAATTATTTTTTCTTTTAAACAAACATCCCTGGACTCTCTGACTTTAATAATGAATTAAAAATATTTTATTTTCTCAAAAATCCCTTGTCTTATCGGATCGTCTTGACCGAATAATACACGATCGCGGGGCGACTTCCTCGTCTTGCGATTTCAAATCTATAACGGGACTCATGTTCCACCTAATATTTCAAGATATCGAAGATTACCTACCCTCCCGATAATTATCTTCATCCAAATAACTCCACCAACGCTATAATTGCCACTCGCGATTTTTTAGAAACTTTCGTAAAATACTTCCCTGAATCAATAAAAATACTCGACTGCCTAGTTGACTACCTGAACGTGTACTTACTTTATTGTCTTAGTCAACTTGGTGTGTCGAGCTCACAGTCGAAATGAATACGTCGGGGATGGAACCGGCGGCTCTGGCCGCTATTCCACTCTCTCCCCCCCATCGCCCTAATCCCGCAATCGAGGGACGGAGTTTGTCCAGGGAAGCGGGTCGTCGTAGTACTTGAGGTATAATCATGATTATGACGAATCCGAGCCTTGCAAGCTCCAATGTGGATTTTGTCTTTACCTATGGAGCGATACGGTGACAGGTCTTGGATCATCTTGAACGGGGAGTTACAAGGAAGAACGAAGGAATCGCTGTATGATCCACACGATTCCGGAGTTAATCGGACCCGATTGGTTGGCGCTACAAATCCGTACGCAACCGCTACTTGTATTGCATTGGTTGGCGCTACAAATCCGTACGCAACCTTTACTCGTTTGCATAGGATTGGCGTTACATTCGATGACACAATCCTACCTGTCTTGCTTCGAATCATAGTGCTTGTGTGACCCACGAACTATTTCTTAAATCGTATAAGTATATTACTTAATATATATTTATCACGACGCTTGTGGACTATGTGTGAAAACATGCATCATACCTCACGCGTTTTCATACAACCATTTTCTCGCATTAACTATATACATCGCCACACTCTCAAACGATCACCCCATCCACTGAGATTTCTGTCTCATCCCCTCCTCGCTTTTCTAACCTTTAGATGAGGAAGTCTGTCAAGACGTCGAACCTACCACTTGATCAATCCGTGCTCACTGTCGTCTAGTTCCTATAATCATTGATGTCGAGCGACATTTTCTTTGCTTTTATTATTGTTGAACTCCTTCGTTCGCTTTTTAGTTTGACTCGTTTGCGGGCGAGCTAGACCCGAATTATCAAATTTGAAAAATTTTGGGGGCCTAAATCAATAAAAAATAAATATTTAGTACTAAAAATTAATATTTTAAAATAAAATATACATATAAATATGGAGATTTCAAAAATTTTTGGGAGGCTAAATCAATAAAAATAAATATTTAGTACTAAAAATTAATATTTTAAAATAAAATATACATATAAATATGGATATTTCAAAAATTTCGGGGGGGCTAAATCAATAAAAATAAATATTTAGTACTAAAAAATAATATTTTAAAATAAAATATACATATAAATATGGATATTTCAAAAAATTTGGGGGGCTAAAGCCCCCCCATCCATAGCTAAGGATACGCCTCTGACTGTAAGTTTAAATTCGGATATTTTGATGGATTGTATTCGGATATTGTCGGACCTTGAGATGTAATTCGTACTTGTGTGTATTTTATTCCGCTGCATTAGACTCTATTTCACTTGGAGTTTTGTATCATTGGTTTAGACTGTTGAATTATTTCTATTTAAGTGATTGATCGTCGTCGCGTCGCGTTTGGAGCGTAACATTTGCTTATGAAAAATCTTGATGGGTTTTATGGGTCACATTTTGTGAGAAAGATTCATGCCAAACTGATGGCATCTTTGAAAAGATTAGAGGTGACTCCCAAATCCAGTGACATATTTGAAAATATTAGATGTAACATTTTGAAAATATTAGAAGGGCGGTGACATTTTCGTAAGTCTAAAAGGGCATTGGCATTTTTGTACGTATAAAAATAAGGTGACATTCACGGGCGGACCTACTTGGTGGGGAGGGAGGGCCAATATTTTTATCTTTTTCTTTTTTATATGTGAATTTTGTGATTAATTCCATTTGTCCCCCCCCCCCCCTATTTTTTTTGTAAAAAGAAAAAATAAGTCAATTTTGTGTTGTTATTATGTATTTTAGAATACCTAATGATGAATATTGACATTGTATTGGATACAACTCAATGTTGTAAAAATTAGCCTTGGCGGTCGCCTTTGCCGAAATCGGTGCAAAAAATCGTTTTAACAAAAAATCAGCCTACGCGTCAAACAATCCGTCTTAGGTGCTTGCCATGCGGCCAAAAAATTGGTCTAGGTTGCAAAAATCGCCCCCCCTCAATGTCGAATCCTGGTTTCGCCGCTGGTGACATTATCGTATGTATTAGGCTAAAAGGTTAGTGAGATGATAAGTCAAAAATCTATTTTTATTTTTGTAAAAGTATCGCTTTTTTAATCTGAAAAGTATATGTTTTAAAAATAGCAAAACTAACATAATTTTTAGGAATAAATATACTTAATCTGAAAAGTATCACTTTAATCTTTAATAATTAGCAATGGCTACAATTAGAGCTGTCAATTTTAAAATTTGGTCCGACCCGATAAAATGACTAGACTGTGTTTTCTTAGGCCTGAAATGAGTTGGGTTTTTCTGGCTCGGTCGGCACGATTTTTCGTTTGTATTTTCGTGGGATGAGTTCCCACAATAGTAGTTCGGTTACTATTTGGCCTAGCCCGACCCAATTTTTTTTATTTTGGTCCTGTGGCCCGGCCCGTTTGGCACTCTAGCTGTAATGCTGTGAATATTCATTAATCCGTCGAACTCAAAGGTGAGTTACGAGACCGTCATTGTCAATTGGTCTGCGATTTTTTGTGTTAATGTACTTTTTTTTATGCTTAATAAATTATGCTGCACAGAATAGTCTGGTGAATACCTGAATGTACATGGATATGACAAGTCCTTTCGATAAGCAAGTCATATGATTTAGGATAATAATGAGGGATAATCACAAAAACACCCCTGAGTTTCGGGAATATTACAAAAATAAATCAGAGATTTTCAGAAATTACAAAAATTCCTTTAGTTTTGATGTGTCTTACATTTCACCCCTCTTACGTTTATCAAAATATTATATTTACCCCCTTAAATTTAAGACACAATCAAACCTCAAGTGTTTTTTGTAATTTTCAAAAACCTCTTGGCTTTTTCATAATTAGCCCAAACATTAGGGGCCTTTTTGTAATTATCCCTAATAATAAAATATCCGAGTTCAGAAAAATAATATGAAATGCACGAGATTTTTATTCAAAACTACCAAAAAATAAGAAAGGGCGTTTGGTTGGTATCAGAAAAATGAAAACCTTTCCTTTTTTACATCTTTATCCTGGTACTTTAAATTTTAAACAGGATAAATAATAAACACCCAACTACTGGTGTCCCCATGGCTTAAATAAATTGGTTGTGCATTTAGTTGTTGTTCTTGTCACTTTTAAGAAGCATCAAGGCCGTAATAAATTGAAATTTCAGTCATGTAACTATAGAAGTGAGGTAAAATTAGTTCTTTTTAAATTCCGTGTGGCAGAATCACCTTATATTTTTAAAAAACTTTTGAATTTGATCCTAAATTCACTAGAAATATCAAAATTGTCCGAAAAATCTCACTTGTTGAGTCGCACGTAAACGCAAAAAAGTGCAAATCTTGAATATTCGGCTGAAAAATGAGGGTTTTTACTCATGAAATTGTTGGTAAATCGTTGAGAAAACTCTCATTTTTGAATGAAACATTGGCCGAGAACTCTAATTTTTTGTTGAAAATTCGAAAATCCCCAACTTCTTGGATTCACGTGAAACTCGAGAGAGTTTTTCAGGCTAATTTGAGATTTTTGGCAAACTGAGGACTAAAGTCGAAAGTTTTATAAAAATATAGTGATTTAGCCAGACTGAATTTTAAAATTGATTAATTTTGCACACCTATCTTTTTTTTTTTTTTTTTATAACTCAGCTTCCAGGCTTACGCCTGACTATGCCTGAGGACAACAGCTCCGCCTCCTCATTGCTGCCGCCAAGGTAAACCTCCTCATTGCTGCCGCCAAGGTAAACCGCGGGATGTGCACGCACTGGCTAGTGTTACGACAGGGTCTCACAAGACAACCAGATCCTCCTGCGGTAAAGAGAACAATTATGTTCGACCCCCAATCTACTAATAAATCTCTCCCCGAATCGAACCCACACAGATGATATTCAGTATGAGTTCCCACCAAATCTTCACCAGCTCGCATATGCCCCGGAGAGCAATTTGATGGAGCAGGGATTTGAACCCCTGACCTCCACCCCACAATTGCTTGTGGTGGTCAAGTGGGCTAGACATGGTTTGCACACCTATCCTTTAGAGTTTAGATGACTAAACTTTCAATGTACCCTTATAAAATTGCTAAGGGTATATGAATGTCAATGAAAATTATGACAATTCAACATTAAAAATTTTTGATAAAAAAAAACTGTTTGTGTGATCTGTATTCACGAAGTTGTAAAAAGTTTAGCTATGATAATGGAGTGAATTTTGCAAATTCTGGATCCATATTCGATAAATTGAACCAATATAGACTTGATTTATAAATTTGAAATATTAAAACTATTTCTTCTGTATAACACCGCAATAAATATTCGTATAAAATAAAGGGATAATTACAAGAACACCTCCTAAGGTTTGGGCTAATTACTAAAAAATCCAGAGTTCTTTGAAATTACAAAAAAAATTCTTGAGGTTTGATTCCGTCTTACATTTTTTCCAGTGATTTTTGAAAGAATTTGAAAAAAACCCTGACATTTGCAAAAATATTACAGTTACTCCCCCTAAATTTAAGACATGGAACATGAAGAGTTTTTTTTTTTGTAGTTTTGAAACATGTCTGTTTTTTTTTTTTGTAATTAACCCAAACCTCTGGGGTGTTTTCGTAGTTATCCCTAAAATAAACTCAAAATTATATAGAATGGATTGAGATGCATGGCGGTATTTTTTTTTTTGGGGGGAGAACAACTCTATATCTTTTTGTAATTTTTGAAATCATTTTAAATGGGATGAATTCGGGATGAGATCAATTCCAACCCAACTTCGAATCCCACACCAAAACACCAAATATCTAAAAAACTCCCTCCAACCCAACTCTAAACATTACACCAAATTTGGTGTAATACAAATATTCCCTATTTGTCCTTCAATTTCTTCTATTTCAAACTTTTAATTACTATTGTAGGGGGAGGATCAAGTGAGACCATGTCTCTAGGTGAGACACAATGGACTAATCTCAACCATCCCCCACTATTAATAAATGGGTATGATTTAATGGATAAAACATATATTAAAATATTAATTTAATCAATATAAGGGTAGTAGGGTAAAATAACATAACAAGTTAGTTACAAAAATGGAATCAAATCTCTTTCTCACTCATACATCTCCCAATTTTCCCAATCTCATGTCTCTTTCTCTCTCTCTCTCTCTCTCTCTCTCTCTCTCTCTCTCTCTCTCTCTCTCTCTCTCTCTCTCTCTCTCTCTCTCTCTCTCTCTCTCTCATTCCTCCATTAATGCAAATAACGAAAACTGTGAAGAACTCAAAAATTACAGAGAAAAAACAAGAAATATCGGTGCAATATTACAGAGAAATAACGAACAGTGAGTTCGAAAACTAAATATGCAACAAAACTCAACTAAATATGCATTATCCAAAACTATATATGCAAAAAAAAAAACTAATATGTAGTACAAAGATATCCAACTATGCAAGATGTCATAAACTATGCAACAAAATCAACTAACTATGTATTATCTAGAAACTATATATGCATTGTGGAATAACTAAATATGCAGTACATTATGTAACATCCCATTTTTATAATTTCTGAAAGCAACATCCCATTTTCATAACTAAATATACATTATATTGAACATATTTATGCAGTGTAGTATAACTACATATGCAGTACGTTATATTCAATTATGTCTTGTTTTCATAAAACAGTGCCATCAAAATAACTAAATATGCATTATTTGATGTCTAATTATGCAGTAGAAGAACCCTAACTATGCTGTAAAATAAAAATATTTGAAAAGAAAACAGGTTCCTTAAATTCCGCCACAAAATCCGGCAGTGCCAATTTCAACCCATAAAATCCGCTGGGACCACTAATTTGAATTATAAAATTACAATCTTACCCTTAAAATTAGCAAAAATTAGGAAATAATTAAAAAAAACTGAATTAATCACATCCCTTCATTTTTTAAGATCAATGGGTAAGATGAGTCCACACTGTCTCACCTAGAGAGAGTGGTCTCATTTGAACCAAATCCTACTATTGTATCCTATATTTGATATATAATTTATTTGTAACATGGTTTTAGTTATTTAAATTTTGTATATAGTTATTATTTTAAATAAACAATTATAATAACTAACAATAGTTAATATTTACTAATAAATTATTCTAAACTAAACTTAAAATTTTCTATAAACTACAATAATTAATAAACAAAATTACAATTTAATTAAAAAAGCATCAAAGTCTATCATAAACAAATAAATTTGTTATTTCAAAATGAAATGAAAATATTAAAATACTCATTTGGTGTAAGATTTAATGTAGTGGGTTGGAGATGATTTTTGAAATATTACACCAAAACACCAAATTTGGTGTGATTTTCACACCAAATTTAATGTCATGGGTTGGAGATGCTCTGAAGTACTCTGATTTTGAATCATCGAATCTATCATATTTTTATTTCTTTAAAACTAAATACGTTAGAACTATCAAATAATCAATAAAGTCAAACGCCCCTTGTGGTAAGGAGGAGTAGAGCCAACAAAGCTAGCCTGCAAATAGAGTTGGATTTGGCTTCATTTTTAGAGGTTCAAATATGAGCGGACCTACTTTGGCCTAGTTCAAATGCATGCCAAGAAGCCCGATTGGACTGGACCACAAGAAATGAGTCCCGATGAAATTTCGGGCCAGTTGAATTGGTCCCCTTTTTTACTTAATTGGCTTGTTGGGCCCGATCTATTGACAACTCTACAGAGAACGGGAGAAGGCCCAGGATCCATGTGGCCCTGTGTTCAAGTCTCTCGAGATATATCTCATCTTGTCGATCAATAAAAAATATTGTCTTGCATCTAGCAGCATTGTGGGAGTTCAAATCCCATTAAAAACCAACGGTTTTGCTCGTAAGTATTGTATAAGCCTTGTTGGGAACTTGAGACTAATTGAAACAACATCTTGCGATTTACGCACATTCTTTCAGGACCCTAGGGATGGGTTCTAGGAGCCCAAGATTAGTCTGGCGAAACAGGGAACCCGAAACATTAAGAAACATTAAATAAAGTCAAACGCTAAAGCCATAAAATATTAGTAATTCAATGGTACTTAATGCCTATGCCTCTCCTTTTCATTTTCGTTTTTTATTTTCGGTGAATAGGATAATGTTAATTTGATTGTTTATTTAATCAATCTGACATCACGAGTGACATTTTATGAGTTAAAAAAAAGAAAAGAAAAGATCAATCATGTTTGAAATTTAGAAAACGAATTGTAGATCAATAAATATAAACTAATATATATCTACACCACATACGCTATAATAGTCTTTATAATGTCCCACCGAAAATTATTGATAATAATAGCGATAATTTTGAATGTTTCCAATCATGATAATACTCTACACCTGTTTTTGCTTTGACATTATTCCCTCATTATTATCTTTCACTTTCGAGCTTCGGGGTTTGATTGGAAAATCTTCAGATAATTTGTCCAAACATTTTGTCAATGCATGCATCTTATCTATAATTTTTTTAACTGATCTGATCAAAACCATATAATATATATATATATATATATATATATTGCAGAAATCGCTAGACACAAATTAAGTGGCAACCTAGCGCCTAACGCTAGGATGTCTAGATGGACGCCTAGAAATATATAGTACTATTTTTCTGTTTCTTTTACCCATTTTTGCCACTTAATCAGCCTACTTTTCGGCTCCCTAGGGTCGATTTTTAGGCCCCCTAGAGTCGATTCTTATGCCACATAGGCCGTTTTTTGGCCAAAATGAATTTTTTCCACCAATTTTGGCAAAATCGGTTCGGGTTTATTATTTTACAACAAAAATTAGCTTATGCATGCAATAAAATGTACCACATTTGTCGATTTCTCCATTGTCCATAGATCAAAAGCACAGACAATTGGTATTTCAATTTTCAAAGTAGTTCACAAGATTAGTAAAGCATCAAAATTGCAAACATGTTGGTACAACACATTTATAAATGAATACCCTGTATAAATACCGTAATATATATTTCTTAGTACATAGATAAGTAATTAAAAAAGTTTGTATGACTATGAGAAACTGTACGTTACTAATTATGGTCGTTTAACAACAAAATTATTTCTTAACACCATAGCGAGATTCCCGGTCCGCCAGCCTAACAGTTCGACCCGGCCAGTCTCATGTTTTTGCAAATCTCTGTCTTTTTTTTTAAAATTTAAATAAATCCTTAATCACTTCTTTAATTAATCACTTGTACAATGTATATAACAAAGCTTTAAACTGTGATTAAGATATTTAAAGTTTCTCCTAAGTAACAGAGAGAAGAGGAAGACTGAAAACAAACATGATGTAACTAATTTTGCTCGAATTAGGGAACTTAATTGTAACTGCTCCAGTTTCCTTTTTTTTAATCTTTTATAAATAATACAAATGATAAAATATCTTTGCGACTAAGAATTACAAAAATAAAACAAAAAAAATGACAATTTATTAAGTAACAATAATATCAAAGTTGCCGTTTTGTTTTAGTGCAAATCCTAGTAGCTAGAGAAGAGAGCTAGATGAAAATCGAATCCAAACACATGCATATATACCACTAGACTACCAAGTTATTCCCTTTTAAAAAATTGCCTTTGATTACACGTCATTAAAAAATATTTAGCCATAGCAATAATCTCCATAAGATAAATTGAGACAATTGAGTTATTTTTATTAACAATTAGTGACATGACACGTGTAGTAAGTAACAAACGAATTTTGTAAAAAATATCGCAAAATTTATGGTTGTCACTTAGCTCTAAGTATGCCATTAGACTATTATAGTGGCAAAACAAAAACAAATTCCTCACTTAATAACAAAGTAAATGTTATAATTACACTGCATACATATCATTAGTGATAATTTGATATTATCACTTAATATTTATCACTAATACTATTCTTTCTTTAACTTCTCTCCTCACCCCCAAAACCCTAACACACAAACAACTGCCTCCTCCCTCCCTCTTTCTCCCACATAATCATCTTAGCCTTGCCCCTCCTCTTCACCATGGCCGGAGACCAAAAGCCCCATGGTCTCCGGTAACTAGCTCTTTCCTTTCCGGTGGCTGCTCATTCTCTTGTGGGTTCAGTTTTTCTTAGCTTAGCTTGCATGTGTAGGAGTTTTGAGAGTGATGGCGGCGGTGTTTGGAGATAGTTTTGTCGGGGATGGACTATGGCGTGGATATGAGAGAGGGCCGGAGAGACAAATTCATGTTTTTTAGCTTTTTTTATCTTCTATGTAGTTGTTTTTACTCGGTGACGAAGGCATTTGGGGGCCAAGGGGGGAACTGGGCCCCCCTCAAATTTTTTTAAAAAATAGGGGTATTTTGGTCATTTCATTTTTTAACTATAAAATAAATTTAAAAAATAGAAAAATAGAAAAAAAAAAGTTTCAATTATCTTGCATTCTTCTTTCCTCCTTTCATTTGTGAATCTTGAAAAATATGAGTCTCGGTCATTTTTCCCATTTCTAAAAATTTTGTACATTTTTTAAGCTCCGCCATAAACTTTAACTTGATTTTTTGCATTATTCTCTTGTGTCTCTATTTGTCCCTTTTGGTATATTAATGTAATTGTATTTTGTTATTTATTTTTTAATATTAAGATGTGATTGAATTAATACAATGACTTAAACCAAAATTTCTACTTATTTTAAATTTGAGGAATTGTTTTTAATTTTCACACCTGGTAATGGACAAATTGTCTACTTATATTTTGTAAAAATGAAAAATAGTCATATTCTTTGAAAACATATTTTTTTAGCCATTTTGGCACGGTCGAACCCTTCTTGTATTATCTGATGAGGTACTTGGTCATATTTCAGAAAACTGATGCGGTACATTTTCCGATATCGGGTCATGGACTGGTCCCAAGAAATTAAAAAAAGATAAAGTGGAAATTTGAACTCAAAAATGGCTAAGAAAACATAGTTAAAACTATTTTTATTATGGAAAAATTGCCAAAAAATCCGAGCTCTTTTTATATTAATATTAGTTGGGCCCCCCTACCCGAAATTCCTGGCTTCGTCACTGTTTTTACTTGTCCCCATTAGGTGGTTTTTGTCCCAATGAGTTGCATTTTCTTCTTTTTTCTAGTCTTTTATATTTGTCTTATGTGTGGCTTTGATCAGAAGACTCAGATGGCCTTTAACTGATGATATGCGACAAAAAGAGATAAAATTCGTTGGTACGTATTTTGTCCAAATACCTACGTTAAGTAAAATCGATTCTATGGATTCATTAGATCTGTTTACATATAAAGTTTTGTTATAGATCTATATATGTCTATGTTCTGTGGACTTGCAATTATTTTACATTTAATGTTGTAATCAGTTGTAATTAATTTTTTCGGTTTAATGAATGAATCTACATTTTGACTCAAAAAAAAATATTATTCTTTGTTTAAATGAAAACGGTGCATGTTAGTCATTTAATTGAAACAATGCTATTTACATTGAGAAAGATAATTGTCGAACATAATCACCTTCTTCAATTCAATTACTAGTCTGTTAATTATGGATTTCGATTCTTTACTATTTCATGAGATCACCAAGTCAGGTATTGGTGATAAACAATCGATAAAATGTAGACCAAGACCCAATAATGCAGCGCGCATACATCACACGGCTAATTCGGAATTTCACGAAATCGCATATCGTAAACTTCCGGATGAAACAGGCAAATATTCATTGACTTTAGGCGTCCTAATTGATAATTTCAATCCAGTTTTAAGATGCCCTAATCGTACCCATGCGCCTAGGTTGGAGGAAGGTTTTGTTCAAAACCCTAGTTTAAACCCTAATCACATATACACAAGTAACGTGCATGGGACTATCACTCAAACTTTCGCTCAAATGCTATCTCCAGGGGAGATTTCGAAACCTGTCAAAAAAGGAGAGTATTTCTCGGTCACTATGGATGAGGAAATTTACCAACAATGGGTGGCGGAATTACGGAACACATTGATTGGTAGATTAATATTACCTAAAGGATCCAAACCTTTAGCTTTAGAGGATCTTAAACGGGCTTTCGAGATTTGGCATATTGATGGTTCATGGCGCCTTATACCCCTGGGAAAGGGTTATTATACAACATACAATTCTCGAACGTGAATGACAGACACAAAGTATTTGGGAGGCCTATCAGAATCTGAAACCGAGATCAATTCGTCTCAGTAATTGGGCTCCAGACTTCAATCCATATATACCGCATAAATTTGTCAAAATCTCAGGTATGGGTTTGTATATACTAGTTGAATTTGGTATATTGGCATCCTGCGTTAATTATGAAGCTCGCAAGTGCTATTAGCACTAGGGGTGTGCACGGTACGGGACGGCTCAGAGATTTGGAAATCTCCAGAACCGTCTCGAAGTTCGGAGATTCTGAAAATAAATCTCCAGAACCGAACCATAGAAAAAAATCTCTGTCCCGAACCGTACCGAAAGTTCGGGATGGTTCGGGACGGAGAATCGGTTCTAATGGGACGGTGCGAGACGGTTCGGTTCGGAACGGATATTCGGAGATTAGTCATAAATAAAACATACAAATTTGAAAGGAAAAAAAAAAAGAAAAATAAAAATCAAATCACCAAACGGATAGACTTCTAGAGTTCTAGTATCTTTTTAGCATAGTCTCAAAATAAAAACTAAAACTATAATAACTAACACAATCCAAAAATCTAAACTTAATAACCTCTATAATATAATAATAGTCCATTATTTGGGCAATTGTCCTTCTATTGATATAGAATATATATATATATATAATTAACTAATAATTTCTATAAATTAACATGAAATAAAAACTTGTATAAATTTATAATATCAATGTCTCATACTTGAATAACTTAACATAATCAATAAAATTACATTTATAATTTATGTGATGTGGTAAAAAAATTAAAAAATATGATCTTTTTTATATTGTTATAATATGGTACTATTACTTGTTGCTCTTTTAAGTGCAATTTACTAATCATTTAATTAATTTCAATTTCAAATGATTTACTCTATTAATAATATCAGAGTTTTTTAAAAATTCATAATAGTTGTAGTATGATGATTTTTTCAGAAATATGCTTTATATTCAATTAAATTTCAAATAATTTGTAGTTAATTCAATATCAAAATAAAAATAATATAGGAAAATGTATATGTATTTATATAAATCTTTAAAATCGGTTCTAGATTCGGGTCTTCGGTTCGGAGTGGTTCGGTACGGGTATTTGAAAAATCTCCAGAACCATACCATAAATATTTTCGGTACGGTACGGTTCGGGAAAAGTCAAAAAGTCAACGGATATTTACGGTTCGGAGATCTTTCGGTCCAGATATCGGTTCGGTTTCGGTAATCTCCAAGTCCCGTGCACAACCCTAATTGGCACGCCCATGCAGATAGACGGTCGTTCCCTTACGGGAAAAGTGGGACATTTCGTAAGAGTTCTTGTGGAATTGGATTTTAATTTTCCATTGCAGGAATTTATTATGGTAGAATGAATAGGCCATTGTTCGTTCGTGTTGCTCAATTACGAAAATTTGCCAGAGTTCTGCTCTCATTGTCGAAGTGTTGGACATTCGGGCGCTAATTGCAGACAATCGAATAATCAAGCGATGAAGTATAATACAGAATCTAAAACTGTGGATGGTGCTGAACCAGGCTATAGTCCCGTGCATGGCCGAGCTCCAGTCCGAGACCATGCTACTACCACTAAGGGTAAAACTGTGGATTCAACAGTGGGTGCAAGTCAAGAAGCGGACAGCCTCCGGAATGGGTATATCTAATTTGCATGTCAAATTAATAATCTTTTTGAGGTTCTCAGGGACGAGGATGAACAAATTCCTCATGAAACAATTAATTCGGAGCAAGTTCAAACTCGCGGGGAGAGGTCAAGTCATAACAGGAGTAATGGTGATTGCATGGGAGATACTAATCATGCAGGGGCAATAAATACTGATCGAATGATGGTTCTTCATCAACCATTGCAGCAAAATTCAGTGAGAACTTCGGACAATATGGTTATGGTTGTAAGTTTAGATGATAAAGGTAAAGAGAGCTTGCAACGAGCTAGGGACGCAGTCTCACGCAGTATACCTATTAATGACTATGAGTTTAACATTGCTACTCCGTCGGAGAGTTTGCAAGCGACGACGGTAGCCGCACGAAAACGGTGGTCAGATTTGGCGGAAGATGAGGAACAAGAAGAAGCTTTAAAGACAAAGATATAGGTGACTCCTCCACCACTCCGCTTGTTTTTGCCTCATGTGATTTTTCAGAAGCTCAGAAGTCTATGGAATTGTGGCTCGTGGATTATGGGCCGACATTCCACATGCTACATTAAACCATCAAGAAGATAATCGAGCATGTGCTAAAAAACAACTAATTATGTCATTTGAAGATCTTCTAGAAATAAACGTCATTCGTTTAAATTGCATTTTTAAGTTATTTTTGTTATTTCTTTTTCCTAAAATTTAACATTTTTTTTCTTTGCTATATGATCGATTTGTGATCAGAATTTTTTTCTTTCTTTTATATATTTCTATTTTTTTTTAAAAAAAGTTGGCATTACAGTCGTTTAACAAGGAATTGTCGGAGTAAGCAATTAGAGTATCGACGGCCATACATTTCTATTCAGACTCCTTTTTTCCGGGATATTATTTCTAATAAGCTTGTCCACGGGTCCACCAAAAGAATTTATTGTGAACATTTAGTCAAACATCCAGCAAATTGAGTCCTTATAATTAAATTTCACAATATTTACAATAGATAGTGTTTTTTTAACCGAAACAATAGTACATATATTCAAAATTCAAAAATAAAATACACTGTCAATTGACAAAAGAAATACTTTGAACATACATTAATGTCAAGGGAAAAGCTCTACGTACACGAGATGAAAACAATCACTTATCGAGGGAGTAAAACAAGACTCAAAGAAACAAACTAGAAAACAACAAAACAAAATAAAAACAAAATATTCCGACAAGAAACTAAACCATTCTAAAAGGAGGAGTACTAGACACTTTGCAAGGAAGATCCACAATAGGAATAATCTGGGCACGAATTACATCACGCACTGCAAGACAGAACTACTGACCCGTATCGAGTGTCGCAAATCAACCGGAAAAACAAAGACACCAACAAAAAAACGAAAACAAAAAAAATTACAACAAACCAAAACAATCAACATATGAAAACCGAAAACAAAAAACGAAAAAAAGAAAATGGGTATCTCTCTTCCATTATCCACATCCACATCCACATCCTGACACCACTACTTCCCGCTAATCTTCTATCGACCCACTTGGCCCGCCACCGAAAAAAACTCAAGCCCGAATCTTGAACCAGAGAAAAAAAACATCATACGGGTTCTGGTTAGACAATGGGTTGGACTACCCCGACCCGGTCCGAGCCAATCGGATTTTTGCGAAATTTTGGGTCGGTCCAGGTCGGCCCCAAATTTTATTCGGACCATGAAATTGTTTGGTCCACCCCAACCCATACATACATTTTATGTAGAAAAAAATCAGACCAACCCAAAAATCTGTAGCCCAACCCAGCTCTGCCCAAACCTCGGGCTAGATTTTGGCACCTATAGTTGTGGCTAGTATAAAACACCGCCTGTTTGATATAATGTTCCCATAGGTAGGCCCCTCTCATGCAGTGAAACAATTCGGTCCACTATAAAATAAAAAGTCCTCCTAACAAGAACCCCTCTCTCTCTTCTGTGTATGTAACATTTACATGTAAAACACAAAGCCGTCACTTCAAAATCAAGTACTTGAGCTTGTGAGTGTTCCATCTCTCTCACTGTGTGTGCGTGTGTGTGTGTCTCATAGATAGATAGACAGAGAGATAACAATAGAAGCCAGAGTACTTTCAACATTTTACAACTAAAAAACCTCAAACTGACGGCAAAGGGAGTTCAATTCGATTTTTTTCTTTTGAAACCCTTTATGTGGGCTCACCGCCGTGATGTCATTTTCCGGCAGAAAAAGACCATTCTACCCATCGTCTCTTGCGGTGCTTCTCTTAATCTCGCTCGTGCACGTTTGGAGTTCAAGCCAAAACCAGGTAGGGGCAATCCGGGTATTTCCACGGCGGTTGTTGTTGTTGTCTCCTCCTCCAGGAAAAAATCAAACAGAAATCTTCAGAGAGTATTTCAATGGCAGAGTTTCTGATCTCAAAAATGGTACTTTTCTTGATTACAAAAGGAGAATACCCAGCTGCCCAGATCCTCTCCACAATTAATTAATTACTAGAGTTTATTTTTTTGGGGCTGCTTACATTATTTTGTTGTATTTTGTCCAAAATACCCACGTTTTTTCTCGTATTTTGTAGTACTGAAATTCTAAGTAGTGTTTAAATTCAAGGGGGAAACCGTGGGTATTTTGGTATTAATTTCAAGTTTCTCCTTTTGAGTTTTGCCTCATAGATCAAGAAATTGAAGATCATGATGTATATAGAAGTTGAGGTTCTTGAATCAATTAATTAATTGTCATTATTTTACAGTAAATACTAAATAGTAGTGTCATTTTAATTATGACTAGTTAATTAATCTTTGGGTTAATTACAAAATATACATTTGAGTTTTAGTCTAGTTATTAAAAACTCATTGAATCTTTCAATATTATAAATATTCCTTACCATTTATTTGTCTTTTACAATTTGCGGTTCCACTTTCTTATTCTATATTATGTTCCACTTGGTTAGATAAATAAGACGTATGATTGACATAAATATGAGTTGTTGATTGTTTGAGTGTCTGACGTGTGTGTCGTTCATCCAGCCTGATGGAATAGCAAGTGTAATAAAAAATTAGAACATGAAATCTGAATCCCTCAACATGGGTATTGGGTATTTATAATTTGTTAAAATAATACAAACCTCAAGCGGTGTTTGTAATATTTTACAATGACATTTATAATTTTAAAAGATAATTAGATTTATATTTTGTAATTATGCCAACTTCAAGATTAGGTTTTTTATTATTCCTTCAAATTTATATATAAGTTTTTGTACATGGTCCACTCATATGTCCAGACCCTATTCTTTAATGATTCTTTGTTTTTTGATTAATTACAAAAAGTACTCTTTAGATATGGTCTAATTACAAATAAACCCAGCTAACTTTCTAAATTACCCTGAGGTTTGATTCAATGTTAAAATTAAGGGGCTAAATGTAATATTTTTATAAATGTGGGGGGATTTTGAAAATATTTACTTATGAAGGGATAAATTTTAGACAAAACAAAACCTCAGGGGTACATTTTGTAATTTTGAAAGTTATTTGGTTTTTTTTTTTTTGTAATTTGGTCAAACCTCAAGGGTACTTTTTGTAATTAACCCTTGTTTTTAAGGTATGCTATTAATTAGAAGACGATCAAGTAGAGTAATGTACGGTGGAGTATTTCTTGGTGGGTTTTCATGTCTTTTCAGTAAAGTCAATTTCTTTCACCATAGAGGCAAAAAAATTTACTGGTCTTCATCAAACTTCTTAGAAGATAGCAAAATCTATTGATTCTATCGCTCTTTTATTCAGGAACAAATAATATATGGCTTTATAGAAAATTCAGACACAGTCTGCATTTTTAGTATTGCTTAGAGTGGTTTCTATATATCACAAGCAGAGTAAAAAACTTTTTTCACTTTTTAATTGGATTCTTGTTGAGTTACCTCATTTTACCACAAGTGGTAAGTTTAGAATCTGTGCACCTGTCATTTTGTTCTCCATAGTTTTATTAATAGTCATTTTTTGTATCATGAAAACATAGGATTGATGGGGCTGTTTAAGTGTCTGGATTGACTGTTGCCTCGAATTTGTTTTAATTATGTTGACTCTTCTGTTTTTACTGTCTCCATCTTGCTGTTAAAAGAAGATATTTGGCTTTGCCGTGAAGGGAAGGTATTCCTCATTTCCTCTTGTCAAATATATTGTTACCCCCATCAATATTGAAATGTGAATAGGGCAGGGCATATATAGTTAGGATTTTCGGAATCTGTTCCCCTCTTGGCCCCTTCATTTCTCAAAAATTTTAACTTTGGGATAATTACAGAAAAATACACATGAGGTTTAGTCTAATTAAATACCTTAATGATATTTTGTTTCTATTTTATTAATTGCATCCTCAAAACAAGGATATTTGTCAGGTAAATACAACTTCAAATTGTATTTTTTAACACCTTAAGGATTATTTGTAATTCTGAAGGGTAATTGGAGTTTTTTGTAATTAGGTTGAATATTTCACTACAAGAAAAAACCAGTTTACCTATAGAAAAATATGTATTTGAATATTAATATAATTGTAAAATGTAGGTAAAATCGGTCAGTTGAATATTTATCTACGGATTCTAAAATGTTGGTAAATATCTACAATATTTCTGTCGGTAAATTTTAAAATTGTCGGTGATCAATCGGTAATTTATTGGTGTAATTTGTGGAAAAATAGTTTTCTTTATTCTGTTGGTATTTTGTAGATAACTATAAAATTTAGTAACAAAATTATTTCTGTCAGTAAATTAAAATTTTCTTTCTAGTGTCTACTTTCTAGGGTAGTACTTGTATTTATCCCTTTATATTTTGAAGTCTTAAATTTGTCTATTGGGTTATTGTTTTTTTTTTTTTTTGAGAGATCTATTGGGTTATTGTTGCTTGTAAGGTTGTTGAGATACTGCTAATTATATAGTTGATAATAAATATAATAAGCGAGGAATGTATTATATACTTTAGTATTATACCGTGATGACAGTTACAAAACCATTGATGACTTTAAAGTCGAATATAAATACCTACATAATTATGTAGTTTGTTAAAATTCTATTTAGTCATTGTGTGCAGGCGGATTGGGAGGATAATTATTTAAGCCCAAAAACGTGACCCAATTAATTCAAGAAAAGTCCCCAAAAACATGATTTATGGAACATTGGTGTAGTTGCCCTTAAACTCCACGGGCGTTTTGATCTTTTCAGCCAGGCATTCACTACTCACATCAAATTCTTTTAGGTTGCATTTGGATGAGAGGGTTTGGATTTGGGGAGAGGATTTGGGGGAAGGATTTCAAATGACTCCAATTAGGAAGTATTTGAAATTCTCCAAAATGACTCCAAAAATAGCTTCCAGTGATTTGAAATCCATTGTAGAATGACTTCATCCAAACAACATCAATGGATTTATTATCATGGATTTAAAATTCTTAGCTCCAAATCCATCAATCCAAATGGAGCCTTATGTATTTTATATTTAATTGAATCTGAACATGGAAATGAATTAGCAGTAGGCCAGAGGCAGACACCCACATTTGTTGGAAGATTCCTCCAATTAGAAGCTGTAATTGAACTTATTCTGCTAGCTTAGGGTTCATTATTAATTAGGATCTAAATAATTCTGCTGGCAGGTCCCTCGAAAACACAAATATAATGAGGTGCTCATTGATTTATGTTAATTAGACGAGGTGGTTTTATATGTGATCCCCTCATGAATTTATGTTAATTAAACGAATCCTACTATATATATACAAAAAATCTGAGTATTTTTTTGGGTTTGGATCTGGGTTGAAATCCTATTTACATATCGGATTCGTCTCATTGACATTGCCCATGAAATCGTCTCATACAAATTTTTGCCTTCAGCCTTAACAGTGCTTATGTTTTCTCCTCTATCGGTTTAAAAACAATGGTTTAGTTGGTATGTGGACTCTAAAATAAGATGATTTATAACCAATATGTGTATTTGGATTCAACAAAATCATAATTTTCAATTAAACCCTTAATTAAACACTAACAAACTATACATATTATTTTATCCAAAACAAGTAAAATACTCGGAATACCAAACAAGGGACCTCCACTGTTACATTGAGAAGATTGATCATTTGATTTACAAGGCCAGACTGATTCAACACAACAGTTAAAAAGATTGGCCCACTTGACCATCAACCTCAGAGCCCTTTCCAATGGAAACCTGAAATCGTGTTATGGGTTTTCTCTTACAGTCAGCAATTTGTCCTATTCTCGTTAAAAAAAAAAAAAAAGGAATGCAGACAAAAAACATAACAATTGAATGGGAACAAAGTTTACAGCTTTGTGTCAGGGGCATTTTCGGAATATACTTTATCTAATTACATTGTTTCAACTTCCTATTTTTTTTTTTTTCCTCCTCCAACAGGGGGTTTAACAATACCGTGTTTTATTAGCGGATATTTATTACTTTGACCTCAAAGTTAAGTAATGCAATTGAATTTGTGAAGCGCAAAGAAATTAATTACAGTGTTAGGCAATTCTGCTTAAAAGATTTTATTAATACGTAGATGTGGCAATTTATACACGAATTTATCAAGTACATAAGTGCAATCCTTCGTGGGTTTGAGTCAAATTCGAGAAGGTCATGAGGTCAGGTGGACCTGTATGTCAACCCGATTAACCTATTTACTTAACTCAATTAGTTGTACAGTGCACATATGGGAAAATTGCAATTTTGGTCCCATAACTTTGGGGGGGTGTCAAAACTAGTCTCACTCGATTTTAATTTTTCAAAAACACCCCGTAATTTATAAATTGAATCAATTTCAGGACACATTCCACCGGCAATTGGAATTGTCGCCGAATTTGGCACATGAGACGCACATGACTGAAAATTTGAGGATTTCTTGACACGGTGGAAATTAGATTGCCAGCATGGAAAATAAATTCGGAGGGAAAAGACTTGGGCATTTCACGTGCCAACATTGAAATACCAAAACACACAATTAAAAACCCTAATCAGATTTTCTAACCCAAAAACTCTACATTCCAATTAGATGTTAGTTTCCCTGGATAAATCTTTCAGAAAAATATCAATTCTGAAGTTCTTGTTTTTATCCTTTTGGTTGAGACCTGCAAATTTTAAGTTTATAGCTATTTTTTTAGTTCATTTTCTAAAATATATTTGTGTTTGTAGAGAGTTTTTGGGTTAGAAAATCAGATTAGGGTTTTTAATTGTGTCTTTTGGTATTTCAATGTTGGCACGTGAAATGCACAAGTCTTTTTCCTCCAAATTTATTTTCCATGCTGGCAATCTAATTTCCACTGTGTCAAGAAATCCTCAAATTTTCAGTCACGTGCGTCTCATGTGCCAAATTCTCGCGACAATTCCAATTGCCGGTGGAATGTGTCCTGAAATTGATTCAATTTATAAATTACGAGGTGTTTTTGAAAAATTAAAATCGAGTGAGACTAGTTTTGACACCCCCAAAAGTTATGTGACCAAAATTGCAATTTTCCCTGCACATATGCACATGTTATTTTCATATTCTGTGATGTTTTAGTTGGTTTTAACTTTGTGAAATTGTAAAACTATTGAATGTAATTTATAGTAGTTTATGTTGGGAAAGAGTGCCAAAATAAATGACACCGGCACAACGGAATAGTAAAATCTTTTCCCACCTAGTTGGATTAAAAATGGGAACCAAACTAAGAATAATAGTGCAAGACGATAAAAATAGGACACAATAATTTTTACGTGGAAAACCCAAATCGGGAAAAATCACGAGACCGTAGTCCAGATAAATCCTCCACTAAATGTATAGTAGGCTTACAAAATTTCTCCCTAAATATAGGGGATAAACAAAATATCTCAAGTTGCTCAACTTGGAATACCCGAGAAAATAGGAATGCTATTTTTGGGTGAGAATGAAAAATTACTACTAATTTTTCTTTCTTTTTCTTCACTCAAAATACACACTTATAGGAATCACTCTACTCTCTATTTTCTCTCTTCTCTAAGCAATTGTTAATTGCTTGAATGTTTGGTGTGATTTCTTCCTCTGCCGGATGATGCCTTTTATAGGCAAGTGATTGAACAAGAAGCCAAAAACAACACCCTCATTTTCAAAAATCTCGGACCGAAATGGCCGACTTTGTTGTCAAAAGTATGACAACATTTATTAAAGTTCATTTGTCAATATTTGTAGGCTTCTTTTGTCAAAAGCCTATTGCCCACATAGGTGGACTTTTTAACAATTCTCCCCCTCCACCTTATGTGGGAAATCAACCAAACCTGTTTTGCTTTTGCAAGCTTCAAACTTATCTCTGGGTAAAGACTTTGTCAAAGATATCTCAAGAATTTTCATCAAACAGAACTTTATCAAGTTGCATCAACTTTTCATCAAGTACGTCCCGAATCCAATGGTATCTCACATAAATGTGTTTTGACCTTGAGTGGAATGATGAGTTCTTACTCAAGTGGATTGCACTCTGACTGTCACAGTAGAGTGTGTACGTTTCCTGCTTCAAGTCTAATTCCTGTAGAAACTTCTTCAACCACAACATCTCCTTGCAAGCTTCCGTTACCGCTATATACTCAGCTTCAGTTGTGGATAATGCCACACATTTTTGAAGTTTCGATTGCCAAAAGATAGCTCCCACTGCAAATCTTATCAGGTATCCAGATGTGGACTTCCTGGAATCAACATCACCACCATATCCGTATCTCATCTGAAAATCCGTCACAGTTTGTTTGGTCATCATCAAATCTTAGACATAATTTAGAAGTACCTCTCAAGTACCGAAATATCCATTTCACTGCAGACCAATGATCTTTCCCTGGATTAGAGCGAAAACGGCTAACAACACCAACTGCATGAGCAATATCAGGTCTAGTACATACCATAGCATACATCAAATCGCCAACCGCGAGAAGCATATGGTACCTTTTGCATTTCGATTTATCTTCCTCACTTGTGGGACATTGCGTTGCACCGAGCTTGAAGTGACCCGCAAGTGAGTAGATCGATGGTTTTGACTTGCTCATGTTGAATCTCTCAAGAACTTTCTCGACGCGTACTTTTCTTGAGATAGCCAGAGCTTCCTGTTTGCCCCTGTCTCTTGAGATTTTCATCCCAATGATTTGCTTAGCCTGGTCTAAATCTTTCATCGCAAAAAGACTTGCTAAGTTCTTTCTTCACTTTTCTCAATCTTGGGCATCCCGACCTACAATCAAGATATCATCTACATACAATAACAATATGATAAAATCATTATCACTCGAACTTCTTGAAGAATACACGATGATCGGAGTTGGTCTGTTGTAGTCATGGTCGATCATGAAGGAGTCAAACTTCTTGTACCATTGTCTTGGAGCTTGTTTTAAGCCGCATGCTCTTCTTCAACCTCGCATACTAAGTTCTCCTTACCTTTGACTTTGAACCCTTCCTTTGCTCCATATAGATTTCTTCATTCAAATCTCCATGAAGAAATGCGGTTTTCACATCAAGTTGTTCAATCTCCAGTCCAAGTGGCGGTATCCCAAGAACAACTCGATTGACGACATCTTCACCATCACTTTGAAAAATTTCTTCGAAATCAACACCCTTTTTCTGACTGAAACCCTTCACAACCAGCCTAACTTTGTACCTTGGTTGTAAGCTATGCTCTTCAGTCTTCAACCTGTAAACCCATTTGTTTTTCAGAGTATGCTTACCTTTTGGTAGCTTTACCAGGTCATAGGTATGATTCTCCTGCAAAGAACTCATCTCTTCTTTCATGGCCTCCATCCACATATCCTTCTGATCATGTGATATGGCCTCTGCAAAACTATGTGGTTCTCCCCCGTCAGTGAGCATTACATACTCATGTGGGCTATATCTGGTAGAAGGTTGTCTTTGCCTGGTGGACCTTCTAGCCGCATCTTCTGGTGGTGGAACTGGAGGGACATCACCGGTTGTATCGTGATGTTGATCTTGCACACCTTCCCCATGATTCTGATTTCTAGGAGAAGAAACTGGATCTACGTCATCAGGAACATACTGGTTTGATTCAGATTTCTCAATATGTTTGGCATCTTCAATTGTCTGATCCTCAAGGAATACAACATCCCTGCTTTTGATAACTTTCTTCTTGACTGGATCCCATAACCTGTAGCCGAATTCTTCATGGCCATAGCCCAAGAAGATGCATGACTTGGTCTTGTCATCAAGCTTGGATCGTTCATCTTTTGGAATGTGCACAAATGCCCTGCATCCAAACACTCTCAAGTGTTTGTAGGAAACATCTTTTCCAGTCCAAACTTTATCTGGAATGTCGCCACCCAGAGGAGCTGATGGAGAAAGGTTGATTAGATCAACTGCAGTCCTCATTGCTTCACCCCAAAAGGATTTGGGCAGATGTGATAGCATACATTTGACTCGTTCACAAATTGTCTTGTTTATCCTTTCTGCTACACCATTATGTTGAGGAGTTTTTGGAACACTCTTCTCAAGCTTGATTCCATGATCCCTGCAATATTGCTCAAATGGACCCTGGTATTCACCACCATTGTCGGACGAACTCGCTCGCTTTTTTTTTGTTTCTTCTTTCAACACTTGCTTGAAAATTCTTAAAGATACCTTAACTTGATCTTTAGATTTCAAAGCAAAACACCAGACTTTTCTAGAGAAATCATCAATAAATGTTACAAAATATATTGCACCACCAAGACTTCTATCTTTCATGTAGCATAAATCAGTATGCACCAGATCTAGTGGATGAGATTTTCTTGAAGGTGAAAAACTTTTGAAAGCAACTCTGTGTTGTTTTCCAATTAAACAATCAACACAAGTTTGTAGGGGCATACTCGTTACCTCTGGGAGAAGTTTCTTTCTGGTTAGAACTTCCAAGCCCTTCTGACTTAGATGTCCGAGCCTTTTATGCCATAGCTTAATGGATGAACTTTTATCAATTGCATTCACCTTTCCATTGGATAATCTGGCCTGCATCAGGTACAGAGAATTCTGCTTCTGTCCCTTAGCGACAATAAGAGAGCTTTTGGTGAGCTTCCATTTTCCTTCACCAAAGTGATTGTCATAGCCAGCATCGTCAAGCTTGCCAGTGGAAATAATATTGAGCCGAATGTCAGGAATATGTCTGACATCCTTGAGCGTGAGTCTACTTCCTGTATCAGTGTTTAATATGATGTTACCTATGCCAACGACCTCCGTCACACCATGGTTGGCCATTCTGACTTTGCCAAAGCTACCACCGGTGTATGATGTAAACATATCATGATGAGGTGTGATATGATATGAAGCTCCTGAATCAATAATCCAGTCCGTATGCTGGCATGCTGAACTAATATAAGCATCATCACAAATGATGACAACATCGCCATCAACTGCAGCGGCGGTAATGTCTTTGTCATCAATCTTATTTTCATTATTTCCATTCTTTTGATCTCTTTTCTTCTTTCTGCAATCTCTCTCATAATGATTTGGACCACCACAATAATGACATTTGAAGTCCTTCTTGGATTTGGACCTCCCCCTGGATTTGTCTCTTTTATTTTGAGAACCTCTAAACTTGCTCCTTCCCCATTTGTCATTTTTTTTACTAAGGCTTTTGACTCGAAGAATATTCTAACTCCTTTCTTCCTCGGACTCTTCATTAAGAAGACAATCTTTGACCATCTGCATAGTCGAGTTCACCATTCGGCCGAAGTTCTTCGATCGACACCACAAGCGTGTCCCAACCGCCGGTAACGAAATGGAGCGATAATAATAAAGCAATCACTTCATCATCAAGGATATTTTCATAGTGGTAGATTGATTTATCGGACCCGATATGCATTTAGGTGCTCCGTCATGTTTGCACCTTCCGTATATCCGAGTCGAACAATTTTTCTAATAATAGAAGCTTTGTTCAAGCGCATTTTTCCTCTCAAACATAGTTTCAATATTTTTCCACGAACATCGACTTTTTCTCATTAGCAAAATGATGGAAAATGATATGCTCAAGGAAACGCCCGGATATATCCTACGGTTTTTACGTGTGGATTTTCCACTCGTCATCGCTTGTATCTTTTGGTTTGGCAAGATCACCTTTCAATGGCAAATAAAGATCTTTGCGATGAGAAGATCCAACATACTTGGTTTCCAAATATTGTAGTTGGATCCGTTGAGTTTGAACATCCCACCAACAGATGTCGATTCCTCCATTTTTTAATCCGCAACAACGTGGCTCTGATACCACTTGTTGGGAAAGAGTGCCAAAATAAATGACACCGGCACATCGGAATAGTAAAATCTTTTCCCACCTAGCTGGATTAAAAATGGGAACCAAACTAAGAATAATAGTGCAAGACGATAAAAATAGGACACAATAATTTTTACGTGGAAAACCTAAATCGGGAAAAACCACGAGACAGTAGTCCAGATAAATCCTCCACTAAATGTATAGTAGTCTTACAAAATTTCTCCCTAAATATAGGGATAAACAAAATATCTCAAGTTGCTCAACTTGGAATACCCGAGAAAATAGGAATGCTATTTTTGGGTGAGAATGAAAAATTACTACTAATTTTTCTTTCTTTTTCTTCACTCAAAATACACACTTATAGGAATCACTCTACTCTCTATTTTCTCTCTTCTCTAAGCAATTGTTAATTGCTTGAATGTTTGGTGTGATTTCTTCCTCTGCCGGATGATGCCTTTTATAGGCAAGTGATTGAACAAGAAGCCAAAAACAACACCCTCATTTTCAAAAATCTCGACCGAAATGGCCGACTTTGTTGTCAAAAGTATGACAACATTTATTAAAGTTCCTTTGTCAATATTTATAAAACTTCTTTTGTCAAAAGTCTATTGCCCACATAGGTGGACTTTTCAACAGATTTAAGGTATTTTATTGGTAAGTTTTGTTTTTATATTTTGAATATTTTCGTGAAACAAGTTTTTCACTCTGATTTCACTTTTGAAATTATAAATAAAGGTATTTGACCGTGTTCATATTGTGTGTAGACACGAATAATTAGATATGCCGTGTTTATGTTTGTGTAAAAATGTGTAATATTGTGTCATAGACACAATCTGATTGACACATCACACTCATATTCATGTTAGAATTCATATTTTATTGGATGAAACTTGAGTTTCAGTGATACAAGTTTGTGTTGTCAAGGTAATTGACCCGAGTTTTATCTCATGTGAGTTGCGTGTGTTCTGTTCTTAATATCCTCCATTGTACTCAAGAATAAAAAAAAAAAAGAGTTCATCTTTTATTTACTAAAAGTATTGAGAATACAAACCCCGAAAAAATAGAGTTTTCATACATACGCTAATCTCGAATTAAAAAGAGTATCAAAATACAAAAAAATCTCATATTCCGTACAAATCCAGCGTATGTATTACACCTAGCCCGAACGAGGACAAATCCAGATACGTTATAGGCTTATAGCATCTAGATAATTGCACAAACTCAAGGCAATCTCAATATATAAAATATTTCCTGGAAAGTCCCATTTTATTTATTGTTCTAGAAAGTAATTATTTGAATATTATACATATGGCATCAAAGCAACACGTCCATAGAGGCACAATACCCTGAATTTGAGAGAGGAAGAAAAGGAGAAAGGGGAAAAGGCAATGGAAAAAAGTGCAGTAAAATCGAGGTCAGAAAATGTCACGTATTATGCGGCGGAACAAGGTTGAAAAAAAGGTCTCAGGGACCAATTTTGGTTGCAAGTGTTTTGGAATGGAATCAAATTGAATTTAACTCTCACTCTGTCCTTTATTTGGTTGCAATCCTCAAAACATCCACTCATTATTAGTCTTGGATTTTCAACTCATCCCTCGATGCTCACTTCCTCTTCAAATTTTATTACTATTTGCATCCAAGTGGGACACTTGGGGCATTTTTGTTTGTTTTAGGTTGACGAGATGGATCTGATACGGAAATTACTATATTAGCCTCGCTTATGTCAAAATTACCATCGCCTCGCTGGAAATTAGCAAGATGCTCCCAGGTTCCGCGATTTTTTACACAGGTACCGACCCGACCCGATAGTTCGGGTCGAGTCCCCCGCGAGCCCTACACCGTCGATGGGGCACCACGTGTACGATGATTCGCATTTCACGGTGAACAGTACTATAAATACGACACTAAAATCAAGGTAAAAGGTAACTTGACATTATTCTAAATTACCTCGCTCTTTCTTTCTTTCTAAGTACCTCAACTACCGATTAAGGGAGCTATCCCGACTAGCCTAACGTGTGTTACTGTTTGTGTACCATCGAACAAAGTACCTCATCTTGCTTTTTGGGGACCCTAGGTTAGGTCACCGCAAACTACCTCGCCTCGCTTTGTGGGATCTTAGGTAAGATACATCTGATTTACCTTCCTAAATCGGATCCTCTAAAACACAAAAAATATGGGCATGTTTCATGGGTTTAGGTTGGAATTCTAGTTACACTTAGGATCCGTCTCATGAACAATGCCCATGAGACAATCTCGTACAAGTTTTTTATTATTTTTAAGTTGGTTGGATTGATAAAATAATTTGGATAAGTTATGATTAAATAATATAATTGAGTTCTATAACATCTTTGAGAAATATGATTATGATATGTGATTATTTCAGTATGATAATAATTTATTGTTTGACATTGATGATAAAATTGGTTAAATTCTCGAAATGACCAAATTATCTCAAGCGAAAAATAGAAACATAATACTACGCATACCAATGAGGGATATTTGTCAATGAATGTTCAGAGGAGGATTGGAATTGAGTGGGATTATATAATTACACCTTATGACATGGACTAGTTATCAATCAAGAGCGAGACAGAAAACGGGTCAAAATTAGTATCATGGGTCGTAGTCAAAGATCTTTAACAATTGATAAACTCGGACTAAATTATTTATCCTGACCCATCAATTTTCGCAAACGAGTTCATATAGGATTGTGTAGGATTTCGCTCTTTCATAGATTATATAAGTGGTGTAAGTTTATTTTTTGAGTTTGAGATTGAGGTATATATATTTTTAAGATTGTTATACAATATTGTGTTTGGCATTATTTTTTTTTTATTATTTAATGCGTTTGGCATCATTGATTATATAGGTTAAATATTATCAAGTGATCACTAAGTTACTCTTACCATTAAAATATTTTGACAAATTGTTTTTTCCCAGCAATAATGCAGAAAACTTGGGGACAAATTTGGTAATTGTTGATAAGGGCATCTCCAACCCATAACACCAAATTTGGTGTGAAAATCACACCAAATTTGATGTTTTGGTGTAATTTTGCAAAACCCATCTCCAACCCACTACACTAAATCTTACACCAAATGAGTATTTTAATATTTTCTTTTCATTTTGAAATAGCAAATTTATTTGTTTATGCAATTATTTCTTTTGCTTATATTTTATTATTATTAATGTAACTAAATAAAAACTTATATTTATCTAATATTACATTAATTAATTATATTGCAAAATTAATATTACAACTAATATCACAATAAATAAAAATACTAATTGCACACTAGACAATAAAAAACGACAAACCTAAAACAAATATTTAAAGACAAAAAAAAAGATTAATAAATCGCGTTCATCCTCAATTATTCGGAGTTGGTGCTTCCATGCGGTCTTGGATCGGTGCATCAACATCGCGTTCATCCTCAATTACGATAGTGTTTTGTATTTTATGATAGACTTTGATGTTTTTTTAATTAAATTATAATTTTGTTTGTTAATTATTTTAGTTTATCAAAATTTTAAGTTTAGTTTATAATAATTTATTGGTAAATATTAACTATTGTTCATCCAAAATAATAATTATATACAAAATTTAAATAACTAAAACCATGTTACAAATGAATTATATATCAAATATAGGATACAATAGGAATTAAAAGTTTGAAGTAGAAGAAATTGAAGGGCAAATAAGGAATATTTGTATTACACCAAATTTGGTGTAAAGTAATAGTGTTACACCAAATTTGGTGTAACACTATTCATTACACCAAATTTGGTGTGATGTTTAGAGTTGGGTTGGAGGGTGTTTTTTAGATATTTGGTGTTTTGGTGTGGGTTTTAGAGTTGGGTTGGAGATGGTCTAAGGGAAATCAGTCGATCACATATTAATACTAGGGTCTAGGCCCTAGGGTGGGCTTAGGATTGGGTATCAATTGCATACTGGATTGTGTCTTGGGCCTTTTCCCCGGTCATGGACCAAAAACAAATTCCCAAACATATGTTGGACAGCAAAAACCAAGTGGGCCTACTCTTTAAATAGAAGGCCCATTTACTCAAAACCCAAAACCCAAGTGGGCCTCCACGATCAACTAATTCATTTGTCATATGGAAAGATATAAAAATAGTTGGAACCAGAATGTACATCTGTTAGACTATTGATTCATCTTTGGAATTTTGAGATAAGTGGCAGTGATCATGGGCTCTAATACTATCAGAAAAGCCTTTTGTTGTTTTCTCCAGTTGAGAAACCAATATTCAGGCCCAATTTTGGATTAGTTTATTTAAAGCCCATGAGTACCGTGGATGCTAGAGAAATATACAATGTAAAATATTTACCGTAGATTTGTACATAATATACGTTTAATGTGTGTGATTGTGCGTGAATTTGTGTGTATCCATATATCAGCGATAGTGAATTTTCAGTGCCATGCCAATTCCAAAGTGATTTTCTACATGTAGGGTAAATATAACAACTTTTCTTTGAATTTACTTCGTCAATAATAACAAATTAAATAAAAACATATTTTTTCAATTGATTTGGGTTTTGCTCAAGCTATCATTATTAGTAAACAATAAATAAAATACGAGTACAAAAGATCAAGCTTCTCCTTAATAACGAACGGGCTTGTCCCAAACGAGCTTTTTTCTTGGACTTCTTATCCGCGTCGCACTCATGGACTTCGCACCACTAGAAGTGGATTTTATGTCTTCCCGATACTGAAATCCAGGACCTCTAAGAATAAATCTTGAGCTCTAGAGTACTCAGTTGGTTGTACTCACACTCTTAGAGCACATAATTTAAGCCTGGAGGTTTGGGTTCGTGTGTGGGGGAAGGCCTAAAACCCACTTCCAGTGTAATTTTATGAGTGCGGCATGGATGGAAAACCCAAAAATAAAAGCCTAAGGAAAAAACTCGTTCGGGATAGCTCCTGGCCATTAAAAAAAAAAGAGGAGAAATCACATTTTAATTACTTCTCAGTTTTCAATTTTTAAGTATTTCAATATCTGTGTTTTTATGTCTTCAAGACTATTCAAATCTCCAAAGTCGATCGGTCTCACAAATAATTTTTTTTTTACGATCCTGAGTATCCTCACACCAATTAAGTTTTAGGTACAAACCTCATATTTCCTTTGGACTATGGGACACGAATGAATTGAAGTGCCTATATTTGTTGGAAGTAAAACAACCCCCACCATTGAGAAATTCCAGGTTGTAATTAAATTAAAGTCGGCAGAAGCAATTCCACTTTGTGGGAATGTTTGGGATAATAATATACTTGCTCAAGTTTATCTCCTGTGTTAGGTTTTGTCGTTTTTAACTACAACACGTAGTCATGACAAGATCACTGTCTTGATTTAGAAAAGAATTGAGCCACAAAAATATAAGTGTGTAAACGCTAAAACAAGTTATTATCAACTTTTTGCAGAAATAAAAAAAATCAATTTCCAATGTTCGCAAATAAACTTTTTTGTTTTTTAATTTGTTTAGCTTCATATAATCAAAATTTAAATGTTGGGGAGGGGTACTTGTGATTTTGAAAAAAGTGATTTTGATATTTTGTATATTAAAAGAAGTTTGTTTTTTATATTCTCATCCTCCATTTTTGTTTCATCATCCGAAAATATTATTTGTCTAACTAATCATAACATGAACAATAAACGAGTCAATTTTGAGTTGACCCGAAATGACTCTTTGACCTGTTTTAACCCATTTGTTTTGTAATTTTCAGATTTTAAATTATCCTAAAGAACCACATAACTCAATAAATAGATGGCTTGCTCAAGTCCAAAAAATAAACAATTCATTATAGGTAGTGTTTGAGGTACCCGTGTTTTAAATATGTCATGTTCGGGTTAATGAATTCGATCTAAATAATTAAATGGATCATGCTTGGATTGGTGAGATTGATATAAATAATAAATATTGTGTCTCAACCTAACTCCCAAAACACAATTCAAATTGTCACTCCTAGGTTTAGCCTAGCTAGTGGACCGACCGGAATTACGATCATTATTTAGCCAATTTAAAGAACATGAAATTCATAAATAATAAGACAATGAAGCAAATTCCCACCTCATAGCGTGTGTTTTTCTATCATCATTGAAACATTGATCATTTGGTAAAGATGATGCAATTCATAATAAAATTATAAATTGTGGAAATAACTAAATTACAGATAACTTTTCATTAAAGAACATTTTTCTAAATCTGTAAAGGAAGGACACAAAATATAATTATAGTTATTGGCAATCTCAAAATGTTTGGAGGCAAAAAAACCGCTGGCCCAACTCAAAGGGCGCCCACAGTCCCATGCAAAAACAAGCTGGAATACTTCTAAAAGTTCTAAACCAATCACGAGAATTTTATACTTTTATTTACCAAAAAACTGAAAAGTGGATATTTTTGAGTAGCAGTGACAATTTCTTATATAACATTGTAATAAAGACACGAATTTGATTTGAAATTATTGAGGGAAACCGAATATAATAAATTGGACACGATATGATTGTTTGTCTAACAACATAATTATCTTATATATATTTTACATTATTTTTTTTATGTATTTTGAATATAATTCAAAATTTACTCAAAGTTAAATACGATCCGATGACCCAAACTGTTAACTTAGTTTTGAGAGGAAAAAGTAACTCCTGGAAACCGGGAGGAGGTGGCAGGGGGTGGGGCCGCCGCCGTGAGGTGGTGGTGTTGCTTTCCGTGACGGATGTGGCGAGCCGCACGGGGGTGATGTGCTAATTCACGTGCCTGTCACGCGCTACTCTATTTTTGGAATGGAATCTTTTTTTTTTTGCATGAATCTCTCTAACATCCGCCATTGCCTTTTTTGGTTGTCCATTTCTTGTTTCACCTTTTGAATTCAATCCTTCCAGTCTTGTCAAATTACTTTTGAATCCCCCACCCCTCCTCAAGGGAAAAAAAGGAAAAAAAGAAACATTGAACTAACTTTTAACTCTTTTTATTATCTACACTAATTAAAATACAGTGTAGGATTAAAATAATTAGTTAATCCCGTATCGTAATATTAGTTAAACCAATTAAAATAAATTGATTGTTCTTTATACTGGAAATTCAAGTGGTTTTTTTTTTCAATTATTACTTTCTTGTAAGTAAGCCATAAAATGCAAAAGTTTTCACATAAATTTGGGGGAAGTGCGCGATTATATGATACAATCATACAATCATTTGGGAACAGATTTTTCTGTTCCTCTTTCTATTATGTTAAATGATTGACATGCGTAGGGGTGAAGCTAGACATATAACTTTGGGGGGCTAAGTAATTTTGGGAGGGCTAAATCAATAAAAAATTAATATTTAGTACTATAAATTAATATTTAAAAATAAAATATACATAAAAAGATTGATTTTTAAAAATTTTGGGGGGGCTAAAGCCCCCTCACACACAAAGAGGATACGCCGCTGGACTTGCGTAAATATATCTAAAAATCAACACTACAGATTTATTATCATATAATTAAATACGTGTCAATGATTCAATTAGAAAGTGAAATAAACAAAGTAAAACAAGAAATCTCATGTCTAATTTTGGATGGTTATCAAAATCTAAATTGGAAATATTGAAAAACAAAAAATGATGTTGGATATATTGACTCGGTTCGCTTGTGTTAAACTTAATGGACTTCACCACATTTTTTGAGTTCCTATATTTTGTTGACATTTATTTGGCTTTATTTTTTTTATGATTTTTATAATAATGTTAAAGTCAAATTTTGCTATCTTCTTTAGCAGATCCACATTCAAGCACATATCTAAGAACATGGAACAAATCCCTAAAACTTAGGCGATAGTTTAAGTTCCACTATTTTTATAATTAGTGCATTACATGAATTAGTTCCATGTGTTAACGACTAACAATATCTTTCTTTTGTTAAAAAATAAATCCGAACTAGCCAAAAATGTTGACTTCGTTCATGTTATTTCCAGTGTTGTGCTGTGTGCGCAATATGGTGATTTTATCATGTCCCGTTATGCTTTTGCTTGCTTTGTGCTTGCTTAGCTGTCCCATGTGTTACGGTTTGCTTTGTGCTTACTGTGAACTGATTCTTGTTGTACTTTGTGTATAGTAAAGAAAAATAAATAGGCGATGATGATTTTGTGTGTATGACTCGAGTCGTGTGAACCAGGAATTGTGCCAAGGTGGAGAATGTTGATATTTGGCCCAATTATATTAAACATTCCCAAGCCCATTTGTTGACCAAAGCCCAAATGCAACCAAGCCTTATTTGCTCCTCATCATGACCGTCCATTTTAGGTGTTTAATCTCCACCATACATGTGACCATTTTTTAAACACCTCATCCAAACCCTAAAATCCAACCTCACAATCTGATCTCTGTTCTCTCTTGAACTGCCGCTGAAATTTTTCTCTCTTTCTAAAATCTCGATTTTCTTCCCTTCGATTCTTGGTGAATGTTTGGGAGTTTCCGGTGAGGTTTTTGATAGAGTGTTCCGATCATCTTCTTCGTTTGTTTGTTTGGATCTTGGTGAGTTTTTCTAGCGGGTTCTCGCGAGGGGGTGAGGTTCGATTTCGGGGTCACCTCTTTGTGGGGTTTCCGATTTGATCTTCTTCTTTCGTGGCTTTGGAGGGCTTTGGGCTTGAGGGTCTCATTTGTGGCCAACTTTGGGTGCGTCCGGTTTATATCGACGGTGAAGGGTCCTCTACACCATTCTGAGCCTAAGACCGTACGACCTCTAAGCTTTGTGCTTCTGTCCGTTCGGTGTCTCTCGGTTTGAAGGAGAAGAAACCCGGTGATACCCTTCCTATTATATTTTCAGTTTTAGTTCTATTTTTAGAGCTTGTATTGATTTCTATTTTTGTCTTGTTGTTGCAGCGGTTCGGGCCGGTTAAAGGCAGCCCGGTTTTCAGTCCGATCGGAGCTGTTGTTTGGTAGTTTGCTCTCAGTTTCTGTAGGCTTTATTTTCAGTTCTCGTTTTTGCTCCTTTTCTTTGGCTTGAATGGGAAAGTGCCTTCCCTTGTGCGTGTGCATCGCACGGCTTTATTTTCTGGTTTATTGCAATATTAGAAAAATGCTTGTAATCCCTAATCCCTACCCCGTAGGATTATTCTGTAATAGTTAATTTCGTCGGACTATTATTGAATGGCTATGGCGTTCGTCTACGACAGCGGGGTCGATACCTAACAGTTCAACCTTCAATAAGGGGGTTCCATCTTACAAACTTAACAAATCTAGTTTATAAATACAAATAAAACGTGTAAATGAGTTGAGTTAGAATTTAATTTATTGATATTACGTTTCATGTTCATTTATTTACAATCAAATTATTGCAGCCCAAATTCCTAGCTGTATAAGAAAACAAACTAAATGGAATATTTACATTAATTGGATTTTAAAATTTTTTACATTCTACCATCACCCTAGTCAATATGATAAATTTTCTTGTAGCATAACATTGTTTGTCATTTTTATTAGAATATAGCATTATTATTTGTCAATTAAATATTACTGCTATTATTGTTACTCAATATTACTTCCATTATTAGTTATAGTGTTTACACACAAAACAGTGGTAATAGGCCAAATTAGCCACTTATATTTTGTAGAAATGAAAAATAGTCATGTTTTTCGAAAGCATGTTTTTTAGTCACTTTGACTAAAAATTTACGGTCATATCATTCATGTATTCTATGATGAGGGTACTTAAGTCTTAATTATTTTTCAGAAAATTAATGTGGTGTATAACTCGGTATCGGGTCATGTCTCTCAGTATTGAGATACATAACTCGGTATCATTCATGACTCGGTACCGAGTTACATAACTTGGTATCAAGTTATGTATCGGTCCCCAAAAATGGAAAAAGAGTAAAGTAAATATTTGAACTTAAAAAATAACTAAAAAATATGTTTTTTTGAAAAACAGGACTAAAAAATATTTTTGCTATGGAGAAAAAGACGAAAAATCCGACGGACACAACACAACACCACTCATTAATTTTAACTATTTATTAACAACATAATTACTTATTTTATTGAAAAAAAAAAGTAAATTCAAGCGTTACATCACGAGCTTTTAAATACCTAAAAGAAAAACCACAAGCTTATAACTCAAGTGATATTGCTCACCCTTTGTAAGGATGTTAATCGAGATTCGAACCCGTTACCTTTAATTTTATTTGAAGTTTATCCATTCCCCTTTATCCAGGACTTCCAACTTATTAAAAAAAAATACCTAAAAGAAAAAACTGGAATAGAATCAATTTCATTTCCTTGGCCTCCAAAAGAACGGGTCACCCCCACATGACATCATCACATCCCCTGTAAATAAATACCCTTCTCTTTTCCTTTTCAGCATCCCTATATTTTTTCTTTCTATTCTCTCTCTAGAAATTAATATGAGAATGAGCTGCAATGGTTGCAGAGTTCTCCGCAAAGGCTGCAGTGAAGATTGTACTCTCAAACCTTGTCTTCAATGGATCAAATCCCCTCTTTCCCAAGCCAACGCCACTCTCTTTCTCGCCAAATTCTACGGCCGGGCTGGGCTCTTCAACCTCATCAATGCCGCCCCGGCCCATTTACGCACTGGTATATATTTATTTAGTCTTGTAATTATCGTGTGTACCAATTTTGGTCCGTGCATATAAAAAAGGGATAATTACAAAAACATCCCCAAGGTTCGGCCTAATTACGAAAAATCAAGAGATATTTCAAAATTATAAAAAGCCCCCCTCTTGTTCGATTTTGTCTTAAGTTTAAGGGGTTAATTTTAATAGTTCTACAAATATCAAGGTGTAATCAAACCTTAAGAATTTTTTTGTATTTTTCAAAAATTTATGGGTTTTTTTTTTTTTGTAATTAGCCCAAATCTCAGGGGGTTTTATGTAATTATCCCTATAAAAAATTAGCATATTTGGTTATCTAAGTGTGCATGTAGCAATTTGGGACCCGTAAATTTTGATTTTTGTCCAATTTTGATCTCATAAGTTCTAAGTTTGTGCAATTTTTGATCTTGAAATAGTGAAATATGGTGTACCAATTTGAGACCAAAATTGCACAAAAATAGAACTTATGAGACTAGCATTGCACAAAACTTAAAATTTGGAGGACCTGTATAAGATACTTAAAGGACCAAATATGCCATCAGTTTGAACTTACATTACCAAAATTATTACAAGATGATGCTTGCAGTACCAAATATGCCCGAATAACCAAAATTGCACTATCATGTTGCTGATTTTGTGTTTTGTTCGTCAACAGAAATTTTTAGGTCATTGTTGTATGAAGCCTGTGGGAGGATCATCAATCCAGTGTACGGTTCGGTTGGGCTGATGTGCTCCGGCGACTGGCCACGGTGCCAGGCGGCGGTGGCGGCGGTTTTAGAAGGCGCTCCGCTCATTAAGCAAGTCACCGATGATGATGATGATTCTTCTACCGCCGTACAAGGCTGCGACATCCGTCACCTCTCCGCCGCCTCTCTCCACCGTGTCAGGACTAGGAACCGGACCAAGCGGTCCGCTTCTCAGGCCGAGAGCCGGGTTGACTCGGTGGTTGACGAGTTGTCGCCCGAGTCAGATGCGAAGTTTACCATCACCGGGTGGGCCGGCGATCTAGAAGATCACAGAGATTTTGCTGAGGAGCTGAAAAGGGCACCGAGTCACGACTCGTTATCGGTTGAAACGGTGGAGCCGAGTTTGGTGAACCGGGATGAGCGACCGGTTTTGGGTGTCAAACCGGAATCTCGACCCAGTGAGATTGTGCTGGAGTTAACTTTGGGCCGGAATCCAGTGCAGCAGACCTACCTATCTACGGTGATAGAGATTTCTGATAGCGAACAATGACCAAAAAAATGCAGAAAATCCAGTTTTGGAGGAGCCATCTAGATATTATATAGTCTATAGTCACTTTTTTTTTCCTTTTTTTCTTAATTTGTCCTTTTTTAGATTATAGAAAATGTAGTAATTGGATTTTAAGTAGTTTCTTTTTCTTTTTTCCATTTCCTTTTTGCAATGTGTGTGTATATATATATTTCAATTAGAGACCTGTGCTGTCAAGTAATGTTATAATGTATAAACATGTTGCCAACTTGTAATTTGCTTAATAATATTTGATTCTTCTTGCCTAATTGAAAAATACCATGATATCATTTTCTATTTCTTAGGCATTTAAAAGAGTATATCGAATTTTTGGCTTTTTCTAATTAGCAAAAATGTTTTTAGTGATGTTTTAGTTCTAATGTTTAATTACTTTACCCTTTTTCATTTTTACGTACCGGTACTGAGTTTTGTATCGCGTTGTTTTTTTTAAAAACTGCCAAGTATCTCACTAGAGATATACAAATGGTACGACTGTCAGTTTTTAGTTAATATAGCTAAAAAATATATTTTTGAAAAACAGGGATATATATAATACAGTTACCAAACCCAGATTGGCGATTGTGGAAATTAAAGAAAGAGTTTGCAAGTAATCCATAAATGTTTACGAAGAAGATTAATATACAAGGCACAATTACCACTAAATATTGGTTATGGAGTAAACTACAATTAATAAGTTGACAATTTGCTGTGTTGTAAAACAATTTCTGCCATAAACGGTGTTCGTTCGTCGCATACACCATTAATTTACCCCGTCTTGAACTTGATAGTGAACGTTATGTTATTATAAATATTGGCATTTGACTACGACTTAAGTACTAATTTGTACATAATTATTGTAGCGCCACGCGCCATAGGATGAGGAGCTCTATTTTTTTTTTTTTTTTCAATCTTAATAAAGAATCGATTAAATAAAACTTCTTGAATTAACAATTATAGTGATGACTACATGGATGACGATTTTACAAAAGTTCACGATTTATTTAGTGAAGGAATCAAGATTCCCTTTTTTCTTTATTTTTTTGGCTAATTAATGATTCTAGATTCGAAGTGCCAAGTCTTTCAAAACTAATATAAAATAAAAAAGTTATCATCATCTGCATACATGTAAAGCCATGGCTATAGTTATTGTTAATTTAGACTAATCCAGATTATATTATTGGCTAATCGTTTGCTTAAGCAGGTCGCCACATATTTTCCCCTAGTAAAATACTAACTAAATAATTTTCTAATAACTGCTAATTTTCGGACAATAACGCACGTAATTAATTAATCACAAATTCATATTCAATAGACCATGCTTGATTGATTGGTTTTCTTCAGTCTGTGGGTTTAAACTCCAGCTTATTGGCCATTATATAATGTTTTTAATTAACCTGACCATCTTTTGTCCATGACCCTTCACCACAGCCCTGAGCCATAGCTTAACTAAGCTTTTAAAGTCATAAATTCATTGGATATATTGTTGCATATATTAATGCTTCAATTATCAAGGAAGAAGTTGGTGTGTCAACTTCCAAATGTAAGCACTTAGAAATAAGACAAACCCTCTTAGGCCTTAAGGTTGTTGGGTCGACGCAACTCGTAAGTCCGGAAGATTTTCCTAGAGCTGTCAAAACGGATCAGACCCATCAGGCCGGGTTACGTGTTTAGTAGCCCTCCAGAGGTGGCCTAAATGGGCTTACCCGACGCGGGACGCGGGCTTGGCGGTGCGGGCCAGCAAGCGGCAGGCAGAAAAAAGGAAAAACAAAAAAAGAGAAGAAAAAGAATAAGAAGAAAAAAAATAATAGTAGAATTAATATTTCATATTTTCATCTCTTATAAAAGTGAATATTATATTTTTATAAATATATATTTATCATTAATAATTATATTTAACTTATTAAGTTTGTTTATGTTGTATTTTAGATTTTATTACAACTTGAACTTTATATTTTGGAATTTCTTGTGACTTTATCACATGATTGTATTGAATTAATTATTTGATTGTTAATTTTTTTGTTAATTGAATCATTAAAATGCATAATATAAGAAAACATTATTGTTTTTATTTTTTAAATTTTTTGGCAGGCCGCCCAACCAAGTGGATGGCTTTTCTGGCCCGCTCTGCCAACCAGTTTTGACAGCTCTAGATTTTCCCTTAGGGTTCATTATTAAAAATTGTCCTTTTGATTTAGCATAATTACAAAAAAAAAAAAGAACTTGTTTATCTTTTAAAATTACAAATACCGCATTAAATTTGTTTTTCCCTTCGTCCCTCAAAAACTTTTACTCAAGTGATGCTAAACTAATTATTGAATTCCATACAATAGAGAGCATACAACACTTTAAAGGGTGTTTAGTTGAGCTTATAAGTTCTTCAAAACATCTAATTATAAGATGTTTGAGAGCTTATAAGTTGTGCAAATTTGTTTGGAAAAAAATTAGACAAAAATTAAAAAAAATTATAAGATCCTAAAATATGATGTCTGGAGTTTATAAGTTGTTTTTAAAAAAGGTGGGGAAATCCAATTTTTTTTCTTCAAAATAAGACCTTATTTCAACAACCTCCTTTAAATTTGACTATTTTAATTACAAAACTATCATTATTAACATCTGAAACGCTACCGTATCTTATTTTATTCAAACATTTCAACAACATATTCTTAAAAAATAAGACAACATCTTATAATCTCTAAAAATATCTTAAAGATGTTGAGTTTATATGAGTTAGTACGTTTATATGATCTTTTAAATAAGCTTTGCCGAACAATGAGTGCTCATTTTTCTGATATTAGACAGTTATAACATATTGGATCAAATCGTATAAATTATGGGGGTAAACTTATTGTATGTCGGTGACTGGATTTTAATACTCTATTTGCTGTTACAGTAATAATAATTGTTGAGCCCTAGTTGATTAAAATCATATTCTTTTTCAACATGTCATATTGTCATGTGGCTTTTGGAGAGGTCCTTGGAGAACGCTCTCAAGTAGCTGGAAGGGTTACACCTCCAAATTTAAAGTATTTGGATGTTGATCCTACTTGTAAATTGTGTGGCAATTATCTTGAAAATGCTTCTCATTTGTTTTTTGATTGTATTGTCACCAGGTTACTTTGGGATAGGGTCAAAAATGGCTGAAATTTAGCCATTCCATGAGTACAATTCTTTGGGGCCCTTAAATGGACCAAAAAGAACATGCTACCCAGAATTTAAAAAGGCTTGTGCGGTGGTGGTTTTCTTTGACTATTTACCGTTTGGATGGCCCGAAATTGTCGGTTTTTGAGGGCTTGAACTTTCTTGAAGACACTTTGTGTTTCTCAAGATCCGAAAGATGTTTACAAGGTTGTATTTAACCATTTCCCGAGTCAGTGTTGATTTTTAGCCCTCACATGTTAGGGCTGTTGATGTTTTTTCTTAACCCGTGTGTGGGTTTCTCTTGTTCTTTTGGGTCTGTAAAATGTAATTATCCTGTATTTGTGGAAGTCCCCCTAAACTCCCCGCCTCATGACCTCCCTTTCTTGTGCTTTCGTTGGTGGGTGATTTTCTGTTTGATCTTTGCTTGGCTTCTACTGTTGCTTTGCTTATCCAGGTCTGACTTCTTTACAGGTGGATAACTTAATGTGGACCTCAGGATTTTCCCATATGATGAATTTTTAAAGTTTATGTGGGATGATTTCTTAAAAAAAAAAAAGAGAGGAAATTATGTTCTTTAAGGGATTATATTGTATCTGTTCTTGGTAGCAGCTGCAATTTCTCCTCTTTAGAACCTTTGTTTTGAACACCTGGTTAAACCCTTCATTGGATGGCTTCTTTACTCCTAAGTGGTTGTGTGGCCATTCTAGGCTGCCCCATGCAGGGCTGTTTGGGTTTTTTTAACCCAGCAGGTGTAGTGTGTCTATCCAGCGCTGCCTGGATCTTGTCTTATACCTGTTGTTGTTCTTCTTTCTTCGATTTTCCAAAAATCTGAAGCAACCTGGGGTTTTTCCCTTTTTATGATGTTACTTTTGAGATTTCTGATGGGATCCGATTAATCCTTGAACCACTTGGGCTGTCCACCTTGGAAGATCTTGCGACCAGTGTTATAGGGTATGCCCTATCTCCATTTTGTAATTTTTCTTGTAAATCTCTCGCCACCCTTTTTCAAGCTACAAGTGTGAGCGCTAGGTCGTGACCGCCCACTCTCACTTGTTGGCTTGATTAATTGGTTGGAGATTCTTTCTGTTGTATTTTGTTTACCTCTGTTGAGTTTTTTGTGCTTCCTTCCTTTGGTTGGTTGTTATCTTTCTTTGCTCTACTCATGTTAATGGGTTTGTCCATTCAACATTTGTTCCAAACTGGGATATGCCCCTTTTAGATTGTAATTTTTCACCTTTTTTTAATGAATTTTTCACATTTTCATCAAAAAAAAAAAAAAAAAAAAGGGTTACACCTCCAAATTGGTAAAAGAATTAATTCTCACCCACAAAACTAATAAAATTTAATTAGCTATCAAATAAAATTCCTGGTCACTTTCTTCACCTTTATGTCCGAATCACTAAGACGTGGCGATGTTAATTCAATGAATTTGGACAATAAAATTTCAAGTGTATATTCTAATTATATAGGAAGAGAAAGTGTATATTTTTTAATAGATATTAATTATTTTCATGTCACTCTAATTGAAATCAATGAGTCGTTTAGTATGGTTTCACAGTATAATTGTCAGAAGTATCAAGAGTTGACCCAAAAAGAACTCTCTGATAGTACACTCAAGCCGATCGGTCTTAAAAAGGAGTATAAGTTGAATAGCTAGTAAACATACGAATGCAAAATTAATAGCATATCCTTTTTTGAATAATTAACGGTTTTTCAAAAAAAAATTAATGGTTAATCTTTTTTTTTTGAGCATAATGGTTAATCTTTTAATAATAAAAGTTGTGCTTTTCTATAGTGCGTGACATAAGGATATTCATGGTTTGGACCCTTAGGCCTTGATCATAGAGCGGTCAAAATGCTGGTCCGAGCCTATCGTGCCAATGGAAAAATTAGGACGACCTTTATATACATTTTGTATATATTTTTCATGGAGTCGGGCTAAAAACCAGACCAAGCCCAGCCTATCGGGCCAAATAGGCCTAGTTTTTTGGGGCCTACAAAATTTGATCCCAACATGCTTCTATCATCGAACATATTGGGTCAGCCCATGATAGAGTAGCATTTGAACATCTCTAGGGTCGTCGTGAGACTAATAGGATCATTATAACCAACTTTATATATTAATTAACTTTCCAAACTTTATTTCAAAGAACTTCTAATCTAAATTAATAAATGCAAAACAAATAAAAAGGCCCTTTGAATATTCTTGAATCTAGGGTTACATTCTAAATGATTTGAGTGGTCTAGTTTATAAAGAATGTATGTTAAAATGACAGCCATCCATTGACTATTCGATACGAAGTCAAGCTAAGAATATAAACTCCTATGCTCCCCCCAACAAACTTTATATTAATTTGTTCAAACTTTCAAGTTTTATAAACTATGTTTTTGTTCATCAAATTCTAAATCCTCCTCTTTTCCTAGTGTAGTACCAACTTGGAGGGACTTGTGCGTGTCACGCGCCAAGATTAAATTACAAAATTAATTACATTATATTTAACAACTATTAGCCCTCCATCGTAGACCATAACATGTGTGATAGGCATCTTTGATCATTTTGGAAATGCTACAATATATTGATATATAGATGTGGTTGCCAACACGAGAATCTTGAACAACCCATGTGAGGATAATTGCTTAAGAACACCTTTTTGTAATTGCACATTGCTATAGTCACCTCATCTCGAGTAACGAATTTTAAGGTGGAATTATTTTTCAATTATGATACTGCAGTTTGCACCACAATAAGTCGTTAGATGTGTTGAAATAGGTCAAGTGAAAATCTTATGATGCTCATATTAATTAGTTCTAGAGAACAAACAAAGAAACTTGAAAATGGGCAAATGATTGTGTAACTTTAAAAATGATATATTTGAAGGCTTTCGAGAGATAATTTTCGCCAGTGCAACACCGTACGTGAGCCATATGGCCTATCTGGACTCATAAGTTTGGGCCTGTAATAATTGGGTCATATAACATCACACGTCGGTACGATAACATAACTTTATAAGACATTTCAAATTTCCGTACAATTGTGATTATGATAAGTTACTAAAATTGTATAATATAGAAATATACAAACTAAGATTATTGTCATTTGCCATTTCAACTTGCACAAATTAAACTGTTACATTAGACATTTCAACTAAGATGTTATTTATACTACACGAGTAACGAGTTGACATATGCTATTTGTATGTCGTACCATTCGGGTCAAGGTAATCATTTCCTTTCTGTTACTCTGTATAGGTCAAGGTAATTTCATAATTTTAGTCCTAGTCCTATAAATACTTCTCTTGTGGATGGGGGAAAATTGAAAAGAATATGCTAGTCAAACAATCTAGAAATAGAAACCAAAAAAATATTGGAATCAACACTGTGCTCCAGTGGTAGAAATGTATGTTGTAAAGGTAATTGATCCGAGTTCGATCTCACCTGAGTACGTATGTTACCTACCTACTAATCTACTATCCCCACTGTACTCAAAAGTCAAAATATATATTATTTCTATTTCCGAGTAAAATACTCAAGTATGATTGAAAAAAAGTAAAATACTCAAGTATTGGTAAGGTTTTCTTGAAAATTATTTTCTAAATTATTAATAAATTCATCCAAACTTCCAAAATTCTAATATTGGGGAATTGATTAAGCATTTCGTTTTCTAATCTTTTTGAAGGGCGAAACCAGAACTAAAAGGCCAACATAAAACGATGTAGCTATTGGAGCTTCTCTCGCATGGGCCGCATCCTTAGCACTTCACCGATTGCATAATGTTCATTTATGGGCCATGGAATATAAAATTAATTGAGCAAGTCTCTTGTGAGACGGTCTCACGGATCTAAATCCGTGAGACGAACCTCCTAAGGGCTGTCTTGAGAACATGAACCATAAAAATAAATTTAAAAATAATAATGAACCATGAAAAAACAAAAATAAACCCTAAAAACATGAACCATGAAGAATAAACCCGAAAAACAAAAATAAACCCAAAAAATAAAAAATAAACCCTAAAAAAACTAAAAATCCTAAAAACCCAAATCAATTAAAAATAAACCCAAGAAACAAAATAAACCCTAAAAAACAAATATAAACCCTAAGAAAAATAAAATCTGAAAAAAAAACCTTTAAATCTTTGTGTAAGGGCTCCGTCTCACGGATCTAAATTCGTGAGACCGTCTCACGCAAGTTTTTGCCAAATTAATTATATCAATTATGGTAGAAGGTTCCTTCAGAAAATATTATGGTAGAAGGTTTAGCAACATTCAATACAAGAAAAATGAAATAATAGAAAGAACATTTTAAATAATAATGTGAAAGTTGTTATATATATGTATATTAAGCTAAGTTATTAAGTACGGATGTACAAGATTTAAAGCCGTGAGAGCCTTTAGACCATTGAGGCAGTCGCCTAGAGCACTGCAGCTAGAGCTGACAATAGATTGGGTTGGGCTGATCCATCGGGCTTTTACAAAAAAAATTGGATTGGGTCGGGCCAGGCCGATTTTGGCCGGGCCACAAATAAGACTGGCCCAACCCATACATATATTTTATGCACAAAAAATTTGGGTCGGGTTGATCCATCGGGCTTTTACAAAAAAAAAAATTGGATTGGGTCGGGCCAGGCCGATTTTGGCCGGGCCACAAATAAGACTGGCCCAACCCATACATATATTTTATGTACAAAAAATTTGGGTTGGGCCAAGAAATCCGGACTAGCTAGCCCAACCCGGTCCGATTTTTTCTGATTGTGCCTGACTTTTTTTTGGCCTAAAAAACCACGGCCTAGCCCGACCCAAACCTCAGGTCGGACTTGATTTTGCCACTTCTACCTGCAGCTGCCTAGGACCCCCAATTAAATAAGTGGTTTTAATAGTTTAATATATATGTGTGTGTATTTAATGTTGGAGTTGAAAATATAAAATTAATGTTTGACACAAAATCTAAAGGTTGTTTTTTTGTTAGATAATATAATACTGTTTTTTTTGTTTTATAACAAAAATTGAATTATTTTCTGTGATTGACATAAATTTTTATTTTTCTCATAAGTGGATCACGCATTCAGTTGAAGAGCCTTTTTGTATTATTTTCTATATTAGACCAATCTATTATTTTATTGAGAGTCGGTTTGAACAACATTTAGAATATGAAACTATATTTGGTTTTCTATTTGAAGCCCAAAAGTTTAATACTTTGGATGATGATGAATTGAAAATATATTATATTAATCTTACAAATTTATTTAGTTTCAGTGAGTATGTTGATATTGATGGTCATAATTTATTTTCAGAATTTAAGGAAATTAAAGAAGTAGTAACAAAATAAATTAATACTCCACTTAATGTATTAAATTATATCATAAGATTATATTCTTTTCCAAATGTATGCATTGCTTACAGGATATCACTCATGATAGTGATTGTTGCTACCGCCGAAAGAAGTTTTTCCAAAATTAAAATTGATTAAATCCAATTTGAGATCATGTATGTTACAAGATAGAATGAATGGACTACGTATATCATCTAATGAGAGTGAATTGTTAAAATTGTTTGATTATAAAACTTTGATAAGTGATTTAGCATTCAAAAAGTTAGAAAATTTGAAATGAGGATTAATGATACATTAAAATTTGGCCTCCTAAAATTTCGCCTAAGGCCTCAAAATCTCTAGACATGGCTCTAACATGATTCGATATTTAATACATATGAGTATACTATATTTTTTGTAAAAATTTACAATGAAAAAATGTTGGTACGGAAAGCGATAATATACGAATTCTAAAGGATATGAATAAATATGAATGCCAAAAGAATTCTTTGGAAGCAAAAAGGACATAGGTTGTTGCCTTATCTATCAGTCGAAAATGGCTTAGCAAAAAGGGACCACTTATGCATGTCAACCACGCACAATGATAGAAACTGGCATGTCTAAAATTAAAATTGCAGGCCCACTCTCAGTTTTAGTCTTTTCGACCTACTTGTGCATTCAAATCAAAAGTTTGAAATATTTGCTAATTGCTGCATAAAAACTTTTGTAAAGGAAGTCCAAATGAAAAGGTTGAGCAAATTGATGTGGCTTGGTACAATTGATTTTGCTAAACACAAAGGATCTTTTGTTCTATTTTCTATTTCATCTTGTATTCCACCCATATTGATAGGATGTCACGTATACGAGATGTTGTTATAATTATACACGTGACATTTATCCAATAAAATGGAATACCAGATTAAATAGAGAATGGAATAGGAGATCCACACTGCTGATTGAGATACAATTACTGTACATTGTGAACATCTGGGTTGATAAAAGTCCAAATAGAAGTGATTGGTTTGATTTCCTGGCTTAATTATAGATAATCATAACTATAAATTGGCCGGAGATATATTACTATTGAGACGATCCATGTTTGGACCAAGTATCGCTAGTATTTGAAATGGTAATAGGTCAAATTGGTCACTTATATTTTGTGAAAATGAAAAACTGTCATGTGTTTTCAAAAGCACGTTTTTTAGCCATTTTGACTGAAAATGGTCATACCCTTCGTGTAATATATCTGGTGAGGTACTTAACCATTTTTCAATAAATTGATGTGGTACATGAAACTCAGTATCTGAAAACATTAGCAATACACCTGATACACATGGCAGCAGATTAGAGGAGGATCACTCAATCATATGATGATCTTATAATGGCACATGATCACCTAATCATTTCCAATCATTTGCACCTGTCATTTGTACGTCCTTAGTTGTAGGTTTATTGCCTAATAGAATAGTGACAAGTATCCATCTAGATTCTTCTCCTAGGTGTATAAATGTACCAGTGTTGCTGCACATTTATTTATTCAATGAAATAGTACCTTGCATAAATTAATTTATTCCTTATGTTTCCTTTCCTTTTCTTGCTTGTCGCTCCATTCACGGATATGCTAAAATACCTAAATGGTATCGGAAGCGGAGTTAAGAGGACTGACTGATACTCCACACCCTTTTCTTGTTTACACCTCAAAATAATAATGACAACCGTAGCGGAACACCGCTTCCGAGCTACCATACAACTCCGTGAGTCGCTTGATTTCTACTAAGTGAATGATTCCAACTATTTGGTGTGGAGGCAACAAGTTTTGACAGCCATCCGGGGTTATGGCCTCATTGGCTATATTGATGGATGAACAGCAATGCCAGAGCAATATACAACAGGTACATCTACAACAAAAGTATTGAATCCTGCACACTCTACTTGGGTGAGGCAAGATCAACTCCTTGCTTCCTGGTCATTATCATCATTATCCGATAGTCTCACGTTTCCACTTTGTTGGATTCAACACTTCTAAGAAATCAGGAGTCTTTAGAAACCACTTTTGCCCCCAAAACTCAGCTAAGCTTATGCAATATAGGCTACAACTGCAAACCACCAAGAAAGGTAGCATGTCTATGAGAGAGTATTTTAACAAAGTGAAAAATTGATGTGATTTACTAACCTCTGCGAGAGAAAAGGTGGTGATCGATGATCAAAAATCTCTTACATTTTATCCGCTTGATCTCAATACAATGTTGTTGCTAGTCTCGACACCTCAAGAGCTATTCCTTGCACTCTCACGAACTTTACTCAATTCTACCGAGTTTTGAAAATGTGCTGAGTCCACTGAAGAATACACTCACGGTCCTAGATGGACTGGTCTATCTCAAATCTCAAGACTCATAATGCACCAAAGACCATACGAGAGAGGAGGAACTTCCTATGCTTTGGAAGAGGAAGAGGCCCTACTACACGAGCCGGAGGTAGAGCGGAATGGAAATTCTAGAGGAAGAGGAGACAGAGAGGCTATTTCAATAATAGACCAAGATGTCAAATATGCCACTACAATAATCATATCGCAGACAAATGCTACTACGTGACCTCAATTTCATCCCCAACAATGGAGGCAATCAATATCAAAGTAACAATGCAAGCCATTCACCAATATTGCCAACATTGTTGGATCTCAAGCAACACCATCCGAGGATACATCTTTGGTACCCTGATTCAGAGCAACTAATCATCTTACCTATGACATGAGCAACCTCAATCTTGCTGCAGAATATCAAGGCACTGAGAAAGTTCAAATGGGGAATGGTACAGGTTTGGCTATATCTCATGTTGGTAATTCAATTGTAAAGTCACCACATTCTGTTTCATCCCACAAATTTCTTCTCAAAAACCTATTACATGTTCCTCATATCATTAAAAACCTCATTAGTGTTGCTCAATTTGCTAAAGATAACAAAGTCTTCTTTGAGTTTCACCCTGTTGTTTGTCTTGTGAAGGATCAGTGCACAGGGGAGGTCCTTCTCAGATGGAAGCTTGAGAATGGGTTGTACAACTTCCATCTCACCAAGTCTCAGAATCCCAGTTCCTTTTCTAGTGCTTTCAATCAAACAGGACAACTTGTTGCTAATCCTGCTCTAGTTAGAGATAAATCTGATTTAGCCTTATGGCATTCTAGACTAGGTCATGCTTCTATGGATATTGTCAAAAAGGCTTTGCAAAGCTGTAACATTTCATTTTCTGATAATCAAAAGAATTCTATTTGCTTTCCTTGTCTTCAATCCAAGTCTCATAAATTGCCTTTTTCTGACTCAAATTCTCATCATTATGACATGTTTGATGTATTGCATACTGATCTTTGGGGACCAGCACCTATGAAATCCTTTCATGGATACACGTATTATGTCAGTTTTATAGACGATGCCACTAGATATACTTGGTTTTATCCCCTAAAAGCTAAATCTGACACTAAAGCTGCTTTCATACATCTTAAAGCTCAAATTGAGACTCAATATAGCAAGAAGATAAAATGTGTTCAAAGTGATGGGGGAGGAGAATTTAAGGCCTTAGCCACATTCTTTTCTGGAAATGGGATCCAACATAGGATTCCATGTCCTTATACCCCTGAACAAAATGGCCTTGCAGAAAGGAAGCACAGACATATTGTAGAAGTAGGTCTTTCTCTCCTTAATCAATCCCAGCTGCCATCCAAACACTGGGATGATGCCTTTTGTAGTGCTGTCTACCTCATAAATAGAACACCATCAAAAACTCTGCACTATAAAACACCCTATGAAGCCCTCACAGGTCTCAAACCAAATTATGACACCTTGAGAGTTTTTGGATGTCTATGGTTTCCCTACCTCAGACCATATAACCACAATAAGCTTGAACCTCGAAGTTTACCCATCATTTTTCTTGGATATCACTCCCAGTATAAAGGATACAAGGTGTTATTACCCAATAACATGATCATTATATCTAGACATGTCATTTTTGATGAGAAAACTTTCCCTTCTCAAAAGGACACTCAGTCTGATTACAAGAAAATGTTTGAAAATCATGAAGTAGGACCTTTAATTAAATTGGTTCACAGCTGTGAACCTCCAGATCATCTTCATCCCCAGTCTCCTTCCAATTCCTCTCTTCCACCATTACACACTCCTAGCACTCGAGATTCAGATAACATTAATGACTCTCCTATCACACAATCTTCATCTCCTTCCACACAGTATGGTGGTACTATTACAATTGACTTACATATTGAGACAGTCACTCTACCTGCTAACAATTTGATTCCCAGTGCTACAGGTACTCACTCAATGATTACAAGGTCCAAGTCTGGGATTTACAAGCCCAAGTCTTATATGGTTGAGCTACTGATTGAACCACGGAGTTTAGAGGAGGCAATAAGACAGCCTGAATGGAAAGAGGCAATGAATAAAAAATATGCAACTCTACTCAAAAATAAAACTTGGATTTTGTGTCCATTGCCACCTAACAAGCAAGTGATTGGATGTAGATGGGTATATAAGACCAAGAAGAATGCTGATGGTTCACTAGCAAAGTACAAAGCCGATCGGTGGCAAAGGGATACACTCAACTTGCTGGTTTTGATTACCAAGAAACATACAGCCCTGTTGTTAAACCATCCACCATTAGAGTTGTATTGTCTATTGTTATATCAAAGGGGTGGACAATTAGGCAATTGGATGTTGATATGCCTTTTTGAATGGAGATATAGACACATAGTTGTACATGGATCAACCTCCGGGGTTTGAGCTGCTAAAGGGACAAAATATGGTGTGCAAGTTGACTAAGTCATTATATGGACTGAAGCAAGCATCTAGAGCTTGGTCCAGTAAATTGGGCAGTGTATTGTTATCCTTGGGATTTATTGTTTCAAGAGCTGATAGTTCATTGTACATCAAACATGAACAATCCCATACTCTTCTTGTACTAACTTATGTTGATGATATTATCATAACAGGGGACAATAATCATGAAATTCAGTAGCTCATTAGCAAGATGAATAAGCACTTTTCATTGAAAAATTTGGGAGAATTACATTTCTTCCTTGGCATTGAATTCACTGCTACTAAAGAGGGAATGTTTTTAAGTCAGAAAAAGTATGTAGATGATTTAATATTAAAGGCTGGCATGCAGGGTGCAAAAGGGCTCAGTACTCCTATGATTACCAATCACTCTTTGTCAAAAGATACAGGGAACCCCATGACTGATAGCACTCTGTACAGGCAGATTGTTGGTGGCCTTCAATATGCTACCATTACCAGGCCTGAGATCAGTTATAGCGTGAACAAGGTCAGTCAATACATGCAAACACCATTGGATACTCATTGGAAAGCAGTGAAGAGGATCATTAGATACTTGGCTGGAACTACTGATTATGGGTTACACTTTTCTTCTGCTTCTACTACAAATTTGATAGCCTTTGCTGATGCTGATTGGGCATCGGATTTGGATGACAGAGGTCAACATCCGGTTCTTGTGTGTTTTTAGGCAAGAATTTAGTATCATGGAGCTCTAAAAACAACCCACTTTGTGTCAAGATCAAGCAATCGGCCGAATATAGGAGTTTGGCTCATGTTACTTGTGATGTTGTTTGGTTGCGCTCATTAATGAAGGAGTTACAAATCAAACAGATCGATCGATACCAATAATTTGGGTGGATAATCAAGGTGCTATTTCTCCGCAAGCAACCCCCTGCGGCATTCTAGAACTAAGCATCTAGAACTTGATATTCACTTCATTCGAGAGAAGGTCATGAACAAAATGATAAGTGTTAGACATGTGTCTTCTCTTGATCAAGTGGCTGACATATTGACAAAGCCTCTCTCCGGACAATTCTTCGTTCGTCTCAGAAATAAGTTGGGAGTTATTCCTAAGAGCTCACTCGAATTGGGGGAGGGGGGGCTGAAAACATTAGCAATACACCTGATACACATGGCAGCAGATTAGAGGAGGATCACTCAATCCTATGATGATCTTATAATGGCACATGATCACCTAATCATTTCCAATCATTTGCAGTTGTTATTTGTACGTCCTTAGCTGTAGGTTTATTGCCTAATAGAATAGTGACAAGTGTCCATCTAGATTCTTCTCCTAGGTGTATAAATGTACCAGTGTTGCTGCACATTTATTTATTCAATGAAACAGTACCTTGCATAACAGAATTTATTCCTTATGTTTCCTTTCCTTTTCTTGCTTGCTGCTCCATTCATGGATATGCTAAAATACCTAAAGTATCGAGTTATATACCAACCCCAAAAATGAAAAAAAAAATAAAAAGAGAGGGTAAAGTGGATATTTTTGAACTCAAAAAATGGCTAAAAAACATGTTTTTGAAAAACATTGCTAAAAAATATTTTTGCTATGGAGAAAAGGCCAAGAATCCGACGGACCCATATTTGAATCACCACTAATTTCAAGCATGTTTGACGTAAGATAGGAATTTTTTTAAAATATATTTGAAAGAAATTGCAAGTTAGCCTAGTTTTTTTAATTTTCTCGAAATTCCTCTTAATGCTTGAAAACGGGTATTGAAATTTCTCAAAATATATGCTTCGGCTCCATCAGAATTAAGGGGAGAAAAAGAAGAGGAAAACTCCCCATAATTATTATTAGTTTCCATCAAGTCAGTGAAATAGAACTATTTTCACCTTGCTCAATAGTAACATCCTCTTATTTGTGATATTTGTATGCAGATTCAATCTTAATAATGTTTTCTAGCTATGTCTATAGAGTCCATTTAATTTGCTATTCGACATATATAAAAGTTCATTATTGAAAAATAAATATAAGTGTTAATTACAAAAGTATTGCTGAGGTTTGGGGTAATTATAAAAAAAACTACAATTAAATTTCAAAATCACAAATAGTACCTTGAGGTTTGATTCCGTCTAACATTTTAAATTAATCATTAGATAGACCTAACGGAATTTGTTGACATCATCCAAAAATTGAAATGAAAAACCAAAAATACCTCTACAATATTGTCACAAATTTGCCTCAAATACATAACATAAAAAAAATCCCCAAAATCTTATAAATACCCCTTCTCGGTTACGAAGAAAAAACAATTTTCATCTGTTTCTAAACTACAAAAAGTCTAAACTCTCCAGAGTAACTTTGTCTGTCCACTTTTTCCCTTCAATTTTTTTAAGGAATTACAAATACCCTCTATGATTACGAATAAGAAACATATTTCTTTAGTTTTACCACAATCCCCTCAAATTAACCTCACATATACTTTTTTTTTATTTTTTTTATTTTGAAACTTAGTTGGTTTTTTTCTGCAATTACCCAAAATCTCAGGATTTTTCTTTTTGTAATTAACCCTATGTATAATAGATACTCCCTCCGTCCCAATAAGATAGGCAAGTGGAGTTTTTCATACAGATTAAGAAAACATAATAAATATAATTAGGATCATAATCTTTTTAATTCCATATTCTTCCTACTTTGCCCTCACATTAAATGAAAGTATATCATTATTAGTCTCAAAAAAAGTGGTAGTTAAATATATTATTGTGTAATTAATACTCTCAATAAGGAAACATGTCTATAATTTGGGACTAACGAAAAAGAAAATGTAGCCTATCTTATTGGGACGGAGGGACTATTAGCAAAATTGTGCAAAATTTGTACTATGCATATGTAGGTTTATTGGTTTTCAAATTTCACAAATGCTTATGCCAATATATTTACAACGAACATGTAGTTTATATAAGCCAGGCAGCTAGTTACAATCTAACCTATTTATTGAGCAAGGATTGGGACACAAAATTAGGTTTCTTAACAAATCTCCCTTTCATACGGGGCCTCTTCTCGGCATTCAATTTTCGAACCTCGTACCTTATTTTCTTCGAAAACAACCTCGTTCGCCGCTTCTCTCTATACCTAGACACCCTAGCTTCTCTCCCTCCATCGGCCATTGCCGCCGTATGGGCACTACTCATCATGCCCATGTCTCCATATACATGCATTGTCCCACTAGTGCCCTGAAATTAATTTAAAGTATGAGTAACATGATATGTATCCGTGCTACACTAAGTATATGTAAAATTGATGTGTGGATGAAAGTCAAGGGACATATTTCGGGAAAAAAAACATGACATTTGAATGGTAGGTACGTACAAGATAAAAGTCAAGTGTCCTATTTTAATTTTGAGAAAATAGGACACTTGATGGGTGTTATACCAAACGTAGTAATAAATCTCACATGAAATAATTTATAATTAACCCTGAAAATTATATACGTATCTCGGGTATTATTCAGATAATTAGAAAATAAATTGACAAAATCTCGGATATACGATAAAAAAAATATGTGTATCATATGCGATTGTTATTAATTCAGGAATATATCTATATAAATAATTAATTATTCTATATAAGATAATACATTTGAGTGGGAAGATTCTCAATAATTTATATTTAAAATTATATTATTTGATAAAAAAATTGAAAAATAGAAAATCAATTTAAAATAGTATACTTATATTAAAATAGAAAAAAGTCGAGAATAAATCAGTTTATAAAGAAAAAACTAGGAATTTCGTCACAATATTATTTCTGAAAGATATATATATATATATATTCAACCTCGCATGAAAATACCAAGTTCAAAAATTGGAAGAATTTCATTATTATGATACCAAGTACATATATACATGAGCTGAAACATCTGTAAGACTATATATAAATAATATGAAACTGTAAATTATATATATTCCATGATGTGTGTATATATGTGTGTGTGTGTGTGTGTGTGTGAATTCATGGATGGAAGAAATAAAAATTTCAAAAAAATTCTTTTTGTTAGTTCACTTTTTTATATATATTAAATGAAATTAATTTTATTCATGTTCTTCCATCACATACTAGAGAATATCATTAAGATGTTTAAGTACACAAAAACAAACAAGAAACTGAAAAACCATACCAAGTCATAACCAGGGCGCCAGCAGTCGCCGGAATTAAACTCCGGCCGTTCTCCGGTTGTCCACGGAGACTTTCCGTCATCCCAAGCTAACATAACACCCTCGTAGTCAAGCTTCAAAAACGTCTTATTACAATAATCCACTTTCCAATATTCCTCCAAATTATTTTTCTCATTTCGTGCTTTATTATCATCTTCTCCTAATTCACATGTAATAATCGGCGAATATCCGTATTCGAAATTCATCTCAAAAATTTCACCTCCGACATCAATTCCAACCTCTTTGTCCTCGAATTTCACACTCTCACTAGGCAAAAAACAGTGATTTGACGTTTCTCCATTTTTGTTACAATCCAAGAAGCCCAATTTTTCGATATCGAACGCCTCATCTTCCAGCCCTTTGCCTAATAAGCTGTCGAGATCCAATTCAAAATCATAATTTGTTGCCGCCTTCGATATACCCCCAAAACTTTGCATATTCTCAGCCTGGTCCTTTAAATTGTCAGAATTGCATAATTCAGCACCATATGGATCGAATATCGGGACCCTAAATAGAATATTCTGTTCCTCGTTTTCTTCATGGGTAGATTGCTCTTCGGTACAAATTTCAGGAACGACGTCGTGAAAAGGATTGGTAATCATGGGCTTTTTCTGCCTCGGGGTTCGGGCTTTTCTGGTGAAACCCTGATGCCACGTGGGCTGTTCGGATTCTTTAGTAACAGATTTAAACGACGCCGTTTTGAGACGGACACGATCGTGCCTTCGTGCCAAAGTGTTAGCCGAGTGAACTGAAGAATCACAAGATTGGCATAGGAATGCATCATCGGCGGCACAATACCAACGAGCCCTTTTTATTACACAATTGTCACAGGCCCTGGCAGATTTTCCGGCTAAAATATTAGCCAATTTTCTGTCTGAAGCCATGGATGAAGTTATTGGAGGTTTGAGATGGTAATAAATTAAAAGCAAGAAAAAAGGTACAATACCAAAAGGCAAAGAAAAATCATGTTTTATTTATATGTGGAAGTTGAAATATCAGTGCAATTATTTGTATTTGGGTGTGGCCCACACTCGACAGGGCCACAACAAGCACTTTTCAGTGTTGTTTAATCGTATGAGGCTCTTATTGGTTGTGCACTTTTTTGCCCTCTTTTGGGAGCGTAGGTTTTCCACGTTATTTCTTAATTAAGCCAGTTAGCAAATTTGTAGAAATATTGCCACCATTTGTTATTAGGGCTCTTTAGGCATATGGAGCTCCATTTTGTGTAATATTGTACACGTGTTATTTATCTGGTGTATTGAAAAACTTAAATATATAGCATAAAAGAAGATTTTACCTATTTGGAACTAACCGATCGAACCTATACCCTTTTAACTGGAAATGAGGGCAATGTGCTCAGACACAACTCAACGGTCTAACCAATTCCAGTTAAGTGTTTGGAAGCGACAGGGTGGAGGTTTGAATCATGTTGTACGCATGGGTACTGTTTGGTTGAGATTTGGTTTGTTGTGCATGTCGTCATTGATCTTGGGGAACTTGAAGACTTTTGAGGTGTATCCCGCGATTAATTTACATCCTTAGCGAGGCTCTAGGTGCAAGATCTGTGCGGTCTAGTAGAAGTTCAATGAAGCCTTAGATTGAGATGCCTAGAATCTGGATTATCCAAATAAAGGGAAAAATAAAGACCGAGAGCAATGTTTCGGGGAAATATTATTGTGAAAAGGTGTTTTAGAGAAATTCAGTTGGGATTGGGTGCTATATTTAGTTTTATTTTTAAAGGGCATTTTGTAATAGTGACTAGCTAGTTAAAAATATTTGAGAAAGCAAAGTTGTATGATCCTACTAAAAACCGTACAACTCACTTTGAGTTAAGGTAATCCAAGCTAAAGTATTTGACTCCAATCTGAAATCCAATCCATGTATCAAGAATCGGCCTGCAACACCAATGTTAGGAAAGCCATGGGTTATCCCAACGGAAACTCCTCTATTAATGCCTAAAGCCAGCAGAGTACTGTGCACGAGAATGATACAGAGCACAAGACGTAATCAACAGTAAAATTGTACTTAATAAAAAAAAAATGTGGAAGGGGGTATTTATACTTGGAACTGTAGGCCGCATGAGTCAGGTGTAATGAGTTGGGTCTCAATGCTCTAATATTATGAGTTGAGTCTCATGAACTTGATGCGACGAGCTGTCCCCGTAGTTTTTTTTTTTTTTTTTTTTTTTTGCTGACTTTGGCCCAATTAATAGTTTTTATAGCTAATAAATTAAAGAGAAATGAAATAGGGAAAAACCAATTTTACCTAAGTCTGTATTTTGAAGAGAAAATAGTTTTAAATATCACATTTATGAGAATGAAATTAGGAGATGATAATAAAACATAAAATTGGGGTTTCGGAACCCGCAAGAGGCATTAATTTGTATTTTTTTCTTATTGGCTAAGACAGAAAATTTGATCCTAATGTATGGCTGTCGATTGGCTGCATGTCTGATTATGGGATTTCCAGTGGGGCCTTTAACTTGGGATGAGAATTAGCCATTGATCCAATCTCATGATCATAGTTATCTCCACGTAGCTCAGTTTCTTGGGTTGAAGTCGACCTTTTTGGTTAGGATTTGTCTCTTTTTAATAATACCTATTTGAAGTTCAGGACCCTGAATCTTGGTCCCCTCTTCACTCCCATCTTACAGAAAAAAAAAATTGGTAATTGTAAAATAAAGGAGTTTAACTGAAATCGGTTGCTTTGATATGATTGAGATGAATAACTTGAAATCGGATGGGAAGAATTGAGAGATAATGTAAGTAGCTATAATTTTTATTTATATTGTGCATCTTTTTAATGACAACTTTCCTGTTATCGTTCAATAAATTGTTTTTATGTATCCTTGAAAAGCCTTTTTTTTAATATAAGGTCCTGAGACTGGTAAGATTTGATCACAAGTTAATAAATTGGATGGGAAAAATTGAGAGATAATGTAAGTACCTATAATTTTTATTTATATTGTGCATCTTTCTAATGAGAACTTTCCTATTATAGTTCAATGAATTATATTGTTTTTGTGTATCCCTTGAAAAGCCTTTTTTTTTTAATACAAGGTCCTGAGACTGGTTAGATTTGATCACAAGTTAATAGTTTGGGTTACAATTGTCCAACCAATCGAGCTACAATTAATTGAACCGCTGAACAGGAGAGGCATGTATATGCACTCCATCATGTATATTCCATACTATTTTTCTATGGAGTTGTATACGCTTTTTCAATAACTTATGTTAATATTGCCATGTATATAATATTTATCTGAAATACTACATATAATAGGAAATAAAATATCTGGATTGCATAAAATCTATTGATTGATATTTTATATTTTATGTTCCTATTTCAGTTACTTTATTGGATGAGTGTCATGTGTGCAAAATAATATCATAATTATACATGTGTTATTCATCCAATATAGTAGAATAAAAAGTTGGAGTTATAGGCTTCTAGTGTTGTTTGCGGTGTTTGCTTTTTTCGAAAAAATGGACAGAAGTTTAAAGTCGAGGCTAGTATTAAATACTATCTCCGCAAGATGAAATTGCCCCGTACAAAAGTACTAACGATTCAGACAATCGTCTCTAAGATACGACTTTCAAGTTCGACTTAGGAGCACTTGCAAAAATTGAACTTACAAATGAATGTAATCAACGTGTTTTAATTTCAAAATTTTACGAGAAAGGAAGATAACGTAGACAATGTGTTGAATGCATTTTCTAGTGTAAAAATGAACATTCTGATCCATTTATATAGCAATTCGAATGCCCTTTCAGAATAGCTTAGGTCCGAATTGATATGGACTTTTTTGGATCGTGCCTTTTGATGCACATTGAGCAGATGCATCAGTCAGCGAACATGCGCATCCAATTAGCTCCATGCATTTTGCTAGTCAAAATTGACTTGTTCCACTAGGGTGTACCATAAGGTGCTTCACATGATTACTCCTTATTAGTGGTGAAGCTTTATATAAACAAGTCAATCATTTAATATGTTTTCCACGTGGGATATGTCTTTCTATATTCTCACTTTTTATATTCCATATATAAAAGACATTAAATGGTTAACTTTATGCATTAATATTCAAAATGCTACATTCATCTACTCGCGGTGTAGATTATGATTATATCATTTATTGTTCATAACTAATAAATAATCCCACTTAAATAATTTGTCAAAATCGAGTCAAAATCCAATTTTATAAAACCAATTTCCAACATCTACTACTAATGACAGGATTCAATTTTTCTTCCTTTATTCCAAAGAAAGGTTAAATAAGAAAAAGGAATAATTACAAAAACACCCCTGAGATTTGGGCTAATTAAAAAAAACCGGAGTTCTTTCAAAATTACAAAAAAAAACCTTGAGGTTTGATTTTGTCTTATATTTTCCGCTGTGATTTTCAAAATATTCCAAGAAATTCCCTGATATTTACAAAATTATTACAGTTACTCTTAAATTTAAGACAAAATGAAACCCGAAGGGTTTTTTTGTAATTTTGAAACATTTCTGGCTTTTTTGAATTAACTCAAACTCAGGGTGTTTTTGTAATTATCCCTAAGAAAATAAAGAAACTTGTGAACATACTGCTATAGTATAAAACAGTACATTATGTTTTTTTTTTTTTTTTTTGATGGAAAACAGTACATTATGTTGTGCCCATAAAATCTCAGCCTTTCAAAATGAGCATGGACCAGTACTTCTGTCCCAAACCAAAACAGCCCATTTCATTGGTATATTTTTCTTCTCCAAAACAAACTCATAAAGTTTGAACAAATAAGTTAATGAAAAATAAAAGAAGAAAAAGAAAGTATTTGATTGATTGAGTGAGATATATATATATATATATATATATATATATGTAAACGTAAAAGGAACATGTGGGCTGTGGTTTTATTTACAATTAATGCAGCTGGATAGTGCAAGACAAAAATTAAAGTAACGACATTATTGATTATTACAAATATGATCATTGCGATTTGGGGTTATCCACTGTATGGCTCACTTGTTTTTTATGAGAAGAAAAATCTTGGCAAGGTATGTGGCAGAAAATCTATCGAGGTATGCTACAGTCATGGACTTGAAAACGACTCACTTCTTCTAGGGGTGTCAATCGTTTCATGTTTCATGTTCTGACAGCAGTAATAGAGGTCTCATACAAACACAATCCGTTTAATTATTCATGTCAAAATACACAACACGAATACGACCCGTTTATGACACGGGTAACCCGACACGACATGAAAAAACTACATAATTTAAATTTGACACGAAAAAAAATAAAAAAAGGTGAAAAAGCCGAAATCACAAATAAAAAATAAATTAAATATTAAAATATTATTAAAAAGCGCATTTAATAATTTTTCCATTATCATATAACCAACTAAAATATCACAAAATATTAAAATTATATGTCACAATAAACTTAAATGGGTAACATAGGTCAGTCGTGCCGACACGCGGGTCGACCTGACCTAGCCTGTTTATTTTCCGTGTTAATCATGTATGACCTGATTTTGACCAGAACCTGTTAAGAGTTGTATATGTATCTGCTAAATTCATGTTAGGTTCATTTAACTTTTTCCATCTCTTACAAGCGTTAAGGTTTTTATCTAACTTTTTTAATTTAAGTGAAAACAATGTTTTGGAAGTACTTCAAATTATTTGTTTTATTTCATTTACTTCTCGAAAAATAACTTTTCAAATACTTCATGTGCTGATGTGCATCTGCACCATTAAATAAAGGAATAATTAAAAAGAGATCCTGAGGCTCAAACTGATTTAAAAAAAAAATTAATAAAAAACACTAGATGTATTTGAAAATTGCAAGAACTCATTTGAGGTTTGATTTAGTCTTACATTTCTCCTTTCATAACCAAAAAGCGCATTTCAAAAAAAAACTGACATTTATAAAAACAATACGGTTAGTCCTTTAAATTTAAGACATAAATCAAAGTTTAGGGGTATATTAGAATTAGCCCAAGCTTTAGGGTGTTTTTGTAATTATCTCTAAAATACGAATTACCAAATTGAAATAAAGAATGCAAACTATTATGGGAAAAATCACTCGAAAATGTACAAAATCATGATCTTCTAATGATATGGTGGACAAAAAGCACAACAACTAGTACAAGCTGCCAAGAAAAATCATTTTCTTGAATAATTAGAAACCAATATAATCCCAATATCTCAAACACAAAAAACAATATAATACCACGGATTGTCCAATATGTAATTGTTTGGATAGCTTGTTTAAAGTACATAATTGGGTTGGGTTTTTCATATTTTTCCAAAGCCTACTAATTAATTTAGCTGAAATTGGTTTACAACTTTATAGCCCATAACCTAACTAAATAATTATTTTGCTTTTTCATTTACCATTTTAAAATTTTTAGGGTCCAACCAAAACTCAAAACTAACTGGGTTGGGCTTGAGAAATCTAAGCCCATATTGTATTGAGAACAATTAATTTACCAATTTTAAAGCACCATGGCCCATGTTCAATTTGGTCATAGAGTTGGCCCACCGCTTGCCAATGCAGCAAGCGGCCTCTTCACTTTTTAGTTTCTTTTCAGTCTTATAAAAGAAAAACAAAAGAATATATTCTTTCAAAATCAGAAATTCACCTTGGAAAATCTCCGAGTTTCACAGGTACTAATTCCTGCAACTATTTCGATATATTTTTGGGAAAGTTTATATTTATTGCATACTGCGTTTATTTGATCTCGAGCTTGCTATTTCACCTTCTGTGTATTTCGTATATTATTTTTCCCTGGAATTTTTTCATGTTGACGATGAATTGCCCGACAGAATTTTGCGTCTCCGGGATGTAAATTATGAAACGGACATGAATTATTTATAATTTTGAGCTTTGGGTTATTTTTATTTAGAAGTACTAAAATTGCTTGATTTTAATTTCGCTGTCGTGTGCCCTTGAGAGAAGTGGCAGTATTTTATTTAACCTAGATTATTTCTTGATAAAATCTTGGCATTCATGTTTTGGTTCTAACCTGCACTGTGTGTGAGCAAAATGTTAGTTTGCAAGCTAGCATTAAACGAATTTGCACAGAAATCTGTCCCTCAATTTTGAAAGAAAGATTGTATTTCTCATGTTAATGGGGATCGATCGTGTTTTTTTTAACGGCGTAAACGATAAATTAGTGTTCTGTAAGTAGCAAATTGTTGGTGGAGTTTGGGTTTCGCTTTTGCGTTCTGTATCACAATGGTTGAGACAAAGTGATGTGTGTTATCGAGTACTTCATATGTTGCATCCTGGTTTAAAAAATGAAACTTGAAAGTGTTAGATAAGCGTAATAGGAGACTTAAAGATATTAAATATCATATATGTTTTCTGAATATAACCTATTTATTAATTTGATCATGAAATGGAACATAGGCCATGGTTTTATGTAGGAATTAGAATTTAGAAGAGAATGAGATAAAAAAAAATTGATGGGGATGAGAATTGAGGACATAATTTTTTCAGTTTAAAGTCCATCTCATTGCTGTAATATTTCATATTGCTTGAATGTTTATGTTGCTTATTCATGAATCACGCCACATTGTTATCCATCTTCTACTGCTTATTGTTCAGGCCATGCTGCTTATATTTTATCCCACTTTAAGTAAACTAGATTTTCAGGCAGGTGACTTGTTTCAGCTATATGCATTGTAATTCTAAAATCTTTTCCCTTAGTAATTTGTTTATAGGTTGTGGTCATGTTCCATGATCTACATGTTGATTTTACAATATCAATCATGTAATGGAACATGACTAGAGCAGCTATCTCAACTCATCGCCGTCTCATCGTATTTTCCATACAAGTGGAAAAACCTATGATGCTAATGGTTTTGGAATTTCATCTCATTTCTCCTTCGTATGAAGGTTGCGTCAGGAAGGGCATCCGGCATAAAACTTTGCCACTTTGCTTTTTGTGTGAATTTGTAGTGTTAACTAATTTTAGACAATTAATTGACACTATAAACTTCACACCACCGACCCCACATAGTGGGATAAGGTGCAGTTGATGATGATGAATTTGTTTATAGGCTACAGATAGCTGAGACCTAGACCTTTTAACAAGAAATCCGTTCTTTTCCTCTTTATAAAGTTAGTTTCCGTCAATCTTCCGCACATCTTCCTTCTCAGTTTCTCCCCAGGTTTACATGTAACCATAAAATCCTTTTCTTCTTCTACGATAAGTGGCTGATAGGATTTACATCTCCTTTTGTCCTTTTACCAGCCTTCTACAAGGGCATAAAAATAGTTCTATGATTTTCATTGATAATGGATCGTCATGCTTCAGTTGATGATTACTTTACATATTCTATTTTTCTTGTTACAGTTTCAGCTTTTGGAAATTCTAATGGAACTTTTGTTCTGTTCAAATGGTAGTTCTGAGAAACTTACTGCAAATAAAAAATCAATGAAATGAACCGTTTTTTAATTTAACTTATGTGACTGTCAAATGAAACAAGTACAATCTTTTGTGGTTGTGTCTACTGGTGTTTCTTAATTGATTAGTCAAATAACCATGCCATCGGAAATGCATAGCTTGCTTGAATAAGTTTTCTTGGAAATTTGTGAATGATTAATTGTTGAAGTTACCGAGTAATGGAGTATCTTAATTACAGACCATTATAATCATCCAAAATTCTTTGAAGCTATTTTAGCCAGATTTGACGGGAATTTTTCCAACAAGCTTTTGCACAATTCTTGTGCATTTCTATGTGAATGGCCTCCAGCTGAGAGATCTGCTTTATTATGTAGAACGGATGATGATTTGTGCAATTACTTTTGCATGCTGTAGTAGAATAGGAACATCACAGCCAATGCTTTTATTGATCTGTCTTATATGCTGTTTCTTACATGAAATCCAATTCGTCACCCATTGGTTACTCAAAATACCTCGAGTTTTCACGTATTAGTGCTCATATAATGCTTATGCAGTCTCCTATTAATGGCCGGGAGAAATCGGATGCCCCGTCATCCTGATAATTTTCGTGAAGACCCACGTGCAATGTTGCATCGACCCCTTCCTCCTCATCCTGCGGCACTTGAAGAGGAACTTGAACTCCAACACAGAGACATTCAAAGGCTTCTTTCTGAGAACAGACATGTGATTGATGACAATGTGTTGCTTCAAAGGGACTTGACTGCTGTGAAAGATGAAATCCACAGATTAAATCAGGTTATACCTAAACTGAATGCTGACAGAGAGGCGCAGAGTAGGGAGTTGATTGAGAGAAGGCTGAAACTAGAGGCTGAACTTCGGGCAGCTGAACCTCTGAGAGCAGATATTGTGCAATTAAGGGCCGAAGCACAGAAACTAAGCTCACAAAGACAAGAGTTATCTTCACAGTTTCAAACTCTCACTAAGGATGTTAATAGGCTGCAAACCGAGAATAAGCAAGTAGCTGGGATGAAGACTGATATTGATAAGATGCGCAAAGAGCTGGTTGATGCCAGGTATGAACTAGATTTTTACCTGATTGATCAAGCTAACGATGTACCGCAACACAGGCATATGGAATTTAACAGGGAAAGAACCAGGAACCGGGGAATTGGGGCCCGGGAGGAGGGGAGTGGGGGTAGTTGGTAATTACAAAAACTACCCCTAGGGTTTAGCCTAATTACAAAAAAATCCAATTATCTTCAAAATTACAAATATCCCCTTTCTGTATTACAAACACCCACTTGATGTTTGTATTTACTTAACAAATACCCTCAAGAGGTGCAATTTGTAATAGATTGAACCTCAAGAGTAGTTTTTGTAACTAACCCTAAAATAAATTGTTTACCTATTTCTAATTTCTCCAGTAGCGTTTTCTTGCTTCTAGCGAATGACTTATACTCTCGTACATCTATGCATCTATCCGTCCATTGATTGTGGGCCTTTTTTCCAGAAAATGTACTGTGAAAGTGATTTAGTATTATGCACTCCTTGAAGTACCATAGCTATAGCATTAACGAAAAAAGAACTTTGAGATGAGTTGTCCAAAGATGTTTTGTTTCTGATTAAGTGCTTAACTGTTTCATCTGTGCGCTACTCAGGAGAGTATACGAATATGAGAAGAAAGGAAATGAAGAGCTGGTGGAACAAAATCGAGTGATGGAGAAAAACCTTATTGCCATGGCTCGAGAAATAGAGAAGCTACGTGCTGACCAAGCAAGTGCTGACAGGAGGACAAGGGGTATTGTTTCTTTCTCTCTCACACAGAAACTTCACACTCACACGTACGCTAGGTTTACTGTTATTTCCTCAAGAACCATGTTTCTTCATTGAGGTGGCTTACATTTTACACAGGGGTTGGAGGATATGGAGTGCTGAATGGAAGCCCAGAAACAAGATATCCAGGCCCATATGGAGATGTATACGGTGCCGGCTCGTGGGGATCGTATGAGAAGCGTCCCACGGCGTTAGTCCTTGTTGAGGTTAAGGGGAGCACTATACGTAATGTCTCTCGAATGAAGGAAAACAATCGTCAGTACTTTAGCTTGTCTTTGCGTGTTTATGGCACTAAATGTTTCCCTTTCTGTTGTGGAACTAAAGAAACAGGAAATATTCACGAGACCCCTAAATGTATCGAAATATTCTGCTTATGGTTGGCATTTCTGTCGATAATCCTGATTGAAAATTAAAAAAAAAAAAAAAAAACACGAGGTTCAGGCTAGTTACGAAAAAATTCTCGAGATTTTTGAGAAAAAAAAAACCCTTGAGGTTTGACTCGGTCTTACATTTTTCCCTTTTATAAACAAAATATATTTATAAATTGAAACTCTCTCTAACAAAAAAACTCCAAACTCTCTCTAAACTCAGCCGGCCCTAGAACCTCCATCTCTTGCCTTCTTCCCCATCTTTCCTCCATGGGAGATGGGGGAAATGTCATTTCTCCTCTTTTTATTGTCTTTGTCTCCCTTGGTGGAGTGTTTGAGTCTCCCTTGGTGGAGTGTTGGAGTCTCTCTTTGTGGGAGTTTTTTAGTTTCTCTCTTTGAGAGAAGGTGTTGTTCCATCTGTTGGTGGATTTTTTTCCTTTTCCTTTTTCTTTTCTTTGTTTTTGTTTCTGTATTTGGTGGAAGGATGGTTGTATGTTCATCACCTATGCCTCTTCCACTGGTTCTTGTTGGTTTTTAAAGAGGTGTTGATTGATGATCTCTAAATGAGGTGAAGGAATGGTATTCTAGGGACTTTTCTGTTGTTCAGTGGAAACTATTTTTTAGGATCTATGGATTCCGAAAAGAGTTTGGATCTTTCGACTTTTGGAGATCTAAGTATGTTGAAGCTGCCTTCTTTTGGTTGGTTTGAAGTTCAACAAGCTCATGATGTTGGATCTAGGGAAGCGATTTTCAGTGGAGGCCTTCACATGAGAGCTTTTTTGGTTTCTCTGTTGAGATTTATTGTTGTTTGGATCATCAATCCCCTTCTTTTGTTGTTGCTTTTCGATCCATTTTTGAATGGATTGTGTTGTTTTGGCTCTTGATAGCTTATGGTGTTTGCTAGGCCATTACTGATGTAAATGGTCCTCCATGGCTTTACTTGGATTTTTGTCTTGTGTCCAAGAAAACCGATCGGCCAGTTGGTCGCTGTTGTTTTTGTTTGAGTTTAATATTATGTTCTGCCGTTTCGAAAAAAAAAATATATATTTCGATATTTGTAGAAATATTATAGTTAAAACTTAAACCCCAAAATCAAATTTGAGGATTTTTTTTTATTTTTTATTTTTTTGTAGTGTTGAAACATCTCTACATTTTCTTGTAACCAAACACAAACCTCAAGGGTTATTTTGTAGTTATCCTTTTATAAATAGAAAAAAAAGACATCATCATACACCTTTTTTTATTTTCGACTTTCTCTTGACAAACAGAATGCCCTTCATGGGATTTACTTCAGTGTACGAATGTTTTCTTGCTTAAATTCTTCATGGTTTCTTTTGCGAACTGAGAATTGAAAATCGTGCTTTACTAGAACTCGTGATGAGAATAGAATAAATCAAATACAATTTTACATAAAATTGGGCATATGAATTGAATTGAAACAATAACTCATAATCTACTGTAGTCCAGGATGTCTTCTGCCTTCTACGAGGCCTGAGATTGTCTCTTGTATGAGGATCAATAAATGGAAAAAAAAAGGAAAAATTCTTTATAAATGTATAAATAAATAAATAAAACAGAAATGGCCTAATTCAAAAAATCATCTCTCCTTCAATACTTCAGAAATCGCTCGAATCGTAGTAGGCGTTGTCCGACAGCAACCTCCGATGAGTTTAGCTCCGGCATCCCTCCATCTCGCGGCAAATAGCTCAAACTTTTCGTCATCGAAACATTTTGATGGCTAAAAAGGAAAATTGCAGAAAATGGATTCTGTTCAGACATTTGGCCAAATTGAAAGTTCATTTTCAAAATTGTTCAAGAAAAGTAAGAGGAGATTATGGGTTAAACTAACCAGCCATCTCTTGGCAACCCCATCCCATATTTCACCACTATTAGGGTACACAACAATAGCCTTAGCAGTCAACTGCAGATACATTTTTTCATTTCACGTCAACAAAATTGGACAATCTTTTTGAATACTTTTTAGGGATGATTACAAAACTACCCTTGAGGCTTGACTAATAACAAAAAAAAATCAGAGGTGTTTGAAAATCACAAAAATCTCATTGAGGTTTGCCCCGTTCATAAGTAAAAACATTTCAAACACTCCCTTACATTTGTAAAAATGTTGCAGTTACACCCTTACATTTAAGAATAAATAAAACCTTAGGCGGTGTTCGAAATTTGGAAACTTTTCTGACTTATTTTGTAATTACTTGAAACCTTAGGGCAGTTTTTGTAATTGTCCCTATATTTTAGGGTAATTACAAAAAGTACCATTGAGGTTTGACCTAATTACAAAAAAAACACCCGTTAACTTTCAAAATTACAAATGGTACCCCTGAAGTTTTATTGTGTGATTTGTGTCTGATATTTAACCCATCATAAGAAAAAAAAATCTCAAAATACCCCCTCACATTTATAAAAATATTACAGTTAGCCCCTAAATTTTAACATTGAATCAAACATCAAGGTACTTTTTGTAATTTTGAGAGTTAGCTGGATTCTTTTTGTAATTAGGTTAAACCTCAAGGGTACTTTTTGTAATTATCCCTATATTTTATTTAAATAATTTTTGATTGAAAATTCACCTCTTTGAATCTCTGTATCAGGCTCAGAACAAAATGAGGTGGTGCACAGTTTATTCCGACTGCACAAACGCTGCTACTCTTGTTGATCATGTCAAGACATTCCTCAAAGCTTTCTCCTGACGGGGCATTTTCACCGTCCACCGAGCTGAAACAGATCCAAGATGGTATATCGACATTTTCTTCGTCGAGTAACTCCACACAAGCCTATCAAATCATATTTCTGATGGTAAATATTTGTACAACCACAAGATGCAATTCATTAGTGCCATTAAAATAAGATAAGGTTTCTCATTACAATTCATCAAGTGAAGTAAAGGCATACTTGTGAAGCTTCACTGATATCAGTTAACAAGAAATCTGTGGAGGTTTAGCATAAGCATACAGAATAAGATGACAAAAATTGGAAGTAAATCAATCGTGGGATAAATTGCAATTTTAGTCTAGTAAATTTTTAAATTCTATTTGGCAAAATCACCCTATGTCTTTGAAATACTCTCAAATTTAGGCCTATATTCGCCGGAGATTTCAAAACTTCCAGGAAATCTCATAGAGTTGCATGTGGATGCAAAAAATTCTGATTTTCGAATCTCCAGCCAGAAATTAGGATTTTTGCTGATGTAATTGTTGGTTGAAGGTAATGGAGATTGGCCCGATTTTCGGCTGGAAATTGGTCCGAAAATGGAAATTTCAAAATTTCCTCGAAGATCTCATAGAGTTGCATGTGAACAGAAAAAGCTCGGATTTTCGAATCTCCAGCCAAAAATTAGTGTTTTTATTGATGTAGTTGTTGGTAAGGTGTTGAAGGTTACCCCAAGTTTTGGCCGGAAGTTGCTCCGAAAACCCTACTTTTTAGCCGGGAATTTCGAAATCCCCAATGTTCTTGACAATTTTGATATTTGTGACAGAATTGAGAACTTAATCTGAGAGGTTCTCAAATATACAAAATGATTTCGCCAAATAAAATTTAAAAAGGATCAGACACACCCCCATGATTACAAAACTAAAATTGCAATTTACCCTTCAATCATGTATAAGCGTTCACTTCCTTGCACGTCAAACACAATCCACAAAAAAATGCAAAAGGGAAAAGAACAGATCAATAAGCATACCTGAGCCTCAAGCTTGTTGGGAATGGTCTCAAAAGCAAGCAAATCCGGCCCTGCTTCAACAAGAACTTGCAGCCTACGCCGGTGAAAATCCTTTAATTTCTCCAAAGTAACAGTCGGGCCATAGTTCCCGCTGAAATTAAAGAAACGGCCGACAGAAATCAGTACTACACTCCATAACCGGACTTAAAGTGGTGCTTTCAATAAACTACTGGGATAAAAAGTATAAATTTTAATTTTTATTGAACAATTAGCTTAAACTTGTACACACCTGTACTCAGAACCATCCGCAAGATATGCACCATAACTTCCAATTGAGGCGGCAACCAGAGCCCGGTTGTATTTATGTCCAGATTTCAATTTTACCGAGGCCCAAAACTTATCACGGGCTTTTGTAGCGATTCTCACACTCTTGGTAAGTAATGATTCTGCTTCTTCCATGGACAATCCCCGGGATTGAAATCCAGGTAGAGTTGCCTGTTTTATTCAGACAGAAACTTGACATGAATTTTTTTGTTCCAAGATTTCATAATCCTTCTTTGGTAATATGTAAGATTCAATATACAAGTTGAACCAATAAAGTGTTATTAGGCCATTAGATTGAGAATTATTAATGATAGCATTCAGACGAAAACTTGCCAAAACAAATAATCCAGATTCCAGACATGATTTTTTACACATAAGCATTAAAAATGATATCCTAGCATATGATTAAGTTAAACTGGATCCAGCAATTGCTAATAAAAGAGTCTTATAAAAAAAATTATCTCCAAGTTTCTGATCCATAATTAGGGGTGATTCCCTGACACGACACGAACACAACCCGAAGTTACTAAGAGAAACCCGAACCCGGACATGATTAACACGAATCTGACAGGATGTTACCAATTTGTCGTAGTTATTTTATATTTTAATTAACTTTCGATGTATATTAAGCATAACTTGAAATCAACCTTAAACCAAACACGAGCCCGACCCGATAACCCGAATTGCCACCCTATCCATAATGTCATGTCGCTGAATCTATTTCACACACAAAAAAATTAAATAAAAAATAAAATTGCAACACACTTGACCATTGCGAAAAATGAAAATTCAGCAATCTGATTCAAATCAAACGCAGAAAAAATCATAGACCACTAACATTAAACTAGAAAAAACATTATATTGATGTCAACATTATTCTACTGAATTTAACAACACAAAAATCTAATGTGATGCAAAACAAACAGAGAAACCAACCACTTCTTGAATTTAACAACACAAAAATCTAATGTGATGCAAACAAAACACAGAGAAATCAACCAACTGTGAAAAAGGCAATGATGTAAACCTGATACGATGAAGTTACTAAAATATCCGCACCTGCTTCCAAGTATTCCAAATGAACCTGCACTCATCCATATTTTCGTTTTAAAAAAAATTGAAAACGATAAACAGAACACTGATAAAATTAGGCACAAATTGTTTGCAAAATCATTCTTTTTCTATATAAGGAACATACCCTTGTAATGAGATGAGGATCTTTGATAAGACAAAGGGCGCTCCAAAGAGGGTCATTAATGGAGGCGCCGTGTTTTCCAGCTGGGTGGCGAAACCGCCGTCCACGACGGCGCAACCACCGGCCTTCTCGATCAGATCTTCCAACACATTTTCCTTCCTAATTCCGTTTTCTATCCCCATTTCTGGACAAAATGCGGGATTTGGCTGTGGTAGAACAAATAGGCACGTTAGCTGATTCGGGGGTTGTTTTTGGGGAGGGTTATGAAGAAAGTCGAAAGCGTGTTTTTGGGTGTATTTGAGGTTTAAGGTAATAAATTATATTGAGCGGTGAACGCGGACGGCTTCTGCTTTCTGGTTCTTACTTGTCCTCCACTTGGACTGGATTTATTTATTTAGTTCCATTTCTTGCGCCTTAATTGCTCCGGATAATTTTTCTTTTTTCGACCAAGAGTATCTACGACAGTTGGGGCACATATTTCATACTTCTTTCGAATTATGGAACATTTGTCGCTTCCCTTCCCAACACATGATGGTGCCCTATTTATGGAGGAGGATGGGTAAACTCCAACCCCTCACTCAACACCAAATTTGGGGCATAGACTTCACATTTCTTTTGGACTATAAGACATTTGTCATTCTCGGTGATGATCCTAATCTGAGAAGGATGGGCAAACTCCAACCCCTTACTCGGCGTCAGCCAAGGTTTTTGAACTCAAGATTTTGAGGTCAAATTGCAACCTCAAGGCCGTTAGGCCTAACTCCTGGAGGTTAAGGAGATAAGGTTATTCTGATGTGGGTTTTCCTGCAAAGTTAATAATAAAAATTGGATATAATTGTTCTTTCAAAATCACCTTCAACTTTTTGCATTTTTGTGAACATAGTATTTTGTATGGGTGCAAATGAATCGAGTAGAGACGTATTTATCTGTTTAAGTTTGTTTGAACTATGGAGTTTCAAAAAATTGTGTTTTTTTATGTTTGTGGCTTTGATTATTGATTAATCGAAACGTGTTTGGTTTGATTCTTAATTAATTGAAATGAGGTTGAACGAGTTTTAGTTGAGTCAAACACGAATCGAGTTCAAATAACTTAATATATTTATATATATTTATTATATTTTACTAATTAGTCGAGCTTTAAATCTTATCAAACATAAATGGGTTCATGTTGGTTTGTTATGTTAATGAACCAAATTTAAAAGTATTTTTAACGACCAACAAGTGGTTTAGTTCACTTTAAGGTTCTAGACTACTATCGATATAATTGGATATATTTGGTCATTTTAAAGAGTTTTAGAAGATAAACCCCCAAGGTTGGCGCAGGGTCTTGAGGTTGCAAATTTGCAATTGCACCTAGGGGTGTGCACATTTCGGTTAACCGGCCGAATCGAACCGGAACCGAAATTTCGGTTCGAACCGAAACCGAACCGAAAATTTCGGTTTGGTTTTCGGTTTTCATATTTTTAGAATTTCGGTTTTCGGTTCGGTTCGGTTTTGGGAGGCCTACTTCAACCGACCAAAAAAACCGAAATGTTTTTAGTTTTTATTTTTTTGATGATTAGGGGTTGACACATTGTTTAATATAAGGTTATAAACAGAAAATGATATACACTTTTAATAGTTTTTCATTTACATTGATGTTGCTTATATGGCTAAACTGGCGATTGAAATGAATCCTCATAGTATTTTCTCTCGATTGTGGGTTGCTAGGTACATGGTAACATGCAAACTTAAATTAATGCCGTGGAGACGGGGAAAAATTTACGGAATCAACTATCAAAATCCGTAGGTTCTTCAGTGTAGCATGTCCATAAAACTATCGATAAGATAACCAAAGAATATTATTGTTCTAAAACTATGTTTGCATGATTATTAGTAAGGTATCTAATGAAAGGATTGCATATTATATTTAAGAGAAAAACGATCTCGGAAGAGCTATACGAAAAACCAAATTTAGTAGATGAGGATTTTGTTTTGGTTCCGTTAGATTTTATTGTATTCTTCTTTTTGCCTTACACGAGAATCGAGATATTCCAATTGAACTTTAAATATTTCGACTGGTTCGGTTTTTAACCGAACCGAAATTACCAATTTCGGTTCGGCCGGTTTGTGTTTTTGGCCAATCGAATTTTCGGTTAACCAAATTTTGGTTCGATTGATTCGGTTTGGCGAACGAACACCCCTAATTGCACCTCAGGTTATGGGTTCAAACTTTGACTATCGCGGAGTGAGGGATTGGGGTTTGTCCCTCCTCCCCCAGAGATTAGGATCATCCCTGAGAAGGACGGATGTCCCATAGTTCGAATGAAGTGTGGAGTATGTGGCCCCGGTTGGTGTAGGGATATTCTAGGTCGTCAAAAAAAAAGAGTTTTAGAAGATAAGGCAAAATTATCCAAAAAAAAAAAAAAAAGCAGTGGCAGACTGGCAGACCAGCAAAGAGGGAAAAATTGTCCTCCCTAAAATTAGTCATTAGACCAAACTCGACATTTTGATTTATAAAAATAAAAAAATAGTATTGTGCATAATTCTGAGTTCCTTTATAAGTCGGTGATAAAGATAATAGTAGGGCACTTTGTTGATGACCCACCCTCTACTAAAAGTCGGGAGGAGCAACCTTTTTATTAGGGGTGTCAATTTGGGTTGGGTCCGGGTTCGTGCGTCCGGGTTCGCAGGTTCGCGTGTCGATGATCCGGACCGACCTATTTAATTATTCGTGTCGAAATCTTGAACCCGGAGTCGACACGCTTATTTCACAGTAACCCGGACCCGACCCACTTAACCCGTCTAATAAAATTATTTTAATATATATTTAATATTTTTAATCAATAAATTTATTTTTTCATAATCATACACTATTCGATGAATAAAAAATATTACATTTACAACATACAAAAAGAAATGACATAATTGCATAAATAACATAACATACTAATTATATTTTGAGACAATATTCAAAAAGATATGCATAATAATAACAAATACATAATTAATGAGGTTTTATCATTTGAGTTTTAAAGATATTTCTTGTTTGTTGTTTTTTTCTTACAATTAATTATTTAATTAATTTTTTTAAATTTACAAACGGGTTAGACGGGTCATAGTAGGTTGACCGGACCACTTGCTTTAATTAGGCGGGTTAGTCGGTCCGACCAATTTCGACCGGACCCACGAAGTCCGGACCCATACCCATTAATTTTGTGTTAGGTTAGGTATCGGGTTTGCATGTCGGGTCCTAAATTGACACCCTACTTTTTATAGAATTTGCTATTTAGATACACCCTATGTTACGTCGGCCAAGTTCTAGAGTTAATAAGAAATTTTGTATTCATAATTGTTCTTTTTATCTATTATTAAATTTGGGGAATCGAACATAATTATTCTATTTACCTAGGAGGATGCAGTTGTATGTCGTGAGATCCTACCATAACATCACCAAGATGTGCACATCCTGCGGTGTACCTTGGTGACAAACGATGAGAAACTGGAGTTACTTTCCTCATGCATAGTCAGACGTAAGCATGAAAGCTAAGTATGGACTTTTTGAAAAGTATTTAGGAGTGGATAAAACTCATATAGGACCATCTCACGGGTCGTATTTTGTGAGACGGATCCTCTGACCAGTAACGCCCAAATTTAATAAACACAAAATAGTCACAATAATCCCAATTTTCATAGTACAACTCCAAAAATTTACTAATTTAAGCTCCACAAACGTATTTGTCTGAAAGTATGATAATTGAAAACTTATAATACTAACGGATCTAAGTCTAAAAAAAAAAAAATTCACAAAGTAAATCCAATTACATACACTAAGTATGTTACAAATATTACAGCGGAAGTCTTAACTTATAAAACTTAATAATAACAAATAATACCTCAAAAATTAGTAACCAAAATCAGTACAATTACACTTCGAAATACTTAGGGCAAAAATCTGAGAAATGGCACATCACGTTTCGGTTTCCGCGTTACTCTTGTATTTGTGTCCGTACTTAAGTTCGTCGAACTCTGAAAATTTTTAAGTACCCATGTGTAGTCGAGCAAACACCAACAGGCGACCTATTCGATTGATTGCCCCGAACTACACACGCCAATTTTTAAAACAGACAAGGTTATATGCCCCATTTTGAAAACCATCAAGATACACAAAATAAATCAGGTCGATGTTGATCAAACATCAACCCTATTGCATTCTCAACTCACCGGCCAAAGCCTCCAAGCACCTTATTCCTCCGAGTGGCTCGACGACTCTTTAGCTGTGGGTTTATACCCAGAGTCCGTCATATTCCGGAATATACCAATACTACGACCCAAGTTCTGCCGCCGTCTCCGGTCCGACCAGAAAAATGGGAATAGGCACATGTGTAGTCGAGCAAACACCAACAGGCGACCTATTCGATTGATTGCCCGAACTACACACGCCAAACGGGTTCATCACAAGGCTCGGGAATCCAAATTTCAATGGCAATTCAACAAAAATGTAACAATAAACGAGAATGGTAAAATATCAATGAATTTTAAGACTGAGAAATGCTACATATCACATTTGATCGCCAATAAAAACGAGTATATAGTAATTGAAATACTCGCGCACATGACATTACCATACAATAATATAAATTCACAATCTTGATCATTACTAATAGAATTCGCTTATCTCATATACGAGAAGTTCTAGTACAATGATGATGCTACGTGGGTAAATCATTTTCGTCTCAACTAGGTTAAATTCTAGATTTCAAGGGAAATATAATATTTTCAAGTCATTCAATGAACGTGCATCTATCATGTTATCAATTAATAGGAGTAACCGGTTATTATTAAAGTAAGGATAGTAAACAACTTGGCTATTTGTTAAGCGAATGTCTTATTAACGATGTAACTAGTTGAAATGGTAGTCCAAGAAGGGTGGCCAAATCTAACTGCTTAATGTTCTTAAAACTCTTAATAATTTTATATATGGATCGGCAAAGTTTCTTTACCTAAGTTTTATGACTTTGGAGATGGACTCAATTTATGTGGAAATTTGAGATGTCCATATCATAAAGGTGCTCAACACTTGTGGTTCGAACCTCTTGGGAAGAGTCTTCTAATTTTCTTAGGAATTTTATATTCTTTCTCACAAACAGAAAACAAAAGTAATCATATTGTATAAGTGTAATCGTCTAATTTATAAACTAATCAACAATATTTTGAGAGTATCTTGACAATCTCTAAAATTGATTTAGACTTAAGTGTTGATCAAGTCCACATATTCGTGTATATATATATATATATATATATATATATATATTAGTCCCTAATTCCTTTATTTACTCGGCAAATAATAGCAATTAACATAGTGTTGTAATCTAAGCATTATTAAACAAACTGACTATAGAAAATCCTTTAAGCATAATCTAGCTAGATTTGATGTTAGTGAATTATAATTAGTAACCATTAATAAAGAATTAACAATTACAAGCCAGCTCCTATAAATGATAATTTAGATATAACAAATTAATTGATTTAGTCAATTCTTGTCCATAAATAATGTGATCCATGATTTTAAGCTAAGTGATTTAAGATTTAAGACAATCCATCGAAAGTAGCAGATTAAATTATTTTGAAAATTTCAAATTTCGTATCCATGACATATTACTCTAAAATTTATTATGCATGTCTTTTGGTTTGGTTTATTAGAATGCAATTGTAACACAAGTCCATTTTCCATTATTAAATAGGAATTTCACTAAATAGCAGATTTGTAAGATATATAACCAAAACACATAATTGATTCATGGCTTTCATTAGAAATAAAACCCTTTTTTTTTTTTTTTTTTTAAAAAATTATTTTACCCACATTTAGATGATCTCCATCCCGGAAGAGGGGCTGCCGACAGTGGAGAACAGTGGCAGGGGCGGCCAGGGGTCCGGCGTTCAGTGGACACCGGCGGATTCCGACGGTGGCCAGAAAAAGAAAAAGAAAACAGAGATAGAAGATAAAATGAGAAAGAAAAGAAGAAAAGAAGAAGGAAAAGGAAAAAAAAACAATGAACAAGAGAAGGAAGGTGGCTGTGTAGTGGAACGGCGGCGGAGGGCGGTGGCCGGCAGGCGGTGGCCAGTGGCGGCGTGCGGCAGTGGGGGGGGGGAAGAGAGGGAGGGGACAATAGAAAGAGAAAAAAGAAGGAAAGAAAAAGGACAAAAAAAAATGGGGAAGACAAAATTTTCCGGCGGTGGTGGCCGGCGGTCGCCGGCGGCCGGAGGTGGGCGGCAGCCGCTGGGGAGGAGAAGAGAGGAAGGGGCTGACACCTTCTAGTGTGTGCTTGTGTGTGTAAAAATCTGAAAATGAGTTAGGGTTTGGAGTTTGGGGTATTTATAAGCCTCTAAATGGGTAGGCTTTTAGTTTGTTTTGGGTTTGGGTGTGGGCTTATATATGGGCTTGATGCTGAAAATTGTTGGGGTTGAGATGTGGGCTTTAATTTAAAATGCTGAAAAATAAAATGGATTTAGGCTTGTATAATATAAATTGCTGAAAATTAAAAATTGAGTTTTGGGCTTGTTAAAATAAATGTTGAAATATACTAAATACCAAGATATAATTATTTATTAATGCCAAAATAAATTAGAAACTATATAATAAAATTAATAGTATTTCAAATTATAAACCTATAAATAAAAATATTAGTATTATAGATAATTAATCCAATAATAAGATAGTAAACGAAAATTAGGTCAATATAAAGAATAGTAATGTCAAATACATACTAAAAATTATTCTAAGCTAATAAATAATTACAATAAATTATTAGAAACATAATCTATTAGTTATCTCAAATAAAATTCTAGGTCTATTAAATGTGGGGTATCACATGACCCATGCCCCAACTCAAAAGACCGGTGATATTTTCGTAAATATTAGGCTAACAGACGGGTCTGTTGAATTAAAAAGTCTTAGTTTTTTCTCGAAAAATATTTTTGTTGAACTGAAAAATATTACAGTTTTAGGTGAAATTATTATACCGCTTATACGTTTAAATGAAAAGTATTATATATTGAACTGAAAAGTATCAGGATTTCATTTGAAAGTACTAGTTCTTCCCTATAAAATATATTTAGTAGTCTTATGAAAAGTATTAGTTTTCATCTGAAAAATATTAGAAGTTCCCTAAAAAGTATTGATTTTCTCCCTAAAAATATTAGTAGTCCATTCAAAAAATATTAATTTTTTTCCTAAAAAACATGAATAGTTCTTCTTAAAAGTATTAGTTTTTCTCTAAAAAAGTATTAACGTGAGATGGTCTTTTATAAAAAAATTGTCCCATTGCTACTTCCAAAAGAATCCCTCTACAAATTATATTCTTCTGAAACTGAGTTCTCCTGTCACTCTAACTTGCTCAATGCATGTGACTATGTGAAAAGGCGAATTCGTTTTTTCTAAGTCAAGAAATTTGTTCAAAAACAATAATGTTCAGTCAATTACTACTTTAAAAACAACAGATTTGCATCAAACTTTTCCAATATGAGGATTCTTCAGTTACATGGTCAACTCCCTTGACAATTTTCTATTTTGTGTTCTATGTCAATGATTGTGTTTCTTATATGATAAATCTGAGTTTAAAAACACTGAAGGTTGATGAGACATGAGAAATGACAAGTCTTTACCTTATTCTTCCTCTTTTTTTTTATGTTTTTTTAATTATGAACTGATATGATCTGAAAATTGAAAACCAAGGAACTAAATAATGTAGCCACCACTTATGTGAAGACTTCAATTCTTCGATATGCACAGATCAACTGGTTTTGGTGGTGTCGATGGAATTAAGGGTTGATTTAGAGAATTTCGTGGAGGAGGTAATGGAGATACAATTTTAGGGAGGGGGAAGAGAGAGGTCGTCTGTACACTGATTTTTCTTTCCCCGTTTGGGTAGGGTACAAGTTGGGTTGGAGCTCCATCACGGATTTTAATCCGTGATACGGTCTCGGAAGAGACTTACTCTTAGGAGTATTGTTAAGTGTTTGGTGGGAATGCATTTTAATGCTCATCCAAGATAGAGTGCAGTATATGAAATTCAAAAATCATAAATCAACACTTCTACAAGATGAATTTTTGAAGAAGTGACTTCTTTAATTCTATTTAAAATAACCATCACACGCATTTTTTTTCCTAAATGGATTTATATACCTAAAAGTCTATTCCAAATGAGCTCCCAGGTCCCAACCATGCTCTTAATATACTAAATCATGCAATTAAATATTTCTCTAAAAAAAATAATAGTAATAAATTTGCACTTGTCATGCTTCTTGAGTTCCAGCATGATTTTTGCTGGATTAATATCCTAAATGTTTTTCCAAAAATAATGGCATGTACTTTGTATAAGCAAAAGGCCCCCTACCCCAAAGGATGATTCTACCCCTGGATTCAGATAAGCAAGTTTCGATTCGGCACAAAACAAATTAGATTGTGGTTTTCAACATATTTCGTCCGGAATAATTATTGGGTATTCTATATAGACACTATAGCTTTTTCAAAATTGTCGGTTTTTAAGTCGATTTTTGTTATTAATGTAAATGTCATGAATCTTTTCATAGGTTTGTCTTTTATGGTTTTTAACATATTTATTTCTATCTTATATCGATGTATCGTTAGTTTGAATTAATTAATAAAATTATTTTTCTTGCCAAAAAAAGTGACGATATTTTTTGTTTACCACAATAAAACTTGGATTTAATTTGTCACCACCGACAATAACTAATTTATAGTCTTTCTTTCTATATTAGGATTCACGATAAATTAAATTTGTTATTCAATATAATTTAATTTGACTTGACCAATAAAATCCGTTGGTTATTACTCTTAAACCATAATATCATTTTGAAATCAGAATCTCCACGTGATATTCGAATAAATTTGAGTTTTGCAACAAAATAAGAGCAAGTCTCTTGTGAGACGGTCTCACGGATCTAAATCCGTGAGACGGACCTCCTAAGGGCTCCCGTCTTGAGAACATGAACTATGAAAATAAGTTTAAAAATAATAATGAACCATGAAAAAACAAAAATAAACCCTAAAAACATGAACCATGAAGAATAAACCCGAAAAACAAAAATAAACCCAAAAATAAAATATAAACCATAAAAAAATCCTAAAACCCAAATCAATTAAAAATAAACCCTAAAAAACAAATATAAACCCTAAGAAAAATAAAATCTGAAAAAAAACTTTAAAACTTTGTGTAAGGGCTCCGCCTCACGCAAGTTTTGCCACAAAATAAACATATAAATAAAATACATTTGAGAATAATGAAAACAAAATAAATATGAACATAATAAAAATTGTGTGCTTTGTCTTTGGAGGCCACCTAATTAATTATGTCATCCAATTAGGATATTCGAACTGATGCAGTGCTACATGTGCTGTCCTAAGTCCTAACACACCAAATGAATGCCAAAACGAAACATTGTAAAAATAAGAGATTATGTATGCTTTTCATTTTTAATTATATTAAATAAAAAATAAAAAACAAGAAAAAGGAAACTGAGGAAATGTGCTTAGTTTTCTCACATTTGTATCATATTTGATATTACACAGATAATTGGGCTGCTAGAGCCCAATATATGGCATAACATACTGAAAATGAGCCCAAGCGATGTATATCTTTTTAATTAAATAAATATGTATATTTATGAAAATATACATGCTCATCTTTATCCAAAAGAGTTCCAAAACCTGTTTAATAATATTTAAAAACTTTGTTTTGGATGTTAATAATTAAAATAAATTTTTATATTAATTTTTTAATTTGTACTTATAGTACTTATTTATTATTTTACTTTTTTTGAATTGCTGAAGTTACTAATTATTTTTCTATATTACATTTAAAAAAATATGACTAATAAATAAATTAAAATTGATAAAAGGTAACAATGGTCAAGGAATATTGGGAATTAAACAAAATAAGGAATAAGGATTGTCCATATATATACTTCGAAAGGATAAGTTCTAAATTTTTGCACATGTTTGTTTTCGGGATATAAATATAAACTTAATATAATGTATTTGGGCCTAACCCCTGAGTAATATGTCACCGGGCCGCTCAAAGAGAACATATCCACTTATTTATGCACCACATTAGTTAACTATTAGACTATATTGAAAATTTAATTGATGTAATTAACACTTACACGTGAGAATCTTTATTTTTTTTCCATTAAGCAGATTCATAATCATTGTTCTAGATATTCCCACCTAATCTTGTCTAGGTATTAAACTCTCCTTAACTGTCTATGTAATTCTTCAGACTAGGCATCGTCGCTTAGTGGTTTTGAAAACACTTATCCAAATTGTAAAGGGATACCTTTTTGTTGTAAAGAAGGGGGAATCAAAGATAGGTTATGTAATGCATAAGGGACATTTCCATTTTAATTGACATTTTTCACATATTTCAATATTTATACTGATACAAAGTGAGAAAATAATAGTAAAAGACATATGTGTCCTCCGATAAAGAATGCTGGCAATTGGCATTACAATGCAACTTTACCCATTTTAGTATATTAGTGGACCCAGTTTGAACCAAGATGATGACCTAATATCTTGACCATACAATATTACCACCAAAACACGTCAAATGTATCCACTTGTTAAATTTCATTCTATAAATAATTAAATACCCAATCACCTTCCTTCATAAGGTAACTTATTCACGCCACCAAACACGGACCACATCTATCCATGTGTTAAACTTCTTCTCATAATTACCAGCCACTTTCCTTCATAAGGTAACTTATTCATGCATTATTGAGTTAAATCGATTCTTCCGTTTAGACCGTACAATATCACCATGAAACACGCCAAATCTATCCACTTATTAAATTTCTTTCTATAAATAATTAAATACACAATCACCTTCCTTCTTAAGGTAACTTATTCACGCCACCAAACACGGACAACATCTATCCATGTGTTAAACGCGTCTTCCCATAATTACCGGTCATTTTCCTTCATAAGGTAACTTATCCATGTATTATTGAGTTCGCATGATTCTTCCGCTTAGATATCTGTTATATCAATTACCCGATCAAGCACCAAAGGTTATAGTAGGGCCACCCGGCACCGACGTATTTGTTTTTCCATAAGCTATATCAACTCTTAAAGGGCTGATCATACTAGTACAAAATTGACCATTGCATCGGTTGTAAACGACTTTAAGCATCGGTTCAAATGACGATGCTTATGAAGGCGATGCTAATAATTACATGAAATTGAGGCCTAAAGTAAACAATAGGCATCGGTTGCTAAGCACAAACCGATGCATACAGTCAGTTTGGGCATCAATTTATAACAACAACCGATGCCTATTGTTATTTTTTAAAATATATTTTTTTCCAATTTCCGACCTCCCCGCAAAAATAAAAATCCAAACCAAAAATAAAAATCCAACCCAAAAATTAGTGACATTTTTAGTCCATAAATTAGATGACTCGATTCAAAAAATTAGTCAATCACTCCATTTCGATCCGAATATATACCATAACTAGAATATATTTCGTCTAAGTAACAAATTGGGAATGGATATGTCTAACAAAATAAAATCAACTAAAAAATATTACACTTTATTTTTAATTAATCAATCCTCTTCTACCTCATTCTCGCTATCATACGAGCCAATCACTAGTAAGTAAGCTTCTTGCTTCCCCTGCTTCAACAATATTAATGAATCAGTATAAAATTTAAAATATCATATAGTACAAGATAAATCGGGGCACAAAATTAATATTAATAAAAACAAAGAATAGATTATAAACCTTCTTAAGATCGATAAAATATCATTATGCATAATATTGTCCATCATTATTTTTGTCTTCATTGAGGTGAATCAGCTGGGTGTCTTAGTTTTCCATCTTATTTCCTCCCTTCAGCATGCCACTGCAAATTCTTTGCATCATTTGCATTTGCAAACAAGCGTTTAAATCTTGGTATCATGGGCAGATACCACAACATCTTTGCTGGTGGACCTTTCTTATCCCTCGCTCCATCATTAATGCCTTTTCTTTTATATCGTGATGCCCCAAACTTTGGACAAACAATCAAGTTCTTCAATTTTTTACGGTACAATACACAATGATTTGGACACGCATGTATCCTCTCAATCTCCATACCTAGTGGGCACAACATTTTTTTTGCCTCGTAGGTTGAACTAGAAAGCTCGTTATCATCAGGAAGCATGTCTCTTAAAAGCACTAATAACCCCGTGAAACTCTTGTCACTCCGTCCATTCTTTGATTTTAAGTTATATAGTTTAAGCATGACAGATAACTTGGTGAATTTACTAAATCCAGGAAATGAAGTTTCGAGCATCAACAAAGAAACAATCAAGCACGTGAGGAATTTTGTTAAAATCTTCTTCAAAATGATGCATCATTGTCTATTTCATCATTCCCGACATCATTATCGTCAGTCTCTTCATGAATACCGTCATGATTACTATCCTCATTTTCAATTGTATTATCACGGTCCTCGTACTAGAGGAATACTTTCAACATGCCATATACATCGTGCATACCGTTCCTTGAAACCACGACGCATCAAATGACTCTTCATTTGCTCGAACTACGAAACTTTCTCGATTCTTACAAATCAACATGAACACACAATAATTTCCTCGCCATTTTTAATTTGATTTTCCTCAAGAAATTTTATAAAATTTTCAACCCTCAGATATTCAAGTGTATTGCGTCGACCATACATCCAACTATGATCCATATACCACTACATAATATTAAATTCAATAACTATTTAAAACTAAAATATTCCTTGAGCAATATAAATCAACGTATCATTCAATATAATGTACATGCATTGATTCCTCTTCACTTCCGCTCCCTCTATTTAATTTGGTAATGGCCCTATCCCATTCAAGAATGCGTGCTCACTTAATGTGGTTTCATAGTTTACTATATTTGTTTTATGCACGTGAAGATTTCGGCAAAGATCTCTCTCTCGCGGTTCTCAAAGTACACACGTTACGAAGGCACCGAGAACAAAAGGAAGATACAAATCGAAACTTTACCATGTATACGAAACAAATAGTATACCAAAACAACTACATTAAAGTACACATAACTGTCCAAATAAGTGTTTTGGATGTTCGAATTCAATATCAAAATGAATATTCACAAAATTTGATGCAAAATTCCAAACGGGTCTAAGGTGTTTGAGCGCACATGCATGAAATATATGATCACAAACAATATATTCTCATGAAACAATATGAATATATACACTAATCCTAAAATATATTAACTAACATCTCGCATCATCTCCTTAAAACAAACATATACATCAAAATTCATCCACCAACAATAATTATCAACATGCAATCCCCTCCTCCATCCATTTCATATATATACCAATTATACATATACATGCAATATATATAATATATATTCTTACATACATTAAGTTTTAGAGGTTACCTTCGAACAAAGAAGTAACAACTAATATGTAGTCATAAAATTTTCGTAGTGTTTCTCTTGACTTAAACTTTTCTTGGCTCAACTCTGCATATGAGAAAATACGTGAATTAATCAACAAAGCCACCATTTCACAAGCCAAAAAAAAAAAAAAATAGGCATCAAATATCATCATTGTAAAAGATTTGAAGAAGTTGCGTTGATTATTTGCATGTAATAATAGAGGGATGCACACAATTTTCAAATTTTCAGCAACTATAAACATGTAATAAAAGAGGGCATACAAATTTTCGCTCATCATCATATTGACAATTTTCTCGATAAATCCTCCTATCATAGTATCATATGTTAGAGTAGGGTGCCCTGCACTCCAATTAAATTGAATTTATCCTACTATAAAAACAATTTTATTGGGAATTATATTAATATAAAGGCATTTTTCTTTATCTTATGTTTTACATTTATTATTTAAATTGATCATAGATAAAGTCCTTAGATCATTTTAAGCTATGGGGCATGGTTGCGCATTTGATGGCGATCATGGAACATGCCTCTAAGCTTTGATCTTAAAATAGTTCCAAGTCAATGAGTTTTTCAAGATAGGACATTGAATAACCCCGTAAGATTTGTGTATATAATGGATGCTCGTGAGATGAGAATGTTATATTCCATTAACATTAGTGTTGAGATGCAAATGCAGGATATCTGCGGTGCTTGTTGGCGAACAAGTTCATCGACATGACCCAATGGAAATTCTTATATGGAAACTTTGTTTGTCGAATAAGAATTTTCATATTGCAATAATCATGATTAATCCTCATACTTGAGGCACGATAGTAATTTGTGTCTATCTCCCAATACTTTGATTTATCTTTTGATTGATTGACAATCACAAAAGGGGTACTTTGGGTATTGACCGATGTACATGGAGGCTTGTTTGTGGCTAACATAGAATTCGACACTTGTCTTTTGACAAGGAAATTTCTGTGTTTTCATAGTTTGTGATTCAAAGACTTGCCAAGGCACGATGAATTTGATTCATAAAAAGAATCATTAGAACTTGAAATGGAATCACAGTTATTAAATCAATTGGGTTTCGATAAATCCATACCCAAGATTTAATCGGGAAATTAGTTATCGAAAGGATTGTACATGTATGCAATTGCAATTGAAATAGGTTTACTTGCTATTTCACCTAATACTTTGAGTAATCATGCTACTTGCTAGATGTTACCATGATTTGTAGGTTCTTGAAATTAAAGAGTTAATTTCAAGTATATTAATTAATATGATTAATTAGTAGAATAAATTATTTTATTTGAAAGTTACAAAAGTTGTAAGCCTGCAGCTAGTATTAGTTGTGAACCAAAAGGGTCACACATAATTTTGATTGTTGACATTTCAAAATTGATAAATTCAATGGTTGAATGCAATTAATTAATATAGATTAATTAATCAGGGTTTTAATTTAATTCAATTGTTGAATTAAATATTTAATTAAATAATTTGATTATCTAATTAAATCTAATTTGATTAGAAGGCTCAATGAAAGGAATAGAATAAATTAATCAGTCAATTAGATTGATTAATTTAGGCTTTGGGTATTAATTATTTGAATTAATTAGTTGGACTTTGAAATCCAAGCCCATATATAATTTAGTAGGCCTAATTGTAGAAGCCCATTAGATTATTAAAGATAAATAAATAATTAAGATTTATTTATATACATACATATATATGATATATATGTACATAAGAGAGATTGATAAAACACGACAGTTTCATTTTTGGTACAAGACCACTAGTGTAGTGGTCCAACCCACTACATCATTAAGTGGGTAGTTTTTCTTTTTTATTATATTATTAAACATGTTTATATATAAAGAAAAGAAAAATGCTTAAAAACTGAGGTGAAGATTAGTTGCATTTAGAGACAAAAATTAAAAGTGGCCGTGAGTTTTCTGTTTTTGAAAAAGAAAGAAAATAATTTTTGGTTTCTAAAATTCTCTCTTAAGTGTTTATCTTCCTTGTTTGTGGATAATAATTAACTGATAAATTATTATTCTATAACAATTAATTTCCTATCACTAGTTGATTGTGAGATTAAAAGTTCTATTCCAACTATCATTTTAAAGAACGGAATAAATTTTACTAGCGAAAGATTTATTCCTGTCTACAATCAAAAGGTGGACTCGATTGGAGGGAGACATTTGAATCCCTATTAGCGGCATTTGGAGTTTGAGTGATTGCCACATATCCGAAATTGATTCCTCTCAATCTTCGCTAAAGGAGAAGACTCTACGAGGTAATTTCCTTTTATCACTTATGAATCAAAATTTGTATTCTCGCATGATAACGAAAAACGCCGATCGTTAAAATCGCTACGTGAACCCTACGGGTTAGTGTTTATTGTGATGAATGCACTTGTTTTAATTAGATTAAAAATTTTAAATTTATCATGCGAACCCGTGTGGTATAAGCGACCCAACAGAGCCATCTGCTACACCATGAAATCACCAAAGTGTATTATAGCAAATTAAAATCAAAACCGATATTAGAAGAAGCAATTTAGCACAACATAATTCGTCATTTACAATTACAAATCTTATTGCCTAAACGGTGCAATTCCATTAATAAAGAAGCAACAAAAAGCAGAAAATAATAACCTGAATGGCTCATTATATGTCCTGAAGTTAATTCCTACGTACATATTTTAGTGAATAAAGATGAAAAGTTATGCAACTAAAACCTAATCGGAAAATATTGAACTCCTTGACGGTGTGTGTGTATTTTGTTACCCAAAATTCCACTCTGCACAAATATAAGGACCAATCCTAAAGAATGACTGACTCAATTTTCACATGTAATAATCAGATTAGAAATGTAAATCAATAGCAATCACTTAATGAACACCAATTCCACGAACTGGGGCAAAAATTTCTGGCCATTAGCTTTTTGATTGGTCATTAGCTTTTCCTTTTCCATACATTTCTGGCCAAAGGAAAAAGAGAGTGGAGCTAGCAAAAAGGATTCAAAACAGAAGACATTTTTCCTTTTATTTTGTTTGTGGTTTTCGATCTAAAAAATCACATCCAATCACTTTTCATTCTCGAAAGATTTAATTAGATATGATTTACCCCATGTAGATCGGAGCTACGAGACATGCGAGTGGAGACGAGGTCCTTCCTAAAGGGAATCAACGTCAATCGAGGATGCGGAGGAGGAAGGCGGCGTATCCTCCCAAAATAAGATGATCTCGTGAACGGTGCGGAGCGAGAAAGAAACCACGAGGATCACGGCGACTTTAGAGGGTGCGACGGGGCCGGACGGGCCTGCAAGGTGCGGCAGACCAAGAGAGCCGCTAGGTGCGCTGTGGGATGGGCATCTTTGCTAGGTGCGGCGAGGATGGTTATGTGAATGTTATATTGATGAGGAGATGTCAGCAAGCTAGGGTTTGAAAAGTAGCTTAAAATTAATTAAAAAATAAAAAGACTTTAAGTGTCGGTTTTTTGTTAAGAAACCGCTATCTAAACTATCTTTTAAGAATCAATCCGACACCCAAAGTTATTAACTTAATTAAAAAACTAAAAATATTATATGCATCGGCTCTTCATTAACAATCGTGTTTAGGCATCGGTTATCATTGGGAACCGATGCATATTGGGCATTTTTATAGTCTTTTATGTACTAGTGTCATTGAGGACTCAACTCGAATTATCATGTTCGTGAGGCTCTACCTTCTCATTGTCGATCAAATATTAAAAATTATTATTACTCGTCCATTATAAAATAATATCGTCAATATATATATAACCTGTTTAAAAAAAATAAGATAGTAAATACCACAAAAAATATGGATACAGAAATATGTACTTTTGTACTGTCACCATAAAGCAAAATCTAACTGAAAATGATAAATAAATAAAAAAGATGCAATTATGTCGCAATAATAATATACTGTATGCACATACATTGGATAAGTTAGGTGAAACTGAAAACAAATTGCTCAAGAACCTTTAAACTGCAGGTACAAGTACAACCTAATGTCATTTCTCCCCTTTTATTCTTTTTCTTTTTTTGTCTAATTATACGTATTTATTTCTATACTTTTTAAGATTTTGAATTGCATAGGTTACTAATTATTTCCTATTTTACATTTAAAATGTTTTTCTGATTAAGAAATAAATTAAAATTGATTAGTGGGTAACAATTGTCAAGACATATTAAGTAATAAGGAATAAGGGGTTTCCATATATAATTCAAAAGGATAAGTGTTACATTTTTAATTTAGCATATGTTTCGGGACATAAATAGACACCTAATGATATAATGCACCTTGGCCTAACCCTTAATTAATATGTAATCGTGCTCCACATGTAGAACAGATCCACTTATCAGTAGACTGGATTGAAAATTTAATTGATGTAATTAACACTTAAATGTTGGAATCTTTATTTTTTTCCATTAAGCAGATTCCCAAACCACTAGTCTAAATATTCTTACCCATTCCAACGTAGACGCTAACTATAATTATCCACCTACTTTATTTTTCCGATTATACCCCACACAACCCTAGCAATGTCCCGTCTAGCAGTTTTAAAACACTTATCCAAACTATGGCGTGGTACTTTCTGTTGTAAAATAGGAAGATTAGATATGGACTATGTAATAGAAGAGACATATCCATTTTAATTTGTATTTTATCGGTATTTCAATATTAATATATATATATATAGAGAGAGAGTGATATAATGATAGTAAAAAGACGCGTCTTGCTTCTACGATAAAGGTTGTTGACACTTGGCGTAATAATGAAACTTTATCCATTTTAGTATATTAGTGGACCCAATTTGAACACAACCAAGTTGATGACCCAACATTTTGATCATACAATATCATATTCGCCACCAAACACGGACCAAATCTACCCACGCGTTAAACTTCTTCCTATAAATTCCCAACGGCCTTCCTTCATAAGGTAACTCATTTACGCATTATTGAGTCCGCACAATTCTTTTCTTAAGATTTCTATAATCGCAATTACCCGATCAAACGATTATAGTTGGAGATTCCCAACGACCTTCCTATAAATTCCCAACGACCTTCCTTCATAAAGTAACTTATTTACGCATTATTGAGTTAAATGCAGTTCTTTTCTTAAGATTTTTATAATTTGATTCTTACATCTACTCACTAATTTAAATATCAAACGATTATAGTTGGAGATTCCGACCTTCCTATAAATTCCCAACGACCTTCTTTCATAAGCTATCTTATTTACGCATTATTGAGTTTGTACTATCTTTTTCTTAAGATTTCTATAATCTCAATTATCCGTTGACTAACTTAAACATCAAACGGTTATAGTTGGAGATTCCCAACGACCTTCCAATAAATTCCCAACGACCTTCCTTTATAAGGTACCTTATTTATACATTATCGAGTCCGTCGTTTTTTCGTTAAGATTTATATAATCAATTACCCGTTCACTAACTTAAACATCAAACGGTTATCATTGGAGATTCTCAATGACCTTCCTTCATAAGTTAACTTATTCACGTATTATCGAGTCCGTACAATTCTTTCCTTAAGATTTATATAATCAATTACCCAATTACTAACTTAAACATCAAACCGTTATAGTTGGAGGTCACCCAGCAAGCCTCCGAACGATATTTATCCTTATACTCTCTCCCCCTCCCTCCTGGTAACAAGCATGGATACAGAAAAATGTACTTTTAGTCTTTAGACTGTCACCTTAAACCAAATCTAACTGAAAATAATAAAAAAGAAAATTGCAATTACGTCACACTAATAATAATTTACATACATTGGATAATAAGTTAAGCTGAAACTGAAAACAAACTGCTCCAAGAGCCTTAAAACTAGTACAAGTACAACCTGATGACATTTCTCCCCTTTTTCTTCTTCTTTTTCATTTTTTTTTCCATTTTTCTTCTTTTTCATTTTTTAATTTTTGGGAGAAATTCAAATGTCATTTCTAGTGAAACATCAAAAAAAAAAAAAAAACACCATCCTGGCTAAAGTGCGCCGTCTTCCTCTGCGCAGATGCTGAGATCATCAATCTTGCTAAACTCCCCCATTAAAAACCCATTTTTGTCAATTATTTCCACACCGCGCAGAAACCCAAATTTCTCCTCCGGATTCTCCGAAACCACCTTGTTTTCGCCGGGAGGAACCACCGCCTCCTCCACGGCGTCGCCGCCGCCGGACAATTCCGGGGGCTCATTTTCGAGAACCGACGACGGAGAATCCTGAGATTTTTTCTCACAGTCAACTCCCTGTTTGGCACTCCGCATGTTTTCGAACTCACGTTTTTTGGCAAGGTAAGCCTCGGAAGCCTCCTCGGCGGTGGTGAAAGTCCCCAGCCAAACACGTTTCTTCCTGATGGGATCCCTAATTTCCGCAGCGTATTTTCCCCAATTTCTCCTCCGAACCCCAACGTATTTCGCCGACTTAGTCCTTTTGAGCTTTTTCTCGGGAGATTTCTCCGAAACAGAGTCGATTTTCAATTCAGATTGCTCTGAAACAGAGTCGATTTTCATTTTCTCGTCGGGGATTTTCGCCTTCTCGTGAATGAAAATCTCGTGGATTTTTCGCTTCGGTTTTTGCTGGAATTTTTCAGGTTCGTCATCGGATGATGAATCGGTGGCGTCTGGATCGTTATATGAAATTATGACTTTTTTGATTCTTGTTGTGAATTTTTCCATGAAGAAAAAAAGCTGAGGAACAGGGGAAAGTACAGAGAAATAATTTTATTTTAGTTTTATTGGGAGAGGTGAACAAATAGTATAAAATTTTTAGTGCAGTGAAATGAAAATGAAAATTGGGCCCTATTTATTGAAGACCTAAAATTTTTGGGTTTGGATATTTTTTGGGTTTCAGGTCAGCATGAAACCAATTGATTTAGAATATACTGCTGGCATATTAATGGTTGCTGAGTAATAAAAAGGAACTATGCAAAATTGGTAATTTAATTTGAAAGATTCGGTAGAGAAATCCAGAACCCTAATGGGCCGGGTCCAAATATATATGGACATTCAGCATTAATAGAAAAAACATAATTTTGAAATCTGCTTGGTTACTTTATATAAGATTTAATAAGTTGTGGCCAACTGTAAATTTGTGTACATGTATGTATGGTTAATCCCATCCAAAAGTTTACTTACTTTTATGTTTTTAATATAATCGTCATTCATTTACATTTGCCGCATTCAAGATACTTGAATACGACTTGACTTTTAAATACTAAGAACAACAGTTAATATTATAATAACTCGGGAAGATTAGGTACCTAGGTTTGGATGCGCTCGATCCGAGCTTAGATAATTCAATTCCCGATAATCTACTTGCCACTGTTAAGTTCATTAGACTTGTTGAGGTCGTCTTCAATTAATTATTTTTTTTAATACTTAAGTTAATTTAGGTCGTGAGATCTTTTAACTAATGAGAGGCAAGAATTTGTAATCATGAATAGTCTTTTTTTTTTTTTTTGAGAAGGCAAAACCATTTCATTCATAAAATCAGTGAGGAGTTTCCTCAAGGATCAAGTTCACAATGTGCTAAGGAAAACCTCCTCTAACATACTCTAACGGATTCAAAGAAAAGCATGACGTGCTAAATTATGTGCCACTAAATTACCAAAACGCGTCTAACCCAACTAAAAGAAAACGACAAAAACGAGGAGAAGTATCTTGATGTCCTCAATAATATTTCCCAGGTAGGAGAAGTCCGTCGATCCTGAACTTAGAGCATGGAATAACTGCATGCTATCCATTTTCAGCATCACGTTATGAAGTCCAGCGTCCAGAGCAATGCAAACCCCTTTTTGCATGCTATCGCCTGCGTTGATAACAACCTCCGTATCTTAAATAGTCGTCTTGAAAGGCACTCAATCGCACATCCATTATGGTCCCTTCTAATAACGCCAATCCATGTTCCTTGTTCTTGCATTGTAGAGGCGTCAGAATTGATCATTTTGAATTGGGTAGTGGGTGGTTGCTCCCATGCATCTGCTCCAGTCCTCCTTAGGGCATTAGAAGGGCATGCATTGCTAGTGGCTACGTGTTCGTTAATCTCCTGCATGCCAATTCGATGAACCATTAATGCTCTACAATTATGTGTCGATGAGTGAGCAAGTTACGCCGTGCCGTGCACTCCAAAGAAGCATAACAAACATGCCATGAGATTCTCAAGGTATCTTCTCAATCCTCAAATAATCCAATCCGTTAGTGAGCCGCTCGCCTTGTGCCTTAGTGCATAGTCGTAGTGGGTCGACCTCCCACGAGAAAAGCCACCCATGGACAATTTCTAAGTGCATGCACATCTATTTCGACCTCCATTCCACATCTGCTACACATCGGATCGGTTCCCACTCCTCTTTTATTTAGTGCGCTTTTCACAGGGAGTATACCCTTGAGGCATTTCCATAGGAAAATTTTTGTTTTTGGGAGTATACCAAGATGCCAAGCCCATTTCCAGTTTTGCAATCCTTCCAGGCGAAGATGAGATCTGTTAGAGCTCGCTTGAATTTTCTTCGCCATCTGATACCCGAACTTGACACTATAAACTCCATTCTTCGTGTAGTGCCACATGACCTTGTCTGTCTCATGTTTGCTATCAACGGAATAGCTCGGATAGCCCTTATTTCTTGTGGATTAAACATTTCATTCAACCGCTCAATATTCCAACAAGGTGAATCGTCATTCATCAAATCTCTCACCATTAAATAATCCGACCAATCTCCTGGGAGTTAATATTCGAAAGTTTGGGAGATCCGGTACCAATGATCTTTCCAAAATTTCACTCACTGGTAAGCAACCTATCATTTTGTGGATCTCATCAACTCATGCATCGTCATATTGATAGTCATAATATTAAGATCGTTATAATTATAAAATGAATTATTATTTCTGACAAGATTTATTAGATAGCTCTCTAATTATTTGGGTAAAATTTACTTGTGATATCTATTAAATATAATTACAGATTAGAAGCTATTGAATGCAACGGGAAGTTCAATTTACCATTTTTATGAAATGATTTAGTTAAAGTGAGAATCTCAAATTTCAAAAACCATCCCATCCCATATAGGGATGGCAAAATGACTCATCCCCGATGGATATCCGCCCGCCCCATGACTTGTGGCGAGGTGGGGCGTGTGTGAGACCTCGCCCCATGGACGGCGAACGAGCATGATTTTAACTTTGGGGGCGAAAAATGGATCGAGTTTATAAATTTAAACAATGAAAAAAAATACTCATATATTAACCATAAATAATGGGTTTTTATATTGCAAATGACAATAATTTGAAGTTTTATCAAATATTTGGGGCAAAGTCATATATTTTAACTATTTTTTTAATTTTTTTTTTTTTTTGGGGGGGGATGAAATTTTGGAAAATTTTGGGGGCAATAGCCCCACTTGTCCCCCCCAGACCGCCACCGTAAGTGGTACCGCTCCTCCCGTGCTATTTTTATTTTTATATATTTTAATGTATATTTTACATGTATATTATATAAAATAATATAGTTTTATGTATTTAATATTATATTTAACATATAAATATAAACAATATATATTTATAATACAAAGTATAATATTAAAAATATTAATAATATGAAATATAAAATAAAAAATTCAACACGGAGCGACCCGACCGGACCAGCGACCCGTGACGGGTCTAGGTATTGAGATACTCGCCCCGCCCCGCTCCATTGCCATCCCTAATCCCATACCATTCTAAACGGAGAACCAATGCGTGATGTGAATTTTATGTTGTTAAAGACACTACAACATAAATGGCATTAGGTAACACTCAAAAAAATGTTACCTAATGGTCATAAAATGTTACTATAGACAATAGGTAGACTTTTATGGCGCTTTCGCACGCCCTACCTATAGTCTAAGGTATCACTTTATTAGCTTTTAGTAACACTTTTTCTAAGTTGTTACAATGTAAAGTTTTCTATTGGTAACACTTTGAAAGCAATATTTCTAAAGTGTTACATATGAATCTTATGTAACTTTTTTGTAACACTTTTTATATTTCTAACACTTTCAAAAAAATATACTTGAAAGTGTTACATATGAATCTTAGTAACACTTTTTTCTAGCACTTCATAAAATACTATTTTTTACCAAGTAGATTGAACCCAGACTGTTATGCATGGAAGTGGCAATTTGCCACTAAGCTAAGTTGATTCTTATTACAACTTTTGCTTTGTTTTATATATACACATACACACACACATATATATATTATATGTATATATCTTATATTTTATAATATATGTATTAAATTATATTATACATTGTATATAACAAATTTTATATTGTATAGTATATAGTTTGAAAATTATATTATATTATATATTAAAGGACACAATAAATTAAAAATATCAAAAATATATAAAATAAACTTATCGACTGATAAATACTCAATCGGTAAAAATAAAAAATATATAAAAATATAAAATTAATTTACCGACAGATAAAAAAGTTCTAACAGTAAAAAAAATAATAAAGAAAATAACAAAAAATAATTCTTGTGGAAAAAATTCTAAGTAATTACCGACAACATCAATTTTTATTGGTAATTTTTTTAAAAAATATATAAAAAGTTAACGATGAAATTGGTCTCATTAGTAAAAATTTAAAAATAAATAAATAATAATAATAAAATATGTGCATGCGCATTTTCGTCGAGATTAAGACAAAATTAATTGCCTTCGTAAAAAATAAAAATAAAAGCAAAACTAAAATACTTTGTAAAAGAAAACAAAATTAGCTTAAAAAAAGCAGTACATGATGTCTATAATTTTTAGGTTTGGTGACATCAATTAATTAAATAAATCTTTGACATGATCTAATGATAGTTATATAATTTTGTGTTACTAAAATATAGCTTAAAAAGTGTTACAATCAATAAAATATAGTGTTGCCAAGAAAGTGCTTTTAAATAAATAGTGATACAATTTGCGTTCAAAAGAAATAATAAAAACAAAGTGATCTTAAAAAAGTTACTTTATAAAAAAAAGTGTTACGTATGGCGTTATATATTGATAAAGTATTACCTATTTATTAAAAAGAAATAACAAAAAAAAAGTGATAATTTAAAAAGTGTTACTTTATATAAAAGTGTTACATATAAATGTTACATATTGATAAAGTGCTACAAAGTGTTACATAAATATTGTAATGTAAAAAAGTGGTACAAACATGTGTTATATATGTACCTTATGTAAAAGTGCTACAAAATTTGTGTTACCTAATGTCATTTATGTTGTGGTGAGATATTTCATTATGCATTCGATTTCAATAATATAAAGTATAAATATAAAAGTTGCTCCTAGCATCTAATCTGCCTTTAGCATTAATAGAAATTAGCAACCTGAATTTTGCATGTAAGAGTGTTAATATTATAAAAGAAAAAGGGAAAAAAATTAGCAACCAGAATTTTACGTGTTTTACACTTTTTGCAACCCCATCTTTTTTTTTATTAGTTGCAACAAATACACCGCGTGTTTTACAATTTGCATTCTCGGTGTACTGAGTAAGAATATTTCTAAATATTCGGACATGTGCGTGGTATGCCCTTTCCGAGGGTTTTCTTCGTCATTTCAAGTCATTAATTTTGTTTTTTTTTTTAAAAAATAGTATTACTATATAGGAAAACTCAAAATTAATTTTGTTTCTCTGTCATTTCTTAGGGATTTTTTTAAAAACAAAATCTGATTTTTTTGAAAAAGTTATTTTTTAAACTTTGTTAAACTAAAAGAAGTTATTTTTTTTTTTTGAAAACGTTTTTTAAAAAAATCTGAATTTTTCAAAATTATTTTAAAAAGTTATTATTAAACTAAAAAATGTTTAAAATCTGAATTTTTTAAAATCTAAAAACATTATTAAAAATGTAACAATTATTTGAAATATTAAAATATAAAATTGAAAAAAGTTGAAAACTGTCTAAAACATGAAAATTGTCTAAAAATCTGAAAATAGATTAACACTAAGACTTTTAAATTTTACAAAAAAATCTGAATTATTTTCAAAAAAAATCAACAATTATGCCAAATATGTAAATAATCTAATTTTTAAACAAAATTCAGATTTTTCCCCCTTTGATTTTCAATTTTTTTTACATATTTGGCGTATTTTTTCAGATGTTTTACAACAATCCTAAGTTTTTACTCTATTTTTATTTTATAAAAAATTCAGATATTTTTTTGTAAAAATTTCAAAAAATTCTATGTTTTTAATTCATTTTCAGATTTTTAAACAAATTGATATTTTGAATAATTTTCCCAGATTTTTTTAATTTTATATTTTAATATTTCAAATAATTGTTAGATTTTGAAGAATTTTTTTTAGATTTTTAAACAAATTTGCAGATTTTAAACAAATTTTCAAATTTTTAAACATCTTTTAATTTAATAATATTTTTCAAAATAATTTTGAGTTTTTCTATTTTAGAAATTAAAATATTTTTCAATATTTCAAAAAAAAAAAATCAGATTTTTTAAAACAGATTATAGTTTTTTATAATAATTTTTCATATTTTTTTTATAAAAAAAGTTAACACATACTGAATACTATTTAAAAACTAATGACTTGAAATGACTAAAAAAAGCCCCTCGGGAAGGACATGCCATGCATATGACCCGAATATTCCAAAATATTATTACACAGAGTATCGAAGGATGCAATTTGTAAGAAAAATTCGGGTTGGTAAGGAAAAAATTCCCAAAAAACATCAATGAAATAAAATGGTCAACCTCAGCTTTTAAGTACTAAAAAACAAAGATCTATCCGACTAATGGATTTACGACCGAACCCAACGACTAAATCACCCAACCCTAGTCGTAGTCACCCAATCCCACCACCTGAAACTGAGATGTTAAAGAGACTACTGACCGTGGCCCCGGATGCTTAAAAACCGGGAAAAGAGAGGGTTAGGGCCGAATTATTTTGACCCGTTTAAATACGAGCCTTTTTCGCCTGACCGCTTAAACCAAAGCTCGTTAGGAACCTTCGCGGGCCTACCCTTATTTTTATTTTTAATAAGAAAATATAATTCTAATATTTTATATCAACTTTTATTACCTATTACTAGTAAATTTATTTTTCAAATTTACATCTCCTCATCTTTAAGTTTAATTTAATAAACATGCTATAAATTCTGAAAAACATTTTTTTTATTTGTTTTATTTATTATTTAATTTAGTTTTCTATTTTATTCTCATAAAAAAATGTCACATAGTTTTATTAGAATATTTAGGATATAAGTTATATTTCTAAATGGTG